>BPTQ01000005.1:193870823-194443837 GCA_019973895.1 Chrysanthemum seticuspe | reverse complement strand
TGATAAATCTAGCTGAATACTGTTAGATAAACCAACACACACAACCTACAACTATTTGTTCGTATATTTCTATACATTACTTTTCTCTTCTCATTCTTCGTGTTTTGGTGTTGCGCTCATAAATATCACCAAGCCGATGTTCCTGTGGAAGGTACGGGATGAGGTGAGGGGCTCAGTGGATGAGCTCTCAAACAATAGTGATGTGGTTAGAGGAATACCACCTCTTCGGAAGTGTTGCAGCGAATTAGAAAAAGGCCATGTTTCGATTTATGGCTCAAGAAAGTGTGGTTCCGCTTGGTGTGGATTGTGTTGCAGCGGATGGGAAATATGCCACGATCCGATTGGTGGCTCAAGAAAGTGTGGAATCCACTTGATGTGGAAGTTTTGCAGCGGATGGGAAATAATCCATGATCCGATTCATGGAAGGTACTTAGCCTAGTACCTAATAAAGGGTAGGCGACGTTTTGAAGGTGTAGTTCACCTAAGGTGTGAAAGAACTCGGTGGTTAGCCTAGCACCGTATAAAGGGTAGGCGACGTTGTGTTAGGTGTGGTTCGCCTTGGTGTGAAAGAACTCGGTATTTAGCTTTGTACCGGAAAAAGATTAAGCGACGTTGTGAAGGCTTCTCCACCATAAGGAGATTGGTGTAGTGATAACAAACTCTCGAGTAGGTGACTCGGGGAGTGGAGTAGGGCATGGAAGGTGTCCTTGTAGCCGAACCACTATAAATACTCGCGTTGTGGTTTTGTGCTTCTTACTCTTCTCTTTTCATTACATATCTTTATATGCTTGTTTATCAACATCCAACACACACAACCAAATAGATTGTCATAAGTCGATCTAAATAGTTTAAAAGAAAGTTTTAATTGGTAAAACTATTCAACCCCCCCTTCTAGTTTTCCACAAAAAGTTTTGATTCCTTAGCATTGAATTCTTGCTTAAGCATTTTCACATTTTCTTGAAGTTCTTGTTTTTGCTTAGCAGTTTTATTAAGCTTTTCTTGTAAGGAGTTTAACTCTTGTTTTAACAGTTCTTCTCTAAAACTACTTTTTCTAATAATTGTACGCATTTGGTCATCCATTTCTTGCTCACAGGTAGTTAACTCAAACTTAGCACGTTGTTCATAAATAGCAACTTGTTCTTTATAGGCATTTAGTTCAGAGATAACAGAATCATCAGGGGCACATGCAGTGTATTCATCAAAAACATAGTCCTCATTGACTGCAGATTTTAGGAATTAGAAAATTCCAGTGTTGAAAGAGTCGGTCACCCCAACTATTATCTAGTATAAGTTAGCTCGTAGATTGGTCATTAGTTACGATTTATGTAGTTAGTTAGTAGCGTATAATAGTGTAGTGCAACACCGTGGAAGAAGGTCGGG
This sequence comes from Chrysanthemum seticuspe, assembly GCA_019973895.1. NCBI lineage: Eukaryota > Viridiplantae > Streptophyta > Magnoliopsida > Asterales > Asteraceae > Chrysanthemum > Chrysanthemum seticuspe. The sequence continues at coordinate 194,442,457 of BPTQ01000005.1, read as the reverse complement.
TCTTTACCCACTGTATCCCTGATCCACAGGCCGTCAGGAGGTCGTTTAGTTTGTAACCTATAAATACCCTCTACCTTGCAAGGTAGAGGGTTGGATGTTCTTTGGTAATCTAATATTCAACTAGTTTCTCTCACTAGAATGTCCCACTCTTTCTCTCTCTAAAACCATCTATGTGCTCATTGTGTTAATGTTATGATGTGTATGTGAAAAAGTTATATCTTACAATTGGTATCAAGAGCCAAGGTTGGATCATATCCTACACATCTTTGGATTTATAGTTGTTTTTAGGTGGTTTTTGAGTTTGAAAAAGTTTAGTGGTTTTTGCATCATTTGGTTGATCTCTTGTGTTAAAGTTTGAATTTTGTTGGTACTTTTGTGTTTAGAATCATCAAAAGTGTTTAGGTTTTCATTTGGTAAGCTTGAATCATCTTGGTTGGGTTGTTTTTGGATTGAAAAGTGGTGTTTATATGGTTTTTCATGGTAGCGAGTTAGTTCACGGATAACATTTCTTCATAGCGACTTGCTTCATTATTTTGTAGCGACTTACAGTGTTAAAAGCTAGCGAGTTAGTGCTAGCGAGTTAAAGGACAAGTAGTGGAATCTCCACTACGGGTAGCGACTTGTGGTGGCGACTTGGTCAGTAGCGAGTTGCTCTTTAGCGACTTGTGTCTCTAGCGACTTGTGTAGCGACTTGTGTAGCGAATTGCTGCCAAAATTTGGTTAGCGACTTGGTGTGTAGCGAGTTACCACCTAGCGATTTACATCTGGTTAGCGAATTGGAAAGCTAGCGACTTAGAGTGGTAGCGAATTAGGGTTGGCGACTTGGGATTAGTACTCGTAGCGAATTGATTCTTAATTCTCTAGTGACTTGGGGAGTAATTCATAATAACACAATGTCTGTCATCACGGATTCTTTTATCACTAAAGTACTTGCTCTCTATGACACAGCACTGAATAGTGAAACTGAATGCCCATCTGAAGGCCTCACACCTAATAATTCAGTATCAACCAATCAGAACAACTCAAATAAGTCACTCTTAATATCATCAGATGATACGAAGATTATGGAATGCACCTGTGAGCCGTTTCAACATCTCAGTCAGCTTCTCAAATTACTCTTATCAACAACCATGGATCGAACAAGTTGTGCCATCCTTCGTCAGGACTTTCCCACTTTAACAAGAACTGTCTTGCTCAACTTAGAACGACTGAGGTTTCAAATTAACAATGAAAAGATCTCATCTGATGATTCTCATGCTGCCCTCCAAACCATCGTCAACCAATTTCAACCACTTATCCGGGAAGAATACTCCTCAGATTTTGATGATACCATGACTGGAATGTCTTTCAAGAAACACACGGGAATGGAAATTCATGAGTTCAGAAACTCATTTATTCAACTTATGAGTAAAATGGAAACATACATTGATGAAGCTGCAAAAGAGAATAACAAGCTGAAGGAATTAAATGAATGTCAAGAGTGCCCATGGAACAATGGTGACGTGTCATGCTTCACTCCAGTTGAACCAGCAGAATACACTGATTGCAGAATCTCAGTTATGATGGAAAAGGATGAAGAAAACAACACTGATCTCAAATTCTCGGAATCAGAAAAGGTATCATCCAACAAGGTACTCTTATCTGATCACAATTATTCTCACAAAAAGGTACATGACTCTTACCCTGAACAAAACAATGTGAAATCAATCTTTGTTTTGTCTGAATCTGATGCAAGTAACATGATTGAAAAAAGGGTATATGATGAGCTTTCAAACAAATTTTCAAGTCTTGAAAAACACTGTATCTCTTTGCAAATTAAAATACAACATAAGGATGAAATGTATTATGCAAATAAACAGTGTAGTAATCTGGAACTTCCAGAATTTAGAGAATTTTTTGAAATAAATCAGTTAAAATCCCAGATTCAGGACAAAGATTCGACCATAAGAAATCTGAAATCTCTTCTTTCAGAAGCCCAGAATTATGACTGTCATGTGATGATTGATACACTAGAATCTAGGAATTCTGAACTAGCTCTATGTGTATCCAACCTTCTAAGAGAAAATGAGCTTTTAAGAAAGAACCTTGAGGAAACAAACTCTAAATCTGTCAATCAATCTAATCTCTTGATGAAAGATATTGATGACCTAAAAGAACAAATTCAGAATAAGAGCTTCAATATTGTTGCCCTAAAAAATGAGCTCAGGAAATATGCTGGAAATAGAATGAACACTAAGTTTGCAAAACCTTCAACTTTGGGAAAGTCAACAGTTCAGAACCACTTGAAACGAACAGTGATTAAACAACCCAATGCCTTTAGGTCTGAAAGAGCTAAACCATTGAAATCTAAGCTTACTTCCCAAGTTGACAACAAGTCTGTTTTGTCAAAACCAGTCACTTCATTGCCTAATTCAGATATGATGAATCCCATGCATAGGACTAATGAACATCACCCACAAGTCAAAAATGCTATAAGCTTAACTAGATATCATGCAAAACATAGTCTGACAGATCATTCCCCTAGGAAATTCTCAGATCACAAAAAGACAAATAGTCATAACAAGGGTGTGCACTCATTTAGTTCATCTCACTGTGGCTTCAAATGGATTCCTACTGGCAGACTATTTAAGTATACAGGACTTAAACGAACTTACATTCCTAAATCATGCCTCAAGTGGATTCCCACGGGTAAATTTTTCAAGAATGAAGAATCTATTAGGATCCCCATTAATGATTCGTCTGAATTATACTGTGTTGAATCTAAATGTGAGACTAAACATGTCACTAACCCTTCAATGTACAAGTCTACATGTGCTTCAAGTACAATGTGTTCTCAGTCTTTTTCAGGTACAATGCTCAACTCAATCAGGAACTTCATGACTTGGTTCCCCTCAGATATGAACATAGCTCATTCAGGAGCTATAGCTTGCCAGAGTTGATGTACCTCTTACTTTGACTCCTATTCATTTTGAATCTGGACTCGTCCTTTCATGTCTTTGTATAAATCAAGTTTAAAAAAAAAAAAAAAAAAAAAAAAAAAAAAAAAAAAAAAAAAAAAAAAAAAACTTTATCATTTTATCATTTTTTTTACAATCTAATAATGAATATACTCCTTGTTATCGATAACATCTACGATCCTAGAAATGTCATTCAATAATGGCACGGGATCATAGATGAAGTTCGAACAAATGATATATTCTTGGTAGTTTAATGGGCTCGGGTAATATCAATCAATGTTCTGTGTTGACATTGATTGAGGGGGAGATTTGCTTTATACACCATTGGCTTCTGTGCTGGATATGATGCTTGTTTATTTGTACTATGTGGTGATTTCCTGCTTGTGTGACTAACTGGTTATACATTTGAAATATCTGGCTGTGATTGTATCTTGCTCATGAGACTTTCAGTGTGTGCTTTCGGTGTAACTGCCTATGTGTTGAAATGTTGAATTGAATTGCTTCATGATGATCAGTGTAATAATCAATGCTAGAGACGTTATCTTATCTGTGTTAGCATATTATTACCACTCATTCACTAATACCATAGGGACCAAACTTGTCATATAGTGTAAGTTTTTGTTGCACTAGCGTATTACCACCTTAGTTCATAACCACAAGGACCAATTGTGTCATATTGCCTAAGTGAGGTTGTATACCCCTAGCGAGTTACCCATTAGCGAGTTACCTTGTCTCTTCTCTCTTCTCTCTCTCGTTTTTTTTTCTCTCTTCATCTTCTCATTCTTACTAGCGACTTAGCTTAAGGTTTGCTTTGATTCCCTCTTATTGTTACTATCTTATGCTTTAGTGTCTAGTGTCTAACTTATCACTCTTTCCAGATCCTTTCAGTGCTCGCGTAGTGTGATTTGTTGACTCTCTCGCTTAGGTTCGGATCTTCTTTGTAAATCGTATGTGTGTTACTTATAAAATGATTGAACGTGTTATACATTGTTTGGATTATATTGTTTGGACTATATTGGTTGAATACATTGATGGATGAGTAAAATGGATCAGACTGATGGGTTGGGTTAGGTATGTTCTTGGTGGCGAGTTAGATTGTTCTTGGTAGCGACTTAGTATGAATGTTCTTCATGGCGAGTTAGTGCTCTACATAGCGAATACGTCACCGCAGCGAATTAGCTCACTAATTTCCAGCGACTTAGTTAGCGAGTTAGTAACTAGCGACTTGTATTTACAAGTTAGCGAATTAATAACCTAGCGACTTAGTTAACCTCTTTGTAGCGACTTGGCTTAGTTACTGTACATGGCGACTTGACTTTACGAGCTAGCGAATTATCCTAGCGACTTGGTTAGCGAATTAGCAGATAGCGACTTGTATTTTCAAGTTAGCGAATTTAATTACCTAGCGACTTAGTTGACTGCTTGTAGCGACTTGGTTTAGGTTTTATTCATGGCAACTTGGTCTTACATGTTAGCGAATTTGTTTAGCGACTTAGAGTGCTAATCCTTTTGTGGCTTGTTCGTGGCTCTAGATGACGACTTGTTTTTACAAGTTTATAACAGTGTTCATGATTGAGAATTAGTCTTAGGGTCAAGGATTTTTAAAATGCTCTAATTTTTCTAATGATGATTTCGCTCTCGCTACTCCTAGGATCCCATAATTCGGCTTGTTGAATTAACTTACTCTATGTAAACTGTTATGACATCTCTGTTTTGGCAAAAGGTACTTGGGTTCTCTCACGACTGCCAAATGTTACTTTTTGCCTCATACATATGTGTTATATCACTTTGTTATGTGTATCTTGATTCATGTCTTGTTCACTCTGTATTGCACTCTTTTGTCCTTTAAGTCCCCTTGAAGCTCGTCATGTAATCATTTATTGGTATGAATGTACTTCATTGATATACTTCTTTTATGAATGTTATCATATACCTGAATGTTGTCATATATTTGTAATCTATGCCACTATCCTTCTCTGTATGTGTTTTGGGGACTCATTCTGAGTTACTATCTCCATGTTAATGTTGTCTCACTTACCAGTTATTATCTAACCTGTTCCCATCTATCACTATTGACTGTATGATTACTCAGAACATCAATGGCAAGTTCAATCCCAGAAAAGAGCGCTACCCCGTCGGGATCATCCGGAATTCTCTCAGACGATGAAATCCTTCCCAAAAGTCAATGGGCTGCTATTGGTAAAAGCAACTGTTATGTGGACCTACAAAGGCTCCAACAAAATCCGATACTCAAAGTTTCAATTGACATCCTCAAAAACACTAACTTCTTCGGAGCTATTACCAAGCAATGCTCAATTCCTACCATCTACATCCAGCAATTCTGGAACACCGTTCAATGGAATAAAATCACTGCACGATACTCTTGCAAGCTGGATAATATGGAGTTCACTATTGATTCTGATATTCTGAGCAAAGCTCTTGGAATCACATCATGTGACCCTGACGTTCGTTCTGAATCTCCGCCTGGTGCTGACGATCTGATCGTATTTCTTATTGGGTTGGGCTATCAGAACAGTATTTCAAGAGCATCTGACATCATCACGGGACACATGTATCAACCTTGGAGAGCCATTACAACCGTTCTGAACTTATGCTTATCTGGGAAAACTTCAGGGTTCGATAAAGTGAGAATTCCTATCTTGCAAATCCTATGGGGAATCTTTAATAGGGTTGATGTGAATGTCTCAGATCGTATTTGGGAAGAATTCTCGTTATCAATGAACACTTTCATATCGGATAGAACCTATTTCTTGAACAATGCTCAAGGACGTAAGAAGCAGAACAAACTTGTAATTCCCAGCATCAGATTCTCCAAGCTTGTCATCCAGTATTTGCATCAAACTCACAACTTCACTCCTAGGTCTGAATCAACTCTACACAAAGCAGAACATGAATTTGTTTTAGGATTCTTGAAATATGTTCCTAGAGGTTCGAATCAAGAAGTATTTGGATTGCCAATTCCTGATCATCTTCTCACAGATGATATCAAGAAGAAGGACTACTTCAAGCAATACATGAAAAGTGCAACCAAACACTCTGCTAATGTCACACCCTCTCCTTTACAACCAACTGCTCCCAAGACCACCTCTGACTCTAAAGCATCCTATGCCTCTCTTCCTAAAAAGAGACGTGAAAGATCTCATCAGTCAGAATCTTCATCCAAAAAGCATAAAGAAAAGAAGAAGAAGGTGGAAAAGGAAATAGATGAGAACACTGAGGTGCCAAGGAATACTTTCAGGTTAATTGATGAGGATGACGCTGATCTACAACTTGGTATTCAGCAAAGTCTTGAAGATCAAAATGTGAAGGTTCCAGTAGGTGGAGTTGTGTTAAGTGAACCCGCTCAACCACCTCAACAAACATCCTCAATTACACTTGACAAGGGTAAAGGAGTTGCAAGTGATGAACAAGCTGCTCACATGCTTTTAACCATCTCTTCATCTCCCTCTAGCACCACTAATCCATATGAGCTGAAGAGAAGAACAGATTCACCTCATGAAAAGGAACAATCCGGTGTGGTGCCTGAAACGTTTAAGGAATCTCTATCACTTGGTGAGACTCAATCTGAGTTGAATGTTGACACTCTGTTACAAAAGGGCTCACAGGAGAACCTTGGGACAAGATCTGACGAGACCTTGAAGATGGATGAACCAAATCTGTCTACAAACTCTCTATCTTCACTTAAGAATCTTGATGATGACTTCTCTTTTGGTGATCAATTCATTAATGACAAAACCATAGACTCTGCACAATCCATGTATAATGTCAGCATTCAGCAAGATACTTCAACCATTCCTCCAATGACTGCATCTTCACTATCAACTGCACTTCCACCTCCCTTGCCTGCTCAATCAACCGTACAAACACCATCGACAACACCACCAACTCCAGAACCCATCTTCACAATTGCAGATGAAGTGACTCCACCAGCTTCCCCTCCACAGATTCTCACTTCTGATCAACTACTGGACAAAACCATTAAAAGGGTTGAAGCACTGGAAAGGCAACTTCCTAAATCCGTTAATTCTCTAGTGGATCGTGTCCATAGATTAGAGCACCTCAACTTCACTGAAGCAGTTACTGATGCTATTGAAGGAGAAGTCAAGGATGCCGTGGAATGGGCAATGGAGGCTCCACTTCTCAGACGATTCAAGGACCTCCCCATCTCCGATATGAGAGCAGCTCTGTGTGAAAGAATGTATGAGGCTGAAGAGGACAAGCATGAGGTTCACAGTAAACTTTATGAGGCACTTGAAGAATCCATCAGGTTCGACAATTATGAACAGTTTAAAATTGAAGTCGGAGAAAAGGATGCTAAAAAGAAAAGAAGGACAATTGTGATGGAAACATTGATGAAGGTTCGCAAAGATCGCGAAGATCCTCCACCACCAGGAGGCGCTGGAACTTCTGGAGCTGGGAATCCTTCGTCAACACCCAATTCACCTCCATCACAGCCACCATCATCAACCCCAAAACCGTCCAATCAATTAGACTATACAAACAAACAGGGTACTCAGAAGAAATCTGCCGCCTGGACGACGATCGATTCAAGATTCACCTCCACATCCACTTCAATTCCTGATGATCAAGTGGTCCACGAAGAGTCTCAAGTTATAGCTGACTCAGAACCAGATGAAGATGATGCATCGACGAAACATATTCCTAAGCCATCAGAAGATTGGTTTGACAATTACATGGCTGGGAACCGCACTAGTACATCCAGGGTAGCTCCTTCTAGAGACACAATTCAAAGCTGCATTGTGGAAGATAGACCTCCTTCTCCAGAACCCACATGGACAATCCCAGAATCTGACTCTATGATTCCCGACAACAATTGGGCATCAGTTATCACCAATAACTATGAAGTTCCAGCCGAAGACTCTCTTCTGCACTACACTGGTGATATGGGAAGCTTTATCAAATGGTTCTGTGAGCGGAAGAGTATCTCATCCATAACTCCAAGAGATCTAGAAGGTCAAGCTTACGAAATTGTCAAAGTCTTCCATTCTGATGCAAATCATCTTCAATATCAGATGGAAGAATGCCATAAGATGCTGAATGACCAAGTCAGTGTGCAAATCAGTCGCTTCAATGTCAACAAATCTCTTCCTCTTGGTGGTGAGCCGGGACAGATAACCATTCAGGCTGAATTCTTCTTCAATCTCGAGTTGGATTATCTGTGTGCTCGCTCTGTGGAAAGAAGACCTGCTCTATCTATTTCAAAGATGAAAGCTGCAACCTATTCTGATCAGGGACTTGAGCAGATGGTTCCTGATCAATTTTGGGCAAATGAAGAGCAAAAGTATGATATTGCAGCATCTTATGGTATCTCCCACTGGTGGTTCAAAAAGAAGAAGTTCTACATTGACAGACATGGTGCTGATAAAAGACGCAATGATGTCAGATCAAAACTGCAAATCTTAAGCGTTGTCAGTGTAGAGATCTTCCCGATGTATGGATATGAGTACTTGAAGAAGATTGTCCTTAAAAGAGCTGATTTCAAAATGTATACCATTGAAGAGAACGACTTCAAACATCTTCTGCCCAATGATTTCGAAGATCTCTATCTCTTAAATCTTCAAGGACACCTGGAGCACTTACCTGTACGTGAGAAAAAGGCCCTCTCTGCAGCTGTCACTCTTTGGATCAGGGGCTTAGTTATTCGGAAACGAGTTGAGGACCTTCAGCTTGGCATTGAAAGCTACCAAACCAGGGTCAACCTCACAAGTCCTCAATGGAGTGCAGCAGGGCATGAATTTCATCGAGAATACAAAGTTCTTGACACCCCTAGAGCCGTCATCTTCACCGACAGATATGGATCGCGTATGCTTATGCGTCTATGTGAACTCTACAAGTTTAGTGATGGTACGCTCAAAATGGTCGAAGAAGAACTTGACACCAGAGTGAAAGAAGCCAAACTTGATATGAGATCTTGGGTTAAAACTACGTTCTGGACTGATGATGACGTGAAGAGGTGTGAACATTTCATTGCTGCAATCCGTCGAAGACTCAAGACACGAAGGATCTTCCGCAGCCTTGAAAGCTTTGTTGGTGGAAGGCTCCGTGATGGTCACTACAAACTTCTTCAAAGAACTGAATGAAGACGTCTTCGGAATACCGTTTATGTTTTGTTAACTTTGTGTTATATGTGGTGTATTAAATATGAACAACTGTGATACATGTAATAGTGCTAGGATTTGTACTATGATTTCCCCTTATGAAAAAGGGGAAACATCTGTGTTGTCCTTTTTCTTTATCATATAAAATTGGACACATTTTTCTCCTACAAATATTTTACCTCACACTTATTTAAATCACTTGAGATCCAAAATCTCAAAGGATTTAAGATTTTTGATCGGGGGAGAAAATGTGATATAAATATGAAAGATGGTAAAAGATAAGATGACCAATTTTTGTGCATACTTCTCCCTTATATGTGCTAAACAAGTTTTCGAATCTCGAAGCATATATTAAGGGGGAGAACTCTCTTTGTAAATTCAAGTCATCAGGGTACACTACACTTTAAATACTTTAAAGTACCTTGATCACATGGCTTCTAATCCTTTGATGATAAAAGGTTCCCTCTAGTATGTGCAAAACCCTTTTCAACCTCGAGGCACATATTGAGGGGGAGCAAATTCATGGAAACCTCATCCTTCCCGGAAATGCTATACCTACTTGATCTGTTGAGGGAAGTGATGTTGATATCTTTTAGAAAATGGTAATCAAAAGAAGTTAATTCTTTCTCTTGCCTCCGTGTGCAAAACATTTCCAAATACTTGATGCACATGTTGAGGGGGAGTTCTCGTTCTAAAAATATCAAAAACAATTCAGGTACAAAAAGCTTTGATAATATATCACAAGTATCTGAATTGATTTTCAAATGGTTTTCAATTGGATCCAATGGCAGATGAACAATACCAAATAGACCGACCAACTTTACTTTATGTACGGTGATATAAGGATGATAAGGTTAGGTATTGGTTCCCATGATCCGCCAGAACTGGAGGGATCTACCCAGGGACAATCCACTAGTTAGTGTAGAAGTCCTTAGGTATGATGATAAAAGGAGAAAAATGAGATATGGGAAGAGTGCGGACTAAGACTGAGCTAGTACTGGAATAAACCCAACAAGGTTCTAGCTATGAAGTCTCGGTAAGCACTGAAGGGGTTGAAGAATTAAAAAGAATTGAATGAAAATAGGGTGAAAACAAATAGCCCTCCATTTATTCAACCTTAGGGCAGAAACCGGGTTCAATTCATATGCTACTGATGGTAACATCGGTATTGAAGACAAGACGTCATGGACCCAGTGACGCACTGCACTTCAACCTTCCAAACCACTCAAGTTCCTCTTAAAAGGACTTGTTTCATTCTCACGGGGAACCGACATGATCTATCGACTTTCTCTTATAGATGGTTGATATTGAAGTAGGAGACCCTCTCCCTAGTCTCCGGCACAGGATCCAAATATGCACAAATTGAGTCTAGAGCCACGAGATCATCAATAAATCTCATTAGGACACTTTCAATGAAGACTCTCTGTTTCACACAATGTGGAAAGAGAGATTATAACTTGAGTCCTACGCATTATCCTTGTGGTATTGCCAGAACATCTGAGTGATATGTTTACATATTCACAATGAAGATGGAAAGCCTTCTGGAGCCAACATCAAACAAGCTCCTGGTAGGTGGCATGTGAGATCTATTTTATAGATCAACCATGTGACAACTGAACAGAAACAATGGGGCGATTCAATCTCTTGAATCAAACCTGGTTCAGGTTAGGGATTGACGGATACCTTTGAAAAACCAGTCTTTGTGCTTATAAACTCTTTTCTTTAGCACATCGACCGTGTACTCATTTTTCAAACCAAAAGGTATTTTTATGATTGATAATTGATTTTCAATAAAACCTTCGTTGTATTGCAAAAACAATTTCTATTGAGCAATACACGATTGTTTTTCAAATCTCTTTTCATCAATCAGTGGACTTAATATTCGCTGGTTCACTCACTCCGTGTTGTCTTCTTTGAGATGTTCCGGTTTGAGAACAGCTAGAACAGCTGCGAAACCCTGTCAAGGAGATTCTTAGGAATCCTACCTGATCACAGGCAGTACTTGTACTGATCAACGGGGAACCGTGGGCCGTGTACCTCAATTCATCGAAAGTGATCAAAGACACTTTCGTGCGATTTGTTGCTAACTGTTGTATGCAGGTACGCCCGACGTTTGCAGCTGATCAGAATGAAGCGGTCAATCCATAGCCGCATGCTCACTTAACACATTCATCTCAAAAGAAATCATGATTAGTGCATCAATGACTCTGATATTTTCACACCAAGCTTCTGCTACGCTGCTGCCAATATCATGAATCAACTAAAGCTTCCGCTACTCTGATGATAAGATATCATGATCCAGAATGTGAGCATGTCGGTCCAAAAGTCACAATATCACATAATATCAACACCACAAAGGATGTGTCAGAGATTGTTGATTGCTGAAGATCTCAAAAGCTGGCTCATATTTACTATCTCGTGAATCAGAAATGGACCTCCTACATAAAGTACATATCTTTGCAGACTTTGAAGTTGCACCACCTATGCACCAAGTTTACGATGTTGATGTATGAAAGTCTACGAGCTCTAGAACAAAGTCAAGACTAGTATGCTAGGATTTGAAATGTAAAATATGGGGTGACCTCCCTTAGGGGGAGATTGTTAGGAATTAGAAAATTCCAGTGTTGAAAGAGTCGGTCACCCCAACTATTATCTAGTATAAGTTAGCTCGTAGATTGGTCATTAGTTACGATTTATGTAGTTAGTTAGTAGCGTATAATAGTGTAGTGCAACACCGTGGAAGAAGGTCGGGTCTTTACCCACTGTATCCCTGATCCACAGGCCGTCAGGAGGTCGTTTAGTTTGTAACCTATAAATACCCTCTACCTTGCAAGGTAGAGGGTTGGATGTTCTTTGGTAATCTAATATTCAACTAGTTTCTCTCACTAGAATGTCCCACTCTTTCTCTCTCTAAAACCATCTATGTGCTCATTGTGTTAATGTTATGATGTGTATGTGAAAAAGTTATATCTTACAGCAGAAGATACATCACTTGGTACAATCTCACTTTCACTTTGTGTCACATATTGATCATATGGGACAATATTACTATTTCCCACATTTTCAATATCTGATTCATAAATTTCAAGAGTTTGTACTTCGTTATGTATCTTTTGCTCATCCACCTCATCGTATAGTTTTAATACCTCTGAGATGATTGATTCTTTGGATAGACCAGCCTGTTGTGGTGAAGAGACCTTTGGAGAGACCATAGGTGAGATGCTAGCCATGAAGATTTTCTGGGCTGTAGGTTCATCATCGACATCAGAGTCAAATGCATCACAGTCAGCGACTTGAAAGGCATTTTGATGATTGTGACCTATTTCCTGAATTGGCTGCTCATCCACATCAACATCATATGTCTTAGCATTCCCTTCTGCAAGAAACAACAACTCCTCTTCATCCAAAGCTGCTCCATTATCCTGAGCTTGCACAAGAAACATCTTATCTCTGAAGTATTTTGCATTATGTGGACGTTTTGGAGATGTGCAGTTCCCTGCAATATGTCCCTCACCACCACAGTTGTAGCATTTGATTGGCTTTGCTTGCCCTTGATCGGCATTCCTTCCACGATTCTGATTAGCCACATACCCTCCACCAACTCCACCTCTTCCTTGTTCATACTGCCTTACTTGAACTGGTTGTACCATAACCTTCCCATCTCTGATAGTAGCTTGATTGTGTGGATTGGATGTTGTTCTGAGGTTATTGTTGGTGTGTGGGAGACAATTCATATTTTGACTAACCATGAGAGACAGTTGATTGATGAAGTTTTCCATGAGTGTGTTTGAGTCTGGAGGCTTATATGTTGGATCAGGAATGAGCTTGTAGTTACCATTACCCGTGGGTATGACTTGAGAAGCTTTGGTGGTAATCCCAACCTTGGTTTAAAAATGCGCGCATCATTGCGCAAATTGCACGCATCATTGCATTGCTTTTGAAATTTCGCATCATGGTAGCTAATGCGAGGCCATCCCAGATTGCCCTCGCAATTGAACGCAATTTATCGCAATTGTGTAATGCTAGCAATAGTCGCAATTAGCGCAATTTAGAATTTGGCCTATTTAGATCATGTTAATAAAACTTCATTGATAAATAAAAGGCTCTAGTCATGAAATATATAACAAAAACATATGCATGTTTAGATTTACAAAATTCATGATTACCAGTACATGATCTTGGATCATGTCCATGCTATTTTAGTGCTTATGATTGCATTACCCAATAGTCCAGTACTAGTTAAGACATTGTGCACTTTCATCTGCTTGATATTGCATTTGAAAACTTAAATTCTTTTCTATAATTGATTTTTTTAGTGTAAGAAAGCAAATCAATTGCACATTTAGTTGTGAAGTTTCCATTTAGTTGTGATATGGCTATTACGTTTTCATTTACTTGAAGTTGAAAGGAAATATGAGTCCGTGACATAAACGAATTTCAGAACCACGGGTCTATGATATAATTTCGTAACCACGAGTCACATAATTATGACTAGGGGATTTATTAAATGGATTATTGGTCAATATGTTAGTGATTTATTTACAAGTTTATTGCATTTACTTGGTACTTGGTAAAATATAATATGTATAATATTTATTTTTGTTTTTTAATGCTAAACGCATTGCGTCTAAATTGCGCTCGCAATCGCATCATGCATCACGAATCGACCTCTGGGCCCTTGAGCGCATTGGATCGCAAAACGTAATTTTAAACCAAGATCCCAACATTGGTGTAAAAGGTTGTTGAATCATTTGATGAGCTTGATTCTCCCTGTTTAGATTTGAACTGATCAATAATCATTCGCTCAAACATAGCATGTCTCTCATTCTGAAGCAGGAAGGCATACAGTTTCTCATAGTTGGTGTTCTTTAATCCTTTGGTTAGCTTCATAGAGGTGACAAATTTATGCCATTCGAGATTCATGTTGTTCACAAACTTTGAGTTTAGCTGAATATTTGGCATGGTCATTTTGATATTCCTCATGTCATTCACAAGCTTGTGGAATCTCACGTAATATTCATAGACACTTTCTTCTGGTTTCATCTTAAAGTGCTCAAATTCATCATACAGTTGTGATTCTCTGTCTTCCTTAGTTAATTCAGAACCCGAGAGAAGCATCTTGACATTATCCCAAACAGCCTTGGCTTCGGTGTTGTGATTGATAAGCTTGTAGATATCTTTTGGAAGACCCTGAAGTATAATGTTTGAAGCCCTGATATCAGCATCGAATCTCTTTTTCTCCTTATCACTGAGCTCATCATACGTCTTTGGTATGTCCAATCCAAAGATCATTGTTCCATCTGCAGCAGTGTCAATTATGTCTCTTGTAGTCTCAATTTGATAAGGTCCTTCATCAATTGATTTGAGAATGTTGACCCCATTTTCCTTTCCCAAACAATACAACCTGATTCGTTGAGCCCATGAGTCATAATCAGTTCTGTCAAGCATAGGTGGACGAGTATCTGATCCAGCTGCTTGAACGTCCTCAGCTACAGAAGAAACGATAGTAGGCACGTTGTTAGACATGATTACAAGTTCTACGGGATTTTACTATTCTTTGATTAAACCGGGAAATTGATTCTTTCATGGGATTTTACTAAACCAAAATAACAACCGTAAAAATGTAGCACGAAGAAGTGACAAGTCTCAATAGACAAGTAGCTAAACAGTCAACTCGCTTTGGTATCAACTCACTAAACAGTCAACTCGCTTAAATGACAAGTCGCTTAAAACTAAAGTCGCTTAAAGAATCAACTCGCTAAATAGCCAAGTCGCATACAGAGACAACTCGCTTAACCACCAAGTCGCTTAAACCAACTCGCTGACAATACAACTCGCTCAATAGCCAAGTCGCTTTAAAACTCAAGTCGCTTAAAGAATCAACTCGCATAATAGCTAAGTCGCATATACCAACTCGCTGCTAATACAACTCGCTTAATAGCCAAGTCGCTTAAACCAACTCGCTTCCAATAACAAAGCAACTCGCTTCAAAGAAACTCAACACCGTAGCTCAACTCGCTTCGTACAATATTTGAGAACAACCACTTTATCAATCAAAAACAGCTAAACCACAATGATTCAAGCCTTCCAATTCAAAACCTAAACACATATGATGATCCTAAACACAAAAGTACAATCAAAATTCAAACTTTAACACTAGAAATTGACCAAATGATTCAAACTCTCCAAAACACTTATAACCCCAAAAACCTTATGAAATCCACCAAAACAAAGAGCATGAAAGATGAGTGAGCAAACCATGGCTCTTGATACCAATTGTAAGATATAGGATTTCACAAACACATCAAACCAAATCCATATGGGGCGTATACAATGTTTTAGAGAGAGAAAGGGAAGAGAGTTGGGAACTATGTGAAACAAAGAAAAATGGTATTGAAGCTCCAACCCTCTACCTTGGGAGGTAGAGGGTATTTATAGTGTCATACAATAAACGCCACCTACGGGCTGTGGATCAGGCATACAGTGGGTAAAGACCCGTCCGTCCTCCATGGTGTTACTTAACTAACTACTCATTAACATAACTTGACTATGACTACGAGCTTTCTAACGATTACATAAACTTGAGGTGACCGACACTTTAATGACTGAATTTTCTAATTCCTAACAAACCATAAGGGCCGTCAATTCAATTTCAGTGACTTGGGATGGGTCTTTTTGAAAATTTGATTGACTCAGGATACCTGGTAAAGCACAGTATTTGTATTCCTGAGGATAATTGCAACCCAGTAACACTTGTAAAGCGCATGAGACAAACCTAGGCTACAAAACATATTTCATCCTAGTTTTGCTCAGTAGCTTGGCTACGAGATCACTGTAAATGATCTCCCCTATGTCGATAGCAGTCCCTGTCATCAAGAAATATGCCATCATCAACTGAATAGAGTTAACTTGTTCAGTAGATGAGTGGTTCCCACCGAGAACCTGAATCACAAATGTGAACAGGATCTTCCAAGCCGCGGGAAAAGAGTTCTTGGTGACTAGGGTTCTGTTTAAAAACATTGGATCTAAAACAATTCATTTTAACCCATCCTTAACTGTGGAAGGTTCAGGATGAGCAACATAGCTTACAGTATTATAGTCAAGCCATGTTGATGTACAAAACATTTTATAGTCCAAGGTGACTGACTTTTCCCCATTAAAAAGACTGAACTTGATGAGATACTCCCTCAGTGGTCTTAGGTCTGTCTCATCAGTAGAGGGTGTCGGGTCATAGGCCACAGCTGTTGCCCAAAACTCCCTGAAGAGGTTTTGGTACAATTTAGAAGGGGACTGAGTAAAGGCCTGGTTAAGTGGGCAGTTGAATAAGAATTTCATGATTCTCTTATAGGCTGGGACATCAGGGGGTATTCGAAAATGCCTATAACATTGTTAGTTTTGAATTCCACATTTTCAAGATCCCCCGCCCACTGAGGTGCAAAATGAAGGCTTTATGATCTTGCCATTTCCATTGAGAGATTTTTAGGGTTTTTGAAAAATATTTGACAAGAACAATCAAAAGGTTGAAGAACTTTTGAGTTTGGTGAAGAAAAATCTTTTGTAAATGGTTTACAGAGAAGATTTTGTTAAAACAGGTTCAAGATATGAAGAACACACAAGTTTTTCTGGGTTTGAGAAAGAATTTTGACAGCGTTTTGTTGCAGAAATAATTTGTGTGTGTTTTTGATGTTTTGAGGGGGGTATTTATAGAGTGGTGAGAGAGGTAAATTTTGCATAAATGAGAATTTGTAAAGTTGGTTTTTGAAAACGTTTCATTTACCTCATTTAATGTCACCACTCCACTACCCGCAGTAATTTCCTGGTTTTCAAGGGAACAGTTGCAGTGCACAGTAAAAGTGCATTTTGCAGTATTAAAATATCCTTAGGATATTTCTTGTGAGAGGAGGCATTTAATGCCAAGTGGGATGAGGTAAGGTTTGAGGGACCCTTTACTTGGATGACAGTAGGATAAAGAGACATATATTCCTATATTAAATTGGTACGTTTACCAACCTGGGACATTTAAGTAGCTGATACTTGGTGCATTTAGTTACTCATTCAACGCTCAATATCTAAAGTCAGGGTCCCTGACTGAGTCTTACTCATTCAGTGAGAAAGTTGTTTTGTTCAAGGAGCATGGAACATTTCAGAGAGAACTCACTGAGATTAGGATTGATTTTCAGGTTGCCGACTTTCAATGTCAAGCATTCCCAATTCAGATTTCAGTCTCCTGAAGGTAGGTTCATCTAAGGGTTTGGTGGAGATATCAACAAGTTGATATTAAGTAGGGATGAAATGGATTTCTATGTCTCCTTTCATGATGTGGTCCCTGATGAAATGATATCTGATATCAATGTGTTTGGTTCTTTGGTGAAGGACAGGGTTGTTGGAGATTGCAATGGCAATGGTGTTGTCACAGACAATGGGTACCATTTTGTAATGGATGTCATAGTCACTGAGTTCACTTTTCATCCATAATACATTGGCACAGCATCCTGTAGCAGCCACATACTCACCTTCAGCTAAAGACATAGCCACTGATTGTTGCTTTTTAGCACTCCAACAAACCAGCTTTCCTCCAAGAAATTGACAGGACCCTGAGGTACTTTTTCTGTCCATGTTGCAGCCTGCATAATCAGAGTCAGAATACCCTTTGAGGTCAAACCCTAAGCACTTTGGATAGTAAAGTCCAAGGCTTGGAGTTCCCTTCAAGTATCTGAGGATTCTTTTGGCTGCAGTGAGATGGGATTCTTTGGGATTGGACTGATATCTTACTATTAGACAGACTGAGAATTGTATGTCTTGTCTGGAAGCAGTTAGATACATCAGTGAACCTACAATCCCCCTGAAATGAGTTTGATTGACTGATTTTCCAGTGAGATCAGGTCCAAGGTTGTTAGGAGGGACCATTGGTGTCTTCACTGAGGCACAGTCAGATATCTCATATTTCTTCAAGAGATTTCTGGTATACTTCTCTTGACTGATGGAGATTACTTTATCAGTTTGCTTGATTTGTAGTCCAAGGAAGTATGTGAGTTCACCCATCATGCTAATTTCAAACTTCTTTGTCATCAGTTTTTCAAACTGTTTGCAAAGAGTATAATTTGTTGAGCCAAAGATGATGTCATCAACATATCTTGGACCAGTATCACATCTTGCTTTGTCCTGTAGATAAACAATGTGTTGTCTATATTTCCTCTGACAAACTTGTTTTGAACCAGGAAGGCTGAGAGAGTTTCATACCATGCTCTGGGAGCTTGTTTAAGTCCATAAAGGGCTTTGTCAAGCTTACAGACATAGTCAGGGAATTCACTACTCTCAAAGCCAGGAGGTTGCTGAACATACACATCTTCATTGAGTTCACCGTTTAGAAATGCACTTTTTACATCCATTTGATAAACTTTGAAGTTCATGTAGGTTGCAAATGCAAGGAAGATCCTGATGGCTTCCATTCTTGCAACATGAGCAAATGTCTCATCGTAGTCAATGCCTTCTTGTTGACTGTAACCTTTAGCTACAAGTATGGCTTTGTTTTTAATGACAGTGCCGTTTTCATCAGTTTTGTTCTTGAAAACCCACTTCATTCCTATGACAATGACATCCTGAGGACATTTGATCAAGGTCATGACCTTGTTTTTATCAAACTGTTGAAGTTCTTCTTGCATGCCTGAACCCAGCTTGGATGTTTTAGAGCCTCAGTGACACTTTTGGGTTCTATTTCTGATGGAAAATCAGCATATAGACATTCATTGGCTGAAGCTGCAGTTAACTTTGCAGTCATGCTTCTAGTGAGCATGCCCTCAGTGGGCTCACCAATGATGTTTACAAGCTCAATGTCCTGAGATTTTGTCCACTTACTTTGTAGTCTAGGATCTGAGCTTGAAGAGATCACTGGAAAATCAGGAGTGAGTTCAGGTGCAGGAGCCACAGAATCATTAAGATCATCTGTTGAGATGCTTTTTTCAGGTTGGGGTCCTTGATTCACAGGTTCCTGAACATTTGGTTCAGTATTACCTATCCCAGTGGGGACTGATTGATTATCAATGACTTCACTGATAGTAGGTTGAGGAAGGTTGTGAGGTAAGACATAGTATGAGATGTCAGCATCAGCTTGATATGAGGAATTGATTTCAGTGTTGAACTCATCAGGAGGATATCTTGATGAGTCATCAATTCCAATTTCCTCCACTAAGGTATTGGTAAATCTGATGCTTTTTGATTTTTCATCAAAGGTGACTTGAAAGGTTTCCTCAACTTGTTGTCTTCTAGTGTTAAACACCCTGAAGGCTTTAGAGATCAGTGAGTAACCTAAGAAATACCCATCATCAGCTTTTGCATCAAACTTGCCTAGGTGATCCTTGTGATTGTAGATGAACACAGGACACCCAAACACATGAAAGTAGCTGATATCAGGAAGTCTACCTTTGAATATCTCATATGGGGTTTTGTTATGTCTTTTGACAATGATTGACCTGTTTTGAGTGTAACAGGCTGTTTTGACTGCTTCAGTCTAGAAATGTTTTGAGAGTGCTGAGCAATTTAACATAGTTCTGGCAGCCTCAATGAGATTTCTGTTTTTCCTTTCAGCTACCCCATTTTGTTCAGGGGTGTAAGGAGATGAAAATTTTTGGGAGATTCCCTTTTCATCACAGAAATTCTCAAGCTCTTGATTTTTGAACTCAGTACCATTGTCAGTTCTGATTTGTTTAACAGTAATGTCATTTAGATTTTCAATTTTCCTGATGAATGACATTATTGTATCAGCTGCCTGATTCTTCTTGGAAATAAAGTATACCCAAATATATATTGAGAACTCATCAACAATGACAAGTGTATACTTCTCATGCTGGATTGATCTATGACTGACTGGTCCAAAGAGATCCATGTAAAGGAGGTGAAGGCAGCTTTTGATGGAGAAATTTTGTTTTGTTTTGAATGATGCTCTGTGGTGTTTGCATTTTTCATAGGCTGAGCATGGTTTATCTTTTGCAAAAACCAGTGATGGTAAGCCAAGGACTTTATTTTGTTTTGCCAATATGTTGATGTTTTTGAAGTTTAAGTGAGAGAGTCTCTTGTGCCACAGCCAGTTGACAGTTTCAGTGGCTTTGGCAAAGACACAAGTTCTATATTGAGAGAGTATTGACATGTCTAAGACATAAACATCATCTCTCCTAGGAGCTATCAAAACAACTTCTTTGTTGGCATTGAAAATGGTACCTTATTTATCATTGAATTGCACAATGTACTTAGCATCACATAATTGACTGACACTGATGAGATTGTATTTTATACCATTGACATAAGCTATTCTAGAGAAAACTATTCCATTGCAGTATACTGAACCATAACCTTTAGTGGGACATGATGAGTTATCACCAAATACTACCTTGGGTCCTCGTTCCTTTACATACTTGTGCAGATACTCCTTAACGCCAGTCATGCTTCTTGAGCATCCACTATCTAGATGCCAAATAGGCTTCCTGGCGTGTCTCTGCACAAATCGTAAACTGAATTAGTTTCTCTTGCTGACCCACATACTAGTGGGCATGGGTCTAAAGGTCTGCTTGAATTTGGCAATTGAGTCATGGTCAGTGGTTGAGTGCGTTGTGCTACCACAGGTTTTGCATTTGATGACTCAGGATGACTCAATGATTCGGGGTTGCTTTGAACTTCTCCTTGCTTGGTTGACACTGTCATGCTGGGATGTCTCATGAGCTGGATTTCCGCAAATATCACAGCATGAGTTCATGAGACAATCATCAAGAAGCCACAGTGTGGGCAAGGAGGAAAAGGTTTTGCTCTATTCCTGTGAGCTGGTTTGGAGGTTGAAGCATGTTGATGACCAACTTTGGTATGTTTTGCTTCACTGAATGAACTTACATACTGTAAGTGATCAGAAGTTCTGTGATCATCCTTTTTGCATATCATACAAAAAAGGATTATGTAGCAATTGTCAGTGGTATGACTGGTATAATGGCATAGATCACACTTCTGCTTGGGCTTGTTGGTAGATTTTGACATTGAAGAACTAGAGGAGGCTGACTTTGTTTCCTTGATTGAATCAGGAGCTTTATCGATGGATTCCATCTTATCAGTCAGCTTCCTCACAAGTTCAGTCAGTTGCTGAATTTGGTCTACTTCAATAGGGACTGAAGATGTGGAAGTCTCAGTAGGAGTAGAATCTTGTTGGATTGGTTTTTTTGGTCTTTTTAGGATGGTTCTACCAAGTCCAGACCTTTCTTTTGGTGAGTGAGGGTTGAATTGCAAAGGAGTAAGCTCAGAGCTTGGTGCAGCACCCTGAAGAGGTTTCAGGGGTGGAAGCGGTGCTTGAGATTCTGCTTCTGATTCAGAGATGTGTTCAGTACTACTGGGCACATTAGGGAGTCCAAGCATGCTCTTTAGAGCTTGGCTTTCAGGCTCTAGTATTCTTCCAGAATCGAAATTTGGAAACTTACTCTCATGATTAACCCGTTCAACCCAATCACTGGACTTGGGAAATGACAACATGTTGGTAATCATGCCACCAGACATAAATGGTTTTGGACCTTGGTCTTTGTTATGATAATCAGGGAGATGATCTTCACCTATCATTCTCTTCTTGCTATTAGGGGCTCCCACAGCATCAAAGACTCTAGGATTCTTGGCAGTCCAAGTTTCAATGATTTCTTTTTCCTTTTTAAGTTCATCTTGAAGAGCCTGATTTCTTTTAACTAGTTCAGTGTTTTGAATCTGTAGTGTGACAGCCTCAAGCTTGGCTTTTTTAAAAGAAGCAGTTCATCCCTACACTTGTTTAATTCAAAACTTAACTTGTTGTATTTGGAAAAAAGATTTAATCGTTGCTCCTCTACAAACTTAAGGTCAACATTGATATAGTTCATAAAGGACTTCCAATCTGAGTCATCATCCATAGAAAGTAAAATATTTACCTTCTTCATTGTGATATTGACCCATTCTCCATTCCTGGCATGATTCTTCCCAACAGCTAGCTTGTCCTCTTTTGAGAGAGCCATCAGTGCACTGACTTGCACCATTTCGTCGTCAGAGGAGACTGGTTCTTTATCCCAGTCGAAGACTTCAGCAACTAGGCCCTTGTTTTTACCCTGCACAGATTTAACAGTGTTTGTTGTTTTTGAGGGAGTGGCCTCAGGCAGTGCTAGCTTAGCTTTGACTTTCCTGTACTTAGCTTCAAAATCAACAGTTTTATTTTGATCAGATTTGTTTTGAAAATTTTGATGAGACTGATAGATTTTTGGTTGAAATTTGCTAAAGCCTGAGGACTGATTTGACCCTGATGGTTTGTAAGAGGGTTCAGAAATTGTTTTTGAAAAATAGTCTTTGGAAAAATGACCTCTTTTGTGACACTTAAAGCACTCAGTGTCCTCATTAGCTTTAGCATTGGAAAAACCTTTGTTTCTTTTTATAAACCTCCGAGAGTTAGCAAGGAGTGCCCTTTCCTAAAATTCAATGTTCAGGTCATTTAGGTACTCCTCACTTGATCTCTCATTAGGCTCATCATCTGAATTTTCCTGAAAATCTTGAACCACACTGTTAGAATAAAAAGCAGTAGAAATTGGTGTTGAAGTGGTGGTCAGGGACTTCTTGACTTCCTGAGACTTCTTTAGGTCAGGGTATCGTCTGTTGATGAGGTTATCCTCATAGACAAATTTCCCATATATTTCAGGAAGTTCAAGATTCTAGATATGATTAGCATTCCTAAGTCCTTGAGAGAAATTCAACCACTTCTCAGGAAGACTATTGACAAAACCAACATTAATTTCATGTTTGGACAACTTAACACCCTCATTTTTCAGTTCATTTAACAAATTTTTGTACCAGGTGTAAGTTTGAGACAGAGTTTCTGAGTCCTTAGCCCTGAAGGTGTTATACTCAAGTTTCAGGTCCATAATCCTGTTCTCCTTGGTATCTGAGGGGCCTTCATGACTGTGGACCAGGTCATCCCAGGTTTTTTTTGTTGTACTACAGCCAATAACAGACTCCATGACATCATCAGGAAGACAAGATATGATGATGCTTTTGAGCCTCTGGTCCTGGTTGACCAGTCTCCTCTCGTCCTGAGTCCACTGAGCTTCAGGTTTAGGCAAGCCTTCAGCAGTCTTTGGGATAAATGGACCTTCATTAATACACTTTATGTAGTAACGTTCCATCCTAGTCAAATAGCAAAGCATTCGCTTTTTCCATTTGTTAAATTTACCAACTTCGAGTCGAGGGGCAACAGCTGAATAAGCTCCACCCTTTTTGTCGACAAGTTGGGGCACATCAATTTCAGCCATCAGGATCATGTTTTAAAAACATTTTTGAGCGGCTTAAAAAGGGTTTTATAATCAGCCTGCTCTGATACCACTTGTTGTTCCTGTTTCACAATCGTATAAAAATAGTTAAAAGCAATAAACAACCAGATTGTGAATAATGACTGAAATTAAGTAAATAAAAAACACTGATTAATTTTCAACATACATATTTCTTATTAGAAACAAATCAAAAGAATACATTACCCAAGTACTTGCGAAATAGTACTTGGGATTGAAATGACAAAGTATGGTATCTCCTCACTAAGCTCAGGCTAAGTCTGAGCACAACTACAAAGGAACCACTGAGCTATCTCAGGGACAGAGTTGTATTTAGAGGAGTGGAAGATGGCTTGTGTGTGTTTTACAATTAATCCACAATCTTAAAATCTTCCACTCCAACTCTTATGCTATTTATACAAGTATGGTTTTTAACTCTTTCCTTGAGGACAAACTGACAGGTTACATAATACAAAATAATGATGTATTTTGTCTCTGTTTACATTGGCTATATTGGGTAAGTGACAAGGCTGCTTTCTTCTTGTCAGTGATGACACTGAGCCTGATAGTTAACATTCATGGAAAGTTGAATTTGGTTGATAAGGACTTCGTCTTATCTGTTCATACTTGTCCCGCTCATTCTTCAGTCTTCATAGCCTTCAGTCTTCGTAGTTTGTCTTCAGTGTTAGTAGCTGGTGAGGAGTTTCGGGATTCAGTGAGTTATTGTCATCACTCACTGAATCCACCATCTTCTTCTTGACTCAGTCTTCACCCCTTAAGTTCCGCCTTACTGAGTGGAGAGACTTCTTCTTTGTCTCTTACTGAGTATCCTGAAGACAGCTCACTGAGAGACTATGCGCTCAGTGACTTGTTAATGTTTAAGGGATTAAACACTTAGGGTATTTTCTATTCAAATCCTAGACTTAAGAGGTTTGGGTATTTACTGAACCCAACAGCTTTGCTCTTGAGTGTTGAACATTGTTGCAGCAGAGAGCGATGGCACTTTCGTTATCACAGTATAGAGGAATTTTGTTGAATACAAATCCATAGTCAGATAATTAGGATCTCATCCATTAGATTTGAGCATAACATGATGACATGGCAATGTATTCAGCCTCTGTAGAGATTATTGAAGTGCTCATTTGCTTCTTTGAAGACCGGCTCACTAATTTATCACCCAAAAACTAAGCACCTCCTGAAGTACTTCGACGAGTATCTTGACATCCTGCATGGTTAGCATCTGCATAGGTTGTTAGTGACATACTGGCATCCTTCGGATACCAAAGTCCCATGTTAATGGTTCCTTGGAGGCACTGAAAGACCCGTTTAACCGCTTCAAGCTGCTTTTTAGTAGGCTTAGCCTAGTAGCGAGCACACATGCATACACCGAACAGAATATCAGGTCTACTGGCAGTGAAATACATCAAGGATCCAATCATACTACGATATTTAATTTGATCAACCGGGATCCCCGAGTGGTCCTCATCCAGTTTTGTTCGTTCCACCATGGGAGTGTCAACAGGGTCACAAGAATCAAATCTAAATTTCTTTAAAATTTCATTTGCATATTTAGATTGATTAATGAAAATGCCTCCGGGATTTTGTGAAATTTGTAATCCTAAGAAAAATGACATTTGTCCCATCATTGACATTTGAAATTTAGAGCCCATCTCTTTTGAAAATCGGTCACATTCATTAGGTTCAGTCGAGGAAAATATGATATCATCAACATATATTTAAACATGAATTAAGTGTTTGCCTGACTTTCTGGTGAACAATGTAGGATCAACAGCTCCTTTGTAGAACCCATTTGTCAAAAGGAACTTTGACAAAGTATCGTACCATGCCCTAGGATCTTGCTTCAAACCGTAAAGGGCCTTCTTCAAGCGGTAGACATGGGAGGATTCTCAGGATCCACAAAACCTTTGGATTGACTAACATAGACCACTTCTTTGAGATCTCCATTAAGAAAAGCACTATTTACATCAATCTGATAAACTACCATATTCTTGCTTGCAGCATTAGCTAGGAAGATTCTGATAGCCTCAATTCGTGCAACCGGAGCAAATGATTCCTAAAAGTCAATAACCTCCTCTTGTCGATACCATTTAGCAACAATTCTATCCTTATTCTTCAAAACGTCACCATGCTCATCAAGTTTCACCTTGAAGATCCACTTAAGAGCGATAATCATAGCACAATCTAGAGGAGGTACTAATTCCCATACGTAAGACGATAGTACAGAGTTGAGGAAGCACCATAAGGCGTCAGTGGCAAGTTGTTTTTGAGTAGATACCGGAAGAGAATGATTCCCAATGATATTATCCAATGGATGATCATGTGTCCATTTTCTGAGACGTTCATGTGGCTGTTGGTAAGGAACTGAAGTAGCAGAGTTAGGATCCCCTGGTGAATATGTTTCAGGAGTGGGTTCAGGGGCAAATATGTTTTCAAATGGAGCATCTTCGAGAGTTGCAAAGGGGTTATCACCAAAAGAATTAGCAACTCCATTTCCTTGATGCACAGAAGATGATTAAGGATTCGAAGACGATGATGAATGATCGGCAAATGGCGCTTCTTGAGATAAAGACATTGAAACAGATGGGCCATTTGTATTGGTTGGAGTAGGAGCAACTACAGTTGGTGGTGCAGAATTATCTTCAGCTGGAGGCTCATAGTATTCATCTAACATTGGATCGAACAGTTTCTTCAAATCTTCTTCTAAGGGTGGTACATAAGGAACTGCAGGAGAAGGATTCTGTACAAGACTTGTACTAATGGGTCCAGGTGTCAAAAGTTGAGATGCGGGTCCAGAACTGGATTGTCCAGGAGCCATTTGCTCAGTCAGCTCATCAAACATAACGTAAATAGTTTCCATAATGTCTCGGGTTCTTTTGTTGTAGATTTGGTAACCCTTCCGATTAGGTGCATAACCAACGAAAAATCTGATATCAGCCTTAGCTTTCAACTTTCCTAGATCTTGACCATCATTTGTAGGATAACACAAAGCTCCAAACACACGAAGAAACGAAAGATCCGGTTTTCTGCTGTGAACTAATTCGTATAGGGTTTTTCCATGAGTAGTATGTATTAGGAAACGATTTTTGGTGTAACATGCAGTGGCAATGGCTTCCGCCCAAAGAAACAGTGAAGCCTTTGAAAATATTAGCATAGTCCTTGCAGCTTCCACAACAGTCTGATTTCACCTTTCAACTACACCGTTCTGTTGAGGAGTGCGTGGTAAACTTCTTTGATGACTGATTCCAATGCTTTCATAAAACTGACTAAGTTCTTTGTTAACAAATTTAGTTCCATTGTCTGTTCGGATAATTCTAACTGTTTTGTTAAGCCGAACCTGCATTATTTAATAATTTTTATGATGACGTCTGGAGTTTCATCCTTTGATCTCAAAAACATAACCCAAGTAAATCGAGAGTAGTCATAGACAACTAGCACATACTTCTTCCTAATACATTGCACTATCATGGGTCTGCACAAATCCATGTGAAGGTGGCAGGTTTGGGTTTGTGGGCATACTTGGTGCTTTTTCCCAATTAACATTCAGAACAAGGATGATCTTTTTCATATTTCAACCGGGGCAAGCCTCTTACGAGGTCCTTTCTAGAAAGATCATTTTTGGTGCCGAAGTTCAAGTGATTGAGACGACGGTGCCATAACCATGACTTGTTCTTAGATGCCTTTGACAACAAGCAAATTGGAGAAGACTTCATCATGTCTTCGATAGAGATGGTGTAAAATTAGTGCCACGAGTTCCCTTTAAAAGCTCAACACCATCTAATTCTCTAACGAAGCAAGAGTGCTTTCTGAAGGCCACTTCACGATCAGAATCGCAGAATTGACCAACAAAAAACAAATTATGACCAAGACCTTCCACATAATATACCCGGGAGATCATACTATCACCAAACACATAGTCTCCATAACCCATAATTGCCCCAAAGTGGTCATTCCCAAATCTAACAATCCAGATGAACTTATTCAAGAAGTTCTTGAGCCGTGAGAGATCTCTAGTCATATGTTTTGAGCAGCCAGAGTCCAAATACCAAAGGACGATGTGTACGACCTACATTTGAACACAGACAAGTATGGATAACTGGAAGCTTTGGATCCCCATGAGAAAATGGGTTCAGATTGGTTAGTACATGCAATTAGTATACCTAGAGCATTTTTAGACTCCATGACATCATTAGTGGTGGAAGCAAGACTAGTAGTGGCAGTGGACCTATTTGAAGTGTGACAACTTCTTAAAGGTACGATTCTACCAGTGGGCTTCCATTTCTTAATGGGCATAGATCTAGATCTAGACAACTTAGGGCAAAGTTCATTAATTTTGAATTTATGGCCAGTAGGTTTCCATTGATAACCCACGTTACTAAAACTTTTCCCTGTAGGCTTCTAATAATTACTAAACCTTTTCCCTGTAGGCTTCCAGACTTCCTTAACCTGTTTAGCATTTCTGACATTTTTAACTAGAGATTTAACAGCATTTCTCAAATCATTCACAACACATTCATAATAATTACCAGAAACCAAACATTCATTACATGTTTTGAAAATAGTAGCAGAATTCGAATTAATTACAGTACGCTTATACCTAATACTAGAATCAACACGATTCATCTTATTCAACTCAAACATATTATTCCTAGGGTGGTCTTCTACTTTCTTCTCTTGATCACTCTTAGCTCGCGTGGTACTATCTTGCTTTGTATTGCCTGAAGGCTTTGACCCGCTAGCCTTAGTGTTACTGATTACTCCTGTAGAAGGAACGATGGGAATATTAGTTGGTTTCACTACTTTTTACTTTTCTGTTCTAGAAGCGCTAAGATCTGAGACTTTAGGAGGCACATCAAAGGTCACATGCTTGACTTTATGCATAGAGCTGGGCATAACTATTCTATCTCGCCTAGTACCAGATTTAGGACATGTTGCAATTACACATTCTAAGAGTTCTGGAGATCGTTTGGCATATAAGCATGCATGACCAACCTCACGGAGACTATCTAAACTATCCTTAAGGTACGAAAGATATGTTTGAAATGAAAATTAATTATTTTTAAGATGAGGAGGAATATACTTCACATTCACATCATATTTAATACAAGCAGACACCTTTGGTGCAACATAATCACCACTAGTGATTGGCGTTTTCCCTTTTACCCTTGATTCTTCAGATTCTCAATTTCTTTTTGCAAAGACGTTATCTTTTCATTGTTCTTGTCACGAGTGACCTTAATTGATTCATATAACTCTTTGGAATACAGTTTAACCTTTTCATTTTCAGCTAGAAAACACTCATTTTCATGTTGCAATACATCAATGATGTTTTGAAGATGGAAATTCTGAGAATTCTGAGAATCTAAAGGAGGAGGCATGTAGGAGCCAGTCACTTCACTCATATTACCCTTCAATTGGGAAATTTGAGCTTTCAATTTTCGGATCGTGTTGCAGTGAGCTTGAATCCGTTCATCACTAGATTTTATTTCAAAATATGCATCAAACTCAGGAGCATCCGAAGATGTCTTGGCATTTGAAGTTTTAATTCTTTCTTCAAGATGTTGATATTTTAATTGCAAATCAAGATATTCAACTTCTAATTTAGAAAATATCCTGGCCATATTATCATGATCATCCCTTTCAATTTTGTCATACAATTTTGAATTTTTGGTTTCAAGCTCATTGACACGATCTTGTGAGACTTTCAATGCAATCGATAAATCATGAAATAGAGAAGCAGTAATGGAATAATTCATGACAGTATAAAACACATCTTGAGCAATACATCTAGAAATCAGATTCTCGTTAAGGATGTGAATATTGTTCCTCTCAATCTCATTACTTTTAAGCTCACATTCATATGTTTTAACCTCGTTTTCAATTTCATTAAACATCTTTTTTATTTCGTTAACTTCCGTATCTATGGCCTTTTGAATACCCTCGAATTGTTCTTTTAGTTATTTAAAGAACGAAATGAACTCAATTAGATAACATGCTTTAGTTTGCTCAAAAACCTTTTCTCTTTTAGTAATTCCTATAGGTGTGATTCTCTTCTCACAAGTTTTCTTGAAATCAACAAATAGTTGGTAAACTACATATAAGCTGATTAAGGTTTTACTTTGAGTGGGAAGGTTTCTAGGCACTAAATGCATTAGTGTATTGGGAGGATACACTGTAGCTGGAGGCAATTTCCTAAGGGGAGGATTCTTTTCAACAAGTTCATCAGCTTCTCTTTTCCATATCTAACTTCCAAAACACTTGTTTAGGGGTTAATAGAGTCTAAGGTCTAAACTTAGTTGTGGCTATCCAGTTATCCTTAGTGTAATTTGGAGTTTTAAACATTATATTATGACTCACACACCAAGGATCTTCTAATTTCTTTTCCAATTTCTCTCTAGAGGCATTTTCTATTTATATGTTCTCTTCAGTGTTCTCAACATAAGTTGACTTTTGTTTGGGCTTAAGAATCTCACTACCATCATAAATCACATTATGAGCTGTTTTTGCTTTCTTAAGATACACAGGATTGGGGTCTTCTACAAGGCCAATACTATGCTTATCACTTAATACTCTATACTTAGTGATCATGTGAGCAGTCTGAATGGTGTTGCCTTGTACGTACAACTTGTTTTCAAGTTTGTTCTTCAAAGTTTTAAGGTTGGAAAAATCATTTAAGAGTTTTGATTCCTTTTGTTTGAAATCCTGCTTAAGCACTTTTACATTTTCTTGAAATTCTTGTTTTTGCTTAACAGTTTTATTAAGTTTCTCTTGTAAGGAACTTAACTCTTGTTTTAATGTTTCTTCCCTTAAATTACTTTTTCTGATTAATGTACGCATTTTGCCATCCATTTCATGCTCACGTGTGGTCAGCTCAAATTTAGTACGCTGTTCATAGATGGCAACTTAATCCTTATAAATATTTAGTTTAGTGGTCATGGAATCATCAGGCACATAATCAGTGTACTCATCAAATACACATTCATCATTGATAGCAGAAGATGCATCACTTGGTACAACAAGACTTTCATCGTGCTTCATATATTGATCATATAAGACAACATTGCTATTACCCGTATTTTCAATATCTGATTCAACGACTTCTATTAATTGTACTTCGTTGGGAATCTTTTGCACATTAACCACATCATATAGTTTTAGTACCTCTGATATGATAGAATCTTTGAAGGGACCGGCTTGTTGAGGTGATGAGACCATTGGAGAAATATTAGCCATAAAGATGGTATGTGTTGTTGGTTCATCATCAACATCAGAGTCAAAAGCATCACAATCTGCAACATGGAAGACATTGGGATTGTTCTGTGCAAAATAATGCACCGGTTGTTCATCCACATCTGCATCATATGTTTTGACATTCCCATCAACAAGAAACAGCAGCTCTTCCTCATCTAACACAGCTCCACTATCTTGAGCTTGCACTAGCAGCATCTTATCCCTGAAGTACTCTGCATTCTATGGACATTTTGGCTGAGTGCATTTCCTAGCAATGTTTCCTTCCCCTCCACAGTTGTAGAACTTAATAGGTTTCCCTTGACCCTGTACCATGATCCTTCCTCGGCTCTGAACACCCACATAACCAGCTCCAACTCCAACATTCCCTTGTACATTATATGGTGGATTCACATTCTGCCTTCCTTGCACGTTCTGAACCACAACCCTCCCATCTTTAATAGTAGCATGATTATGTATATTAGATGTGATTCTGAGATGGTTGTTGGTGTGGGGAAGTAAGTTTATGTTTTGTTGAACCATTAGGGCCAGTTGATTTGCAAGGTTTTCAATAAACATGTCAGATGGGTTATATCTTGGGTCTGGTATGGTAATGTGATTATGATCCTGAGTAGGTGATCTATGCTAAACAGTCAAGTCAAAAAGACTTAAAACAGCTCAAACACAAATGCAATTTAGATCAGAGGAATATAGTGGATTCCTGGGTCGTTAAGTCCCACGGAGGATGAATTGGTGTTTAAAACAACTTCAGATGATAGAATGATCACTAAGGATAGTGATCAGTAAGGTTTTTGATGGAAAATTACCTAAAGAAAAGATTTACAAATTAAAGCGACTTAAATGCAAATTAAAAGAAATAAAAGATAAAATCTATTAAATAAACGCTATCACTATTTTTAAAGGTCGATGAACGTTTATGATTTTATAAAACAAAATAACTTAAATAACCTATTTTAATCAAAACGTAAACTTAAATTACTTAAAAACGTTATTTAAAACTAAAACGAGCGTTATTTACGAAAATGGCGCTGGAGCGCAAGCAAAAACGTAAATTTTATGAAATAAAAGGCCTAAGAGTGTAAAACTAATTTTCTTACAAAATATATGATAAAAGAAAATTTTAGAAAAAAGATTTATATTTTTTTGACTTTTATATTTTTTATTATAAATTAATTAAGATTTTACACTAATTAAATATTTAAAAATACTAAAACTTATGAGAAAAATCTGAAACTTTTTGTAAAAATACTTAAGACTAATATAGATTTATGAAAATTAGAAAACTTGAAAAAGCTACACTGAATAAGCTAGTAATAAGCTAAAAACACTTAATAAGCTAAACGGGAATAAACATATATAAGAGATTATCTTATGCAAACTAAAACAGAAAAAGACCCAAGGGCGCTTTGGCTTACAGGTACAATGCTAACACTCTCCTATAAGGGGGAGGTCTCAGGTTCGAGCCTGCCTACCCCCTTTTTGCCAAAACATTTTATTTTTCAATTTTTCTTTTTGCAACTTATTAAACTACTTAAAATAAGCACTTTTTCTAACTATGACTTTTTATGAAAATCACTGATAAGCTCAGTTTAAGCTAATGATCTTAACAGTGGCTTAATTTTGGAAATAAGCACAAGGCTTAAGCCATTTGGCTTATAAGCTAGAAAATAAGCAATTGAAGACTGGAAATAAGCTAAGCAGTTTATAATGAGCTAATGTTACAAATGAAAAAGCTAAATGACTTGAAAATAAGCACAAAAACAAGCTAAATAAGCAATAATCTATCTGTTTACACAGGGTACTGTGTAGTTACTAGGCAGCTTTGAGCTTATTTTTAAGCACTTAAATAAGTTAGAAATTGTAAATAAATACTGGAAATAACAAGTATACTAGCTGAGCTTTCCAAAAAGCTAAGTTACAAGGATTAGCTTACACCAACAAGCTCTTGAGGAGCTTTTGAAAAACTTGAAAAACACTGAGTTAAGACTTAGTGAGTGCTGAGTCAAAATGGGACAAACAAAAAAAGCATTTGCAGCCCTATTTAAAAAGCTACAAAATGGAAAATGAAAACTGAGACCTTGAGATAGTTAGGTGATCTATCCTAAAAGCTAAATTACACAGGCTATAACTCACTAAATAGCTTTTGACAAGCTATTGAAAAAGCTTGTAAAACCTGTGCACAGAACAAGTTTTGACTTTTTTCACAAAATGAAAGTTTGACTTTAATGAGATTTAGACTAATTCTATGGATTGATTAAGTAGTATTAAGCTAAAATGAAATAATATTAAGCTAGGTTACCAAGATTCAAGCTACTGTTCTGAATTTTACTTCCTAAAGTCTAACAGTTATGGACTTAATAAAGATTTAAGATCATTTTGACTTTTTTATTAATAAGTACTAGTTTTAAGACTTGCAATGAGTTATTAGAGACTTAAGTGATATGACTCAAACAATAACAACTGACTAAACTCCCTCTAATACAGATTTAACAATAAAACCAAACACCCCTTAAAGAGGCAGTTGTAAAGCTTTTTAAAGGATTCTACTGGTTTAGACTATGCAACTGAATTAAGGACTTATATTATTATATATTTAGACTGAATAAGCATAAAACAATAGCACTAACAGCTTGAAAGTTAATAATGGTACTTATGCTATAATGACTGTTAAAATGGGAGTTTTAGCAACTACCAATTTGAAAGAACAAGCAAACTATATTAAGCACTAATCTCACTAATCATACACCAAACATACATAAAAACAAAGATATAAGCTGAAATAAGCACTTGAACAGTGATATGCATAAAAATGGAACAAAGGCTTACAAGATGATTCCAAGTTAAAAAGGAGAACCAAGAACTGAAATCACTTCCTATGGCTTCCCATGAAGCTCTATAACCAAAAGCAATCCATTTTCAACCTTGCTTCAATCTTTGGCATCCTCTTTACTGATTTTTTATTTTTAATCTATTTTTTTTTGGAATTTTTGGAAATTTTTCTTTTTAAACTCTAAACTGAATTTGAAGGTTTCTAATAGCTTATAAGAGCTTTAGATAAAGCTTATATGAGTTTTTGAGTCCACTACAACAACCATTAACAACTTTTGAGATTTGAACTTGAAATTTGAAAATGCACAAACTGAAATAAAACTGAAAACTTTAAATTGCTTATTGAAAAAGAGTTACAATATACTGAGATTACTTATTTAAAAGCTTGAAAGCTTAAACAAACACTGGAAAGTAAAAAAAACTTAAAACGACATTACCTAAACTAATCTACTCTACTTGGCCTACTCAAATGCTTCAATCTCTTATTTATTGGCTTCCTCTTGTTCCTTGTCGACTTCCAATTAAATCCCACCTCTTTTCAGCCTTTGGATCCATTCATATCATCACATTTGCCAAATGTCAGTTTTTGGCGGGAAAAGTCATGGAGTTGGTATTTTCATTAATTGAGATGGTGAGTAGCTTGCAAGGTGGAGGGGGGATGTGGAAAGGTGTTTAGGAGGTAGTGTGGAAAGGTGGAAGTGAGCAGGTGGAGGTGAGTGATTGGTAACAGGTGTTAGGGGGGAAGGAGATGAACAGTGGGTAGGGGCGGGTTTTATTTCTTTTAAAATTTGGCCGGGTCATGGTTTTGGGCTTGGGGTTGGGCCAGTTTTATGTTTTGGACTTGGTTTGGGTTTAATAATTAACCAAGGGTCCATTTAGTTTAAGTAACTTAGCAACACACAAGGACTAAAACTGTAATTCGGCCAAACTTGAGGGGTCGAACCTGTCACTTTTCCAAAGTTGTAATAAGGACCATTCCTGCCATTATTGATTAGTACAAGGATAATTTTTGAATATTTTCCATTTTTAAAACATCCAAGGACTATAATTGCCATTTTTGAAACTTAAAGGACCTAACTTGTAATTTTCCAAAATTTCACCATAAGGACCATTTTTGTCATTTATGAATAGTACAAGGGTGTAGTTTGATAAATTTCCATTTTAAAATACCCAGGGACTAATTTTGACACTTTTGCAAAGTTGAGGGACCAAAGTTGTAATTTTGTGATTTTAAACTTCAAAGGATTATTTTGAACAACTTGTGAATCCCAAGGACCTAAAATGGTATTTTACAAGTTTTGGAATGACCAGGGACTGTTTTTGACAACTTTTGTAACTTGGGGGACTAAAACTGCCAATTATGCAAACTTGATACGTTTTTCATCAGATTTTGATGTTTTTGCATTTAAAACATATAAAACACTTGTTTGTGATATTTTTATCATTTTGATGTGTTTCTGAGTGTTTTCAGATGTTTCTGGCATTCTAACAGTATAAAAATGATGAGTATTTTGACACTCATCAGTAGGTATGCCTTGTGATGCTTTGGTACTTATCCTCACATTTGAGAGAAATGCAGTTGAGTCATTTGAAGAGTTTGCAGCAGCAGTATTAGATTGGAATTTGTCCATGATCAAACGCTCAAATGTAGCATGCTTCTCATGTTGAAGTAAGTAAGCATACAGATGTTCATAGTTGGTGTTCCTCAATCCTTTGTTCAATTTGACAGCAGTAACAAATTTGTGCCATTCAGGGTTCATGTTGTTTACGAACTTAGAATTGAGTTGGATATTTGGCATTGTCATATTGATGTTCCTCATATCATTCACAAGTTTGTGAAACCTCACATGATACTCAGTGACACTTTCCCCTGGGTTCATCTTAAAGTTCTCAAAGTCATCATAAAGCTGTGACTTTCTATCTTCCTTAGTCAGTTCTGAACCAGAGAGAAGCATCTTGACATTATCCCAGACTGCCTTGGCCTCAGTATTGTTATTGATCAGCTTGTAAATGTCCTTTGGTAGACCTTGAAGTACGATGTTTGAAGCTCTAATGTCAGCATCAAATCTCTTCTTCTCCTTCTCATCAAGATCATCATACGTCCTTGGTCTGTCCAAACCCAAAACAACGGTTCCATCAGCTCCAGTTTCAAGAATATCTCTGGTAGTTCCGATTTGGAATGGTCCTTCATCAATTGACTTAATGATGTTACGACCATTCTCTTTGCCCAAGCAGTATAGTCTGATTCTCTGTGCCCAAGAGTCATAATCAGTTTTATCAAGCATAGGAGGACGAGTATCGGACCCTGCAGCTTGAACGTCATCAACAACGGAGGAGGTGATTGTAGACATGATTCCTAAGTACACGGGATTTTACTTCTCTTTGATTAAACCGGGAAATAGATTCTTTCACGGGATTTTACTAAATCAAGTGACAAGTCGCAGTCTTGACAAACCGCACAATGGTCAAATCGCAGTGTGACAAATCGCATAAGTTAACAAATCGCAGAGACAAATCGCACACAGAGACAAACCGCAGCAACAAACCTCAATGATTGACAACTCGTAGAGACAAACCGCACACTCTATCAAATTGCATAAAACAAACCGCAAACTTTGACAAATCGCAAGGGAACAAATAGTACACCCACTACTTGTCCTTTTGTTCTTTTGTCCTTTTCTCCTCAAACCACAACTAAAGTGACAAATCGCAGCGATTAAGATCAAGTCGCATATAAAGATCTAACAAACCGTAGCGAGCGAGAACAAACCGCAGTCAAAACTAATCAAAACGCATACAAAAACAGATCAAACCGCACCAAAATTACACCAAACCGCAGTCAAGAAAACGTGTACGTGAGTCAAACCGCACCCAAGAAAACTTCAAAAAACCAAAATTTTCAATCAAAACCACTAAAACCAAGATGAATATAGCCTTCCAAACCAAAAACTAGACTAATATGATGATCCTAAACACAAAAGTACAATCAAAATCCAAACTTTAACACGAAATAAGATCAAAATGGTGAAAATGTCTCTAAACTCATTCAAACCCAAAACTTATGAAACCAACTAAGAATCCAAGAACATGTATAGTGGATGATCAAACCTGGCTCTGATACCATTTATAACATATTGGTTTTCATAGACACACATACACAATCACAAGGATTCGAATGAGAAGAGTTCTAGAGAGAGAAAGTGGAGAGAAATAAGAACTTCTAGTAAGAGAAAGAAAAATATATTATGAAGCTCCAACCCTTTGCCTTGCTAGGAAAAAGGTATTTATAGTGTCTTACAATATACGCCACCTACGGGCTGTGGATCAGGCATATTGTGGGTAAAGACCAATCCGTCCTTCACAGTGTTACTTAACTAACTACTAGCTATAACTAAACAACTAAGACTACGAGCTTTTTAATGATTACATATACTTGAGATGACCGAGTCTTTAACTACCGGATTTTCTAAATCCCAACAATCAACAATATCACACGGAGGCAATACAACAAAGGATAATTCAGAGATTTACTGTGGCTGATGATCTCGAAGAAAAGCTCAAAGATCACCAAGTCATGGATCAGTTAAAGACCTCCACTGTAAGTACAAAGCAAGCGGACTTTGAAGAATCAAATATTACAAGCTACAAAGCAAAGAACGTGTAGTAGAATGTTAGAACTTGAATTGTAATATCTATATGTAATTGTGGTGACCTCCCTTAGTGGGAGATTGTTAGGATTTAGTAAATTCGTTAGTGAAAGACTCGGTCACCTCAAGTATTTGTAAGCACTAGAAAGCTCGTAGTCTTAGTTGTTTAGTTATTATATGTAGTTAGTTAAGTAACACCGTGGAGGACGGACGGGTCTTTACCCACTGTATACCTAGGGATGGCAAAAAAACCCGAACCCGACGGGAAACCCAAAACCCGAACTTATTGGGGCGGGGCGGGGCATGCTTATCGGGTTTCGGGGCGGGTTTTGGGGCCTTAACAGGAATTCTTATCGAGTTTGGGGCAGGGACGGGGCACACTATCCCCACCACGCCCCGCCCCGCCCCGCCCCGAAACATATACATATACATATATCTATATACCTTAAATATTGTGCTAGTATTTATGTACTAAATATAATTCTCTAATATTTTTTTAATTTTTATCTTTGTAATATTTCAAAGTGTGATCATATTGTTTTGTGTCATAATATTCTAAAAAGTTGTGATTTATTCCAATGTCTAATATATTATTAATGGGTTCTCGATTCTTTAAGTTATTCCGTAAAATCATATTGTTAATAGCGTAAAAATAAGAATAAGCGGGGAAAGGCATGAGTATGATGGAGGATCGCGCTCAAAAAGAAAACCCGATAAGACCCCAACGGGAAATGGGGCGGATTTGGGGGAGCATCTCGCCCTAATGGGGTACCCCGATAAGATCCCCAATGGGGATTGGGGCGAGTTTGGGGATGATTTTTGTTATCGAGTTTGGGGATGGGGATGGTCGCCCCGCCCCAAACCCGCCCCATTGCCATTCCTATGTATACCTGATCCACAGCCCGTAGGTGGCGTATATTGTAAAAATTATAAATACCTTCTACCTCCCAAGGTAGAAGGTTGGAGCTTCATAATATTAAATCACTTTCTCTCACTAGAAGTTCCCACTCTCTCCACTTTCTCTTTCTAAAACTCATTCTTATTCAAACCTTAGATTGTTGTGTATGTGTGTTTATGATCACCAATATGTTACAATAAATAAGTAGTGATTATATATTGACACAAACTTTACAACTCTCATACAATACACTCACAACGAAATACACGTCTTATTTTCAAAAATCACAGCATAACACTCCATCTCTCACTGCTCTCACATACACTACAAAAAGGCTAGAAAACCCTCCATAAGATCTTGCGGTCACTTACACTAGCTTCATCATGATGATCTATTTCACTAGCTTGCTTGAGTTTATCAGATGTATCCTTCACCAATTGTCCAATATGCAGTCTTGTCTTGTGCCTACAATTGTGCAAACTCAAAGTGAGAATTTTACCATAAATATAATACATGATATACCATGACCTACTCATCAGCGTTCACCAGGAAATAATATAACATAATCACCATACTAGATGTTGATTCAGTACAAGATAAAAACCAACATGATCCTAAATTTTTATATAATAGATGTATATAAAGAAACATCTATTAAACGAATTTGAAGACTATTTTGATAGTGATAAACTAGCTGAATCAATTATATAACATAATCACAACATAATTTTACCATGGTGTGTGTCAATATCAAACTAGTTGTACAATAACAAAATTGTGTTAAATATACATGATGATATTAGCTGCATCACGCATACATATTTACTGCATCACAGTAAACAAACATTATGATGCAGTTAACTCTTTATATGTTGATTCAGTACACTCTTTACAAAAAGATTTAAAAACCCACTGCATCACAAATATTTTTCTAGTGCATCACTCTTTATGTTAATATCAATCTTTAAGTGCATAACACTTTCGCACATGACTCAGACTACATATAACCTAACTTAGTCTCATAGGCGGCAAATAAAATCTACCGCATCTCATTTCAACTGTTAGTGCATTAGAAAAACAATCACTCCTACAAACTCACTTTCGCACATGACTAATACTATATTTAACCTAACTTGGCCTCATATGCGGCAAATTAAAACCTACTGCATCTCAGTTCAACTGCTAGTGCATCAAGCAAACAATCAGTCATACAAACATAAGCAAACACTATGTGTAACTTAAACACTATACATAACCTAATGGAACCTTGTATTACTACTACATCAATGTTTTAAATCTACTGCATTGCTATGTAATATCAAAAACACATCAGAACAAAAACTTGAAGAAACACTATCCTTAACCTAAAAACTATGCGTAACCTAATGGAACCTTATATACCTATTGCATCAATGTTTTAAATATACTACATCAAGAAACAAAAAAAAATTCAAAATAACAATTATAACATCAAATTAGATTAACCGAAAACACAAAACATTAATACAAAAGCATACAGAATCAATATTATAAATAAATTAAATAGATGATGATGAACACTCGTTATTACTTGATGATGAACACTAATCATTTGTTGATGATGAAAACATGATTGACATCTCAAAATTGATTGAATCAGTATACATGATGACCAATGGTGTAGAATACGATGGAGAATGGTGCGTATAAGCATAAGTTAGGTTAGACATTGTAAGATATAGGATTTCACAAACACATTAAACCATAACCATGTGGGGCGTTAACTAAGTTTAGAGAGAGAAAGTTCTAGAGAGAGAAAGGGAAGAGAGTTGGGAACTATGTGAAACAAAGAAAAATGGTATTGAAGCTCCAACTCTCTACCTTGGGAGGTAGAGGGTATTTATAGTTTCTTACAAACTAACGCCACCTACGGGCTGTGGATCAGGCATACAGTGGGTAAAGACCCGTCCGTCCTCCACGATGATACATAACAAACTACTTAATAATATAAATTGACTACGACTACGAGCTTTCTAATGAATACATATACTTGAGGTGACCGACTCTTTAATGACTGAATTTTCTAATTCCTAACAATCTCCCCCGAAGGGAGGTCACCTCAATTTACAATGAATACAAACTGATATTACATTAGATTGCTCGAGGATTCTTGATTAAGTTCTTTGCTCAGTAGCTCGTAGTCTTTGATTCTTCATGTTTTGCATGTTTGGATAATTCAAGTGGAGGTCATTAACTGATCCACGTGATGATGAGTTTCGAGCCATCATTGAGATCATCAGCTGACATTAATCTTTGACTCTTCCATTGTGATGTTGGTATTATGTGATGTCGTGACTTTTGGACCGACATGCTCACATTCTGGATCATGATGTATTCTCATCAGAGTAGCGGAAGCTTTAATTGATTCATGATATTGGCAGCAGCGTAGCAGAAGCATGGAGTGAAAATATCAGAGTCATTTATGCACTAATCATGATTTCTTTCGAGATGAATGTGTTGAGTGAGCATGCGGCTATGGATTGACCGCTTCATTCTGAACAGCTGCAAACGTCGGGCGTACCTGCATACAACAGTTAGCAATAAAGTGCACTAAAGTGTCTTTGATCACTTTCGTCGAATTGAGGTACACGGCCCATGGTTCCCCGTTGATCAGTACACGTACTGCCTGTGATCAGGTATAATTCCGAAGAATTTCCTTGACAGGGTTTTGCAGCTGCTCTAGCTGTTCTCAAACCGGAACGTCTCAAAGAAGACAACACGGAGTGAGTGAATCAGCAAATTGAGATTCACTGATTGATAAAAAGATATTTGAAAAACAATCGTGTATTGCTCAATAGAAATTGTTTTTGCAATACAACGAAGGTTTTAGTGAAAATCAATTATCAATCATAAACACTTTTTGATTTGAAATATTCGTACACAGTCGATGTGCTAATGAAAAGATTTTATAAGCACAACGACCGGTTTTTCAAAGGTATCCGTCAATCCATAACCTGAACCAGGATTGATTCAAAAGATTGAATCGCCCCATTGTTTCTGTTCAGTTGTCACATGGTTGATCAATTGAATAGATCTCACATGCCACCTACCAGGAGCTTGTTTGATGTTGGCTCCAGAATGCTTTCCATCTTCATTGTGAATATGTTTACATATCACTCGGATGTTCTGGCAATACCACAAGGATAATGCGTAGGACTCAAGATATAATCTCTCTTTCCACATTGTGTGAAACAGAGAATCTTCATTGAAAGTGTCCTAATGAGATTTATTGAGGATCTCGTGGCTCTAGACTCAATTTGTGCATAATTTGGTTCCTATTTCGGAGACTAGGGAGAGGGTCTCCTTCTTCAATATCAACAGTCTCTAAGAGAGAGTCGATAGATAGTGGCGGTTCCCCGTGAGAATGAAACAAGCCCTTTTAAGAGGAACTTGAGTGGATTGGAAAGATGAAGTGCAGTGCGTCACTGGGTCCATGACGTCTTGTCTTCAATACCGATGTTACCATGGTAACCATTAGTAGCATATGAATTGAACCCGGTATCTGCCCTAAGGTTGAATAAATGGAGGGCTATTTCTTTTCACCCTTTTCACATTCAATTCTTTTTCATTCTTCAACCCCTTCAGTGCTTACCGAGACTTCATTACTAGAACCTTGTTGGGTTTATTCCAGTACTAGCTCAGTCTCAGTATGCACTCTTCCCATAACTCACTTTTCTCCTTTTTTTCATCATACCTAAGGACTTCTACACTATCTAGTGGATTGTCCCTGGGTAGATCCCTCCGGTTCTGGCGGATCATGGGAACAAATACCTAACCTTATCATCCTTATATCACCATACATAAAGTAAAGTTGGTCGGTCTATTTGGTATTGTTCATCTGCCATTGGAACCAATTGAAAACCATTTGAAAATCAATCCAGATACTTGTGATATATTATCAAAGCATTTTGTACCTGAATTGTTTTAGATATTTTTAGAAAAAGAGCTCCCCCTCAACATGTGCTTCATGTATTTGAAATCTTTTGGCACACGGAGGCAAGAGGAAGAATTAACTTCTTTAATTTCTAATTTCTAAACGATATCAACATCACTTCCCAGATAAAATCAAGTAGATACAGCATTTTGGGGAAGGATGAGGTTTTCAAAATTTTGCTCCCCCTCAATATGTGCCTCGAGGTTTGAAAGAGTTTTGCACATACTAGAGGGAAAAGACAGCACGTAAAATGATCACGTTTCAGAACTTAGTGGTTTAAAATAGATGCACCCCCTCAATATGAGCATAGCAGTTCTTGAAATTGTTTGGCACATGTGGGAAGGAGAGCTTGTACATCCTTATAAAACCATTTACCGAATTATCAGTTTTAATCCAATTTAAATCACAAGTTCTCCCCTGATCACAATTATCAAATCATTTGAGATTTGTGATCTCTGTAGATTTAAATTGATTTTGAAGGCTTTTAAAGGAGAATTGTGACTTGATTATGAAAACGTTTTGACTGATAAGGATCGGATTTTGAGACTTTAAACTCCATTATTACACATGCATGATTGTCTTTTGAAAACATAATATAAGCAAAGGTTTTGAGTCAACTGTGTAAAACATAATTTCTTTTGATTTTTCAAGAATAAACCTTGCTCGATT
Organism: Chrysanthemum seticuspe; assembly: GCA_019973895.1. Taxonomy (NCBI): domain Eukaryota; kingdom Viridiplantae; phylum Streptophyta; class Magnoliopsida; order Asterales; family Asteraceae; genus Chrysanthemum; species Chrysanthemum seticuspe. The sequence goes on along the minus strand of BPTQ01000005.1, from coordinate 194,399,775 downwards.
ACGTGCCAATTGTTTGAAAAATAACCTTTTTAATTCGAATAAAATCATTCTCCCCCTCAATCAATGACACATGTTATTGATTGAGATATAGAGATTGTGACAGATGACAAGCACAAATGATTTACACGAGTAGTAGAGTACAAGGAATTTTTCAAAGCAATTAAGTTTTCAAAAGAAAGCAAATATTTTTCAGAAGAATCATTAGACGGAAAAATATTTGAAAGGATAAGCATTTGTCTTTTAGATGACAAACCTTTGTTTTAAGAATCAGAGCATGAGATTTGAAAAATAAGATAAAGCATGGCTCTATTCTTTACTTTTAAAAACGGGTTACTTCCTGAAATGACAATAAACCATCATTTTTTTTTCTCCGCCTCATATATATATATATATATATATATATATATATATATATATATATATATATATATATATATATATATATATATATATATATATATATTTTAACAAAAACTATGTGCATTCGAAGAACATCTAAAAACCCGTGACATTCTTTGAATGTCAACACAAAGTCCGTAGATGATATCGAATAAGGAAAAACATGACAAAATAACAATATTTTTGGAATTTTTCAAGATTTTCTAATTTTTATGGATTTTTGAAAGATTTATAATTTTATATTTTCTTTTAGAGGGTTTTTCAAGTTTTGTATTTTGCTTTTTGAATAAATATATATACAAGAGATAGATGAATAAGACCATTACTCCTCGTCTTCCTCTTAAAGACGCTTGAGTGTTTCCGGTTGTAAACTCTTTAGTCCAAGACGTGGAAGGATAAACTCAAAACGTTCTCTAGGAAGAGCTTTGGTGAAGATGTCTGCTAATTGGTATTCAGTCCTCACAAAGTAGAGTTCCACCACACCTTTTTCCACTTGTTCCCTGATGAAATGATGTCGAATGTCGATATGCTTAGCTCTTGAGTGCTAAACGTTGTTGCATGAGAGAGCAGTAGCACTTTTATTATCACATTACAGAGGGATTTTGTTGAATTCAAAGCCATAGTCAGTTAATTGAGATCTCATCCATAGGATTTGAGCACAACAGGATGACATGGCTATGTATTCAGCCTCTGTAGAGGAAATAGAAGTACTCATTTGCTTCTTTGACGACCAGCTCACAAGCTTATCACCCAAAAACTGAGCACCTCCAGACGTACTTCGACGAGTATCTTGACACCCTGCATGATCTGCATCTGCATATGCTGTTAGTGACATACCGGTGTCCTTCGGGTACCAAAGTCCCATATTGATGGTTCCTTGGAGGTACCGAAAGACCCGTTTAACCGCTTTAAGGTGCTTTTTGGTAGGCTTAGCCTGGTATCTAGCACACATGCATACAGCGAACAGAATATCAGGTCTACTGGCTGTGAGGTACATCAGGGATCCGATCATGCTACGATATTTCGTTTGGTCTACCATGATCCCTGAGTGGTCCTCATCCAGTTTAGTACGCTCAATCATGGGAGTGTCAACTGGGTCACTAGAATCAAATCCAAATTTCTTTAAAATCTCATTAGCATATTTAGATTGATTTATAAAAATGCCTCCGGGACTTTGTGAGATTTGTAATCCCAAGAAAAATGACATTTGTCCCATCATTGACATTTAAAATTTAGAACCCATTTCATTTGAAAAACGGTCACACTCATTGGGGTCAGTTGAGGCAAATATGATATCATCAACATAAATTTGAACGTGAATTAAATGTTTGCCTGACTTCCTGGTGAACAATGTTGGATCAACTGCTCCTTTGCTGAAGCCGGTAGACAGAAGAAACTTTGATAGCGTATCATACCATGCCCTTGGAGCTTGCTTTAAACCGTAAAGAGCCTTCTTCAAACGATAGACGTGAGTAGGATGCTCTGGATTCACAAAGCCTTCAGGTTGGCTGACGTAGACGACTTCTTTAAGATCTCCGTTCAGAAATGCCGTCTTAACGTCCATCTGATAGACTACCATGTTCTTACTTGCAGCATTAGCCAAGAAGATTCTGATTGCCTCGATACGAGCAACAGGAGCAAATGATTCTTCAAATTCAATACCTTCCTCCTGACGGTATCCTTTTGCAACCAATCTAGCCTTATTCTTTAAAACATCGCCATGTTCATCAAGCTTTACTTTAAAGATCCACTTTAGAGCAATGATCATAGCACAATCTGGAGCAGGTACTAATTCCCATACATCAAGTCGATCAAACTCATGAATTTCTTCTTGCATGGCATTGAACCAGATGTCTTCATTCATGGCAGTTTTAACATCTTTTGGTTCGACCTTAGAGAGTACAGAGTTGAAGAAGCACCATAAGGCATCGGTTGCAAGTTGTTTTCGTGTTGATACTGGAAGAGAGGGGTTTCCAATGATGTTGTCCAATGGATGATCATGAGTCCATTTCCTAAGGTGTTCATGTGGTTGTTATTGAGGAACTGAAGTAGCTGAGTCGATTTCTCCTGATGAAGATGGTTCTGATGATGATTCAGGAGCAAATATATTTTCAAACGGAGCATCTTCAGGAGTAGCAAAGGGATTTTCTCCATCGTTGATACCAGAAACATTTCCATGATGTACACTCGATGATTGATGATTTGTTGATGAGACAGAGTGATCAGCAGCAGGCGCTTCTTGACTTAATGATATTGAAATTGAAGGATCAACATCATTCACATGGATAGGAGCAGCCTCTGTTGATGGATTTGACATTTCATCAGCATTTGGTTCATAGTGTTCATCAAATATTGGATCAAACAATTTCCTTAAATCATCTTCTGATGGAGGTACATATGGGGCTGCTGGAGAGGGATTTGGTACAAGGGATGAACCAATTGGACTATTTTGAAGTGCGGGTCCAGAACTGGATTGTCCAGGAGCCATATGACCGGTTAGCTCATCAAACGAAACGTGAATTGTTTCCATGATATTTCGGGTTCTCTTGTTGTAGATTCGGTAACCTTTTCTGCTTGGTGCATATCCAACAAATACTCCAATGTTCGCTTAGGCTTTTAATTTACCTAAATCTTGACCGTCATTAGTTGGATAACATAAAGCACCAAACACACGAAGGTATGATAGATCAGGTTTTCGATTGTGGACAAGTTCATATGGTGTCTTTCCATGAGATGTGTGAATTAGAGATCGATTTTGAGTGTAACATGCAGTGGCAATGGCTTCAGCCCATAGAAACATTGGAACCTTTGAGTAAATCAGCATTGTTCTTGCAGCTTCTACAAGAGTTCGATTTCGTCTTTCAACTACACCGTTCTGTTGAGGAGTTCGAGGAACACTTCTTTGAGGACTGATTCCAACATTTTCATAAAATTCATTGAGTACTTTATTAACAAACTCAGTTCCATTGTCAGTTCGGACAATTCTAACTGTTTTGTTGAGTCGGATCTGAAGTTGTTTAATGAGTTTAATGATGACATCTGGAGTTTCGTCCTTAGTCCTCAAAAACTTTACCCAAGTGAATCGGGAGTAGTCATCAACCACTACAAGCAAATATCTCTTCCCATTAATAGTTTGCACTCTCATTGGGCCGCACATATCCATATGAAGGGTATGAAGAACTTCCATTACTGAGTTTGTTGGTTTTGGTTTGTGGGCATATTTCGTGCTTTTTCCCAATTGACAAGCTGAACAAAGGTGATCTTTTTCATATTTTAATCTGGGTAAGCCTCTGACAAGATCCTTTCTAGAAAGATTGTTTATGGTGCCGAAGTTCAAGTGATTGAGACGACGATGCCATAACCAAGACTTTGTTTTAGAAGCCTTTGACAGCAAGCAGATTGGAGAAGACTTCATCATGTCATCGATAGAGATGGTGTATAGGTTTGAACCACGAGTTCCTCTGAGAAGTTCTTTACCATCAAGTTCTCTAAAGAAGCAAGTGTGTTTTCTGAAGGCTACTTCTAGATCAGAATCACAGAATTGACCAACAGAGAATAGGTTATGACCAAGACCTTCCACATAATATACTCTGGAGATAACACTATCACCAACAACATAATCTCCATAACCCATAATTGCACCGAAATGATCATTCCCGAATCTAACTGTCCTGATGAATTTGCTCACGAAGTTCATGAGCCGCGACCGGTCTCCAGTCATATGCTTGGAACAGCCTGAGTCCAGGTACCACAGAACGATTTGAACGATCTGCAGTTGAACACAAACAAGAATGGATAACTGGATAATTGGGATCCCCATACAAGAATGGGTTCCATTTGGTTAGTAACATCGATTGGAACACCCACATCAGAAATAGAAACATTCATATCAGAAATAGAGGCAATGGAATCATCAGGAATAGATGCAATGTTGGTGTCCATATTTGACCTATTCAAAGTATGTTCACTTCTTAAAGGAATAGTTCTACCAGTAGGCATCCATTTTCTAGTGGGCATTGTCTTAGCATATTGAGGACAGGACTGATTAGCCTTTTGACCAAACGGTATCCATCGATATCCTATCTTACTAAATGTTCTTCCTGTAGGTTTCCACTGTTTTCTGACTTTCTTTCGTTTTTGCCTTTTAGCCTTCTTAGCACGTTTTTTAGCATTAACAATTTTAACTGGGGATTTGACAGCATTAGACAAAGCATTCACACCACATTCAATATTAGTAACAGAAACCACGCAATCATCATTACATGTTTTTCCAAATGTAGTAGAATTTGCATTAAGTACAGTATGCTTAGAGCTAACATTAGAATCAACACGATTCGTTTTATTCAACTCAAACATAGTGTTCCTAGGGTGATCTTCTACTCTCTTCCAATGCACATTCTTAGCTTGCGAGGTCCTATCATTCCTGGTATTGCCTTGAGACTTTGACCTGCTCGCTTTAATGTCACTGATTACTCCTGTAGAGGGAATGGGAACATTAGTTGGTTTTGCTACTTTTTGCATTTTCTGTTTATATGTGCTGGGATGTGAACTATTTAAAGGCGCACTGAAGTTCATGTTTTTAACACTAGAGGTGCTGGGATCTGAACTACTTGAAGGTATACTACAGTTCACATTCATAACATTGGGCATCGAATGGATTTCATACTTGGCACTAGGCATAGAACACGGAATCAAAGGATTAACTCTCTCACCTAAGGACTTAGGGCATATTGTGATTAAGCATTCTAGAAGTTCTTGAGATCGTTTGGCATATGAGCATGCATGCCCAATTGCATTATCAAGTGGTTTCTCTAACTTATCCTCTTCAACAATCTCACGGAGACATTCTAGACAATCCTTAAGGGATGAGAAATATGTTTGAATTGCAAGTTTATTATTCCTAAGATGAGGAGGAACATATTTCACAGACAAAGCATATTTATTACAAACAGGTACCTTTGATCCATCATTCTCCCCATTGGTCATTGGCATTTTCCCTTTTACATGGCTCTTCAGATTCTCAATTTCCTTTTGTAGTGAAGCTATTTGTTCGTTATTTTTGTTATGAGTGACCTTTATTGATTCAAATAACTCATTGAAATGACGTTTAACCTTTTCATTTTCTTCTAGAAAAATCTCGTTTTCCTTTTGTAATGCATTTACTAAGTTTTGAAAATGAAACGTTTGAGAATACTGAGAATCTAAAGGAGGAGGCATTTGAGAGCCAGTCACATTGTTCTTATAACCCTTTAATTGAGAAATTTGGGCTTTCAACTTTCTGATCGTGTTACAATGAGCTTGAATTTGTTCATCACGTTTGTTTATCTGAAAAAACTGCATCAAACTCTGGAGCATCTGAGGATGTCTTGATATTTGAGGTTTTGACATTTTCTTTAAGATGCTGATATTTTAGTTGTAAATTAAAATGTTCAACTTCAAGTTTAGAAAGATGTTTTACCAATTTATCGTGATCATCCAGATCAATTTTCTCATTTAGTTTAGAATTAGTCTTTTCAAGCTCAATGACACGATCGTGGGAGACTTTCAGCGCAACAGATAATTCATGAAATTGAGAAGCATTAATGGAACAATTTGTAGCAGTGAAAAACATATCTTAAGCAATACATTCAGAAATCAGATTCTCGTTCAGTGTATGCAAGTTCTTCCTCTCAATCTCATTATATTTTAATTCTCGCTCATAGTCACTAACCTCAACATTCATTGCATCAAATTCCTTTTCCATTTCTTTAATATCTGAATCCATCCCCTTTTTAAGACTCTCAAATTGATCTTTTAGTTGTTTAAAGAAAGGCATGACCTCAGTTAAATAGCATTCTTTAGTTTGCTCGAAACCCCTTTCCCCTTCAGTTATACCAGTGGGTGTGATCCTTTTCTTACAAGTTTTCTCAAAATCAACAAATAATTGAAATATGACATATTAACTGATTAAGGTCTTGCTTTTAGTGGCAATAGTTCTAGGAACTAAATGCATTGGTGTATTAGGAGGATACACAGTCGCTGAAGGCATTTTCCTAGGAGGGTTTGTTACAACAAGATTCTCTGCCTTTTGTTTATCCATATCTTTCTTCCAAAAAATTTGTTCTGGAGTCAGATGTGTTTGGGGTTTAAACATGTTGAAGGCAATCCAATTTTCCTTAGCATAGTTGGGTGATTTAAAACTGATTTTTTTATCTATGCAAGAGGGGCTCTTAACCTTTTCTTCCAATTTCCTTTTAGTGACATCTTCTAATTGCTTATCTTCTTCAGTGCACTCAACACAACTAGGTTTCTGCCTAGGCTTAAGGATTTCATTGCCATCATATATTACTTTCTGGGCAGCTTTTGCTTTCTTAACATACTCAGGGTTGGATTCCTCAATAATGGGGATAATATGCTTGTCACTTAAAACTCTATGCTTAGTGATCAAGTGAGCAGTCTGAATGGTATTTCATTGTACGTACAATTTGTTTTCAAGTTTGTTTTTCAAAGTTTTTAGATTGGAAAAATCATTCAAAAGCTTTGATTCCTTAGCATTGAATTCCTGCTTAAGCATTTTGACATTTTCTTGAAGTTCTTGTTTTTGCTTAGCAGTTTTAGAAAGCTTTTCTTGTAAGGAGTTTAACTCTTGTTTTAGGATTTCTTCTCTAAAATTACTTTTTCTAATAATTGTACGCATTTGGTCATCCATTTCCTGCTCACGAGTGGTTAACTCAAACTTAGCACGTTGTTCATAAATAGCAACTCGTTCTTTATAGGCATTAAGTTCAGAGACAACAGAATCATCAGGGGCACATGCAGTGTATTCATTAAAAACATAGTCATCATTGACTGCGGAAGATGCATTACTAGGTACAACCTCACTTTCATTTTGCTTCACATATTGATCATATGGGACAATGTTGCTATTACTCTCATCATCAATATCTGATTCATAAGTCTCAAGAGATTGTACTTCATTATGCATCTTTCGCTCATCAACATCATCATATAGTTTTAATACCTCTGAGATGATTGATTCTTTGGATGGACCAGCTTGCTGTGAAGATGAGACCTTAGGAGAGACCATTGGAGAAATGCTAGCCATGAAAATTGTTTGTGCAGTAGGTTCATCATCGACGTCAGAGTCATATGCATCACAGTCAGCGACTTGAAAGGCATTCTGATGATTGTGACCTATCTCCTGAATTGGCTGCTCATACACATCTGCATCATAGGTCTTTGCATTGCCTTCAGCAAGAAACAATAGCTCCTCTTCATCCAAAGCTGCTCCATTATCCTAAGCTTGCACAAGCAACATCTTATCCCTGAAGTATTCAGCATTCTGAGGGCGTTTTGGCGATGTGCAGTTCCTTGCAATATGTCCCTCACCTCCACAGTTGTAGCACTTGATTGGCTTAGCTTGTCCTTGATTTCCAATCCTTCCTCGATTCTGATTTCCACCATAACCTCCTCCTACTCCACCTCTTCTCTGTTCATATTGCCTTTCTTGACCTGGTTGTGCCATAATCTTACCATCTCTGATCATAGCATGATTGTGAAGATTGGATGCAGTTCGGATTTCATTGTTAGTGTGAAGACTGTTAGTATGAGGTGAAAGTGTCAAGTTTTGTTTAACCATGAGAGCCAGTTGATTAATGAAATGTCCCATGACAGCATCAGCATCTGGTTGCTTGAACCTTGGATCATGAATGAATTTGTGATTACCATCTCCCGTGGGAATGACTTGAGTAGCATTGGTGGTAGTTCCAACGTTGGTGTAGAAAGCTGTAGTGTCATTTGGTGAGCTTGAGTCTCCCTGATTGGTTTTGAACTGATCCAGAATCCTTTTCTCAAACATAGCATGCCTCTCATTTTGAAGAAGAAATGCATACAATTGCTCATAGTTTGTATTCTTTAGTCCTTTGGTTAGCTTCACAGAAGTGACAAATTTGTGCCACTTGGGATTCATGTTGTTTACAAACTTTGAGTTCAGCTGAATGTTAGGCATAGTCATTTTGATGTTCCTCATGTCATTCACAAGCTTATGGAATCTCACGTAGTACTCATAGACACTATCATCTGGTTTCATCTTGAAGTGCTCAAACTCATCATACAGTTGTGATTCTCTGTCTTCCTTAGTTAGCTCAGAACCAGAGAGAAGCATCTTGACATTATCCCAGACTGCCTTAGCTTCAGTGTTGTGATTGATGAGCTTGTAGATATCCTTTGGAAGACCCTGAAGTATAATGTTGGAAGCCCTGATGTCAGCATCGAATCTCTTTTTCTCCTTATCATTAAGCTCATCATACATCTTTGGTCTGTCTAATCCAAAGATCATTGTTCCATCATCAGCAGTATCAATTATATCTCTTGTAGTTTCAATCTGATAAGGTCCTTCATCGATTGACTTGAGTATGTTGACTCCGTTTTCTTTTCCCAAACAATACAAGCGGATTCGTTGTGCCCATGAATCATAATCAGTTCTGTCAAGCATAGGTGGACGAGTATCAGACCCTGCTGCTTGAACGTCCTCAACTACAGAAGAAACGATGTTTGCCATGATAACAAGTTCTACGGGATTTTACTATTCTTTGATTAAACCGGGAAATTGATTCTTTCACGGGATTTTACTAAACCAAAAGAACAACCGTAAGAATGTATTACGAAGAAGTAACAAGTCTAAATAGACAAGTCGCAAAACACTCAACTCGCTTAGTAGTCAACTTGCTAAACAACCAACTCGCTCACAGGAACAAGTCGCTTAAGTAATCAACTAGCCAAATAGCTAAGTCGCATAAATATCAACTCGCACCACAATCAACTCGCTTAATGAGACAAGTCGCTAAATAGCCAACTCGCTTTAGTATCAACTCGCAACACAATCAACTCGCTTAAAGAAGCAAGTCGCTTTAGGAATCAACTCGCTTAACCACCAAGTCGCTTAAAAGCTTAACTCGCTAAGTAGCCAAGTCGCATATAACAACTCGCATCCAGTAACAAAGCAACTCGCTTTGATGAAATGTGTATCCGAGACTCAACTCGCTTTGTACAAATTTCAAAAGTAACCACTTTGTCAATAAAAAAACAACCAAACCACAGTGATTTATGCCTTCCAATTCAAAACATAAACACATATGATGATCCTAAACACAAAAGTACAAGCAAAATTCAAACTTTAACACTAGAACTTGTCCAAATGAATCAAACTCTTCTAAACACTTAATACCCCAAAAACCTTATGAAATCCACCAAAACAAAGAGCATGAAAGATGAGTGATCAAACCATGGCTCTTGATACCAATTGTAAGATATAGGATTTCACAAACACATTAAGCCATAACCATGTGGGGCGTTAACTAAGTTTAGAGAGAGAAATTTCTAGAGAGAGAAAGGGAAGAGAGTTGGGAACTATGTGAAACAAAGAAAAATGGTATTGAAGCTCCAACCCTCTACCTTGGGAGGTAGAGGGTATTTATAGTTTCTTACAAACTAACGCCACCTACGGGCTGTGGATCAGGCATACAGTGGGTAAAGACCCGTCCGTCCTCCACGGTGATACATAACAAACTACTTGATAATATAAATTGACTACGACTACGAGCTTTCTAATGAATACATATACTTGAGGTGACCGACTCTTTAATGACTGAATTTTCTAATTCCTAACAGACATAGTATGTATCATGTGTGAAAGTGACTTTGTACATACAAACACACTTTACACACATAACACAACTCACCTTTAGCTTAATTCATGCTTATACATGACAACTGAACACCTACTGCATCATAGTTCAAGTTCAGTGCATTGGACAAAAAAATCAAACATACAGAGACATTTACGCACTAAAGCGGCCTATGCTTAACATAACTCATTTATAAACGATAAATGAACACCTACTGCATCTCAGTTCAAACACAAGTGCGTCACATAAATAATCAAGCATACAAACTCATTTATTTACACAACCTACTGGATCATATAGAAATAAAAACCAACTGCATTATAATATTTAATACAACTGCATCAGCATTCAAAATAACCGCATATTATTGTAAACTTAGTGCATCATAGTTATAAAGTCTAGTTGAGACATTTTATCAAAATCCTTGCATACAACTTTCTTAAACATGTTTTGTATCTATATTTTTCTACAATTTGTTCCAGATTTAGAAGAAACATGATGTAATTTTTAATCAAACTTTGAATATAACATACTAAAATCAATAAAAACACATAAACCAAATGGTATGTGTTTGAATCACGAGCTTACATTCATTAACTTTTGAAGAGCTACACTTAGTAAAGTTTAATGAATCAATCAGCATCTCAAAAATAGATGTTGAGTTTGTTGACTTTGAATTAGGGCTGATGAATAAATCTTTGAATTAAGAAATCAAATTTTATCAGATAATGATGAACGGTGTTACCAGCGGTAAAGGTATGGTGGAGAACGGTTGGGAAGGTGGAGGAGAGTGGCGGCGGGGGAGGTGGAGGAGAGTGGCGGTGGCAATGGGGAGGATCGAAGGAGCAGATGAGAGGTTCAATGTGAATCGAATTGAGAAAATGAAGATAAAATGTTTATATAAGGTTGGATGGGAATGACTAAAATACCCCTGCAAGTATAAATCTTAATGGAGGGTTAATTAGGGACACATGGCGGGCTATGATGACTTCCTAGCCTTTTCATTTTAAGACCCCTTCTCAATTTACCCCATCTAGGGCTGAGCAAAACCGACCGAAACCCGACAAAGCCCGACTAACCGACCGACCCGACTAGAGCCCGAAACCGAACCGACTTAAAACGGGTCGGGAGTCGTTTTTAAAAAAATAGTGTCACGGTATCTGGTCGGGTCGGTTAAAAAACCCGACTTTATCCCGTTTTACCCGCTAACCCGTTTCTAATTAGGTCTACCTCTAAAAAGCAAAAACTAAGCGCCCCATTCTATTCTCTATTATGATAAACGAAATCAAAAGATTACCCAATCCAAAAAACCCAATTCGATTGACCAAGAAAAATGATTGATTCATCATCTCAAAATCAAGATTACCCAATCCAAATGGATAAACCTAATCTCAAAAACCCCACATATGAATCAATCTCATCATCTTTACCTACATATGAATCATTCGCTTCTCAACAAAACAATGCAATGGAAGAACTAAGTTTTGTATAATTTTATTTTCATTAACTGATTTAAGCATTTAATTGATGAGGTATTGATTTTTTTTTTATTATTATTTTTTTTTTATTATTATTATTTTTTTTTTATGAACTGATGTAGCTTACTGTGGTATAAATGAAATTAATTGATGAGGTATAAATGATGTTTTAAGGTTTTGTATTGACTGTGGTATAAATGAATTTTGTCGAGTAGCCTATAAATGATGTTTTAATGTTTTAAGGTTTTGGACATATGAGGTATAAATGATGTTTTAATGTTTTAAGGTTTTGGAGTTTGGACAGATTTATTGTATCAGACATATTGACACTTGACAGTTCACAGTAGCCTACTAATGAAATAATGAATAAATGATGTTATACTATAAAATATAAATGATGTTATACTATAAATGTACTCCTTTTAATTAATTGTTTGATCTTTTTTATTTTTGTTCAGGATGAGAATGTTGACGTTGAGGCGGTTGACTTTGATGAAAATAAACGCAAAAGGAAAGCCCCATCCAAACCAAGGAAAACGACTTCTGAGTGTTGGAAATAATTTGATGCAAAGTTTGAACCGGATGAAAATGGTTTAGTCATTAAGATGGCCTATTGCAAATGGTGTGATGCGGTTCTCAAAGCCGATTAAAAAATGCATGGTACGCGACACTTGAATACTCATTATGCAAACTGTGATAACAACCCCGATGTTGAGAAAATTAGGAAACAAAAAAAACTAGCTTTTAAGAAAAATATTGGGGAGAATGATGAGGGTGGCACTAGCATGGGGACTTTAGAAACTTGGAAGTATGATGAAAAAGTGATTAAAAAGTCGTTGATTGAGTTAATAGTTCTTGCTGAGCTTCCGTTTAAGTTTGTAGAACACCCGGCATTCATTAAATTTTCCATGAACATGCAACCTAGATATAATATGCCCTCTCGTTTTACTATTGCTAGGGATGTTTATAAGTTTTTTCTTGACGAGAGGAAGAGCCTATTAAATTACTTAAGCAACAAGGCCACCACAGTTTATTTAACCATCGATACGTGGACTTCTAGTTATAAAAGAATGAACTTTATGGTATTAACTGCCCACTTTATAGATGATGATTGGGTAATGCATAAAAGAATTATTAATTTTAGACCAATTCATAGCCATAGAGGGGTGAATATTGGTAGGGCACTTTTGGAATGTATAAACGGATGAGATATAAAGAATGTTATGACCATTCCGGTTGATAACATTGCTTCAAATGACAAAGCTCTTGAATACTTGGTAGAAAATTTACCAAATAAGTATGATGGTGGTAAACATTTTCACATAAGATGTATGGCTCATATTTTAAACCTAGTTGTCAAATATGGTTTAAAAACATTCAACAAGGAAGTGAATACCATAGGCTTAGCCGTGAAATACATAAAACATTCGAGCCAAAGAGTGACCAACTTTAAAGAAAGTGTTGAAAAGGCTTGTACTTCAAATAAGTTTTTGGTTTCCGAATGCCCTACAAGATGGAATTCCACACATGATATGTTGAAAACCGCTATTAAGTTAAAAGAAGCTTTTTTTTATTATGATTTTAATAACTCTTGTTTTGCTCGAGACCTTGAGGAAATACCTAAGCGGGGTGATTTTGAGGTTTGTAAGAAGATAGTTGCATTTTTGGAAAAATTTAAAGAAACAACGAAATTGTGTCAAACGTATCATCTCCCGTAGCTCATTTGTGGTTTGGTGAGGTACTTGATATTGATAAGCATCTTCGTGTGTGGCAAGAAAAACCTACTTTTAAGGTAATGGTTGAAGAAATGAGAAAAAAGTATGACAAATATTGGGGTGATTATAAAAAAATCAACCATTATATGTATTTTGCCGTTATCTTAGATCCCACAATGAAGTCGGAAATAATAGGCTACGGGTTTAGACATTTGATAGAAAATGGTTGCATACCCATGGAGGTCGATGAAGATAGTGATGAGACGCTAATTTCATTTTTAACCGAAGATGAATTATGTGACAAATTGGTTAAGAAGGTTGAGAAAGATATGGGGGTCTTGTTTGCCATTTGACTCCTCGAATACATTGGGATTTCACACCTGGCGAATCTTTCACTCTACATCCTCTTATTAAGACTATAGAATGTTCCTGCGAATTATGACCTTCGCCCGGAATGTGAGCAAATATATCATGTCGATTGCTCAACCGTACTTTGGCTATCTTACGTGGAGCTGAATTAGGTTTTTTCGGTGTTCTCGTAGGTACACGCGGGCGTACTCCTTGCTTCAGGGGACATTGATCCGAAGCTCGAGTACGGTCCGTGCGCCGTTTTTCTTCTCTACCATGACAAATCAATTGATTTAATGTAGGCATCGCTCTTTACTTTTGCCCCCCCCCCCCCCCCCCCCCCCGATTTATTTTAGCCCTATATAAAAGCTTCTAATAAGCACCATAAGCCAAAGTGTACAATTATATTACAAATAAAAGTTTCTAGCTAATCAAATTGTTAAATGTCATAAGTAAAAGAAAAAGGCAATCGAGTTTTTAAAGGGAAAGTGTCAAGTATAAATAAAATCGTTCAAGACATTCAACTTAAGAGTTATGAGTGGATAACAAGAAGATCGAGAAAGAAAAATGGGTTAGTTTGGCAACGATTGTTATGGGAGCCACACAAGATTCAGCTACAGTAAAATCGGTTCTTATTTGTGTTCTCAACGTGTTTGGCTGGCTGCTGTGTATACCATTTCGGGTATCACAGAAGGAATTTAAAAAGGCGATATATTGCACATAAATATTTGGTATTGTGTCCTGATGTTTGGCTCTGCTCTGCAATGCTATTTGGTTTTGGTGCCTACTACTAATTCTGTTGTCTATTGCTAAATCTGCTGTTTGGTTTTGTGTCTGCAAGTTCAGTGGTCATCAGGTCCTTTTGCTTTTGTGTTGGTAGTGCAAGTCTAAGAGGTCATGAGTTAGTATTTCATTTGAGGTTAGCTGTTTGATAGCAACAGGCACTGGTGGCTTTTGCTACATATGAGGTTTTTGTATTTCTCATATGGGTTGATGGGCTTGTGTCTGTGTTTGGTTTGCACTTTGTTGGATAAATATTTTATGAGCTAGTCCATAGTTTCAGGTTATTGTGTTGGTGTCTTCATTTTGTATTGTTTTTTTTTTTTTTTTTTTTGGGTCTCACCCTCTTTTAATTAACTTGTTAATTGGGGTGGGATGCCTTGTATTGTATTGTTTCTTTTTTGGTTCTTTATATATTGCCTTTCAAAAAAAAAAAAAAAAAAAGGCATAAAATAAATAAATAATTAAAAACTTGTCCTTGCTAACTATGATACAATATCATTTATATATATATATAGGGGACCTTTATTTTGAGAACCCTGTTAAGTGCGAGAACTTTGAGAACCCTTCTAAACCAATGAGATTTTTTTAAATATTAAAAATTATTATTAATCCAAAAGGGTATTATAGTAAAATACAATTTTTTATATTATTATTTTTTTTTATTAAATCCCGATTTTAAGTATTCCTAAATTTTCGGATTTTTTTTTTTTTTTTTTTTTTTTTTTTTTTTTTTTTAATGCATTTTTTTAAGTGAAGTACATGTATGTTTTTTTGCATGATTTTTTTTAGTGAAGTACATGTATGTTTTTTGCATGTTTTTTAAGCATGATTTTTTTTTAGTGAAGTACATGTATATTTTTTTTTAAGCATGATTTTTTTTAGTGAAGTACATGTATGTTTTTTTGCTAGCATTATTATTATTTTTTTGAAGTTTGAAGCATAAATTAAAAAACATAAACCATTATAAAAGAAAAAACAAAATTCATATACTTAAATGTTACATTTCATTTAATTACAAGTACAAAAAACACATATGCAATCATCGTATATCTTCAAATCTTCATGTATATTTGTATTCATCCACTTCTCGGTCTTCAATGATATCGTTATATTCATCAATCTGAAACAAGCATGAACAAAAACAATTAAAACATACATGTTTTCATCAATTAGAACATACATCTTTTTAAAACATACATGTTTTTAAAACATACATGTTTTTAGCATACATGTTTAGAAGCATTCAAGTTTTAAAACATACATGTTTTGAACGTACATGTTCCAATTAACCATGTCTAAGCACAAAAAAATAAATTATAACATACTCTTTTTCCTTTACATCATCCGTAATTTTTCTCACTGATAATATACGCATCAAATGTCTTTCAACATGTATGCACCGTTCCTAAATGTTTTGAAACATGCATGTTTTGAACCATAATTGTTATGAAACATACATGTTTTGTAATTGCATTAACGGATTCAAACATAATATTAAGATAATGATAAAATGATTAATTGGCGCATTTGATGTTACCCATTAAAAATAAAATATACTCCAATCAACCTCTTTGCAGCAAAAGGGGTAACAACTGTCACATGTTGAGATAATACAACAAAAATAATAGTAACAAACAAGGCAAAAGTAGAAGTTAGATTGGAAAAAAGGATTACCACTGTGGCCACATTCTTTTTAGTCTTTCCCTTTCTCAATTTCCCTTTCTCAATTCATTTTCTTCATTTTCTATCTTCATCAACATATTTAACCTTGATGCAAACCTTCAAGATTCGACCACTTACTAGCCATTGCCTTTCTTCCCACGAACAAAAGCTTCTAACCAACTTTCAACTACAAGACTCAACCAATTTAATTACAGATTGAAAAATGGTTTAGTTTTTCATATCTTTTTTTAGATCGAAACCAATATGGCAACTGGTAAAAACAATAGAGAAAAAACACTCACATGCTACTATTATTTTCAGATCGTGAGGAAGAGGAGACGAGTTAGGCAACTACTAAACATCACAGATCGGACCTCAAATTCAAAAGCCGTTGACCGTCGCAACTTCAGCCCGAGACGATGCAACTTTAAAACCATAGATCGATCTATACCAGAAGCAAAAGAGGGAGGCTATTTTTTTAGCATCATAATCATCACCAATCTTTAACATAGAAAACAAACCTGGTTTTTTTTTTTTCAGAAACGAAGCAAAAGAAAGGATATGAAAACGATGGTGATGGTAATTGTTAATGGTGGATTTTTCAGCGGGTTTGTGATGAAGAAACGGTTGTGGCGGCGGTCAGATCCAGAAATAAGGGAGAGAGGCATGTGAATTTGGTGTGTGGTTTGATGTAAATGATTTCCAGAGAATATAAATGAGTTTCAGTTTATTTAGAAACTTCCTATAGATTTGCGTTCTTGTGGTGACCGACCTTAATGTAAAAACAATAGGAACCAATAATTAATCGACAAGTGGAATTTCAGAATTTATTAAAAAGGAAAAATGTAAACATTATAAAAGGGCATTTAGGTAATCTAAGATTCCTTAATTTACTCCATCTTCAGTTCTTCACATAAACCTAAAAAAAACTGCAGTCACTTTTTTATATCATTCATATCACATGAATGCCACATTAAAAATCAAACTTCATCTTTTTCAATACCACATAAACCTAAACGAAAACTTCCATCTATCTACAACTATTGATTCTCGTTCGCCCGTGACGAACCACAATCATCTCCGTCTTTATCAGATTCGCCAGCCATAACTATTGTTTATAAATGAAATTTTATAATAATTGTTTGGGTTGGGTATGATTCGGTCTTCATCAGCAGACTTATATAATTTGGTTTTTGTGTAATTCATTTGTAGATATTAGCGTTGGCGAATGTGTACCATTATTTATCACTTGTTGAATATGAGTAGGTGTATTAACAATTGATTTTTATATTTTTTTTGTATCACTATTTTCTTTGTATCACTAATTCGAGCATGTACTTGTGCCAAAAATCGTTAATGACTTGTGTGGTTTTTTAGATATGTCCGTTTTTTTCTTGCCCACTGTTATGCTCTTTACATTCCGGTTACGTTTCGAGTTCAAAACAATTTTTAGATCGGGTTTTTGGATAGCTTTTTCTATGTTTTAATTGTGATACTTTGTAGTTGATGTATCGGTGTTAACATCTTTTTATTTGGTTTTTTCTCTAGCTACTGAAAGTGTAGTAAATGGCTAAATGTATAGCATCTATTTATTCGAAATAAGTATGCAAGTTTGAGAAACGGTGCTTACTATGACTTGATTTTCGGTAAGAAAAAAATGTCATGATAATTAGTGTTTCACTAAAATATATTAAAAAACTTTGTGTGTCACTAAATATGTGTTAAAGAAATTTGTATGATAAACATAATGTGTCACTATAAATGTATTAAAGTTTTGTAGCGTGTCATTAAAAATGTACTAAAATTTTAGTGAATCACTATAAATGTATAAAAAAGATTAGTGTCACTACATATATATTAAAATTTTAGTTTCTCACTATATATATATATGTATCAAGAAATTTAGTGTCACAATACAAATGTGTCAAAGAAACTAGCGTGTCATTATATATGTATCAAGATATTTATGTATATATGTATCAAAATAATTGATGTGTCACTATATATGTATCAAAAATTAATGTATCACTATAAATTTAGTGTGTTATAATTAAAGTATAAAAATATTAATGAAATTAATTTAATATGATCGATCAGTAAGTTTACTAGTAGCTTACAATTTATAATTATTTTAATGTCCACAAGGACAATATAAGTTCGAGTTTATCATGGCTACAATATTTAATTGTTAGAACATGATCATTTAGTTAAATAAAAAAAAATACTCGTATAACATGATAATATCAACTTTTCAATGAAATACTGAATTGTGGGGTAGATATGCGGATGCTAAGTTGACTTGAAAGTAACAGTAATTTGATTTTTAACATGCTACATAATGCCACTACTTTTTAAGTTTATTACAATTATGCCATTGAATTAATTTCTAATAAGTAACATCATCATTGATACATCCAACGGTCTAGATTGGTTCCTATTGTTTCTATCTTAAGAGTGGTCACCACAAGAACGCCACCCTCTATAATACCCTTCTTATTTTAATTAATTATATTTTGTTTTCATTTTAATTACAAAACTGCCACATTCATTTATGGCCATTGATCTTATCATCCTACGGTCCAAAAAGAGTTCTCACAGTTCTCGCACTTAACAGGGTTTTCAAAATAAAGATACTCTATATATATATATATATATATATATATATATATATATATATATATATATATATATATATATACATGAATTCGATTCATGGGTTAGTGGTATTGGCAGCACCCTATTTTATGACTGAACTAAAGAATTCAACCTTGTTAAATATGTTACAATATAATTAATTTAATATGCAATAGATTCAGCATTTTTAAAGAAAATAAATATATTAATGTTTCTTTAGGAGAAACATTCTTTTATTTTGTCTCTTTAAAAAATGGTTCAATTCTGGATAAAATTGCATTTTGGGGATAAAAGTTACAGTCCCTGGTAAAAACTACACTTTTAATGTTTACGACTTGAAGTTGAGCAAAAGTATTTACTCATACACCAAATATGCGATTGTTTGCCCAGTTTGTTTCTTGATACTTGTAGCTTAGATATACTATTGTTTATCCAATTTGTTGCCGACCAATTTGTTGCCGTAAACCTTCTGATTTTGGGTCGAAGAACTTGTACTGTCCGGCCAACAGGTGAAAGTCTGGTTGGGTCCTAACTTATCCAAATCACCAATAACGAAATTATCAGTTTCGGGTCAGGGATCCATACTCAGCCGTAGCGTATTATTAGTTATTTTTAGAAGTTGTCACTTGAAAGTAGAGATAAAGTATCAATGCTCACCATGTACATCAACAAGTTTGTGATTGGTTTCATTTATTCAAGCTCATGTTTAATTATCAATGCTCACCATGTACATCAACAAGTTTGTGATTGGTTTCATTTATTCAAGCTCATGTTTAATTGATGCTCTTACAAATTCTGACAAAGTAGCAATTTGTCGCAATAACTTCTACTTGTTGATTTTACAAGCACTTTTAAGACCTCTTTCTATCGCAAAAGACATCGAGATCAGTATAAAAAGAACCATATACATAGTAGGGTAACTTTCTAACTAGTGTTAAGATATGGATGATTTTAACAAAATTGGTGTCGATATGAATATGCGGGTGAACAGTCTGGATTACCATAACCCAGACGCACAGACTACCATTGTCGGACACCTGCACCCACTATGAACCAACATGAAAAACATCGCTCTAACAGACGCAGCCCTGCCATAACCAGCCCTCAATTATACTCAACTTCCAACTATAGACAAATATTCATTTTTCAGAAGTATAAATAGTTGAACAATGAAATTCATACATAATTCGAGAATACAGTAAAGTAAGAAACTGCAACCAAGGTGACATTAAAATACTTTTTTTTTTTTTTTTTTTTTGCCACCGACCCGATTCTTGTTCCAATCCAAGAGGTACATAGCAAAAGTAATACCCAAAAGCACGCCCTTCATCTTTCAGGACAAGTAAGGTCCTTTGTGTCGATCAGTAATAAGATTTCCGGGGATTGCCCTGCAAAAAACAGCAGCAATATGTCCTTTCATTAAGCAAAGAGTAAGAACTCAAAACCCATCTATGCAAACATGGGTCAACTTGTGTGTCATTTTATTGCAAATAGATCAAGGGGTAGTGGTACAAAACATATCTGAAAAAGAAACATAATATAAAGCTTACAAGTCTATTGTAGCATACTCAAAAGTTCACAGCATCCTAAACTGTTTAGGATCATAACTGGAAATATAGTTTTTGTATTCAGCTTAATCTTATAGGTTCCATGTTATATATACATTATTCTGTTTGTTCATTTGGCATTTAGATTTTAGTAAGTTAAAGCATTGTAGATACTCACCAGAGGATTTGGTCTATGACGGTAACCAAGCATCATTCGCTTCTTATACTGCTCGTAGATATCATCATCAGGTGTTACTTCACCTGGTTGTGAAGCACCAACACCCAAGTGATCCTTCTTCACGTTACCAGCCATAATTGGATCAGCTATCCCACTCCTAGAACTCCCAAGCCCTTCACCTGCAATTAATTAAAATATATTATGTGAAGGTCGGCATTGTCGTCTTGAAGAAAACTAAGGTGACCGACCTTAATGTTTCATTTCCATGTTAAGAAGTTTCCATTTTGAGGATAAATCAAGTTGTGATATACTGATAAGGAAGCAGAGGTGGTTATTTTAACCAAATTAGCATTTACTAATGAATAGAACAAGTTGGGCTATGTTTTGATCTCTGAAATATTTAAATTTAAACGGGTAAAACCTAAAAGAATTAGGTCAAATGGATAGCAAGTCCCCCAAAGTTCTGCATAGAACATCCGAAATCATTTAATTCAAAAGAGATGGTTTATTATTAATTTACTACTCTTTGTGATCACATTTCGCTTACTAATTATTTGTATTAGATAAAAATATTTGGACAAGAAGTGCTTCAGGTGGTCAACCCACCATGATCCATACTAAGCCAAATTCTCCACCTCTGCCGTATTAATATTTATGTAGAGTACTTTCCCGACTATAACTTAAAATGGTTACATGCATAAGAAAAGAGCTTCTATATTAAATACTGAACTATCTTTGAATGATGTCTAAACATGATTAGACACGATGTTTAGACATGTCTCACCAAAAGAGCAGAGCTGAGAAGGTGTATAAATTCAACCTCATAGCTTAAACAGGATATAACTTTGAAGAATTCCTTTTAAAAACAGAACTGAAACATAGGAGTAAACATGGGAAAAAGAGTAATTACCTTCTTTCCAGCCCATTTTAGACAAGAGTCTATGCCCTACATTGTCTGCCTGAATCTTTGCTCTATCCGCAGCCTCCTTGGCTGCTTTCTGTGCAGCAACATCATTACAAGTGGCCATGAACTTATCAAGTTCTTCCTGAGGTATATAATCCCCCATATGATGACCCTTTTTAGCAGGACCTGCCATCACGTCATCATAGGAGAATAAGGAGAGAGTTATATAAAGAACAAACACATATGTAGGATGTATCTAGAAGAGAAATGAAGCGATCTAAAAGTGACCAAGCACAATACTTCTCCATCAAGATAATCTGAGATGCCGAATTGGGTGGCTCAGGTAACGGGTCAAAACAGCTTTAGCAAAAAGAAACTAGTTATTTTTTATAATTTATTTAAAATTATAAAAACCAAATTTATTACAATTATAATATTAAATTTTTCTGGTGAAGTGATTTTGAAGGCCTAGTGCATATAAATACACTAGAAATAACTATGGACCCATTTAGCCCATTTCAGTTTTAATTGATAATCTGTGCTATTAGATATAATAAATAACCCAAATGGGTTGAAATTGCAACCTCCAAACATATACATACATACCTTGCAGAGAAGCAGGTGGTGGCATCTCATCTTTAGAATGCCTTGGTTGTCTCCTCTTCTCTTCTTGTGCAGCTTTCTTCATATAATATTCCATCATTGCTATCGGATCTGAAGCTGATGGGGCAGGAGATTCGCCTAGACCAAAAATTACACCGGTAATGAGTCATAAAGTATAAAATTAGTGACGAACGCAATGTTAATTACTACTCATAACAGGAAAACTAATGTTGGTCATAAAAGTATACTACCACAAAAGAACCTAACCAGATGGTAGGTTAGAGCCAGATTTCTGCTTGGTCTTTCTTTCTATCTTTTCTTTTATCATATACCATATCAACCACAAACTATTGATGATTTTCTGCTTGCTTCAATTATAGACTTTCTGTAGTCATTACATTACGAAAACCATGAGCCACTATGTCCTATGATAAGTAATAGGCTAACTGTTTTATCGACGCTACCATAAGATGGGATTTGGTGATGAAGATGATGTTGTGGATCTAGAGAGGGGTAAGCTTATAAGAGAAGAGTCTGAGGATAACTTAGAAGAGAATGAATTAACTTATATAATATCAGAAATTCAATTCAATATCAGAAATTTAAGTGTGCATGATTTATTTCTTTATATCAATCCTTTTATTATGTTATGTATTGTATACATTATCTGCACAATTTAACGGATTCCTTCACTCAGGCCCTCACCTTTTGGCACATCTTGTATCAGTCCCCATGCTGGGTAGGTCGTTTCAAGTGCGCTGTTAGCTATTGTATGCTTAAACCTATTAAATGTGTTCATACTCACTACGCAACTATGAACTAAGAAAACATGCTGAAGAATAGAATAAAAACCAAGTATCTAATAGAAACTTAACATAATAACTAAAGTAGGAATATAGGATTAGAACTTTTACAACAAAAGATCTTATTTGTTCCAAACTTTAGCTTTTCTCATAGCAAAAAATCTAGCTACCATCAATGTTAGTTTCAAGCTTTACATAATTGGTATATATACAAGATACATATAATGTAACTAGCCGGGTACCGACGCGTTGCAGCATGCGTACCCCTGCAATATAATTTATTTGGGTTCACATGTTATACCAAAATAGTTACGAGATCAATGTAAGAGCATCTCCAATGCAATAAGCTTTTGATATTATTAACTAATTTTTCAACATAGCATGGACCCGCGCAAAGCAGCGGGGGCGAGTACTATATTTAGGGGTGATATTTTTGCTTTTCTTTTTTTCTTTCTGTAAACGATGTTTTTCAATGATAACGGATAGTCTTTAGTGGCCGTGTTCTTGTGATGTAAGATGGTGAAGAGGTTATTATGTAACACTAGTATCTTCAAATTTTATAGTTATAATTTCAAACTATGAATATATTAAATTTATTATAGTAGTTATATCTTACCATAATAACATCCAATTTAATGCTATTAAGTAATGTGTAGATAGTGGATTTTAAAGTTTGGTTGTAAATATTATTAAATGTAGCAAGTTGTGAAAACTTAAAAAGTTTTAAGACTTTTATTTAACAAAATGAAAACTTTGAAAGTATGACAAAGGCCTTTTTCATCTTGGGCTTCAAAGAGTCCAATAACATCCTAATAAAATGTCACAGCTACGCATATACGAAACAAACCCTAAAATCAACCTGTCTCCCCTTCAACCCCATCGCCACTGCACCCACATCAACATACAATTCAACAATAAATCCAGCTATCGTATTTTTAAAAACCCAACTTTTTGTTGTTATTCATATTGTTATGTTGATTTCTTCTCTGAAAACATCCGCGATTTGTTCATTGGGTGTGTTGTTTGACCATCAAACATAAATGAACACATCACCGACATTTTACTTTTTCATTTATTCCGAAAAAAATGTAGCCCATGGTTTTTTAGGTGACAAAATGTTTAGATATGTTATATATTGATGCAATAAGTAATGTTTTTGTTTGTTTTTGGATGCCTTTTTTGTGTGCAAAATTGCCTCAAATAGCTCAATGTTTGGGATTGATCTACATTTGGTTTAGACAGGGGCATATAACAATTGTTTTGAGCTTGTTTATCATATTGATTACTGTTGATTAATCTTCTGACATTAGTTTGAAGTTAAGGAGATATGAACTTTATGTTCATTGTTCCTTCAACAGATCTGTTCTTGACTTTTATCCAAAGGAGTATATTACGATTAAAGCTTATTTACCACTACTGTATAATTGTTAATGAGTTTTGAAAAAAATGTTTTTTGATAATACATTTTCCGTGACAATAACTTTATAGAAGACGGGAATTTTAGGTTCTTATAACTTCAAACAATGACTAAGTATATAATGTTAAAAGTAGATAGTAAAGAACATAGACATCCCTTGATTGTATTCATTTTTATTTCAAGAATGTTTTAATGTGTTTAAGTAGAGTATTTAAAATTTATATTAATAGCTTGTTTGATTTGTACCATGTGGTTTATTGATTGTAAGATGTTTTAATGATTACATTAACTGAAGGTGTTAAATATAATAATATATATGTAGGTTCATAAGTTAATTGTACATCATGCATGTATAGTTGTATTGCTTAGATGTTACAAATTCATTAATATTTTAACAATTTTAAAATCTTGTTATATTTAGTAAATGTGTAAGCTTAATTTTTTAAGACATCCATCTTTAGAAAGTCCGAAATACTTTATAAGGAGTAAAGATAAAGATAAAGATCAAGATATGCAAGATACAAGACATCATTTCTACTCAATAATTATATATATTTTATTGGAAACTGTGGTTCATTTTACTTAAAAAATAGTGGTTTTAAACAAATTTCATCTTAAATGAGGTTCTGGGCATAACTTCCCATCAACATACATCACGTATTAGTGCTTAAACTAGTACATATAAAGCAGATCAGCTACACTAATTTCACCATGTGCATCGTTACATTCATACATATGTTGGCAAAACAGCATATGAAACCATTACTATCAATCACCCTGGTGCACAATCTATGTCACCCCTGTATGCCTAGGTTGTCTAAACATGATAGAAACAGAGATAAGAGTTGATTACCATAACTAAGTCTTTCAGTTGATGACATGTGTTCATTGTCAGTAGCCTCATACAAAGCTGAAGCAGGAATTTGATAATTTGGTTGTTGCTGGTGTGATCTTTGAGAACTATTCGCTGGATTACTTTTTCCAGTTCCTGCTATAAAATTGTTAAAGGTCACGTCCAAAGTTTTAATTGACCTCAAAACACAAGTACATATATTTCCAACTTAAAATTAAAAACATAGTGGAAAAGAAATATACAATATATAACGCCATATATGGAAATTTACATATGATTTAAAAAATGCAAATTCACGCTAACGGGATGCCATATTAAGCCTAGATTCACAAGAGAGGGCACACTATATCAAAATACACGATCTAGGACAATATATATGTCATTAACTTGTATGTATGATAATGATACAATCCAAATTATTAATATTTCTATAATTACTAGATAAGTATTATTAGTATTTTAACCAAAGTCACACGGAACGCGGTTCGCTCCGGTACGGAAACGAGAAACGGGAACGCGGTTCGCTAGGTCCCTAAAATTCGGTACGAAAGGGGGTAGGCTCATTTCGGTACGCTCCGGTTCGCTTCGGTTCGATGTACCATATAATTTGGTACGATGCACCAAATTCGGTACAATATACCATATTATACTAATACATATAAGTCTTAATAGATATAAATATATTTTATATACATATTTAAAAAACTTTTTTTAATTTTATTATTATATTTAATATTTATAATTATATATTAAATGCAAATATTGCAAAAATTACATTGTGCATCAAGACAACCTATTATCTTTTTATAAAAGTTTCATCAATAGCAGTTATATTAATAATTGGCCCATTTGTCAACCTTAGCACAATAACAAACCCTGAATACTTTCTATATATTACTATCCCTAATATTCCTCAAACCCTAATCCCTTTTCATTCTAATTTCACGTAGCCAAAATAAAATCCTCCTCACTTCTCTTTACTTCTTTAACACACATCAACCACACTTATAATTCGTCCTTTTCTTGTTAACACGCAACTACCATTATCTCTTTCTCATTGAGCCACTTATCTTCTTTCTTCTCTCTTTCTGTTTTAATCCAAACCTCAAACACGAATATGAGTGAGTAGTGTACCGGTTCACTTTGGTACGTCGTACCGCTTCACTTTGGTACGCCGTACCGCTCCATTTTGGTACGCCGATTGATGTTGTTTGAGAACGCCGAATATAGCAATCCAGATCGCGATCCCGAGCGATCCGAGTCGCGATCGTACCGCGTTTGGGTACGAACGATCCGAAACGCGAAACGCGGCCGATTCAGCGTTTCCTGTGACTTTGATTTTAACTATCAACTAGATATGTTTTACTTTACTAGTTGGATACCCGCGCACAGCGGCGGTGATAAGTATAGTTATATGTGTTTGCTTACCCGCTTAGTAAATTCATTTCACAACACTCTGAATGTATATGTGTTAGTTGTATGTGTTTGCTTGGGTTTCCCGTAGCTTTCCCTTGAAATCATTATTCATGCATATAGAAAGACCCTCGTAATCTCTTACCCATCAAACACTCTCCCCAAAAGTATATGATTTTGACGAATCAAAATTGTATTGATTGAAATAAACATTAAAGTTGTAAAAAATTGAATCAAAATAAAATAAACCCACTAAAAACGTAAACTCTGAAAACTCATAAAAATATATCAAAATGGATGTTGAATTTAATGAGCACAAAATTTTAAAAAATGTGATGAAATTAGTATATAAAAAAAAATAGATAAAAAGATATTTCAATTTGAAAATAAAAGTGAATTTTTTGTTAAGAAGTGACACATGTCACCCAATGATTAGAGCTCATTATCTTAATTTTTGGTTAGGAGTTAGGCTTGGAGTTTGTTAAGAAGTGACACATGTCACCCCATAATTGGAGCTCCTTATCTTAATTTTTGGTTAGGAGTTAGGCTTGGAGTTAGGGTTGGGTTATCCATGCATTATAATATAGTATAGAAGTATAGATATAAGATTAGGATGTGACTTGTTTTACAAGAATGGGATTATTATATATTGATGATTGCGGCTGTAATCTTATTATGTAGAGTATGATTACAAACTGGTGATTTGAAGCCACTGGGAGAGCCCGATCGACGTCTCAAAAGTTAGTCAATGTATCTTTATTTTCTTGTCTTTGTTATTATTTATCTTTTATATCTCCATATCGAATCAGGTTCGTATCAGATAAACTCCTAAATCAGAAGGTAAATCGTATATGCCAACTACTCTACATCTAGAAATACAACAAAAGGACAGTATTGTTTAGTTAAAAGAAACAGATGCACAAATATATCAAGGTCTTCATTCAAACTTTAATATTATTGTATATAGATATCGATTTTATTCCAAAAATGGGACCTCCTTATATATTTTTTTTATTGAGGATGTATTTAGTAAAACACCTTGGTTTTCTTGTACTACTAAACCTATAGCACAAAATTCAGGACTCACAAAATGGAACCAAAAAAGTTAACTAATCAATAAATTTGAACAATAAAAAGCTTGCAATTTTTCACACTCAGAACATAACACTGCCTTGATGAACAGATTTTATGAGCACGTTGCAAAGAAATGACAATATGTGTGGTTATAAACAAACCAGTTTGCGATGTTTGAGAGTCCACAGAATAAGCCAGAGCTTTTTCCTCCTCAATAAGTTGATGTTCATAATACTTGTAATCAGCGCAGCTTTCATCAAAAAGGAATCTGCAAATAAATCAAATCATGTAAACTTTTAGATATTATCTATTAGTATGACCAGTCGTATTGGTGATCAGTAAACAAATGATGTAACATAAAAAAGAGATTGCATCCAGCATGTTATAGCCAAAACCAAATGTGCAACATGTATAACTCAGGTAATAAGAACCTTTGTGTTAACAGAGTAAATAAATTTATATGCATTTTGTGATGTGGAAATATACAATGAACATACTTGAAAGGGGTATCTCCAGGATTCTTTTGTCGCGTGATATGCTCAATCTGCCTACCATTTTTTGCCACAAAACTTGCTAAGTTATCTGCAGCCTTCTTTACTATGGCATCGCTAGGGCAAGGTGAGGCTGCATGTCACTTAAAGAACTGATTAAAACCAAGAGGGTGAACAAGAGAATCAATTATATTCTTGTAGAAGGCGTGCCACAGATTCCAAATCTGTAACTGAACATCTCTTTCCACCAATGTTGACAGAGGTACTATGTATACACTGCATTCATCAGAGACAAGTAATTCAAAAATGTTTTGCCCTCCTCTCACCATTATAAAGGTAGAACCTCGATGAATGATACATCTTAATTTACCTTTCCCCAACGGATGCTACATCTATGTACAATTTTTCAAGCAAGCAGCCCACAAACACACAAAAAAATTGAGGTGTTCGAGACTAGCTATTTATTCAAGCGAGTTTGCAATCATGTCGATAGGTGAGTAACGGGCGGACAAGAAATGGGTGGATGACACCATGAATATGCTTATTTGATTAGTATCAGGTGTGCATTTAGTCTATTACGGGTTGTGAAATTCATGTTATATAGTCCTTTCCAATTATATATTGTGCAAGTCTTCATGTGGCAAGATAAATTGGCATGTTGTGCAAGTTATATGCTTGGCAAGACTAACATAAATGATAATTAAGAATGGCAAGATCATAATAGGTAAGAATCCTTATAGAGCAAGTAAAATCTATGCCTAGTAGTTCATGTAACATGTAATGAACAACAACGCATAGAGCTGCCATGTAACTCAACAAAAAAAAGATCACCAAAAAAGTAAAAATCCGTCGAACAAAATCCAGATGAACTTTCGACACATGGATTTCTTTTATAAAACTCTATCCATCAACAAACTATTATATAACCAAACTCATTAAAGTATAATGTGTGTCCGCCTGTCTGTATGTATTATGTGTATAAGTACATACTACATAGCAGAATTGCAATATTTGTTATATACCATGCAAACAGCTCATGAAATATGTTAAAGCAGTGAAATATGAAAACAGCTCATGTAGAATAGCATCGTACTTTCCTTCATGTTCCATTATCATACACGTACTTGTTTTCGTTCCACTATATGCTATAAACATTCAAATTTTGTTCCGTAATCATACTTATTACTGATGTGGCAGGGGTATTTTGGTAATTTAAGGTGTTGACACATCAGAAATGAGTATAATATCGGAACCGAATTTTGAAGTTTGTAGCATATAGTGGAACGGTAGCAAGTACAACTGTACAAGTATGATTATGGAACATGAAAGAAAGTATGTTGCTATTCTATAGCCTAAACACTAAAACCTACTCCTGAAGAATAGGTTAAAAGATAGGTAGTCAAAAACAAGAAGCAATTACCAACACAAACTTGCTTTAACGACTGCCCGGAGATATAAGTCTGGTCCAACTTTTGTCTCTTTGTTGGTTCATCACCTGATGCATTAGTCTCATCTTCTTCATCATATTCACTTAATATGACTGCAGGTGCCACAAGTTTTGATTTCTGTTTAAGGCTAAACGCAAGTTTGCCCGCTGACGAGGTTTTGGTTGTTTTGCGATAATCACTAACTTTAGACTCCGAGGCGCTACTAGTACTAAAAACAGGCTTAGGTTTTTGGGACCCTGATAAAGGTGTAACCGGTTTAGATTCGTCTACTTTAGCACCCTTTTCCTTGTCTTGTTGAAGTTGTTTGAACCTCTCCATAAAAGAACCATCGTTAACGAATAGACTAGAAGCTTTTCCTTTCTCCATCGGCAGGAGACAAGGTTCTTTTAGCTGTTTAGATACACCACTGCTTGGTAAGTAAGCTTACAAAACTATTCAGTTAAAAAAAAATATTATCAAACACGCACAAAAAAGGGGAACAAGTCGAGAAGGGCCTCAAAATTAAAAGAAAAGATGGATCATATACCCTAATAGTGATTCATATTAATGTTAATTTATATTATACATGCCACACATACAGTTTTCTAAGTTACTTTCCTAATATTCCAACTATCAAACTATGATCAATTTGTAAACAGCTTCTATTTCATAATTGTCTTGGGGAATATAAATCCCACAATTTGAAACACGAATTACCGTTGGATCACAGTTCCGATTTGATGCTAAAAATACTTGGAAGGGGGTGTTTGGATATGTGTTTTGAAAGTAACAATGTTTATCCAACAAGAATATAATTATAACGAATTTCAGATAACAAACAGATTAAATGATCCTTAATCTGTTGATGAACCCTAATTTTAAAGTATGAAATGGTAACAAGATGAGATATTTAATCAAAGATTTAAAAAAAGGATTAAAAGACGAACCTTATTACTCCTTATTTATTGAGAAAAACGGACAAGAGAAGCGATCGATCTGAATTGTGTGCACTTGTGTTTGTGTTATTGGGGGTGATTTGGCTTGACCATGGGATCATTTAAGTTAGAGTAAATTACACAAATGGGTCAATGTGGTTTGTTGGATTTTTACTTTCAGTTATTAAATTTTTTTTTTTTGACTGATTTAGTCATTGTGATTTTTTGTTATTACGGATTCAGTCTAAATTCATATGAAATGACCAAAAAGCCCTTATCTCCTTCTTTTTCAAATGAGTTAATTACATAAATGGTCATTGTGGTTTTCAAATGACAATTAAGTAACGGTCGTTAGTCTTTTATACTAACGGTCGTTAGTAAATGACCAAACATTTTGTTTTCTTACGTTTTCGTCCATTTTTACACCATATCGTCCGTTTTACACGTTTTCTTCCGTTTTTACTCGTTTTCGTCCGTTTTTACACGTTTTCTTCCGTTTTTACTCGTTTTCGTCCGTTTTGTAAGATATTTGATATCATAATACTACAAGTAATCTTGCTATTATTCGTGTGTAGTTCTAGAGAGAGGAAGTGTGATAGGATGTTCTAGAGAGATAAAACAAAAGAAATGTTAGATTACCAAATGAAAGGGAGAGGGCTATTTATACATATGTCTACGCCCTCCTTCGGGTTGTCGATCAGGTATACAATGGGTAAAGACTCGTCCTTCTTCCACGGTGTTGCTTATACTACTTGTAAACTAACTAATATAACGTTATGTCTACGAGCTACGATATGCTAGACTATTGTTGGGGTGACTGACTCTTCAACATGGATTTTCCAAATCCTAACAATCTCCCCCTAAGAGAGGTCACCCCATGAATTACACTGTAAATCCTAGCATTCTATCTTTAATCTTCCATGCTCGAGCTCGTAGACTTTGAAGCTTCCTTAACTTTAACTTTGCACATTAGTAGTGATTCTTTGACTTGAATTTTTCTTTGATAAGTGATCACGAGCTTTCTTTGATATCATCGGCAACATATAATCTCCATATCATCCGTTGTTGCATTGCCTTTATGTGATGTTGTGACCTTTTGGACCGACATGCTCACATTCGTTGGATCATGACATCTTTTCATCAGAGTAGCGGAAGCTTCGTTGTATGTCTTTGATAGTCATGATTCTCTTTAGTTATCATTGTGTGCTTGTGAGCATGTGGTTATGGATTGACTCCTCAATTCTGATCAACTGCAACCGTCGGGTGTTCATGCAAACAACAGTTAGCAATAAAGCGCAAGAAAGTGTCTTTGATCACTTTCGTTGAATGGGGTTGCACGAACCACGGTTCCCCGTTGATTAGTACAAGTACTGCCTGTGATCAGGTAGAATTCCGAAGAATCTCCTTGACAGGGTTTCGCAGCTAATCAAGCCGTTCTCAAACCGGAACGTGTGGAGTCCCAAACCTTGGATCTAGAACACTTAGCTTGTAAACGTGTAGTTGCCTTGGATGGTTCCAAAACAACAATGAGAAACTTTGTTGTAGATACACACAAGTATGCGAAATCTACTTGAATGTACTTAGAAGATTAATGTAAACACAAATGTAACACCAACAGCTTCAATATTATTGATTAATAATATGAGTACTCTCCCAGTACTAGGGTTTACAACCTTGAAGCTTTTCTTAAGACGGCTAGAGTATGTGTATATGCTTGACCTAGCTAGGATCTCCTTTTATACACTAAGGAGATCCCTTACAGAGATAACTATGTATTAAATATATCATATCTTCTATTGGTATAGAAGATATGCTGTTACAGACTATACACGACATTCTTAATATAGAACAGTACAAACTCAACACTATCAGTACTAACTTTTGCACTATCAGTACTAACTAGTTAATACTTTTCTAATATCACTATCAGTACTAACTTCCAAAGCTATAAGTATTAACTCCATTTTGTGAATTTCCCAACAATCCTCCCCTAAACTTGTGATTGAGTTTCTGAATCACAAGTTTCTTCAGTCTTAGAGGATTCTTCCAAACTTCACTTTCTTCTGCTAGGTCTTCCAGCTTGGTCAAAAATCTTCAGCAGCAACTCCTTGGCCATTTCAATTGCATTTCCCATCCTTAGCCCTGCATCCAGCATCTATAGAAGAGTCCCAAGTGCAAGTGGATATGTTCTTTCTACCAACATATATATGTCTGTTCCATTGCAAGTAGTAACCAGGTGCAGTCCATAGGAATCTAGCAAAGTCCAACTGAGGGCTTCATCACCAGGTTGAAACTTCCATTGCTCTCCTGTTGGATCAGGTTCAAAAATGTTCTGGAGTTCATAGAGTAGCTCCAGATCCTTGTCATTATCTGGATCTCTGTTCTTGAACCTGTCTTTGACTAATTCCCACAGCTTAAGTAGATCTTCCCTGTCAATAACAACAAACAGATCCACTAAGTACAGATAAGCACTTGTCCTTCCACTAGCTCTGTGAATCCTCCAATGCCTTTTTCCATCTTCAGTGTAGATATCCCAGTTGATGATTGGATACCTAGTGTTGATGGGCTCTGAGTACAATGCTTCTTCAGGAGCTTCAATTAACATCATCCTGTTAAGCTCCTCTTCAGTGAGTTCACCTTCATCTTCATCAGAGGCTTTCAGTCTTTTAGGAGCAGTTGAGGAAGCACCTTCTTCAGATGGTCTTTTGTAGCTTCCAATGGGTTGTGACCTTTTAATAGTATCATCAGGTTGCATAGGTCTGAAGTTGAGAAATCTTATTTGAATTGTGTCAGCAAGTCTTTGGAGAGTCTCTCAAGACAATTGATTCAGCTGCTTCAGTGTTCTCTTGTCTTCACCTGAATACCTGATGTACTTGCAGAGATACATCTTCTGCTGACTCTTGTTAGGAGGCTTTGAATGCTTTTCAATCTCTCTTTGCTGTTTGAACTGACTTTGTCTTCTAGCCAAGATTTCACTGAATAACTGAGTTGCTTCATTGGTACTTGTACCTTGATCTTGTTGCAGCTTCTGTTGTACCTCCTTGGTAGCTTCTACTTTGGCTCTCATATCATCCCATGTTTGTCAGTCTTTAGCAATTTTATCCATCTTTTGCTTTTCTTTCCTTGCAACTCTTCCTCATTCCATTGTGCTGCAAGCTTCCTTGCAACCTCTTCATTTAGCCTTTCAATCTCAGCCTTAGAAAGCTTCTTCTTCTTTGGTTCTTCTTCCAAAATGCCCTTGCCTTTGTCTTTGGGGTCAATCTTTGGAGCTGAGGGGGTTGGTGATTCTGGAACACCTCCTTCTTGGATAACAACTCCCTTTTCTTTAGGCTTGGTTGCAACTGACTTAGACTTTTTCCTTAGATATAAAACTGGAGGCTTCTTGTAAGTGGGAGAGATGGGGACAGTTTTCTTCAAGCTTTGAAGTCCCAATACTGCATGTTTCTCTCTTTCTTCTTCATCAATGTCTTCATGTGGAGTAGTAGTGATGGTAGTGGCCTCTGTAGTTGTTATTTTTTGTAAATCAGCAGCTACTTGAATGATAGGGCTTAATACTGATTATGGAACTCCAGGAGTACTAACCATAGTACTAACAGTACTAACTACAACACTAACAGTACTAACTGGGATAGTACTGATAGTGCTTGTAGGAGTACTAAGTACTTCTTCAGCATCTATAGTGACCTGAACTTCCTCTTATTCAGCAAATGCTGCACCACTTTGCCATTAACCAAATTCTTTTCTTCCTTGAATATCAGAACTCCTCCCCTGTTTGGTAGAATCCTCTGTGGAAGTACTTGATACCCTGAACTTGGCCTTTCTTTTGTGAGATGCAGTGACTGGAGATGTTGCTGTAGGAGGCTTGGAGAGAAGCTTAACCTGATGCTCTAACTTTTTCATCTTCAGGAGCATCTTTGTATGAACTTTTGCAGCAGCTTTCTTGTTCTCTTCCAAAGCAATCTCCAGCCTGTTCACCTTCTGACAAAGAAACCTGTACAATTCCGTCATATCCTTTAGTATCAAGCTGCCCTCACCACTTCCAGCTATGTTACCTGCTGAGAGAGGTGGGTCATTGGGCAATTGAGATGCACTCCCAGGCCTAGCCTGAGCAGATACACCCCCCTTTTAAGCCTTTGCCTGGGTCCACCCTGTGAGGATTGCTCACTAGGTGTTGGCATGGGTTGGGTCTTAGGTATGTTACCACTGTCCTCACCAGCTTCTAAGCTTGGTGGAGTAGTGGCAGCCCTAACCATTCTATCTCCTGCATCATCTGAGATAGGCTCATCTGGTTCAGTGTGAGGAGTAGAATGGGGTTGAGCTGTCCCACTCTCCTGTCTGGAATGCCTACTTGTTGATGATTGTTGTTGAGTAGGAGAATGATCACCATCTGTGGGTGTGTGTTGGGAGCCACCTGTGCTTGATGGTCCTTCACCCTCTACAAGTAGCATGTTAGGGAAAAAAAAGGCACTACAACCCCACTATATCCTACCACAGCCCTTAACATATTGGAAAACACTTTGGCTGTGAGTAGTTTTGATGGATAAACATTTTTATGAGGCTGCAAGTTTTGTTTCTGAAGATCCAAAAATATTTGAATAAACCTGGGATACATCAGAAACTTGGTTTTGCTAACAGAATTTTTAAGCATACCCTCAAAAATATAATTTGAAAAGTTGAATACCATGCTTGTTGCAAGGCAGATCAAGGCTGTAGCTATATTTATGGGGAAAGCATCCCAGCCAGTCCTTTTGTGACTCAAACAATGTAAGAGGGTATGAATTAGAAACCTCCATTGTGGGGAAAACTGACTTTTATGAAAGTTAAAAGTGTTGTCATGTCTATACCCCATCAATGAGAGTTGTTCAATTATGTCAGTGGCTGGCAAAGTGCTAATACCTTCAGCATCCCTAAGCATCCCTAAGATAAAGATGTTCTCTTAGAGAAGCTTCAGTAATAACAATTTGTATGCCATCCACTGTACCAATTAACTGTTGGACCCCTTCCTCAGTTGTTGAGGTAATAGCAGTTTGCCAAAACTTCCTGACAGGGGTACATAAGATAGTAGGGTTTAGAAGTAAAGCAAACCTTATTCTGCTTCTATTTAGGAAGGCTACTATCTCTGTGAACTCTTCATTGCCTTCTGGTTAGTCCAAGCATGCCACCATGTTGTGCTTATCAACAAAATCAAAAGGAGCCATTAGCAATAAGAGTTAGGGTTATGAAAGTGGGATTTGATAGTGGGATTTGATCGAAAACTCATTAGAGAATTGTGGTGAAAGCAATTGAAAAGTTATGAAATATATAGAGAATTGGAGAATTTTGATTTGACCGCCTTGTAAATATTTATGGTAATAAGTAAAGAGAAACCAATTAGGAAACCCTTATATAAAGAAACAGACAGTAACAACTCTAGTTGTAAAAGTAATCATTGCATAACAGACTTTTGGAATAAGTACTAACGGCTAGTTCATCAGTACTAACTAAGCTTATCAGTACTAACTTATAACCATCAGTATTAACTTTACCCATCAGTATTATCTCATAGTTTGGAAATTATAATACTGAAACCCCATTTTGAAGGGATTAAGTGTGGTGACAGACACTTAATCAAGGTCAGCCTTACATGGCCTCTGGTTTGGTGAAAACCAATGGTTTCGGTGCTGAGCACTGCCTGTGATGGATAGTCCCATTAAAAGGGCCTTCCTGATAGGGTTTCCAGCTCGTGGCAGATGTTGCCTCTAACACAAGTGTTGGATTCACGGTTGCTCGCTGTTCTCTAAGCCAGATGCCCTTGGGCTAGTCACACTATCTGTAAACAGATAGAATGGCAAAGAGTGGGTTAGTGCATAATGAATCTGACTAACTGAAACCATCAATTCATGTTCAGTATACCACAAGATGCCACATAATGCTTTGGCATCAAAATATCCAGAGTTACAGCAAGTTCCATCATGTGGTTGCATCAGAATAAGCATAAGGGAGGGAACCACATTGGCTGTAACAGTCAGTCACCAAACCACATCCATACTGCTCGTGCTATTCCTGAAAAGTTAGCTAAAAACCAAGAAAACACAATCCAAGATATTTTCTTGACAATCCAAATTAACTTTACACTAGCAGTATTAACTAGATAACAATCAGTACTAATTACCAGTTTACAAAACTTTACAGAATAGAGAGAGATAAGACATATTATGGATGAAGCATCCCAATACTTGTGACCAAGTACTGAAATCTTCCCAATTCAAAAGCTTTTGTTAAAAGATCTGCAACATTAAACTCAGTATCAATCCTATCAACCCGAATGAGTTTCTTTTCATTACAGTCCCTTATAAAGTGATGTCTTATCTCAATGTGTTTAGTTTTAGAATGAGAAACTGGATTTTTTATAATGCATATAGTACTGTTGTTATCTATGTAAATGATAGTGCCCATAAAATTATACCCATAATCAAGCATCTGATTCTGAATCCAGAGGACTTGACCACAGCAACTTGCAGCAGCTACATACTCAGCCTCGGTTGTAGAGTTTGCCACAATGCTTTGCTTCTTGCACTGCCATGAAATCAACCTATCACCAAGAAATTGACATCCTCCTGTGGTTGACTTCCTATCAAGACTTGCCCCAGCATAGTCACTGTCAGAGTAAGCTATCAGATCAAAGGGAGAGTCCTTAGGATACCAAAGACCTAGGTGAGCATGGCCTTTCAGATATCTAAAGATTCTTTTAACATCATGCATGTGAGAGATCTTTGGAGAGACTTGGAATCTTGCACATGCACACACAACAAACATAATATCTGGTCTGGAGGCAGTCAAATACATCAATGATCTAATCATTGACCTGTAGAGGTGCTGATCAATCTCTTCACCATCAACATCTGGAAGTAGTGGCTTATTATGCT
The DNA here is from genome assembly GCA_019973895.1 of Chrysanthemum seticuspe. Classification (NCBI taxonomy): domain Eukaryota; kingdom Viridiplantae; phylum Streptophyta; class Magnoliopsida; order Asterales; family Asteraceae; genus Chrysanthemum; species Chrysanthemum seticuspe. Next base: position 194,362,541 of record BPTQ01000005.1, on the reverse strand, counting down.
CCATAGGAGTGCTTGCAATCTTTGCATTTTCATAGCCAAACTTCACCAAAATCTCCTTGACATACTTATCCTGACTAATAAATATGCCATCTGTCTTCTGCTTGACCTGTAGCCCAAGAAAGAAGGTGAGTTCTCCCGTAGAACTCATCTGAAACCTATCATGCATTAGTTTCTCAAATTCTCTGCACAGATCCTGCTTGGTTGAACCAAAAATAATGTCATCTACATATATCTGAACCAACAGGATATCATTCTTCACATTCTTGATGAATAGAGTCTGATCAATCTTCCCTCTTTTGAAGCCATTGCCCAAAAGATACTTGGCTAAAGTTTCATACCAAGCTCTTCGGGCCTGATGCAGACCATAGAGTGCCTTTTGAACCCTATAAACTTTGTCAGGAAAGGTTGTGTAAAAATTCGCATTTTTGGGTCACTATTCATTTTTACTATTCACTGTTACTATTCATTTTTACTATTCATCATATTTTGGGTCATTATTTAAACTCAAACTTTTTTTTTCCGAAAATTACTATTCACAAATTACTATTCACGAGTTACTATTCACGAGTTACTATTCACGAGTTACTATTCACCGTAATTTTTATTATTTACTAATTTCGCATAAATTAAACAAGTAAATACTTTTACACAATTTTCATGCATAAACAATGTACTCTGTACTCATAATGTATAAATATGTAGTTACTATTTATAAATATCTAGATATTTTCAAAAATATCTAAACACTATTCATCAAAATATTTAAACACTATTCATCAAAATATCTAAACACTATTCATCAAAATATCTAGATATTATCATATATTTTCCCTATAAATTGAAAGAAAACTAGTTCATTTTATTTGACAGAAAAACACACACATTTCCCCCTCCTCCTTGATGTCGCCACCCTTCATACACCCTCCATACTTGATTTTCAGGCTCCGAGTTATACACATAAGTTGAAGGCATAAGTATTCTCTACGTAAAAATTTAGTTTATTTTGTATTTCCGCGGTTGGATTAAGAGCTACACAATGGTGGGTTGGAGCTGTGGGTCCCGGGAAATTCTCAAAAACTTTTGCAAGAATAGATCGGGCAATATTAAAGATGGGTTTTTGTTTTTGAAGCTATTGGGATAGTTATGGGGTAGATATGAGGTGATTAAGAGGTTTTTATAGTTTAGGAAATGGATTTTCGAATTTAGATGCGGAAGCGCTGCCCAATTTTCTAGTATCATTCATCAGTTATTATCAGGTGAGTTCGTAGCCCCACTTTTACTCGTTTAATTGCTTTACAAACTTTTGGGGGAGATACATGCTCAACTACTTGCTTTACAAATACAGATACCCAAAACATTTACACTTTTATGTTACGCTATACTTTTTATACTTGATTGCTTACATACATGATTATGATATACCTATTTGCGTTATTCTTGAATGCATTATACTTATTTGCGTTATTCAATTCAATGGCTCCAAATTAAGTTGTTGGATGACCATTAATTTAGTGGCTCCAAATTAAGTTGTTGGAAGGCTATTAAATTAGACACATACACAAGTGGCTCCAAATTAAGTTGTTGGATGACCATTAATTTAGTGGCTCCAAATTAAGTTGTTGGAAGGCTATTAAATTAGACACATACACAAGTGGCTCCAAATTAAGTTGTTGGAAGACCATTAATTTAGTGGCTCCAAATTAAGTTGTTGGAAGGCTATTAAATTAGATACATCCCAAATTAAGTTGTTGGAAGACCCTTGTGGTGACATTTATACTTTTTACTACTATGATACATACATACATGATTGTGCAAACTATATTTTGGCAGTGGGTTGTGAACACACAGGTTGCAAGTTTTGTATGGGCGGAACTTGGAACTGAGTGAATTTACAATGCCTTTGCTGTGTGAACATTCTTTAAAGGCTTTTCAACTTATTCAAAACAAACTCTATGAACTCACCAACCATTGTGTTGACACTTTAGCATGTTTATCTCAGGACATAAGGCGATAGCTATTGCATGGAACTTAGAGTCACACGACATACTTTGAAGACTTATGCTTTTATCATTTACCATTCGAAACATTTATGTATTATACTTTGGGACCTCATTGTTTGTAACTCTGATTTCATTAATCGAATGGTAACTTTTCAAAACGTCTCATTTAGAGGTCGTTTTCTATAACTTGTACTTTGTATTATGAAGTAGCACCCCAATGACACAATCTTCCGTTGCGATATTTTGGGGGTGTTACAGGTTGGATCTTCAAAGCCAGGAGGTTGACAGACATATACCTCCTCCTCAATCTTCCCATAGAGGAAAGCACTCTTTACATCCATCTGGTATACTATGAAGTCTTTATATGATGCATAGGCCAGGAATAGTTTGATAGCTTCAATCCTTGCCACTGGAGCAAAGACCTCTTCATAATCAATCCCTTCTTGTTGTGTATACCCTTGAGCTACCAGTCTAGCCTTGTTCCTTATTACCACACCCCTTTCATCTTTCTTGTTTCTGAAAACCCAATTAGTGCCAATAGCTCTCTTGCCTTCAGGAAGATCCACCAGAACCCATACATTCTGAAGTTTGAACTGGAGAAGCTCTTCTTGCATTGCTTCTACCGAGGATTCATCTTCAAGTGCTTTGTAGAATTTCTTTGGTTCTGCTTGGGAAACAAAACAAATAAAGATACATTTTTGTGTGTCTCCATGAATCCTTTCTTCATAAATGGCACTAAAGAATCCAGTCTCACTATGCTGAACTTTAGATCTTGTAGTTCTTTCAACATGAATATCCCCAATAACATTCTCCAAGGGATGATCCTGATTAATTCTTCTGTGTGGTGTAGCAGGAACAACATAAGATGAAGCTATATTAGGAAAATCAATCTCATCAGCTTCATTATTGGGATCAAGAACCTCTGTATGAACTGATGGAATAGAGTGGGGACCATCAGTATTAAAATCTGGCTCATCAGTGTTAACATGTGGCTTATCAGTATTAACCACATTAGTACTGATCACTTGATTTTCTACCACTGTGTCATCCTCATTGGTTACACCTCCTTCAGCATTAGAATCATTGGTCTTTAGAGGCTGATCACTTGCTTTGTTTGCCTCCCCTGAAGAGGTGCTTCCAACTGAGTTGTCCTTCTAAATGGGCAATAGGACACAGTCATCATCATCATCAGAATCTGCATCAGGACCTTGCTTTTCTCCTGCAACAATGTTAGAATCCACAGAAACAGGCACATAGTTCATAGATTTTGTTAGCATATCAATATCAAAAAGCCATTTTGGTCCTTGCCCCTCTACACTAGGTTTATCCTCAAGAAACTCTATGTGCAGATTCTCCTCTGTTCTTCTGGTTCTAGAATTATAAACCCTAAAGGCTTTACTATAAGGAGTAGCCAACCAGATATCCACTATCAGATTTTTCATCAAACTTACCTAAGTGGTCAATGTTATTGAGAATGGAGACATGACACCCAAAAGGTTTAAGAAAGTCTAGGGTGGGCTTTCTACCTAAAAACAACTCATAGGGAGTCTTGCCATGAGGCTTTACAACCAATGCCCTGTTCTGAACATAACAAGCAGTATTAACTGCCTCAGCCCAGAATGTTGTGGGCAACTTGGAATCGGCTAACATAGTCCTAGCAGCCTCTATCAATGTCCTATTTCTCCTTTCAGCAACCCCATTTTGCTGAGGAGTCCTAGTTACACTGTATTCTCTTTTAATACCCTTAAGTTGACAGAAATCATTCATCACTCGGTTTTTAAACTCTGTCCCATTATCACACCTAATGATTTGAACTCTCTTATCAGCAAGGTTCTCTACTGCAGTTATGTATGACTTAAGGATTTCACTGGTCTCATCCTTAGTATTCATGAAGAAAACCCTGGTAAATCTGCTAAAATCATCAGTCACAACCAAACAATATTTCTTAAAATTTAGGTTGCTAACAGAGGTGGGGCCAAATAAGTCCATGTGCAGCATATGAAGTGGTTGGGTGATAGAGTTAAAAACCTTGGGCTTACAAGAGGCTCTATTCTGCTTCCCTTTGAGGCATGCAATACAGGTCTGTTTATTTTCAAATATTTTTAAAGACAAACCTCTTACAAGTTTATTTTTAGCTAAAAGATTTATCACCTTAAAGTTCACATGACCTAGCCTTCTATGCCATAACATAGATTCATCCAAAGAAGTTGTAGCAACTAAGCATGTAAGGTTTTCTTTAGGCACTATGTTTTTCATACTTACACTGTACATATTGCTTTTCCTAGGGAACTTAAGTAGTACCTCTTCATCACTAGGCAACTTAAAATTTGGAGATAAAACCAAGCAATCAGTGTCTGTGAATAGAACAAAATTCTTCTTGTCACACATTTGTGACACACTGAATAGATTGTATTTGAGTTCTTTCACATAGTACACATCTTCAAAGTCCAAATTACCAGTCTTGATTGTGCCTTTACAAGTAATTCTTCCACCTATACCTCCTCCAAAAGAAACATAACCTCCATTCACAACAATGAAGTCTGAAAGATAGGATAGATTTCTAGTCATGTGCCTGGAACACCCACTGTCTGAATAGCCAAGATCATCATTATTGTTGGAATGTCCCTGCACACGAAAGAAAGGAAATTAGTTCCTTTTGGGGACCCAAGCCTTTACTGACTTGGATCTGCCTCGTGCATCAATGTAATCATATTTCTTGAGAATAACTGATGCACTGTTGGGTTGAGTGGTCTTTCTAACCCAACAAGCTGAGGGCTTAACATCATTGCCCTTGATTCCCCCAGCAGCATTCACTTTAGAACCAACAGTTTTCATTTTAGGCTTAAAAGTATTAACTTTTGGCCTATCAGTATTAAGTCTTGGCTCATAAGTATTAACCTTTTTCTTGTAAAACTTAATTTGTTCATCATAAGACTTAAAGGTTTGTGCTGCTCTAGTATTAAAGGGCCTTGGTGAAGTAGATGGTGATTTTGAAAAGTTTCTTTTGGGTCTTTCACCAAATACTCTGGGTTGTGGTCTAGCAGTATTAACTGGCCTTGCAGTATTCAAAGATTTTATGCCAGTTTTAAGAAGAACTGCTCTTGGGGTCATGATGGGTTGAGGTCTCACAGGGTGTCTGCATTGAGCCTGTAGATGAGAAAAACTTCCACACACAAAGCAAGATTTATTATACAGGACAAATTCATATCCTAGTTGCTCAGATTTTAGCTGGTTCCAGTTTCTTTTGTTACCTCTAGGACTAGATGACCTGTTTCTATACATCTCAGCATATTTTACTGGCTTCCTAATAGGTTTGTTATTTGGTCTTACAGGTTTAGTGGCCTATTCTTGCTTTGGTTCACTTGACTCTCCACCTTCCTTTTTGTTTTCAAACACATACACCTCAGGTAAAGAAGTGTCACTGGCACTTTCAAAGGTCTCATCAGGCTTTTCAGCCTTGGACTCAATGGGTTTACGGTCACGGACAAATGTGGGTGCCTTAAACTCTTCCAAGCCAGTGTATTCAAGGTCTATGCCAGGTGGTGAGGGAATACCTCTGAATGGTGGTGGTGCTGACCCATACCTGATTTGGCTTTGCCAATTAGAGCACTTTCAAGGAATTTATCAAGTTTCTTAGAGTTATAATGTTGTGTGTCTTTAAGAGTGTCAACACTTAGTTCTATGTTGTCTTTAATTTGTGTGACTTTCTCTAGTTCTTCTTTTAACACACTTATGGTGGTGTCTTTAAGAGAAATTTCCCTATTAAGTACAACAGTTGCTTCAGAAAATTTTGACTCATTTTCTTTATAATGCACAATTTGTTTTTCTAAAACTGCTAAGCCTCTTTTATGATTTGCTAAGGTATAACTGGTTTTAGAAAACTCTTCAGCCAATTTATCAAACTCATTTTTAAGAGACTCATATTTACTTAATGGGACACATGTATCTGAGCAATTTGTTTCAGTAACTACCTCAGATACCAAAGCCATATTTATTGGACTCTCCTCATCATCAGCCATGAAGCTCCAATCATATCCAACACCATCAATAGCCACCATTGCTTTAGAAGATGAATCATTTGATCACTACTCTTTCCCTTGCTCCTGGGGCTTCTGCATTCCCTGGAAAAATGCCCAAGCTTGCCACAGTTATAGCATTCTACCTTTCCCTTGTCAAACCCAGCAGTATCTCCATCATTGATCTTAATCTGCCTACCGGTTCTCTTCATGAACCTTCTTGCCCTCATACTTATCAAGGCAATGTTCCACTTGATATCCATCTCTTCCATGTCATCCTCATGAATCTGTCTCAGGTCATCATGAGTGATCTGAGATCCCTTTTGTTGCTCAGAGATGAAAGCATAGATTGTACTTTCATTGATGCCTGCTGCAGTGGTTACCAAACAATCAGTATTAACATTAGTACTAGGAGTACTAACACCAAAACCGTGCTTATCAGTACTAGTGACTGAATGAGCCACAAAAGCTATGTTTTGTGATCCAGAACTGGAAGTTGCAGATGCATCTCTCTTCATGTCTTGTTCAATCACTTTAAAGCAATTGAATAGATTTTCCAACCCCATAGTTTCAAATTCTGCTTTATTCTTCCATAGAATGACATGAGTGTCCCACTTTGGTGATGGAAGACTTCTAACAAACCTGAGATTGATATCCTCCTGAGAGATGTCCACACCTAATAAAACCAGTTGACTGACAAGCTTTTGAAGCCTATTGTAAACTGAGTCAATGGACTCAGTTGCACCAACAATGAAGTTTTCAAACTCTTGCTTCAAAAGAGTTTTCTGAGTCTTCTTGGTGACAGAGTTCCCACCAAATCTTGTCTCAATGGCCTTGAACAAAGTCTGAGCATCCTTGTGTTTGCTGAAGTTAAGTTGATGATCATCTGGTAATGCCATAAGTAGGAGACTTCTGACCTTGAGATCATTGCCTCTTTGAGCCATTTCATCAACAGTGACAAGTTCATCTTTGTCTTTAATAACAACTTTGCCAGCCACTTCTTCAGAAACAATGGATTTGCAGGAGTTTCCATTGCTCACAATATTCCATATCTTAAAATCAAGCACCAAAAAGTACTGCTCTATGTGCATCCTCCAGAGTTCATATTCATTAGGCTGCAACTTAGGAACTCTGTTAACAGCACTGGATTTGCTTGAATCAAAATCCATTTCTTCAGATTTGTCACACATGATCTTCTAAAAACAAAGCTTCAGGACACAAGATCTGATACCACTTGTGGAGTCCCAAACCTTGGATCTAGAAGACTTAGCTTGTAAACGTGTAGTTGCCTTGGATGGTTCCAAAACAACAATGAGAAACTTTGTTGTAGATACACACAAGTATGCGGAATCTACTTGAATGTACTTAGAAGATTAATGTAAACACAAATGTAACACCAACAACTTCAATATTATTGATTAATAATACGAGTACTCTCCCAGTACTAGGGTTTACAACCTTGAAGCTTTTCTTAAGACAGCTAGAGTATGTGTATATGCTTGACCTAGCTAGGATCTCCTTTTATACACTAAGGAGATCCCTTACAGAGATAACTATGTATTAAATATATCATATCTTCTATTGGTATAGAAGATATGTTGTTACAGACCATACACGACATTCTTAATATAGAACAGTACAAACTCAACACTATCAGTACTAAATTTTGCACTATCAGTACTAACTAGTTAATACTTTTCTAATATCACTATCAGTACTAACTTCCAAATCTATAAGTATTAACTCCATTTTGTGAATTTCCCAACAGAACGTCTCAAAGAAGACAGTACGGAGTGAGTAAACCAGCGAATTGAGATTCACTGATTGATGAAAAATGATTTGAAAAACAATCCTGTATTGGTTAAAAGAAAGAGTTTTGCAATACAACGAAGGTTTTACGGAAAACATCAATTTTCAATCATAAATACCTTTTTATTTTGAGAAGTTAATACACAGTTGATGTGCTAGAGAAAAGAGTTGTTGAGCACAACAACCGGTTTTTCAAAGGTATCCGTCAATCCATTTCCTGGACCAAGGTTGATTCAAGAGTGAATCGCCCCATCGTTTCTATCCAGTTGTCAGAAGTTTGATCTTTTGAGAAGATCTCACATGTCACCCACCAAGAGCTTGTTTGATGTTGGCTCTAGAAGGATTTCCATCTTCATCGTGAATACTTTACATATCACTCAAATGTTCTGGCAATCCTACAAGGATAATGCGTAGGACTCTTAAAATATATTCTTACTTTCCATATTGTGTGAAACAGTGAGTCTTCATTAATTGTGTGTCCTAACGAGATTTATTGATGATCTCTTGGCTCTAGACTCTCATTGTGCACTTTGGTTTTCTATATCGGAGACTAGGGAAAGGGTCTCCTTCTTCAATATCAACTAACTCTAAGAGAAAGTCGATAGATAATGTAGGTTCCCCGTGAGAATGAAACGAGTCATTTTAAGAGAACTTGAGTGGCTTGGGAAGTTTTGTGCAGTGCGTCACTAGGTCAATGACATCTTGTCTTCAATACCAGTGTTACCTTAGTAACCATCAGTAGCATATGAATTGAACCCGGTTTCTGCCCTAAGGTTGAATTATTGGAGGGCTATTTCTTTTCACCCTTTTCTCATTTAATTTCTTTTTCATTCTTCAACCCCATCAGTGCTTACCGAGACTTCATTACTAGAACCTTGTTGGGTTTATTCTAGTTCTAACTGTATCTTAGTTAGCACTTTTTCCCATATTCTCACTTTTCTCCTTTTTTTTTTATCATACCTAATGACTTCTACACTATCTAGTGGATTGTACCTGGGTAGATCCCTCTGGTTCTGGCGGGATCGTGGGAACGAATACCTAACCTTACCATCCTTATAACTCCAATGCATAACGTAAATTGGTCGGCCTTTTGGTATTTGTTCTTTCCGCCTCGAAACCAATTGAAAACCATTTGAAAACCATTTGAAAATCAATCAAAGTACTTGTGATATAAAATCAAAGCATTTTTGTACCTTAATTGTTTTTGATCTTCTAGAATTTCTCCCCCTCAACATGTGCTTCAAGTATTAGAAATTATTTAGCACATGGAGAAAGAATCCAATGAACATTAGATTTGAATAAAAGCTCTAATTCTTGAAATTGTTTTCTAAAAAGATCAACATCACTTCCCCGATCAAATCTAATATTTAGATACTTTTAGATAAAACATTTTAGGAAGGATGTGGTTTTCTTTTGATTGCTCCCCCTCAATATGTGTATCGAGATTTTTGAAATACTTTTAGCACATGGAGGATGGAGTGTTTTGAAGCATTTTTCACGATCACAGTGGCCAAGAAAACCATTTAAAAATTTAATCAAGGTACTTATGATAAAACGTTGATGCTTTAGTACCTTGATAGTTTTAAAGTGATTTTTGAAATGCTCCCCCTCAATATGTGTCTCGATATACGAAAATGTTTAGCACATATGGGAGGATCGCCTATACATTGAGCCTTGAAAGATCACATTTTATCAAATTTCATATTTATATCACATTTTCTCCCCCGATCAAAAATTTTAAATCCTTTGAGATTTTGGATCCCATGTGATTTAAATATGTTGGAAAATTTTGAGAAAAATGTGTCCTGTTTTATTTAATCTGAAATGAAACATAACAGAGCTTCCCCTTAAGTTAGAGAGGGAGACTACAAGCCATAATCCTATCACTACTATATACTGCATAGTTATTATTGTTCATGTTACAATCACCACATCATAAATAAGTGTTCAAAAGTAATAACCATCATAAAAAAGATATCATCATTCGGTTCTCTGTAGTAGCTTGTAATGTCCTTCACGAACTCTTCATCCCATAAAACTTTCCAGACTTTGGAAGATTTTCTGAGTCTTGAGCCTTCTTCCGATAGCAACAATGAACTCTTTACTCCTTTTTACGTCATGGATAGACCAAAACCTTGTATTAACTCCCGGTCTCATGTTGAGCTTAAACTCATTAACCATGGAATCGAACTCTTCTTCAATTATCCTCAGAGTACCATCCAGCTCACACAGCCTCATGAGCATCCTTGATCCATATTTGTCCGTGAAGACAACTGCTTTTGGAGTATCAATTACTGAGTAGTCATGCCTAAATTCAAATCCTGTGGCTTCCCATCGAGGTTTGGTGAGATTGACTTGTGTCTGATAGCTTTCCATGCCGAGCTGAAAGTCACCCACTCTTTGTCGAATCACTAATCCTCTTATCCATAGGTTGACACATGCAGTAAGAGACTTCTTTTCACGAATGGGCAGGTGATCGAGGTGGCCTTGGAGGTTCAATAGATATAGATACTCAAAATCATTTGGATATAGATTTTTGAAGTTGTTTTCCTCTATCACATGGTCTTTCTGATCAGCTCTTCTGAGGACAATCTTCTTCAGATAATCGTATCCGTACATTGGGAAGATCTCCACACTGACGACACTTAGAATTCGCAGTTTTGAACGAACAGCTCTGCGACTCTTTTCCGCACCATGTCTTTCAATGTAGAATCATTTCTTTTTGAACCACCAGTGTGAGATACCATATGAGACAACAACGTCGTACTCAAATTCTTTCTCCGTCCAAAACTGATCTGGGACTGTAACACCCCAACCCGACAAGGGTCCGAATGCCACATTATGGAGTCATATCAGAACATACTAATAAAAATGCAAGCGGAAGTCTCATAAAATAAACGCCAAGTCATATACACGAATGACTTCAAAAAGAAACACAAAATCCAACATGTCAAAAGAAACGAAATATCAAAACAAATGCTCTTCCAAATGAGTCCAAAATAATAAGGGAAACTAGGGTCGGTTCACTCAAATGCTCCTACTCTCAGCCCATCAAAGCACAACATCCCACTTGGTACCTGCCGCATGGAAAAGAAATGCGGCTGAGCTTAAAAAGCCTAGTGAACAGATATAGCAAAACTAAAGCTAAACACAATAAAAATACAAAAATGAATCAAATGGGCTGATACAAAGTCGTAAAGAATGAGCACAATGAGTCTACGAGTCAATGAGGAACCTGCAGAACACAATATTAACAGATATCCAGAAGGAACAGAAATCAAAAGACCAAAGTAAAGCAAAGCAGCGAATCATTTAACAAATATAAGCTCATATAAATAACCAAACCTACAAGTATCGAAACATAATCATATAGGAGTTGATGAAAAGTATCAAAATCAAAACAAGCAACCAAACAGTGTATAAGCATATCAATCAGCGGATTAACTAGACATGAATATGGCAAACAAACAAATCAGAAAATCAGATATACATAACTATAATCAGGCGAAATCAACTGAATAGAATGTAAGCAGGGTAATCACACAACTCAGAAAATAAACAATTAATAATCATAATAAATATCATAACAAGCTAAGATACTAATAGAAGTTTAAGCATGTCAGTCACAACTATAGGTAGGAAATAGTGAACGAACATCATAATCAAATGAAGTAACTGAACAAGAATATATCATGGCAACTAAACAAGTCAACTAGATAGAAAACATAAGTTGACCCATATTCCTTCATTAACCAGTAACATGAACAGAAGTGTAAACATGGCATATCAACAAGTTAGGTAAACATCAATTACTATGCCGAACCGATAACATAAGCATAAGAAAATACCAACAGAAGTACAAACATGGTAGTCACAAATAGCAGGTAGGATTTCTAGATGATAATCATAGCCCACGAAATAACTGAACAAGGTATAACATGATAAACGGCTAAATCAAATGATGACATACTTGCATGGCAATCAGACGAATCAAATAGTCACATAATAGCATGGTAAGCGGATAATCAGATATTAGCATGATAACAGATGAATCAGGTAACCACATAATAACATAGTAGACAGAGAAATCATGTAATCATATAACAACATGGTAAACAGATGGATCAAATAATCATATAATAGCATAGTCAACACATGAATCCAATAATCATATAATAGCTCGGTAAACGGATGAAGTGATAGTCTGAAGTATAAGCTTGGCAGCCAACCGAAATAAAGTAAGAGCATAGTAAATCAAATGAACTGAAGACTGAGTATAATAACCAAATGAACTGAAGCATGAGTCCGATAATCAAACGAATCACATAAGAACACTGAGTGAATAAGTAGTTAAATGAATGACTGAATAGGCATAGTAAACGAATGAATCAGAATATCAGATAGTCACATAATAACCGAAATCAGAATGTTGCCACGAGCACCTAATACTAAAGGAGATACTCCAATAGCCAACCCATATCTGCCAAATCATATCAAATCCGTCAAATCATAAGTGCACAAGGAGGGGAGACCTCTCAAGTACCAAATGGAGTAGCTAGCTCCCAAATGTGAGGGGGTGTATTACACACATGCACCACATCACCAAAACTGTACTGAGTACCTAGGTAGCATCCATACGCTCCATGCAAAACAAATCAAATATACATATGCCAGTACAAGACTGTACATACGTATTCATAATGGCCAAGTGCACACATATCATAATTATATCAAAAGGGAACACCGGGGACTAATCACACCGCCCCAGATAGTGTCATGCCATTGGTGCATCAATGACATGGCCATGGTACCTCCATGGCTAGTTAGCTCGGGCAACCAAACACAACAAATCATATCATATCAAACTGATCATATAATGGAATCATATCAATAAGGGATCTCAAACGGATAACATATCAAACGAATAACTAATCGAATATCAAATCAGAGGATCATACCAAAACGAACAATATCAAATCAAAGCAAGGAGAATACAAATCGAATATCAAAATGGACAAGAGTCATGAGAGAAAAGAAGTGTTATTACTAAAATGACGGAATATCTGTATCTCAAAGTGTGTGCACGAGAGCAAAGCACACAAAGCCAAATCACTTCTCCCTCTTCACAATATCTATAGTAAATATACTCACATATTACCAACATATTCATTTTATAAGCTTCTTATGCATTTATAAGTGTTTTACTTATTGATATCATCCTTTTATCTTTCATTCTCTTAACTTCACATCTGGACCAGTTTTACACGAATTTCTAAACCCATCAAAATATTCCAAAAATTTCAAGAAAATTCCCAGAGGTTCCCACATTAGTTAAGTAATTTCACAAATTTTGGTGGATTTTATCTCAGAGTCTAAGTATGGTTTAAAAATCCATATTTCCAGACCTGCCCAGAAAGTGTTCAGGAAATACACCTCAAAAGTTTATGCTTATTAGAACTGTTTAGAAACCTTGGAAAAATTCCCAAAAATCTCAGAAATTCATTTATATCCTAAATATCACTCCTGTAAAAGGAGAGCTCCTAATTCATTATGGTTTGAAAATGAAAAAAATAAACAATCCAACTAAATTTCAGACCCGTTTTCTCAGCTTTGACACTTGATCCTGTAAAATTCAAAAATACGACTTAGACAACTCCAAATTCGACCAAACCACTTGGAAAACTTAACTAAGACATAAAATAAGCTTTCCAACAAAAACCCAGATTTTAACTGGTATGTGCTAAAACACATACCATTTCTTTACCAAAATAGACCCAAAATAACCAGAAAAGAGCCGTTTATTGCTAATATCTGTTGGTTTCTTGAGTTAATGCATGTGCAGGTACGGATATAACAAAACACGCAAAAGAAAGCCAAATCAGACGAAAACCCGAGCACGAGAGAGAAAGAGTGCTAAAGCTGAGCCGGAAGGTCAGAAGTGAGCAATTGTGAAGACTTTGATGCTGAGAGGATGATTTATGAAAGATTTGTTCAACTTTAAAGAAATGGTAGAATCAGTCCCTCAAGTTTTAACAATTGGCATAAATTACCCATGAAGTTTCAGATTTGGCAAGTTTAGTCCTTGGTGTATTTGGAAGTGACAAGATTGGCCCTTGGATTACTTTTCAGAAATTACAAATTTGGTCCCTGGAAATTCAGAATTTACAAGTTAGGTCCTTGTAATAATAACCGGGTCCAAAACTAGTCCTAATCCAATCCTAAACTACCTTTGGCCCAAAGACTAGCACAAGCCCATCCAAGCCCAAGTCAAACCACCCTCCATACCCGGTCAACTCACCATACCCGTTTCCCACTTACACCCCAGTCAACGAAGGTCAACCCAAACTAACCCCAGTCAAAGTGTAAGTCAAAACAATAAAAAATAAATTCTTTTTACCCGCGCATTTTTTCATCCCCAATTCATATTAAAACCCAGGTAGATGAACCCTAGAAAGCCCCTACGCCTAATTAATCCAATTCACTTCAATTAAGGGTATATGTGTACTTTTACTGACACACTGACACACGGAATGCCACGTTGGCAATCCGTGTGTCATTCCCCTTCTCTGATTGCCTACACATACGTGGGAGAAATGATCTAAGGGCTTGGATTGATGGATTGATGTGGAGGATGATCTAAGGGTGGTAATTCGTCAAGAGAAAGCACAAAATGAAGGCTTCTGGATCCTTCTATCACTCAAGCTTTGCCTATAAAAGGCACCTTTTATTTCCATTGTATTAATATAGTAGTTTCTCTGAGTAGTGTTAGCTTAATAGTGTTTTAAGTAGTTTAAATCCATTTATATATTTTAAATTCCAAATTGTACTCAGTTTCATTAATAAAAGTATTTTAGTTTAAATTCTCATTTAATCTCAATCTCTGTTTTGTTACTTTTGTTAGTTTATTATTACTTCTACTAATCATTTTAGTTTGTCTCTCATTGTTTTCAGTTTATAATCTCAAATCAACAAAAATCAACAAAAAAATCAGAAAAATATTTTTAAAAAAAAATATATATATCAAATCAGTATTAAAGTTGAATTCAGTTTGTTTTTATGTTTCCTTAAGCCCTTATAAGCTCAATTATAGCTTAATAAGTGCTTGATAAGCTTCCTACTCAGTTTCTACTCTCAAATCTCAATTTGGTCAATAAAAGTCAAAGTTCAGAATCATTAGTTGAATTGCTCTGAATTGCTGATATGGAGATGGAATTGGGTTAACATTGGATCTGATTTGGGTTTAGGATAGTGGTTTATTGATTTCAAAAGCAAACCATTGTGGTTGGACCATTGTAAGTTCAATATTTGTTCTAAAATTAAATCAGTAGCTATAGTAGTTAAACCTGTTTTGATTGTGTTGAGTTTAGTGTATTTAGTCATTATTAAGCTAATTTGATTGTTGTTTGTGAATTTCTTAGCTTAAAACTTGATCTGCATAATTTTTGTTGATTTTGCATCATTGAGATCAGATTTATTTTAGTGTTAGATTGCTATTAAAACTGCTTTATCTAAGTACATCTAAGTTGATTACATTTGAATTAATGATAGTGTGAGATCAGATTAGTGTTTCATATAGTTTAGCATCATTTTAGTCTAGATAAGGTGTGTTTGGTTCAGTGTAGATTACTAAGTTTGAGGTTAGATCAGTGGTTAAGCTTGGTTAATTTAATGTAGTCTAGGTCTATTATACTTAGATTGAACATTAGTTTGCACTAATAATAGCTCATAGTCAAAATTTAGCTTAACCTGCTCTTGTGATTTAATCAGATAGCTTCAGCATTAAAATAGGTTAGCAATATGTTTAGATATCAACAAACTAGCTTAATCAGGTCTTATCATAGCTTATTTTATCATCTAGATCAAATTAGAGGCATTAGAATTTCATAAAAGCCAATTCTCTAAAATCTGTCAAAAAGTCAAATAAGTGTTTTCATGTCCTAAGTGCTATTCTTTCTGAATTTGTTACTGATTCATTTCTGGTTCAAAATTAATGAAAATTTGGATTTGATAACTCCTGTTGGTAATCTTTTCATTGATATTTTAGTCATAATTTTGTGAAATTTTTTTAGAGGATCAAATCAGTGTTTGAAAAAGTCCATTTGTGCTCTGTGCATACATTCAGTGATCACTGAGTGTGCACAGGTAATTTGCAGACCTTGTGGCAAGTTCATTTGAGCTTGTTTTGAGCTCATTTTTGGTCTATACCTTCTCTGCTAGGTCTGTTTTAGGTTCCATTCTCTGGATTTCCATTTGAGCTTATTAATAAGCTTGTGTTTAAGCTAGAAGTTAGGGGGTTGGACCTGTTTGGCATTAGATTGAATCAGAACTCAGATGCTCGTAGTTTATAATTTAGTGAAGTAGGATAGTTGAATTAAGTTGTTTTCACATAGTTTTAGCCTATTACATGTTATGGTAGCTTCTGGTTCAATAGTATAGCTTGTAACATATTTCCATATAGCTTCATTCATATCAGTTTCAAAGTAGCTTGCATTTCCAGTGATCCAAAATAGTTCTTATCATTTTTCCTTGCTTCATAATTACTTTTTAGATTTTTCCTGAATTTTCCATATTTTTCTGTCACTATTTACTATTTTTCTGATTTTAAATTAGATTTTAATACTTTTAATTAGCTGTAAATACAAATAAATCAGAAAAAGCTCATAAAAATATATTTTCAATTTTCCTAGATTAAGAAAAATATAAAAAGGATAAAAAATATCTTTCCATATTTTTCCTAGTTTAAATAATAATTTTTAGCAATTTAATTAGTTTAAAATGGTTTTTAAATCATAGAAATTAGAAGAAAGTTCAGAAAAAAACAAATCCAATTTTTAAAATTCTTTTTAGTTATTTTAGATTTTTGAAAAATAGTTCCATAATTTTCTCACTCATTTTCATAATTTTTAGTAATTTAGATCTATTTTAAAAGTTAGAAATTAGTTTTTAATTCAAATAAATTCAATAAAAATTAGTTTTAAATTTTAAATAACTTTTGAATTGAATTTTCCATTTTTGAATAATTTTATATCACTTTTAGGAATTAGTTTAGAGTAGTTTGCATTTAATTCGCGTTTCATTTAATCGTAATTTGCGCTTTTAGATTAAAATTGCATTATTAGTTGTAATCATTTGTTTTACCCATAGATTTAGTTTCCTTAATTGCTTCCCATTTACTTCCTTTACCCCGTAGTTTAGATAAAATCAAATTCAAAATCCAAAACATCGAGCATTTTAATAACGAACCTTAAATGACGTTGTCCATTCACACCTCGTTGGGACACGACCCGGGTTTCCTAATCCGGTATCACATATCACACTCACGGGATTTGATTGACTAACCTTTTTCCTAAGAGGTTTTCAATTCAATCCTTGTTTTTTTTTGATATTGATATTATATATTTTCTCCATACACACCACCCTAAACCTACACGAATCAAATTTTGGCGCCGCTGCCGGGGAGGTTGTGTCGCGACAATATCATTAAAGTTTTGACGATTAGTGACTCGAGATCCTTCCTTCGTGAAGTTATTGTTTTCATAAATTCAAAAAAAGTAAAAAACTATTTTTCTTTTTCTTTGTATATATATATATAAAATAAAAAATACGAAAAGATTTTCTCTTTTGTTTTTGAGCTAAAAAAGAATACATCAATTATACAACACTTCTCAACTTGAGGTGTTATCATTAGTAAGTTCCGGAACTAAAGATCAAAAACTTGCTTTTGTGTCGCTTGTGAGTCGATTTATTTCTATCGGATAAACAAACTGTGTGAGGGGTATAAGGACGGCCTGACATTAAATTGCGGCTGAAAAGAGGCGGGTTTTTAATAAGCTTCGCGCTGACCTAATAACTTCTCCGCTCCTTTGTGCATTTGTCTTATAGAAGTGATCAATTCACTTGGGATTATTGGTTTAAGTTCACTGTTGTTTTCGAATACCGTTCATTTTAATTGCCTTGGTTTTTAAAGTGCATGCGCACTCGCTCTCGATCAAGACGACTTCAGAATTAGAACGTACCCGAGTTACATAATATGGCTGCTAACCACATACCACCCGTTCACGGTCCCGATCCTCCTCCCGTTAATCAAAATGCAGCTCCCGATCTCCGAACGATGGAGGAGCTATGTCAACCTACCATGTACGGGAGGGGAGGACCCATTGCACCGACAAATAATTAAGCTACGGATTTTAGCTTGAAACATCATATGATTGAACAAGTAAAAAATAGTTGTCAATTTCACGGTTTACCGGGTGACGATGCTAACAAGCATCTTGACAAATTTCTTACCGTCACCCAGAGTATGAAACAAAATGGGGTCTCCGATGACGCCTTTCGTCTCTATCTCTTCCCCTACTCTTTGACTCATCATGCCACTTCTTGGTTTGATCGACTCCCGAAGAATTCGATTCATACCTTCGAGGAAATGGTTTCTAAGTTTCTGGCAAACTACTTTCCACCATCGATGGTGACGAAGTTGAGAAATGATATCAGTAATTTCCGACAATATCCCGACGAATCTTTGTTTGAAGCTTGGGAACGTTATAATCTTGCCATTGATCCATGTCCGAATCATAACATGTTGCTTGTCACTCAGATTGATACGTTTTATAATGGTTTGATGTTGAGACACCGTGACACGATCAATGCTGCTGCCGGTGGAACTTTCATGAAACGACGTCCCGAAGAATGTTACGATCTTATCGAGAACATGACCGCCCATCACAATTATTGGGACTCTACCGCCAAAAGGGGTGAGTCATCTAGATCAGATACGTCTTCCTCTCATGATACGGATCTTCATAAGAAAGTTGATGATTTGAACACGGCTATGTTAAAAATGTACCAAATGCCTCTGAA
The DNA here is from genome assembly GCA_019973895.1 of Chrysanthemum seticuspe. Classification (NCBI taxonomy): domain Eukaryota; kingdom Viridiplantae; phylum Streptophyta; class Magnoliopsida; order Asterales; family Asteraceae; genus Chrysanthemum; species Chrysanthemum seticuspe. Next base: position 194,343,859 of record BPTQ01000005.1, on the reverse strand, counting down.
TAGTCAAAGTCAACAAGTAAAAGCGGTACAACCGACTTGTGAGACGTGCGGAGGTCCACATTCTTATTCCGAGTGCCCAGACGCTGGTGGCTACGCACATGAGAATGTTTATGCTGCTACGGGAAACTACAATCAACCACAAGGAGATCGAAATCTTCTTAGCTACCGTTCAAACAATTTTCTCGGACCTCCCGGTTTCAACCAACCTCAACACCAAAACCATAATCAAAACCGTTTCAATGGTAACCATAATGTTAATCAAAACCGAGGAGCTAATGTCAATCATAATCAACATTACCAAGCTCCTCCACCTCAAGTTTACCAACAACCTTCTCATCCTCAACAACCTTATCAACCACCTCATTCAGATCTTACGAACTACATTAAGAACACATATAACACGATTAAAGCGATGCAAAATCAGATCAACAGAATGAGGGTTGAATTTAAGAAGGAAATTGATACGACTTTGAGAAAGCAAACAAACGAATTGAAGAATGTGATGAACAGTTTTATGCAAATGAATATGCCCTCGGGTTCCGATAAGCTTCCGAGTAATACGATTCCCAACCAGAGAGGTGACATGAAAGCGATCACTACCCGAAGTGGTGTTGCTTATGCTGGACCCACGGCTGCTACCACTACTTCTTCTTCTCCGTATCGTGTGGTAGACCGTGAGACCGGGGTGACAAAGGACCCGGTGCTTCCTACTAATAAGAGGAGTACCAAGAATGTCCAACCCACGGTTGTCCAAGATTCTGAGCCCGAAGATGCTCTCGTTAATGCTGAAAAGACTAATCGGAAAACGACGCTCCCATATCCGTCTCGTCTTAAAGATCAAACTCTTCGAGAAAATTCTAACCATCAAATGGAAATGTTCTTCCAAATATTCAAAGACTTGAATGTGGAGATCAGTTTTACGGATGCCCTTATCTTGATGCCCAAAATTGCTTCTACGTTTAAGGGATTGCTTTTGAATAAGGAAAAGTTATATGAGCTTGCTACGACATCTTTGAATGAGAATTGTTCGGCGGTTATTCTCAAGAAACGTCCCGAAAAGTTAGGTGACCCCGGTAAGTTCCTGATTCCGTGCGATTTTCAAGGAATTATTCAGTGCTCCGCCTTGGCCGATCTTGGCGCGAGTATAATTTTGATGCCGAACTCAATCTATGAAAAGCTTTCATTGCCCCCACTTACCCCAACATGTATGACCCTCGAGCTAGCCGACCGTACTACTACGAAACTAATTGGTATAGCCGAGGGTGTTTTTGTTGAAGTGGGGAAGTTCGATTTCCCCGCTGATTTTGTTGTAGTCGATTTCGATGCCGATCCTCGAGTACCCCTCATTCTCGGAAGGAGTTTCTTATGGATGGGACATGCGTTGATTGATGTATATGAAGGAGAGATCACTTTAACAGTGGATAAAGAAGCCGTCACATTCAATGTTAACCATACTTCTAAATCTCTAACCGACCAATATGATGTTGCCAAAATTAGTGACACCGAGGTGACAAAGGACCCGATAATTCCTATTGATAATGGAAGTACCAAAAAACGTCCAACCTTCGGTTGTCCAAAAAGTTGAGCCTAAACCATCAAGAGTAGATCCGAGTCTTTCACGATTTACGGTTAAGAGTTTATCGACAATTCGTGCTGAGCAAAAGAAGAAACTAGAAAAGGAGACTACAACGGTAGTGGTGGAAACTGATAGCTCTCAGAGCACACCACTTGTCCCACCTCTGCTTTCTGTTTATCGAATTGATCTTGTTCCTAAGAACGTCGAGCTTTCTTTGAGTGGCAATCCCACTCCTTCTTCTGAAAATATGGAACTTTCTTCTAAACAAACCATTTCTGATTCTTCCCCTTCTCTTACTCCGTTCGAGGGGAATGATTCTATCATGGAAGAAATTGAGGCTTATTTGAAAAGCGATTCAGTTTCACCGGAAATTGATAATGCCGATATTGACATCGAGGGAGATATTCGTTTAATTGAAGAAATGCTTAAAATGGACTTTTCACTCCCTCCGAAAGAAAAAGAAAGTAAAGAAGTCGAGCCGTCTACTAATCCTCCGGAGCCCGAGCTCGAGGATTCTTCTATCGATCTACTTCTCGAGGAGTTCGGCGATGAACTCGCTCGCATTGATCCTCTTCCACCAGGAAGTGAGGATGACGTCTTTGATTTTAGAGCCGATTTACGAGAAATTGAATATTTGTTAAATCAAGATCCATCAATTTACTTCGAGGAGTTCGCCGATGAACTCGCTCCCATAGACTCGATTCCTTCAGAGAATGATCTTTTGGAAGAAATAGAATACGATGATCCATTTTACCCGAAGAAAGAAAAGAAAGTGAAAGTTTCTACTGATGAGCTTGTTGATCCAGAGGCCCCACACTATTTTTTATCCGAGAGTGATTCCTCGTCTCGTGGGGATTTTCCCGTAGATGATACCTTGATTTCCTTCCTTTCCGAGACAAGATTTTTAACCCTGGGATACTTATCGTAGAGGAATTTCATATCACCAAAGTTATCCGGAAAAAGGATCCTATCTTGGATGCCTTCATTGTTGAGCCTTCAAGAAGCATTTCTCTGTACCATGGACTCCCTTCTTCTATGGAGTATTCTTATAGTGATCCGTCATCCCGTCGTCCACCAACTAAACCACCGGATGATGGATCATTCTTTCTTGATATACCTTTTGTGAGTTTGGGAGGAGTTATCCCTTATGTGCTTGAGCCCGACATTTTCTTCCCCTCCCAACCCACCCATTCTCTTTCCCTCCGGAGTGAGGATACCATCTTTGAACCGGGTATCCTTTCCGCTTGTTTCTCCAAGGACAAATGAATTCGGGGACGAGTCAGGCTAGCGACTCGGTGACCAAAAATAGTAGCGCTTCGTGGGAGGCACCCCATGCTTATATCTATCTTCTTTCTATTTTCTAATAAGTGACGTGAAGGGGTTAGCCTATTTGATTTCTCGTGTTTGGTTGTTTGTGATGTTTTGTCTAGGATTTTCCTGATATGAAGACTCTCGTGCTCGAAGTTTGTCTTTTCTCCACTCGAGTTTCATGATCGATGTTGATGGAAATCCGATATCTGAAATCTTATTGACTAACGTTTATCTTTTAGTATACTTAATAAACGGATTTTAGATTTTCTTTGTTACCCTTACGTTTAAACATTGAGGACAATGTTTCGTTTTAGTCTGGGGTGGGTAATCTTTGATTTGATTTGACCGCACTTGCTTATTCTCTGCCGTGTTACTCTCGCAACCCCGTTTTTCCTTAGAAAATGAAAAAAAATTGTGCAAAAAAATGAGAAAATTTAAAAAAATTTGTAAGCTTTTGCTAGTTTTATGATTGAAAAGTCTTCGCTAGTTTCTTAGAAGTTACTTTAAATATGCGTTTTATTGAAAAAGCCTTTGCTAATTGCTTAGACAAGAGGCTATAAAATGCGATTCTAGCTCACAAGGCCAAGAATTTGCAAGTCTCCCTAAGTGATTTTAAATATGCGAAGCTTTGAAAAGATTTGCTAGTTTCTAATAAGTAACTTTAAAAATGCGAGACTTGAGATTATTTTACAAAGCATTAGCTAAGTTAATATATGTTTTGACACCTTGTTGACTTTCCGCTGGTGAGAGTAGGAATAGAATTCTGACTTGACCGGGCGTGCTGAGCCCTAGCTTGTTCCCTTAACCATAGATAATTTAATTATCGGCTAAGCATCCGCGGATCTCATTATTTGGGGTTTTAAATTTGTGGAGATCGAGTAACGATATAGTTACTTATGAGTTTAGATGCTAAGCGTGGAGTAGTTGGTTCTCTTTAGAGCCCATCAAAGGTACTTATGGCTTTTTACTCCCACAAAATTTTCTCACCCCATATATGTGAATAAATAATTAAAGATGTTGAGTTTTTGACGATAGTTAGTTCTTTATCTTCTTTAGAGAATCCTTGCCCATGAGAGTTGGGTACACATCAAGGTACTGTCAGTGTTGCGGTATAAAAACCATAGGATTCGGAGTTTGGCACAAAAATTAACATGAAATAAAGCCCAAATGTATTAAAGTGAAAAATCCAAAGCAATAAAAGTTTTCTATGTGCGACGGTACCCCCGTTGTCATGGACTTCGAAAAGGTGGAGGAAAATCCAAAGTCATAATAAGACTTCTGATAAAATGGTAATCCCGTTGAGTTAGTGGTTGAAAAGACCAAGGGCAAAATTGCAAAAATGCAAATGTGTTGAAATAGTGTTAAGTCAAACTTTGAATCCGGGAGATATCTAAATAAAGCCTCTGTCTCTGGACTCGTAGATGAGTTGTTTCAGTCGCCATAAAAAGGATATCTTCCTAAATCGTGTTAAATTAGGACCTTGATGTGGACCTCATTCTTGTTTGCAACGGTTTTTGAGGGAAGATGGATAACTAATTATCGACTTAGCTTCATATCTTTATCGGAATAAAAATTATCGAAACGAGAAATTTGAAGAAATTCATTTCTCACCAAAAAGAAAATAAATAGAGGAAAAATTGGAAAATGAGAGCAAAAGGTAATTACACTGTAGAAAACTAGAAGGGGGGTTGAATAGTTTACCGATTAAAAACTTTGTTTTGAAACTTATCGAAAGATCAATTGATGTTGATCTTAGATATGTTAGTGAAATATGTAAACAATATATAAAGAGTAAATAAGGAAAGAAACAATCAAACCACAACAAGTTGTTTATAGTGGTTCGGTCTACAAGGACTCTTTTTCCGTGCCCTACTCCACTCCCCGAGTCTCACACTCGAGAGTTTAACTTCACTAGTCAACAAGCTCCTTTCACCGGTGGAGAAACCTTTACACTTCGCTTACACACTATTTCCGACACTAAGCTAAATGTCGAGTTCTTTCCAAGGGTACAACCACTCCTACACACAATGTATTTTAAGGACTAAAATACTAACCACTCACACTCACAAGATTATGATAGTTTGGTACAACAATGAAGTATGAATCAACACAAGATCATACAACACCAAACAAACAAGACTTCCAACTCCTCGTTGAAGCTTGAATGTGACTTGATCTTCTTTGCCACAAAAGAGATCACTAATATGATATGAAACTGAGTTAGAAAGGTTAGAGAGAAGGAATGTATGAGAGTATGATAGAAAGGGATGAAAAACTACTTGGTTTGACTTTGCTATTTATAGCCAAAACACTCAGCAAGCACCACGAAACCCTTTAAAGGGTTCCGCCCGTTATAATATTTAGTGCCGCCGAGGTCTGACAGCAAGATCTCAAAATTTTACCAAAGTCAACCATATCTATGCAAGATTGTGTAAGATATGTAGAGCCTAAATCTACACAAAATATCTAGTGAAATCTTCCAATGATTTCAATGATGCATCACATGATGTCATGTGCTTGTTTTTCTATTTTTAGAAATATGTAAATACATATGTAATGTTTAGTTTTTAAGAAACCAAATCATTCTAAAAACTCCTATCATACATTATGGTTTAGAGTCATATCAAGATATGATTAATCACAATGTAAATACTTGAGTGATGAAGATATTATTTGAAAAAGCTTGTTTTAATATCTATTAAACTTGACAAGCTTTAAGCTTTATAAAAATTAAATTTACTTTTGTCGTTAACAAAACTTAGGTAAAGATCAAAAATGTAAATAACGTTTAATGACGATATTTGTATTAACAATCTCCCCCTTTTTGTTGAGGACAAAACATAAATTTTATTTTTATAAAAGATGTAAAGATTGTACAAGAGTTATAAAAATATTAGTTTTAGAACTTGAAAGAGAAATGATAATGCAAGTATATGATGTTTGACTTTTTCAGAAAGTCAAAGTCTTCACTAGTTGAAGCATGATGTTGAGTTTTTCAGAAAGTCAAATATTACTAATGAAGGATCATGTTGACATTTTCAGAAAGTCAATGTATGCAGTTTGAATTTTTCAGAAAGTCAAATATAACCAAAGTCTATATATTTCTCCCCCTTTTTGTCTCAACAAAAAGAAGATGCGAGGCGGAATGTGTAATGATCCCTTAGCCATTATCTCCCCCTTGACCAATGCTCCCCCTAAATTGGGTGCCAATGGAAAGATACATGGATTGTGAAAAAGCTACAAAAAGAATTGTTAGTAATAATCATCATCACAAGCATTTCCAAACACTATGTAATAAGCAACAACAATATAGAAAACACCATTCATACGTTAAAATTTTTCATGATTTAAGAATCATGAAAAGAGAACACAATGAAGTGTTGAATACAATGAAAAAGAAATTATCCTAGAAAAATAAAGAAATACAAGAAAAATCCTAGAAAATAAAAAATGCTTAAAGAAGATAATCTATGACCCTCCTATTGAGGTGGTGGATGAGCAAGAGCATTTAGACGCTCGAGGATGTGATTGAGGATGAACCTCATTTCCTCTTGGAACTCATGGACCATCACCCGGGTCCGTTCGGTTGTCTGGGCGGTTTGCTCACAATTTGAGCAACCATGCCTAGGAGGGTAGTATGGTTGATGATTTTGTGGTGGTGGAATGGTGGAGGTGTTGGTGTTGGTGTTTGGTGTGGTGATGATGGAGGCTAGCAAAGCACTTTGCATTTGCATAGCATCACTTAGATGAGAATCCACCATGTTTGAAAATTGGTGGAGATGTTGGAGTTCGGCTTGAATCTCCTCTCTTGTGGGATGATCTTCCCACATGGACTCCTCAATGTCCTCTATGTGAGGAGACATTGATGTAGGGAGTGGTTGATCCCCATACAAAGGACCATGAATATCCTTGTGGATAGGGTGGAAGAGAAGAGGTCTTGGCCCTAACGGGGCATTTGGGTCAAATGATGGTCTAGGAGACTCATGAGCAATCCGCTCAATAGTACCAAATGATGGTAGTGGTGGTGGATGATTGGGCCTAGGCGGCAAATCTTCTAAGTTCTACAAGAAAGGATTTGGAGAAGTTGGTGGTGTAGAAAATAACTCCAATGGGATGAGTGTTGGAGATTTCGGAGGTGATGGTGTTTTTGATGTTTGAAGGGGAGCCGGTGGTGGTGAGCTTGGAGTCTTTGTTGGTGGTGGAGTAGTGATGGTAATGGGTGATTGTGGAGGTGGTGTAGGAGTAGCTAAAGTGAGGTTTGTGTCATCCCTTATGGGAGATGAGATAGCTAGTGGAGATGACTCAGATGAAGAGCTCAAGTTGAAAAAGCAACAAGGTCTTACGCTAATCCTAGCGGTTTTCTTGCAAGGCTTGGTTGATGGTGAAGTTTTTGTCATTTTGACTTAAGCTTTTGCTAGTAGATGGTAAGAATTGAGAAGGTGTGAAGATGATCATGGTAAAACCTCTTAATTTATAGGAATGGTAAATTATGGAGAAGTGTGTTTGATTTGATGTTAAACCATAAAAAAGATGAGGTTTCTAATGATTTTGAAGTGGGTTTAATTCTAAAGATTTGCAATAAATGTGTTCTAATGATTGTGAGATCCTAACAATCAGATTACCCACGGATTGCAAGGAACCAAATTTTGGTTCCTTCATTTTTGCAAAAGGGCTCCTTGGGTGGATTTTTCAAATTTTTGAATTTTGGTGGGAAATGGATTTCCTATATGCCTAAGTATGTTATACTAGTTCTAATATGGGTAATAACTAGTCAAGAATAACTTACAAGCAATGTATGGTAATTTGGAATGTCGAAATAAGCGAAATTTAGAAAATTACCTGTAGGATCCATGGCACCAAAATTTTACACATGCGGAACCAAAAAAATGGTGCCGCCTGGTCCGCCTGTACAGGTACGGCGGTACCAAATTCCATAACAGACGGTACCAAATTTTTGGTACCGTCTGATCCGTGGACACCAGAAAAGTTCACAGAACAGTTTTTTTAAGGGTCGGGGACTTTTCCAAAACCTGAAATTTTGCTCAAAACATGTGACATTAATTATTTCTAGTTAAGGAAAGTAAATAACACATACACAAACATAGTGGAGCATAGACTTTGACCAAGGGCTAGCGATTTTCACATTAGAGTGAAAATGGGTAAAATTCGATAACACACTTGTGCTATCCCCCTGCATGAGATTGTTAGCATACATCATTGTTTTGAGTTATAATATTATCCTACAAATTAAAAACAACCAAATTGTATCAAACATTAACGTAAATGTCTTGTTCCAAACACTCCTTAAAAGGACCCTCACTTGTCCAACTTCTTGTAAATCTTGTTCATCATCCTACCGAGGCACTTGAACATCCCCTTGGTTTGCTTGAACTCCGCTGATTCATTCTAAATCTCGGGAAGAGACGCATAATACTCATGAGGTGGAAGGTGAGAATTTGGAAGACCATCCTCGGAGCTAGTTGATGATGATGATGATGATGGAGTTGGAGGTTTTGCTCTTTTGCCTTTTGTCTTAGCCACTCGCTCGTCACTCAAGGGCACAAAGATGTGAGGGATGAGCTCATAGTCAAGCTTCAACCCTTTTGGGCTTGGTGGAATTGGTGCAAAGGCTCTATAGAGACGGGTGAGAAACATCCCGTAAGGAAGAGCAACCGAACCTTGAGTTGGAATATCAATCATTCTCCTAGCAGTGTAGTAGGCTAGATTGAATGGTTAATGGGTGGACAAGTTGTAGAGTATGTGACAAAGGCAAGCGTTGATATGATCCCTATTCCCTATGGTGCTAATGACGTTGGCTCTAAGTAGCTCCTCCCATTTCTTAAATTCGGGCTTAAGTTCATTGAGCTCCATTCCATATGGATCTCGGTTCACCTCCTTTCCCTTTCAGATGACTCGGGTTGTATCACCCCTTGGGGTAAATAGGCATTCACGGATGACATCCTTATCCGCTAAAGGAGGTTGGTAGGGAAGAGAGCGGCCATTGATTGCATCAAGGATGGTGAGTGACCACTTCCGAGTAGACACATGTCCCTCGGTTGGGAATTCCTAGCACTTGAGAAAATTGGGTTAGGGAGATGGTGTAGTCGTTTTGGTTGATCCTAAACCTAAGGCTAAACTCATCTTCTTCATCAATGAAACCGGTGACACTTGCATAGAACTCTAACACAAACCTAGGACAAATAGGTTCATCGATGTCAAGGAGACAATCGAATTGAATAGCGGCTAGTTCTTGACGGAGATTGGTATTTTCGAAAAAAGAGGAGTGAATGGTTCTACCCTCATGGAAGTACCTAGTTTCTAGACTCTTAAATATTTCGACTTGCTCCTTGGAAAGTCCTTTGGTTTTGTGATGTTTGGGAATGTAGTTAACGGTATCCTTGTGATCATAGAATCTTGCGGCTACCATGGTTATTCCTATGAGCAAGAATTTACATGTTAAAAATGAGAATAAACTTAACGTTTTGATTCTAGTGTGTGCCTATATGAAAACGATTTGGAGTTGCAGTTATCTCGACTCATTTTATGCATAAAATAGTCTTTAGTGGGGGTGTTTGGCAAACAGCATGAGATAACCCAAACGCTCCTAATTCAATGTGGCTTCATTTGAATATACCCGGGAATGCATATTAGTTATGTAATACCTTTAGTATTCAAGAGCATGCAAGTGATAAAAATTTAACGTTTCTATTTGTATTAACAATGAAAAATTATTTTCCTACAAGTGAGAAGCTTTTCAAAAATTTTTGACATGGGGTTTTTGGTTATTTGAATAAAACCTTATAGTCATTATCTTTTGATTAGTGGGAAACATGATTTGTTTATGCAATTTGATAATGTAGTACCTAATTTCAATGACTAGTTATGAAATTTACCAATTGAATCCAAGTTTTGTACAAGAATATACACAAACCCCATGTAATGATTTTGTGCATAAATTAGAATCCTAGACTCAGAATTAAGAGATGAAATGTAGTTAGGATACTTACAATGATGTTAACTTTAGTGATTAGTGGGTGAGAAATTGTCAACAATGAGTTATGTCTAATGTTTGCACGTTTTGGTGAATTGGTTGTGAGGAAGAAGGTGTTTTGTAGGTAGCACTTTTGCAACTGTAGTCACCACGGACCAGACGATACCAAATTTTTGATTCCGTCTTTGTTGTCGTTTGGTGCCGTGGGTACAGTAGCAGGTTCAAAACAAATTTGTTTTGTTTTGTTTGTTATAAGGTTTAGGCTATGTTTTACCTACATATTTGGTTCCATTAACCCCAAACCAAGTCTAAGAAGATTAAATGGTTCTCGTTTGAGAGGCTTGGTTAGAATGTCGGCAATGTTGTCTTTAGAAGATACTTTCTCAATTGAGATGTTTCCTTTTTGAACATTGTCGCAAAGAAAGTGATGACGGATTTCAATATGCTTTGTACGAGCATGTTGGACGGGATTTTTGCTGAGATCAATAGCTCCTTTGTTGTCGCAAAATATAACAATATCATTGAGATGAATTCCGTAGTCCACGAGAGCTTGCTTCATCCAAAGAGCTTGTTGACATACTTTTCCGGCTGAGACGTACTCGGCTTCAGTAGTTGAGATAGCTAAAGCCGTTTGCTTCTTTGCAAACCATGAGGTGAGACAATGTCTGACAAAAGTGCAAATACCACTTGTACTTTTTCTATCGACATAGTCACTGGCATGATCCGAATCGGCATATACTATAGTTTCTACACCCGTTCCTTTGGGATACCATAATCCTAAACATGTCGTTCCCTTAATGTATCTAAATATCCTTTTCAAGGCTTCTAAGTGTGATACCTTTAGATTTTCTTGAAAGCGAGAACATAGACAAACACTAAACATAATGTCGGGTCTACTAGCCGTGAGATAGAGTAAGCTACCGATCATTCCTCTATATTTAGTGTTATCTACCGATTCACCTTCCTCATCCTTGGTGAGTTTAGTGTCTGAAGACATGGGTGTCTTAGTTGGTTTTGAATCTTAAAGACCAAATTTCTTAAGCATATCTTTTATATATTTAGATTGGTTAAAGAATATGCCATCTTCTAGTTGTTTGATTTGGAGTCCTAGAAAGAAGTTTAATTCACCCATCATACTCATCTCAAACTCATCGTGCATGATTTTAGAGAAATTGATTTCATCGTTTTCGTACACAAGATATTTTCCGAAGAAATACAAAGGTATGTATTTCCCGGGTCGTTTTCCCAACGAGGGATGAATGGAGTTTGACAACTCACGTCGCGATTCGGGATTTGAATGGGAAATAAGGAATTTTGGGTTTTCTAATCTACAAGGCAAGGAAATATAAAGAAAAGAAATTATAACAACTAAATCTATGATTTAAATAAGGGAAAACAACTAATTACGAAAATTTAAACTAAAAACGCATAAAACGTAATTAAGGAAACGTGAAATAAATGCAACTACGCTAAATTATATCCTAAAAATGCCTAAAATTACTTTTACTTCTAGAAATGCAAGTTGAAAACTAATTATGAATTAAAACTATTTTTTAAGATTTTTCTGGGTTTTATTAAAATTAAAAACTAACTTTTAACTTTTAAAACTAAATTAAAATACTAAAAATTATGAAAATCAAAGGGAAAAATATGAAACTATTTTTATAAAATCTAAAATATCCTAAGAGAATTTTCAAAACTATTTTTTTATTTTTCTGATTATTTTTTCTATTTTCTATGAATTTAAAACTATTTAAATCTAATTAATTAGCTAAAAATTACAAATAAGCTAGGAAAAATCTAGAAAAATTATTTTTTTGCTTTTTGTATTTATCTTAATCTAAGAAAATTGAAAATTTATTTTTTGGAACTTTTTCTTAATTAATTGCAATAAAAGCTATTTAAAAATGACTAAAAACTGTTTTAAATTGTGAAAAATATCAAACAGTGACTATAATTAATGAAAAATTCAGGAAAATTCTAAAATATTATTCTAAAGCTATGAAAAATATAAAACACTATGCTTATGTGTGAGAAATCAGAGCTATAGTGTAAACTGTTACCACATAAGCACTTGAAAATAAGCTAAACAACAAAATAAGCCACCACACTGTTACAGAAACTATATTATACTAAAAGTATCTAAAAGCAACTAATTACTTCTACTCCTAACCTCTAATCAGCAGACTACTAAGATTTATGCTAACTGATTATTTATCCAACAGCTAATGACCCCTACTGTTTGAGCTTATCCACAGGCTAATCATATAAGCTTATGTGAAAACCAGATATGTGGTCTTCAAGACCACCAAGCAAACTACAACTGGACCAAATTTGAGCTTCTAATAAGCTATATAGAACCTTGTGCAAAGGCTGCAAGGTTTGAAGAAAACTGGTTTAGACATGTTTTTGACTTTTGAAATCTGTTTGGAGGTTTGACTTATTTGAGATTTAGAGGCAAATTTTTGGACTGATTAAGCTGAAGTGAGATGTAATAACACTAAAACAAGCTAAACCAACTGTTTCTAATCTTATCTAGAGTTTATTTGCTAATTTTACTCTAACAGTTATTGAGCTAAGCTGATTATTAAGTGATTTTGACTATTAATGAAAACAGGCACAAAATTATGATCAAAGATGACTGAGTTATGACTAAATAAGGCTAAAGCAATCCATATCTACCACTGAGAAGCACTAAAACTCAACTTAAAGCCTAATCCAAACACCCCTTTAACTACTCTAATAAGCAATCTAAACAGCCTAATCCTAACCTACTTATGCAGTGATTAAAACAGCTAAATGACTAAGATCTGAGAGCATCAAAAAACACTACAGCTAGCATTATTCTGCAAGCAACAAGATCCTTCACCAAAACAGTTTTGAAACCAAAGAGGGTCAAAACTTACTTTGAGGTCCAGCTAAATTTGGGCAGAGTAACAGTAACAAACCCAGTGTAAAACACAAAACAAAGACCCAATCCAGCAACTAGATCAACCCATATCCATTTCTGAACCAATTTGACCCATAGTTGACTTTTATTGACCAAGTATCTTTGTGAATGTGAATGAATGAAATGCCACAATTAAACACAAAATAAGCTCATAAAAGCTATGGACAGCTTATATGAGCTTATTACAATCCTTAAAAGCACTTTTTTCAGTATTCAAATAGTAAAATGCAAGATCAAAGTAAAACTTGGAAACTTTTATTAAAACTGAAATGAGATTACAAAAGACTGAGATTACATAAAAAGCTTTAAGAAAACATTAATAAGCTACTGAAAAGCTGAAATACAAGAAACATAAAGCTGATTTAAAACTAAGGAAATGCACGAATACAATGGTGAGCCAAGGGGTCTATTTATAGCCCGAAATCAGTCTTGGATTCTTGATTGGAAGAGCCTAGAACCCTTATCCACAGCCACAAATCATCCTCTGAGCCTCAATCACCAATCAAAATGCTCCAATTCACCAAATGAGGTGTTTCGTCCAATGAGAGAGCTCCAATTGGCCACGCTGGCAGTATGGTGACACCCATGTGTCAGACGTGTCAGATAAGCCTTCTAGAAGGTGAATAGATTCTAGTACGAGGTGGGGATTGGGGTAATTTTTGTGGTTTGGGTAAATGAAGGAAACGGGGTAAAAGGGCGCGTTTGGATTTGTTTATTATTATTCAAGTGATATTGACCGGGTATTGGGTGGGTTTGACCAGGGTTTGGTTCGGGTTAAGTGGGTATTCGGGTTGGATATTAAAAACGGCGGGTATAGGATTGTGGATTGGACCGGGTTAAGTGTTTTGGGCCGTGGGTTAATAATGGATTTAGGACTAGTATTGAACCCATTAGGCATATTAAGGACCCAAATGTGCATAAGCTGAAATTTAAGGGACCAATCTTGCAAATCTGAAAATGTCTTCCAAGGGCCATAGTTGTCATTCATAAATAATCCAAGGGTGAAATTTGCAACTTCTGAAACTTGAGGGATCACTTTTGCCAAATGCTCAAACTTGAGGGGCCATTTTTGCCAATTCTTCAAACTTGATTATATCTTCCAAAAATCATCCTCGGAGAATAAAACTCTTCACAAAAGCATAATTTTGATCTTCCGGCTCAGCTTAAACTCTCTTAATCTCTCGTGCTCGGATTTACGTCTGATTTGGCTTCTTTTTGTGTGTTTTTACATATCCGTACCTGCACAAGCACAAACTCAAGAAAACCACAAATATTAGCAATAAACGGCTCTTTCTTGGTTATTTTGGGTTTTATTTGATAAAGAAATGATATGTGTTTTTGCACATATCAAAATACCCCAGACGAGACCATTGTCGTGTCCTCACGCAATGCAATCAACTCACGCTTCTAAAACCAAGGATTTCAATCTCTTTCTACTAAACCTATGAAGAAGTAGCAAAGATTCCTCAAAAGAGATTAAGAAAGCCTTAATTCTAAAAATGCCCCGTTTACCTTTTAATTCTCATGTAGATATTACGATTAAGCACATTCCGGTTATGAATGATGGTTTGTTGAACTTTCATGTCGATCAATAACTCCAACATTTTTCAAACGACACATTAGGATCACGGAGTAGAAAACACAACACAGCGTGAAGTGACCATACAGATAGAATACATCGTCCCTAATTTTTTCACAAGCTCCCAAACTAAGCGTAAAATCGAAATCATTGTTAAGTATGATTCTAGATGCTAACACTACCCATGGAAGTTACTTGTGTAATTACCTTTTGTTCCCATTTTCCTATTTTCCTCTAGATTTTTTTATTTTTGTGAGAAATGAATTTCTTCAAATTCTCGTTTCGATAACTTTTATTCCGATAAAGATATGAAGCTAAGTCGATAATTAGTTATCCATCTTCTCTCAAGAACCATTGTCTCAAAAATGAGGTCCACATCAAGGAATTTTTATTCACTTATACTTTTGACTTTTTCATTTTTCATTCATCAATTTTTTTTTTTTTTTTTTTTTTTTTTTTTTTGCATGAACTTTTACTTGTATGAGCTATGAACTACGGAGCTTCACGGGGTAATTCCAAGACTATAGGCTTCATGAAATGAGGATCCCGGCTGGCTAGGCTAAGACCTCACTCAATCCCGGCTAAAGATCCAAGGGTCCGATCTCGACACCGCAGCTCATAACTTTACTTATTACTTTTCACTTATCACTGATTGCTTATTCATTACGGATCCTTGATGTGTACCCAATTTTTAAAACAAAGATTCTTTTAAGAAGATCAAGAACTAACTATCGCCAAAAACTCAACATCTCTAATTATTGTTTAGACAGATATGGGGTGAAACAATTTTGTGGGAACAAAAAGCCATAAGTACCTTCGATGGGCTCTAAAGAGAACCAACTACTCCACGTTTAGCATCTAAACTCATAAGTAACTCTATCATTTCTCGATCTCTGCAAATTTAAAATCTCAAATAATGAGATCCGCGGATGCTTAGCCGATAATTTTTAGATTATCTATGGTTAAGGGAACAAGCTAGGGCTCAACACGCCCGGTCAAGTCAGAATTCTATTCCTACTCTCACCAGCGGAAAGTTAACAAGGTGTCAAAACATATATTAACTTAGCTAATGCTTCGTCTAATGAAATCAAGTTATGCATATTTAAAGTCACTCAGGGAAACTTGCAAAATCTTGGCCTTGTGAGCTAGAATTCGCATTTTATAGCTTCTTGTCTAAGAGACTAGCAAACTTTTCAATCAAAAAGACTTAACAAAAGCTTACAAAAATTTTAAAATTTTTCACATTTTTGCACAATTTCATTTTCTAAGGAAAAACGGGGTTACGAGAGTATACGACGAAAAACAAGCAAGTGCGGTCAAATCAAATCGAAGATTACCCTACCCCAGACTAGAACGAAACATTGTCCTCAATCTTTAAAGCAAGGGTATCACGAAAATCTAAAAGCCGTTTATGAAGTATGCTAAAAGATAAACGTTAGTCGATAAGATTAGGATATCGGATTTCCATCAGCATCGATCATGAAACTCGAGTGGAGAAAAGACAAACTTCGAGCACGAGAGTCTTCATATCGGGAACATCCTAAACACAACATCACAAACAACCAAACACGAGAAATCGAAGAGGCAGACCCCTTCACGTCACTTATTAGAAAATAGAAAGAAAATAGAGATAAGCATGGGGTGCCTCCCACGAAGCGCTACTGTTTTTGGTCACCGAGTCGCTAGCCTGACTCGTCCCCGAATTCATTTGTCCTTGGGGAAACAAGCGGAAGGGATACCCGGATCAAAGATGGTATCCTCACTCCGGAGGGAAAGAGAATGGGTGGGATGGGAGGGGAACAAAATGTCGGGCTCAAGCACATAAGGGATAACTTCTCCCAAACTCACATGAGGTATATCAAGAAAGAATGATCCATCATCCGGCGGTTTTGCGGGTGGTCGAAGAGATGACGGATCAAAATGAGAATACTCCAAAGAAGTCGGGAGTACATGGTAGAGGATAAGAGGTGAAAGCTCAATACTGAAGGCATCCATCGGAGGATCCTTATCTCGAATAACGTTTCTAACAAAGAACTCATCAATGCATATCCCGGGGTTGAAAATCTTGTCTTCACATGTGGGCTCAACGGGATAAGTGAGGGTCGACTCAACAAAGGAAGGAGAATCATCATTAAGCAAGCTTTCAAGAAAAAGGACATCTTGATTAGAGTCGCACCCGTCACTCTCAATACCCGGCGGTATTGGATCATCAAGAAATAAGTCGATTTCTTCCATATCAGAATCATAAGGCGGATAATCAAGAATATCATCTTCAACCACTTTAGTCAATTCATAAATCTCCATAATATCTTCAGTGTCCGATTCATCACTTTCTTCATCTTGCATAACATCACATGACGGGAGAGAAAGGTCAGGACACAGAGATGGGACAAGTGGTGTGCTCTGAGAGCTAGCAATATCCACCACTTCCGTTGTGGTCTCTGAATCGGACTCAAAATCTTTGTCAAAAAGAGGATTAACTTCGCAAAAGGTGTAGTCGTCCTTGAATTCAAAAAGTGGATTTGAGAAAATCCCGGAAGTAACCTCGGAGATGTCAAGAGAATCACATAAAAGCGAATCACAATCACTATCAGATATATCCTCGGACTCACTTGGGATTGGGTCAAGGCTCTCAACACTAGACGATTCCGTTTCCGGAATAGTGCTAAGAGGCTCGTCCCCCATTATGAGAGAGTCAACGAGTTCAACAATGTTTGAAGAAATAGAATCATCGACCTCTTCCAATACGATGTCACTTCTCTCAACCGGCGTGAGTGAAGGGGAAGAGTCGGAAATGAAAGGCTCGGAAACGGGAGTGGTTTCAGCCGACAAACTTTCATAATATTCTTTCATTTGAATGGAGTCCTCATCATCGTCAATGTAAGTATTGAGCCATCGGGCACGTCTTTCAAGTGCTTGTTCTTCAATTCGAATTTCTTCAAGACATTTTTCAATCTGAGCCGCTCGTTCTTCTTCTTCAAGTAATTCTAACATAGATCTTTCATTGCGAGACACTCGATCTTCAACAAGTAATTCACCATACATTTTCTGATGAGGATCTTTTTCAATACCATGTTTATCCATAAATTCTTCGAGTATATTAATACATCTTTGGAAACTATCCTGAGGAATTTGCGGATGTTGTTGTTGAATCTCTTGGTATTGTGGAGGTGTGTCATAAGAATAGTCATAATTGTTATAAGGAACTTGCTCGTAAACACGCGGATTCTGCATTTGACAATCAGAATTTAAGTGCGGACCTCCACAATACTCACAACAATATGATTGTTGTGACGGGTTTGGTGAAGTATATGGATAAGGTTCATAACCAAAGGTTGTATTGTTAAATTGGTCTTGACATTGAAAACCTTGGTGAGGACCTCCACAGTACTCACAAGAGTATGACTCCGTCTCATGGTAAGGGGATTGGTTAAGGAAATCGGTCGTATCATTGTAGGGATGTTGGTCGTAGACAAACTCGTTTCCCGTATTCACAATGCTACAACCGGGACAATTCCCACCATTTTGAGGTCCCCCACACCATTGACAACCATAATGGTAAGACGAAGACATCGAGAAGAATTGTACGGATAAGAGGGTAAAGAGATAAAGAATTGACGGTTCAGAGGGTAAAGAAGAATATTTTTGGGTTTTTGATAGAAGCAATCATAAAAGGAAAACAAATTATGAAAAGGAAAATCTTTTTGGGTTTTTATAAAAGAAATATGTACAAAATACAACGATAACTTCACGGGGAAGGATCTTCAAATGCACACGAATCGAGACGGAATACGAAAAGCTCACTACATGCCCTCCCCGGCAGCGGCGCCATTTTTTGATTTCATCGTTTTCGTACACAAGATATTTTCCGAAGAAATACAAAGGTATGTATTTCCCGGGTCGTTTTCCCAACGAGGGATGAATGGAGTTTGACAACTCACGTCGCGATTCGGGATTTGAATGGGAAATAAGGAATTTTGGGTTTTCTAATCTACAAGGCAAGGAAATATAAAGAAAAGAAATTATAACAACTAAATCTATGATTTAAATAAGGGAAAACAACTAATTACGAAAATTTAAACTAAAAACGCATAAAACGTAATTATGGAAACGTGAAATAAATGCAACTACGCTAAATTATATCCTAAAAATGCCTAAAATTACTTTTACTTCTATAAATGCAAGTTGAAAACTAATTATGAATTAAAACTATTTTTTAAGATTTTTTTGGGTTTTATTAAAATTAAAAACTAATTTTTAACTTTTAAAACTAAATTAAAATACTAAAAATTATGAAAATCAAAGGGAAAAATATGAAACTATTTTTATAAAATCTAAAATATCCTAAGAGAATTTTCAAAACTATTTTTTTATTTTTCTGATTATTTTTTCTATTTTCTATGAATTTAAAACTATTTAAATCTAATTAATTAGCTAAAAATTACAAATAAGCTAGGAAAAATCTAGAAAAATTATTTTTTTGCTTTTTGTATTTATCTTAATCTAAGAAAATTGAAAATTTATTTTTTGGAACTTTTTCTTAATTAATTGCAATAAAAGCTATTTAAAAATGACTAAAAACTGTTTTAAATTGTGAAAAATACCAAACAGTGACTATAATTAATGAAAAATTCAGGAAAATTCTAAAATATTATTCTAAAGCTATGAAAAATATAAAACACTATGCTTATGTGTGAGAAATCAGAGTTGTAGTGTAAACTGTTACCACATAAGCACTTGAAAATAAGCTAAACAGCAAAATAAGCCACCACACTGTTACAGAAACTATATTATACTAAAAGTATCTAAAAGCAATTAATTACTTCTACTCCTAACCTCTAATCAGCAGACTACTAAGATTTATGCTAACTGATTATTTATCCAACAGCTAATGACCCCTACTGTTTGAGCTTATCCACAGGCTAATCAGAGAAGCTTATGTGAAAACCAGATATGTGGTCTTCAAGACCACCAAGCAAACTACAACTGGACCAAATTTGAGCTTCTAATAAGCTATATAGAACCTTGTGCAAAGGCTGCAAGGTTTGAAGAAAACTGGTTTAGACATGTTTTTGACTTTTGAAATCTGTTTGGAGGTTTGACTTATTTGAGATTTAGAGGCAAATTTTTGGACTGATTAAGCTGA
The DNA here is from genome assembly GCA_019973895.1 of Chrysanthemum seticuspe. NCBI lineage: Eukaryota > Viridiplantae > Streptophyta > Magnoliopsida > Asterales > Asteraceae > Chrysanthemum > Chrysanthemum seticuspe. Next base: position 194,324,306 of record BPTQ01000005.1, on the reverse strand, counting down.
AGTGAGATGTAATAACACTAAAACAAGCTAAACCAACTGTTTCTAATCTTATCTAGAGTTTATTTGCTAATTTTACTCTAACAGTTATTGAGCTAAGCTGATTATTAAGTGATTTTGACTATTAATGAAAACAGGCACAAAATTATGATCAAAGATGACTGAGTTATGACTAAATAAGGCTAAAGCAATCCATATCTACCACTGAGAAGCACTAAAACTCAACTTAAAGCCTAATCCAAACACCCCTTTAACTACTCTAATAAGCAATCTAAACAGCCTAATCCTAACCTACTTATGCAGTGATTAAAACAGCTAAATGACTAAGATCTGAGAGCATCAAAAAACACTACAGCTAGCATTATTCTGCAAGCAACAAGATCCTTCACCAAAACAGTTTTGAAACCAAAGAGGGTCAAAACTTACTTTGAGGTCCAGCTAAATTTGGGCAGAGTAACAGTAACAAACCCAGTGTAAAACACAAAACAAAGACCCAATCCAGCAACTAGATCAACCCATATCCATTTCTGAACCAATTTGACCCATAGTTGACTTTTATTGACCAAGTATCTTTGTGAATGTGAATGAATGAAATGCCACAATTAAACACAAAATAAGCTCATAAAAGCTATGGACAGCTTATATGAGCTTATTACAATCCTTAAAAGCACTTTTTTCAGTATTCAAATAGTAAAATGCAAGATCAAAGTAAAACTTGGAAACTTTTATTAAAACTGAAATGAGATTACAAAAGACTGAGATTACATAAAAAGCTTTAAGAAAACATTAATAAGCTACTGAAAAGCTGAAATACAAGAAACATAAAGCTGATTTAAAACTAAGGAAATGCACGAATACAATGGTGAGCCAAGGGGTCTATTTATAGCCCGAAATCAGTCTTGGATTCTTGATTGGAAGAGCCTAGAACCCTTATCCACAGCCACAAATCATCCTCTGAGCCTCAATCACCAATCAAAATGCTCCAATTCACCAAATGAGGTGTTTCGTCCAATGAGAGAGCTCCAATTGGCCACGCTGGCAGTATGGTGACACCCATGTGTCAGACGTGTCAGATAAGCCTTCTAGAAGGTGAATAGATTCTAGTACGAGGTGGGGATTGGGGTAATTTTTGTGGTTTGGGTAAATGAAGGAAACGGGGTAAAAGGGCGCGTTTGGATTTGTTTATTACTATTCAAGTGATATTGACCGGGTATTGGGTGGGTTTGACCAGGGTTTGGTTCGGGTTAAGTGGGTATTCGGGTTGGATATTAAAAACGGCGGGTATAGGATTGTGGATTGGACCGGGTTAAGTGTTTTGGGCCGTGGGTTAATAATGGATTTAGGACTAGTATTGAACCCATTAGGCATATTAAGGACCCAAATGTGCATAAGCTGAAATTTAAGGAACCAATCTTGCAAATCTGAAAATGTCTTCCAAGGGCCATAGTTGTCATTCATAAATAATCCAAGGGTGAAATTTGCAACTTCTGAAACTTGAGGGATCACTTTTGCCAAATGCTCAAACTTGAGGGGCCATTTTTGCCAATTCTTCAAACTTGATTATATCTTCCAAAAATCATCCTCGGAGAATAAAACTCTTCACAAAAGCATAATTTTGATCTTCCGGCTCAGCTTAAACTCTCTTAATCTCTCGTGCTCGGATTTACGTCTGATTTGGCTTCTTTTTGTGTGTTTTTACATATCCGTACCTGCACAAGCACAAACTCAAGAAAACCACAAATATTAGCAATAAACGGCTCTTTCTTGGTTATTTTGGGTTTTATTTGATAAATAAATGATATGTGTTTTTGCACATATCAGAAATCATCACATAGCTCTTGACAAGTTGATCCGAATATGATGTCATCAACATATATTTGAACAATGATAATGTGTGAATCCTTTTTCTTGGTAAAAAGATTATTATCTACTAATCCCATGGTGTATTTGTTTTCAACAAGAAAAGTCTTAAGTCTATCGTACCAAGCTTTTGGTGCTTGCTTAAGACCGTATAATGGTTTCTTGAGTTTGAAGACATGATGTGGTTTCTAAAAGTCGGTAAAACCAGGAGGTTGAGCAACATATACTTCTTCGTTAATAAACCCATTAAGAAACGCACTCTTAACATCCATTTGAAATAATTTAAAGTCATAAGCACATGCATATGCAAGTAAGATTCTAATAGACTCGAGTCTAGCTACCGGTGCATAGGTTTCATCATAATCAATCCCCTCTTGTTGATTATAACCTTGTGCGACAAGCCTAGCTTTTTTTCTAGACACAACACCATTTTCATCCATTTTATTTCGAAAAACCCATTTCGTTCCAATTATAGTTTGATCTTTAGGTTTTGGAACTAATTTCCAAACATCATTTCTAACGAATTGGTTTAACTCTTCTTGCATAGCAATTACCCAAGATTCATCTTTTATTGCTTCATTTATGTTTTTCGGTTCGATGGTAGACACAAAACAAAAATGATTACTTTGATTTTGGGCTTGTGATCTTAAGGTTCTTTGATTTAGTTGTCCTATGACTTTTTCTAAAGGATGACTTTTGGATTCTTTGATGTTTATAATCTCATTATTTAATGGTTCATCTTCCTTGTCATTTTCAATTATTTCTTGACTTTCTACAAGTTGACTTTCAACTAAGTCATCATCTACCAAAGGTGATGTCTTAGAGGGAGGTGGACTTTCGTCGAATTTTATGTTCAACGATTCCTTGACTCTCATTGTTTCTTTGTTTAATACAATGTAAGCTTTACTAGTTTGTAAGATATTGGATTTCACAAACACACAAACAATCACAAATATGGGTGATGAGTGTGTAAATACTCATCATTTTTATACAAAATAAACTGCAAATTCATCTGAAAACACTCAGAAACACATCAAAATGATCAAAATATCACAAATCAGTGTTTTATGTGTTTCAAATGCAAAATTATCAAAATCAGATGAAAAATGTATCAAGTTTGCAAAATTGGCAGTTTTAGTCCCCCAAGTTTCATGAATTGTCAAAAATAGTCCCTGTGCCATAATTTCAAAAGCAAAAGTCACCAAAGGTCCTTTTAAAATCAAAAGTTATCAAAATAAGTCCTTTGGTGAAAAATATACAAAGTTTGAGAAATTTACAAAAATGGTCCTCCAAGTTTGAAATTTGGCAAGATTGGCCCCTGGAATTTTGAAATTGGCAAGTCTAGTCCTTATACTTTTTGAAAGTGTTATTTTCAGCCCTTGGATGAACTTTGATGAATTGGCAGTTCTGGTCCCTGGAGTTTCAGAATTGACACATTTGGTCCTCTAATTATTAAGCCTTTAAACCCATTTTGGACCCTTTCATAACCTTGTGACCCCCTGTCATAATACAAATTGAACCCCCCTTTTGATATTTAGCCCCTCTGGTCAAAGACCAGTCAAACCAGTCTCACCCTCTTCCCCGTTTTCCCTCCTTATTGTCTGCCCACCATACCCAGCCACCAACACACCACCTAGCCTCACCATATCACCTTCCTGTCCCCCCCACCTCACCAAACTCCAAATGCAATAAATGCCTCTCCCCCATTTCACTCAATCTCTCCTATCTGTCAAATAACCATTTTGGCGCCAAAAACCATTTAAACGGTTGAGATTGATTCAAGCCATCCAATGGCTAGGAAATTGTTGGGAATTCATCAGAGAAGAGAGATAAAGTCCATGGATTATAAAAAGAAGCATTGAGAAGCAAGTTGAAGAGTCTTCTAGTTTTTAATTTTAAAATCATGTCATTTTTATCTTAAAGTGTGTAATTTAGCAGAAAACTTGTAGTCTTTTGTTATTTTGTATCAAGTTGAAGTTTTTAAGTGTATTGAAACTCAATTCAAGTACTAATATCAGTTTGAGTTCACAATTCTCATTTTATGTATACTGTTGCAAATTTCCAAGTATAAATCTTGTTTACAAGCTTCAAAAAGCTCATTTCTCAGTATTAATAAGCTTATACAAGCTTCACATAGCTTTCTATAAGCTTACATTGTAGTTTCTAGCAAGTTGGATCTTTGGTCAAAGAAAGTCAAAAAGGGTCAAACTGGGTCAATATGGCAATGGAATTGGTCAAATGGTGAAGCAGTGTTGGATGTGGGTTTATTTAGGACTAGTGGGTTGATATTAATAGGTTAGAGATCCTTTGGTTCACTGATTCAAGCCATAGTGGCTAAGGACACTTTGTAAGTTGCTTCAAGTTATTTTGCTAAATCTGTATTTGTGGTGATAATAAGCATCAAACCAGTTTAAGTAGATGTATTTAGATTATATTAATGTAGTTTGATCATTAGTTCTAGTCTGCTCAGTGTTCAGTTCAATTCATTTGCTAAAACAGTCATAAAGGTGTGTTTGGCACAACTGTTAAAACTGTCCTAAAGTTTTGTTCATTGATCAAGTCTTGCTAGTTCATGTTTGTTGAGTCATATTAGACTCATATCTGTCTTACTTGTATGCCTGCAAACCAAGAAAGTCAAAAGTTCTTTTAAAACTGTCTCACTTGTTCACTGTTGGATTTTTAAAAAAGCAAATCATCATTTTGTGTTTAGAAATCAATAACAAAGGTTGTAATAGCTTCATTCCATCATAATACAACATTATCAGTCCTCAAATCAGGTTTAAAACTAAAAAAAGTCAAACTGTGCTCCTGTTTCAAAAAGTCAAAAAATGGTGTAAAAAGTGGATTTATGCAGAAAGTGCAGCAGTTGCACAGGATTCATTAAAGCTCTTTAGGTCCTGATTTTTGGAATATAAGTAGTTCACTTGGTTGTCTTTAAGCTCTCATAACTGTTTTTAGCTTAAGCCCTTTGGATAAGCTTGTGCAAAAGCTCAAAGTAAGGACTTATTGCCCTGCTCCATAACTCAGTGTCAGCTGAGTTTTTCTCAGTTTTATTCAAGCTTGCACAGAGCTCATCCTAGCTTATTAACATCTGGTCTTTTGGTTATCAGTAGTTGTTTAGGTCTAGTTTAGGACTTAATCATTGGTTTTTAGTTTGCAGCTTAATTAAGTGCTTATTCTTGGTCTGCAAGTAGGTACCCCATTTCTGTTTTTAGCTTAATACCTTAAACATCAAATCTGTGATATTGTGCTACTCAGTAGCTGTAGCTTGTTGATTTTAGTTGTAATTTGGTTGATTTAGTATATTATTGCTTCTGTGATCAGTGGGTTACCTGTTTTGCTCATTTGCTTATCAAGTGCTTATTTCAATAAGCACTTGAATCATCAGTTTCAGTTTCTTGCAAACAAGTGCCTATTTTTCCAATTTTCATAGCTTCTTAATATTATTTTAGAATTTTCCTGAAATTTTCAGATTTTTATAAGCTGTTTTGCTATTTTTCTTAATTTAATCTAGTTTTTAGGCATTTTTAAATAGCATTTAATATAAAAAATTCAGAAAAGGTTCCAAAAAATAATTTTTCAATTTTCTTAGGTTTAGATAAATATAAAAAGTAGAAAAAGTAATTTTCCATATTTTTCATAGTTCATTTGGTAATTTTTAGTGATTTAATTAGATTTTAATTTTAAAATTCATAGAAAATAGAAAAATAGTCATAAAAATACAAAAATAGTTTTGAAAAGTCTATTTTGATATTTTAGACTTTTCCAAGTCTTAATCTTATTTTTCTAGCCTAATTTCCTATTTTCTTGTATTTTAGGTAATTAATTAATAGTTAAAAATAGTTTTTAATTAAATAATTAGTTCTAAAAATAATTTTCTTTTTCCATAAATTTTCTTTTATCATTAGGATTGTAAAAACATCATTTTCATATTTTTAGGGTTAATATTGCTTTAGTTTCACGTTTTTAGTTGTACGTCGCGTAGATTTTTATTTCAGTTTCGTAAAAACATAAAAACAAAAACATCATTGTAAAAATAGTGATAGCGTTTATTTAATAGATTTTATCTTTTTAACTTTCTTTAATTTGCATTTAAGGCGTTTTTTTAATTTGTTGGTTTTTCCTTAGTTATAATAATCATAATTCCCTTTATCGTTCAAATTTCTCGATCACTATACGTTGATTGATCCATTGCATAGCTCGCTGGGACATAACGACCCGGGGAGATTCTATACTCCTCTGATCTTAATTGCATTAGTGTTTGAGCAGTTTTTAGTCTTTTAGACTTGACTGTTTAGCACCAATCAAATTTTGGCGCCGCTGCCGGGGAGCTGTGCTGATCTATTTTCCGTGTAGCAGATTAGTTGTTTGAATCTTCACTCATTTGTTTATATCATCCATCTCTATATATATATATATATCCATATTTTTTTCTAAAAAATCCAAAAAACCCAAAAACATCCAAAAACGTATAAAACACAAAAATATTTTTCCTTTTGTTTCTATATATGTATCAAAAATAAAAATACAAAAAGAATCGTCGTTTTCTTTAATATTAACAACTTGAAAGATTACCACCGAAAACCAAGGCAGTGCACTACCTAACTGGGGGTGCGACCATAATAAGTTCCCGAACTAAAGATATAAAACTTGCCTTTGTGTCCATTGTGATTGGTGTACCTTTTTCAAAGAAGGCATTCATCTTGGATTATTGGTTAAGTTCACTGTTGTTTTGCCTCGATTTGTGTTAATTGATTTTGTTGTGATATCGACGTTTCAGAACCAGAAAACCCATAAAGATTCTTCTCACCCTGATTTTTATAAAACGTCTTCATAATTCTCATTCTCATCTGAAAGAATTTCATAATTCCATTTCTCTCCTTAACTCTGAGTTTCCTTAGAGTTAACTCTTGTGTATGCGCACTCGCTCTTCTAGATCTGTAAGCCCATTTCGTGAGCTTGTCAAGATTCCAAGAAGGCGTGTTCGTAGACTTTCTGCTCCATCAGTCGGATCTGAGATCCGGACTGTTCACACTACTTCCGCTATCATGGCGGATGAGATTCCTATGTGCGAGCTTCTCCAGGCACCCATCGACGGGTATGGAGATGCTATCGTTGTGCCAGCCATCGTGGCTGAAAATTTTGAACTCAAGACCGGGTTACTGAATCTTGTAACTTCAAATCAGTTCTACGGTTTTGAGCGGGACGATCCTCATGCTCATATTCGATGGTTTAACAAGATTGCATCTACCATCAAGTATAAGAATGTCCCTTCTGATGCTGTTAAGCTTCTTCTGTTCCCGTTTTCTCTTGAGGGGCAAGCCCGGATTTGGCTTGAAAAACAACCCCCTAAATCAATAGAGACATGGGAAGATCTGGTGAAGAAATTTGTGAATGAATTCTATCCACCTTCCAAGACCACGAGTCTTAAAAATGAAATCATCAAGTTCACTCAGAAGTTTGATGAATCCTTCAGTGAATCGTGGGATCGTTTCAAGGAATTGCTTCGCAAATGTCCTCACCACGGTTTCTCCGAGTTGATGCAACTCGACACTTTCTACAATGGAGTGAGTCAATCTGATCAAGATTCTCTCAATTCCTCCGCGGGAGGAAATTTCCTTAGCAAAACTGTCAAAGAAGCTTTGGCGATAATCGAAAACAAGTCTAAAGTCCGCACTGCACGAAGCAAGCCGGTTGTTTCCCAAGTCAGTGTTGGTCCTTCTTCTTCTTCATCGCCCGTGAGTCAGTCTAGCACCGATGCTAAGATTGATAAACTCACGGAAGCTATTCAAGCTTTGGTTCTTTCCAACCAGAAGAAAGTCTCTTTTCCACAAACTTCACCTCCTGCTGAAGTTAAGAAAGTGGAAGTCTGTGTTACCTGTGGTGGCCCCCATGCTTACTATAACTGTATGGCCACCGATGGTAACCCCTTTGAAGCCAATGCTGTGGGCGGGATGTCTAACCAAGGAGGCAATCAATATCGTGCTCCTGTAGACCCGAACCACCGTCCTAACCACTACTCTGGACCTCCCGGTTTCAATCAAAATCAAAACCGTAATCAGAATCAAAACAGACCAAACCAAGGTTTTCAAAACCAAGGTCATTTCAATCCAAACAACGGTTTTCAAAATCAGAATCAAAATTTCCAACATCAAGGAAATTACAATAGAAACCCAGGTCAGGGAAATTTCAACCTAGGGTATTTTCATGGCAATAATCCAGGGAATTTTCAAAATCAAGGCCCTAATCCTAACAATAGAGGCCAAAATTTTCCTGTGCAAACTCAAGCCATTGTTCCAACTGGCCCATCATCTGATGAGTTGTTGAAACAATTCATGAAATCCCAGGAAGAAATGAATCGGTTGTTGGTTAGCCAGATTTCTGACATCAAGAAGTCTTTAAATGATCGACCCTCGGGCTCAGGTACTCTACCTAGCAATACGATCGCTAATCCGAGGGGCGATGCAAAGGCGATCACAACCCGAAGTGGTGCTTCATATGCTGGACCTGCTGTTCCTACTACCTCTTCTTCTTCTTCTATCCCGAAGGTAGTGGAAAGCGAACCTCCAAAACACAATGGACCTACGACTCCAATGCCCCCTCCTCCTGTGGCACTGAGTCAAGTTACCAAGGAAACAACGGACAAGGTGCATTATTCAAGTCCACGAAGTACCGCACACGTCCAACCTTCGGTAGTCCAACCTCAAGTGGTCCAGCAACCCAAGACAAATCAAGGAGTTGTTTTTGAACCTCCTGTAGCTCCTGTTGAGAATCAGAAATCCAAAACTTCTCTTCCTTATCCCTCACGGTTACATGAGCAAAAGCTCCGCAAGAAAGCTAGTCATCAGATGGAAAAATTCTTTCAGATTTTCCAAGAGCTTCACTTTGACATAAGCTTCGCGGATGCCATCATGTTAATGCCCAAATTTGCATCTACTCTGAAACACATGTTGAGCAATAAAGAAAAGCTGTTTGAAATGGCTAAGACTCCTTTGAATGAGAATTGCTCAGCAGTCCTGTTAAAAAAGCTTCCCGAGAAGCTTGGAGATCCCGGAAAATTTCTTCTACCTTGTGTTTTTCCTGGGATGATTGAATGCTTTGCCCTTGCCGATCTTGGTGCAAGCATCAATCTGATGCCGTATTCAGTATGGAAGAAACTTTCTCTTTCGGAACTTATTCCTACCTGCATGACTCTTGAGCTTGCAGATCGTTCTATCTCGCGTCCTCTTGGCATTGCCGAGGATGTTTTTGTGAAAGTAGGAAAGTTCCACTTCCCAGCTGACTTCGTTGTTGTTGATTTCGATGCCGATCCTCGAGTTCCCCTCATTGTTGGGCGGGGATTCCTGAGGACGGGACGTGCTCTTATCGATGTATTTGAGCAAGAGATCACTCTCCGTGTGGGTAATGAAGCTGTTACTTTTAACCTCGATCAAACTTCGAGGTACTCCTCAAATTATGACACTGAATCAGTTAATCGAGTCGATTTAATTGATATTGCTTCAGAGGAGTACTCTCAAGAGTTTCTTGGTTATCTTCATAATTCTGTGAGTGGGAATTCCAATCCCACCACATCTTCTCAACCTATCATTGCCGACTCTTCCCCCTCTCTCACTCCGTTTGAGGGAGGTGACTTCCTTCTGGAAGAGATCGATGAATTTCTGGCTACTGATGAATCAATTCCTCCTGGAATTGATGGTGTGTATGATTCAGAGGGGGACATTCTCTATCTTGAGCAATTGCTAAATGAAGATCCATTACCTTCACTCCCTCCGAAAGAAATCACAAATGAGGAAATCAAATCAGTGCAATCATCTACTGAAGAATTTCCCGAGGTTGAACTTAAGGACCTACCTCCTCATCTTGAGTATGCATTCTTGGAGGGTGATGATAAATTACCCGTCATAATTGCTAAAGACTTGACTGAGGAGGAGAAAACTGCTCTCATAAAGGTCTTGAAGTCACACAAGCAAGCAATTGCTTGGAAACTCTCCGATATTAAAGGTATCAACCCTGAGTTTTGTACCCACAAAATCTTAATGGAGGATGACTTCAAGCCAGCAGTCCAAAGTCAGAGAAGGGTGAATCCTAAGATTCATGAGGTTATCAAACAAGAGGTTCTCAAACTTCTTGATGCCGGTTTGATTTACCCGATCTCTGATAGTCCTTGGGTTAGCCCAATCCATTGCGTTCCAAAAAAGGGTGGCATTACTGTTGTCACGAATGAAGAAAACGAGTTAATTCCGACTCGATTGGTTACGGGGTGGCGTGTGTGCATTGACTATCGTAAGTTAAACGAAGCCACCCGTAAAGACCATTTTCCTCTACCCTTCATGGACCAGATGCTTGAGAGATTAGCAGGGAACGAATACTACTGTTTCCTTGATGGTTTCTCGGGTTACTTTCAGATCCCCATTGATCCGCTGGATCAAGAGAAAACCACATTCACCTGCCCATACGGGACGTTTGCCTACAGACGTATGCCTTTTGGCTTATGCAATGCTCCTGGCACGTTCCAACGATGTATGATGGCCATTTTCCACGACATGATCGGAGAAACTATGGAGGTGTTTATGGATGACTTCTCGGTCATTGGGGACTCATTTCAGACTTGTCTCTCCCATCTAGACAAAATGCTTAAAAGGTGTGAAGACACCAATCTATGTCTAAACTGGGAGAAGAGCCACTTTATGGTCAAAGAAGGCATAGTCCTTGGCCATAAGATTTCTAAGAACGGGATTGAGGTAGATAGAGCAAAAGTTGATGTTATTGCTAAACTACCTCATCCGACTACCGTCAAAGGTATTAGGAGTTTTCTAGGTCATGCCGGGTTCTATCGTAGATTCATTCAAGATTTCTCTAAAATCGCTCGGCCTATGACCCATCTTCTCGAAAAAGATGCTCCTTTTATCTTCTCTCCTGAGTGCATCGAAGCTTTTGAAACACTTAAGAAAAAGCTTACAGAAGCACCCATTCTAGTTGCCCCCGACTGGGATTTACCCTTTGAACTCATGTGCGATGCAAGTGATTTTGCAATCGGTGCAGTCTTGGGGCAACGCAAAACCAAACATTTCCAGCCAATCCACTACGCGAGCAAAACTATGACTGAAGCTCAGACTCATTACACCACTACGGAAAAAGAATTATTAGCTGTGGTGTATGCGTTTGAGAAGTTTCGGCCATATCTTATCTTGACCAAATGCGTGGTGTATACGGATCACTCAGCACTCAAATATCTCTTTGCAAAACAAGATGCAAAGCCGAGATTGCTCCGTTGGGTTCTCCTCCTACAAGAATTTGATATCATCATTCGTGATAAAAAAGGAGCTGAGAACCTGGCTGCTGATCATCTTTCCCGATTAGAGAACCCTCACCAAAATGTGTTCGAGAAAAAGGAAATCAATGAAACATTTCCTCTCGAAACACTCAATATGATTTCTTTTCGTGGAGACTCTTCTACCCCATGGTTTGCTGACTTTGCAAATTACCATGCGGGTAACTTTGTGGTGAAAGGGATGTCGTCCCAACAGAAAAACAAATTCTTTAAGGATGTGAAACATTATTTCTGGGACGACCCCTACTTGTTTAAAATTTGTGCGGATCAAGTCATCCGGCGATGTGTGTATGGTCAGGAAGCCGTTGACATTCTCAAGGCTTGCCATTCTGGACCTACTGGGGGACATCATAGCCCCAACTACACCGCCAAGAAGGTGTTTGATTCGGGATTCTATTGGCCCACAATCTACAAAGATGCCCATGAATTCGTCAAAACCTGTGACGCTTGTCAACGTCACGGGAATATCTCACAAAAGAATGAAATGCCACAAAACGCCATTCAAGTGTGTGAGATTTTTGACATCTGGGGCATTGACTTTATGGGGCCATTTCCTTCTTCTCACGGAAATAAGTACATACTCGTGGCCGTTGACTACTTGTCGAAATGGGTTGAAGCTAAGGCTTTACCCACCAACGATGCCCGAGTTGTTGTGAAATTCTTGAAATCCTTATTTGCTAGGTTTGGAACTCCACGAGCCATCATCAGTGATCGTGGTACGCATTTCTGCAATGACCAATTTGCAAGAGTCATGCAAAAGTATGGTGTAACTCACCGTACCTCTACTGCGTACCACCCACAAACAAGTGGGCAAGTGGAAGTTTCTAACCGGGGGATAAAAAGAATTCTTGAGAGGACGGTTGGTGAAAACCGTGCCTCTTGGTCGGATAAGCTAGATGACGCACTATGGGCCTTCCGTACAGCCTACAAAACACCCAACGGGTGCACTCCATACAAGCTGGTGTACGGGAAGGCATGTCATCTACCGGTAGAGCTCGAGCACAAGGCATACTGGGCCTTGAAGCATGCTAACTTTGACATTCAGACAGCGGGTGATCATCGGAAAGTTCAAATGAATGAATTAAATGAACTCCGTGATCAAGCTTACGAGAACTCTTTGATCTACAAACAAAAGACAAAGAAGATTCATGACTCAAAAATCAATAACCGCGTTTTCAACGTAGGTGATAGAGTCCTTCTTTTCAATTCAAGATTAAAGATTTTCTCGGGAAAGCTCAAATCCCGCTGGTCTGGACCATTTACCATTGCTAAGGTTTATCCTTATGGCACCATTGAGTTATCTCAACCCGATGGTCCTAATTTTAAAGTGAATGGTCATCGAGTGAAGCATTACTTTGGAGAGGACATTCCATCCATGGTTGTCCCAGATTTACAAACTTTCCCCATGAACCAATGAATGCGGGGATCGAGTCAAGCTAGCGACTCGGTAATCAAAAACAGTAGCATGCCATATGGGTTTTCACCCATATTTCTGTTTTCTCACCTCTTTCTACCACCCTAGTGTGGGGGGGGGGGGGTTGCCCACATGTTTCAAAAAAAAAAAAAAAAAAAAAAAAAAAAAAAAAAAAAAAAAACTTCTTCCTAAATAATGGCCGTAGTATTTCCCTTTTACGTTCTTTGTTTCGGCATAACCGCCGGTACTTTGAATATTGAGGGCAATATTCATTTCTAAGTGTGGGGGGGATTCTCACGAATTTTATCATGTAATTATACCGCCTAATCCCCCCGTTTTTGGCCAAAAAAATTTTTTTTTTGGAGTAAGTGTTCTACACTTACTCATTTGGTTATCAGTCCGCCATGTCTGTAAGACAAAAGGATTGGCTAATCCAGGAGCAAACGGCTCTTGGTAAAGATTTCTCAAATCCGTTTATATGGCTTGCAATTTGCCCAAAATTGTATGGTTCTCAACTCACCATATCCTAAAAAGTGAAGAGTTGGCTAGCCCGCAAGATTATGGCTTGTGGTAAAGGCAGTGGAAAAACCATAATTGGTATTCAGCTCACCAAAGATAATATTGATAATTTATCTAAGAGTTGGCTAGTCCAGAAGGGTACGGCTTCTGGTAAAGACAAAATCAAATCCGTTGAAAGCTGGTGGTTTGCTCAAAATCACATGGTTATCGGTGTACCATGGTTCTTACTTGAACTGAAACATTTGGCTACTCCAGAAGTAATGGCTTTTGGTAAAGAGTTTCAAATCCATTAGTTTTTTCTCAAATCATTGCTAGGGACTAGCAATATCTCAGTGTGGGGGATTGATGAGTGTGTAAATACTCATCATTTTTATACAAAATAAACTGCAAATTCATCTGAAAACACTCAGAAACACATCAAAATGATCAAAATATCACAAATCAGTGTTTTATGTGTTTCAAATGCAAAATTATCAAAATCAGATGAAAAATGTATCAAGTTTGCAAAATTGGCAGTTTTAGTCCCCCAAGTTTCATGAATTGTCAAAAATAGTCCCTGTGCCATAATTTCAAAAGCAAAAGTCACCAAAGGTCCTTTTAAAATCAAAAGTTATCAAAATAAGTCCTTTGGTGAAAAATATACAAAGTTTGAGAAATTTACAAAAATGGTCCTCCAAGTTTGAAATTTGGCAAGATTGGCCCCTGGAATTTTGAAATTGGCAAGTCTAGTCCTTATACTTTTTGAAAGTGTTATTTTCAGCCCTTGGATGAACTTTGATGAATTGGCAGTTCTGGTCCCTGGAGTTTCAGAATTGACACATTTGGTCCTCTAATTATTAAGCCTTTAAACCCATTTTGGACCCTTTCATAACCTTGTGACCCCCTGTCATAATACAAATTGAACCCCCCTTTTGATATTTAGCCCCTCTGGTCAAAGACCAGTCAAACCAGTCTCACCCTCTTCCCCGTTTTCCCTCCTTATTGTCTGTCCACCATACCCAGCCACCAACACACCACCTAGCCTCACCATATCACCTTCCTGTCCCCCCCACCTCACCAAACTCCAAATGCAATAAATGCCTCTCCCCCATTTCACTCAATCTCTCCTATCTGTCAAATAACCATTTTGGCGCCAAAAACCATTTAAACGGTTGAGATTGATTCAAGCCATCCAATGGCTAGGAAATTGTTGGGAATTCATCAGAGAAGAGAGATAAAGTCCATGGATTATAAAAAGAAGCATTGAGAAGCAAGTTGAAGAGTCTTCTAGTTTTTAATTTTAAAATCATGTCGTTTTTATCTTAAAGTGTGTAATTTAGCAGAAAACTTGTAGTCTTTTGTTATTTTGTATCAAGTTGAAGTTTTTAAGTGTATTGAAACTCAATTCAAGTACTAATATCAGTTTGAGTTCACAATTCTCATTTTATGTATACTGTTGCAAATTTCCAAGTATAAATCTTGTTTACAAGCTTCAAAAAGCTCATTTCTCAGTATTAATAAGCTTATACAAGCTTCACATAGCTTTCTATAAGCTTACATTGTAGTTTCTAGCAAGTTGGATCTTTGGTCAAAGAAAGTCAAAAAGGGTCAAACTGGGTCAATATGGCAATGGAATTGGTCAAATGGTGAAGCAGTGTTGGATGTGGGTTTATTTAGGACTAGTGGGTTGATATTAATAGGTTAGAGATCCTTTGGTTCACTGATTCAAGCCATAGTGGCTAAGGACACTTTGTAAGTTGTTTCAAGTTATTTTGCTAAATCTGTATTTGTGGTGATAATAAGCATCAAACCAGTTTAAGTAGCTGTATTTAGATTATATTAATGTAGTTTGATCATTAGTTCTAGTCTGCTCAGTGTTCAGTTCAATTCATTTGCTAAAACAGTCATAAAGGTGTGTTTGGCACAACTGTTAAAACTGTCCTAAAGTTTTGTTCATTGATCAAGTCTTGCTAGTTCATGTTTGTTGAGTCATATTAGACTCATATCTGTCTTACTTGTATGCCTGCAAACCAAGAAAGTCAAAAGTTCTTTTAAAACTGTCTCACTTGTTCACTGTTGGATTTTTAAAAAAGCAAATCATCATTTTGTGTTTAGAAATCAATAACAAAGGTTGTAATAGCTTCATTCCATCATAATACAACATTATCAGTCCTCAAATCAGGTTTAAAACTCAAAAAAGTCAAACTGTGCTCCTGTTTCAAAAAGTCAAAAAATGGTGTAAAAAGTGGATTTATGCAGAAAGTGCAGCAGTTGCACAGGATTCATTAAAGCTCTTTAGGTCCTGATTTTTGGAATATAAGTAGTTCACTTGGTTGTCTTTAAGCTCTCATAACTGTTTTTAGCTTAAGCCCTTTGGATAAGCTTGTGCAAAAGCTCAAAGTAAGGACTTATTGCCCTGCTCCATAACTCAGTGTCAGCTGAGTTTTTCTCAGTTTTATTCAAGCTTGCACAGAGCTCATCCTAGCTTGTTAACATCTGGTCTTTTAGTTATCAGTAGTTGTTTAGGTCTAGTTTAGGACTTAATCATTGGTTTTTAGTTTGCAGCTTAATTAAGTGCTTATTCTTGGTCTGCAAGTAGGTACCCCATTTCTGTTTTTAGCTTAATACCTTAAACATCAAATCTGTGATATTGTGCTATTCAGTAGCTGTAGCTTGTTGATTTTAGTTGTAATTTGGTTGATTTAGTATATTATTGCTTCTGTGATCAGTGGGTTACCTGTTTTGCTCATTTGCTTATCAAGTGCTTATTTCAATAAGCACTTGAATCATCAGTTTCAGTTTCTTGCAAACAAGTGCCTATTTTTCCAATTTTCATAGCTTCTTAATATTATTTTAGAATTTTCCTGAAATTTTCAGATTTTTATAAGCTGTTTTGCTATTTTTCTTAATTTAATCTAGTTTTTAGGCATTTTTAAATAGCATTTAATATAAAAAATTCAGAAAAGGTTCCAAAAAATAATTTTTCAATTTTCTTAGGTTTAGATAAATATAAAAAGTAGAAAAAGTAATTTTCCATATTTTTCATAGTTCATTTGGTAATTTTTAGTGATTTAATTAGATTTTAATAGTTTAAAATTCATAGAAAATAGAAAAATAGTCATAAAAATACAAAAATAGTTTTGAAAAGTCTATTTTGATATTTTAGACTTTTCCAAGTCTTAATCTTATTTTTCTAGCCTAATTTCCTATTTTCTTGTATTTTAGGTAATTAATTAATAGTTAAAAATAGTTTTTAATTAAATAATTAGTTCTAAAAATAATTTTCTTTTTCCATAAATTTTCTTTTATCATTAGGATTGTAAAAACATCATTTTCATATTTTTAGGGTTAATATTGCTTTAGTTTCACGTTTTTAGTTGTACGTCGCGTAGATTTTTATTTCAGTTTCGTAAAAACATAAAAACAAAAACATCATTGTAAAAATAGTGATAGCGTTTATTTAATAGATTTTATCTTTTTAACTTTCTTTAATTTGCATTTAAGGCGTTTTTTTAATTTGTTGGTTTTTCCTTAGTTATAATAATCATAATTCCCTTTATCGTTCAAATTTCTCGATCACTATACGTTGATTGATCCATTGCATAGCTCGCTGGGACATAACGACCCGGGGAGATTCTATACTCCTCTGATCTTAATTGCATTAGTGTTTGAGCAGTTTTTAGTCTTTTAGACTTGACTGTTTAGCACCAATCAATGGGCGTATGAATATATGGTTTTAGAGAGAGAAAGTGGGATATTCTAGTAAGAGAAACTCATGGAAGGTTAGATTCCAAATGAACATCCAACCCTCTCCCTTGTAGGTAGAGGGCTATTTATACAAAGAAGCACGCCCTCCTTCGGGCTGTGGATTAGGCATACAATGGGTAAAGACTCGTCCTTCCTCCACGGTGTTGCACTAGACTAAACTAAGCTAATAACTAACTAACAATAACATAATAACCGATATGTCTACGAGCTAACTTAAGCTAGATTATATTTGGGGTGACCGATGCTTCACTATAGAATTTCCAATTCCTAACAATCTCCCCCTAAGGGAGGTCACCCCATGATTTACATTTTAGCATCCTAGCATTCTAATTAATCTTCAGTCTTGAGCTCGTAGACTTCATATCATCAAAATATTCGAACTTCGTGCTTTCATGGTGATAATGTTATAATCCAACTATAATGTACATTAAGTGGAGGTTGTAGAGCTGATCCACATTATGATGACCTTCGAGCATTATTTGAGATCATCAGCCATATTTAATCTCATCATCACCCATTATTATGTTGCCCGCATATGATGTTGTAACATTTGGACCGACATGCTCACATTCTGGATCATGATATCTTCTCATCAGAGTAGCGGAAGCTTTAGTTGATTCATGATATTTGCAGTAGCGTAGCAGAAGCATGGAGTGAAAATATCAGAGTTGTTGATGCACTTATCATGATTTCTTTAGAAATGAATGTGTTGTGTGAGCATGCGGCTATGGATTGACCTCTCCATTCTGATCAGCTGCAAACGTCGGGCGTACCTGCATACAACAGTTAGCAATACAGTGCACGAAAGTGTCTTTGAGCACTTTCGTTGAATTGAGGTACACGGCCCACGGTTCCCCGTTGATCAGTACAAGTACTGCCTGTGATCAGGTATAATTCCGAAGAATGTCCTTGACAGGGTTTCACAGCTGTTCTAGCTGTTCTCAAACCGGAACGTCTCAAAGAAGACAACACGGAGTGAGTGAACCAGCGAATTGAGATTCACTGATTGATGAAAAGAGATTTGAAAAACAATCGTGTACTGCTCAATAAAATGTTTTTGCAATACAACGAAGGTTTTAAGGAAAATCAGTTGTCAATCATAAACACCTTTTATTTTTGAGATATTACTACACAGTCGATGTGCTAAAGAAAAGAATTTTTAAGCACAACGACCGGTTTTTCAAAGGTATCCGTTAATCCATAACCTGAACCAGGATTGATTCATGATTTTGAATCACCCCATTGTTTCAGTTCAGTTGTCACATGGTTGATCTATTGGATAGATCTTACATGCCACCTACCAAGAGCTTGTTTGATGTTGGCTCTAGAAGGCTTTCCATCTTCATTGTGAATATGTTTGCATATCACTCAGATGTTCTGGCAATACCACAAGGATAATGCGTAGGACTCTTAAAATATTTTCTCTCTTTCCACATTGTGTAAAACAGAGAGTCTTTATTGACAGTGTCCTAATGAGATTTATTTGATGATCTCGTGACTCTAGACTCAGTTGTGCACATTTGGTTCCTATGCCGGAGACTAGGGAGAGGGTCTCCTTCTTCAATATCAACAAACTCTAAGAGAAAGTCGATAGATTATGTAGGTTCCCCGTGAGAATGAAACAAGTCCCTTTTAAGAGAAACTTGAGTAGCTTGGGAAGATGTAGTGCAGTGCGTCACTGGGTCCATGAAGTCTTGTCTTCAATACCAGTGTTACCTTGGTAACAACTAGTAGCATATGTATTGAACCCGGTTTCTGCCCTACGGTTGAATTGTTGGAGGGCTATTTATTTTCACCCTTTTCTCATTCAATTCTTTTTCATTCTTCAACCCCTTCAGTGCTTACCGATACTTCATAACTAGAACCTTGTTGGGTTTATTCTAGTACTAGCTCAGTCTCAGTCCGCACTCTTCCCGTATTCTCATTTCATCCTTTTTTCATCATTCCTAAGGACTTCTACACTATCTAGTGGATTGTCCCTGGGTAGATCCCTCCGGCTCTGGCGGGATCGTGGGAACGAATACCTAACCTAACTATCCTTATATCACCATACATAAAGTAAATTTGGTCGGTCTATGGGTACAGTTCATTCCTTCTCAAAACCAATTGAAAAATCATTTGAAAAAATTAATCAAGGTACTTGTGATATAAAATCAAAAGATTTTGTACCTTAATTGTTTTGATCATTTAGAAATGCTCCCCCTCAACATGTGCATAAGATTTTGAAATTGTTTAGCTCATAGAGGCAAGAGTTCTTTAAATAATTTCTTTGATCACAATTTCCTTAGAAAAAAAGCCTTTTGATTTTCTTGGTAAATTCTCCCCCTCAATATGTGCATAGGATATTTGAAATCATTTTATCACATAGAGGTAAGAGTTCTTTTGAAGTACATCCACGATTACACAACATTTAGAAACCATTTAACACTCAATCAAGGTACATTATGTCATTATGTTAAAACATAGAAATCTTTGTACCTTGAAGGTTTATATTTGTTTAGAAATGCTCCCCCTTAATATATGCTTCGAGATTCGAAAAGAGTTTAGCACATATTAGAGAGCAGTATGCACTTTGAGACAAAATTGGTCACCTTTTATCAGATTTCATATTTATATAACATTTTCTCCCCCGATCAAAAATTTCAAATCCTTTGAGATTTTGGATCTCAAGTGATTTAAATATGTATGAAACAAAACTTGTTTGGAGAAAAATGTGTCCGGTTTTATATGATCTGAAGTGGACTACACTGAAGTTCCCTTTTAGTTTAAAAGGGAAACAACAATACATAACCTATCACTACTACATACATTATAGTTATAGTTGTTCATAGTACAGACACCACTTTATACACATCATAATACAAAAGAAAAACTACTCCAGGAAGATGTCTTCATTCAGTTCTTTGAAGTAGCTTGTAATGACCTTCACGAAGTCTACCACCCACAAAACTTTCAAGGCTGCGATAAATCATTCTAGTCTTTAGTCTTCGTCTGATCGCAGCAAGGAACTCGTCGCACCTCTTCAAATCCTGTTCAGACCAGAATCTTGTCTTGTTCCACGGCTTTAGGTCAAGTTGGATTTCCTTCACTCTCGAGTTCAATTCTTCTTCGACCATCTTGAGTGTACCATCACTGAACTTGAAAAGCTCGCACAATCTCATTAGCATACGTGACCCCGTATCTGTCGGTAAAGAGGACGGCTCTAGGGGTGTCAATCACTATATAGTCGTGACGATATTCATGTCCTGAGGCTTCCCATTGTGGTCTTGTTAGGTTGACCCGAGTATGATAGCTTTCCATGCCTAGCTGAAAATCCCCAACTCTTTGTCGAATGACCAAGCCTTCTTCTCACGAACAGGTAGATGGTCAAGATGTCCTTGGAGGTTCAGAAGATAGAGATCTTCAAAGTCATTTGGCAGCAGATGGTTGAAGTCGTTTTCTTCTATAACATGTTCTTTCAAGTCTGCTCTTCGAAGAAAAATTTTCTTCAGATAATCATAGCCATAGATTGGGAAGATCTCTACACTAACAACACTTAGAATTCGCAGCTTGGATCGAACAGCTTTGCGACTCTTTTTAGCTCCATTTCTGTCAATGTAGAATTTCTTCTTCTTGTACCACCAATGAGAAATGCCGTACGAAGCTGCGATGTCATACTCTTGTTCTTTGTCTGTCCAGAATTGATCAGGTACCATCTGCTCAAGACCCTGATCTAAGTAGGTTGCAGCTTTCATTTTAGAAATCGATAAAGATGGTCTTATTTCTGTAGTTCGAGCACATAGATAATCCAGGTCATGGTTGAATAAGAACTCTGATTGAATAGTAACTTGACCAGGTTCACCACCGAGAAGAAGAGGCTTGTTCACATTGAAACGGCTGATCTGCTCACTGACTTGATCACTCAGCATCTTATGACATTCTTCTATCTGGTATTGAAGCTGATTGGCATCTGAGTGGAAGACTTTGACGATTTCAAATGCTGGTCCTTCACGATCCTTCGGAGTGATGGACGAGATTCCCTTCTTTTCACAAAACCACTTCATAAAGCTGCCCATATCTCTAGTGATGTGAAGAAGAGAGTCTTCAGCTGGGGCTTCATAGTTGGTAGTGATGGTTGATGCCCAGTTGTTGTCAGAGATCATCGTTTCAGACTCTGGAATGGACCAGGAAGGTTCATGAGTTTGAGGTCTCTCTTCGGCGAGCCAGCTTTGAGTTATGTCTTTTGAAGGTGCGACTCTAGACGATTTGATGTGTTTACCATCAATATACGCGTCCAACCAATCTTCTTCATCAGTAACATTTGGGATATGCTTGGTGGAGACGTCATCGTCATCTGATTCAGACTCTTGAGAAACATAGGACTCTTCATTTAGTACATGGTCTTCCGGAATTGTGGAGAAGGTGGGTGTAAACCTGGAATCAATCGTTGACCATGCCGTAGACTTCTTCTGAGTACCCTGATCACCAGATGAACTGGTTTGATTAGATGGTTTTGGAGGAGATGTTGGTGGTTTTGATGGAGATGTAGTTGTTGTGCCAGAAGATCCACCAGTACCAGAAGTTCCAGCTCCACCAGTTGGAGGAGGAGGAGGAGTAGGACCTTTACGCAACGTTTCCAACACCAAAGTCCTCCTTTTCTTCTTGGCCTCTCTTTCCCGAATGTCCTCCAAAAACTGTACATGATTATCGTGCTTTATCGATTGTTCGAGAGCCTCGAATAGCTTCATATGGACCTCATGCTGATGCTCTTTAGCTTCATACATTTTATCTGACAGGACAGCTCTCATATCTGTAATGGGTAAGTCTTTAAACCGTTGAAGCAGTGGAGCTTTCATTGCCCATTCTACAGCATCTTTAACTTTGCCTTCAATGGCGTCTGCAACACCTTGATCGAAGTTAAGGTTCTCTAGTCTGTAGACACGATTCTCGAGGACGTTGATAGATTTAGGCAATTGCCTCTCAAGAGCTTCAATTCGTTTCACTGCCTTGTCGAGCAATTGATCAGATGTTAGAATTAGAGGTGGTGAGGCCGGTGGAGTTTTCGTGTCATTAATTGTAACAACTGGTTCAAGTGATAGATCTTTGGCAGGTTCTGGTGGTGGAAGTGCAGTTGTTAGAGCAGGTTTGGGCGGTGGAAGTGCAGTTGTAAGAGCAGGTGCAGACATCGGAGGGATGATTGATGAGTCTTGCTGGATGTTGACCGTCTACATAGACTCAGCTTCCTCTTTCTCATCATTTTGCTTATTAGTCTCGGTGTCAGAGGGTTTGTCATTCAAAAACTGATCACCAAATGAGAAGTCAGCATCTAGATTCTTTAGTGAGGATAGAGATCCCGTGGACATGTTTGTATCCTCTAGGAGCCTGTGTTCATCAGATCTTGGCTCAAGGATCTCCGGTGGGTCTTTCAGCAGCTCATTTTCATTATTTACTGAATCAAGCACTGGAACCCCCTTAGTAAAAGATGTTGTATCTTGAGTTTCTGACTGAGTATGACTGGAAGCAGGGGTTTCAACAGGTGTTTCTGGCACATCTTTTTCCTCTTCAGAATGTGCTTTTGCTGAGGATGATTCAACATCTCTTTCTTTGAGATCAAGTTGGGTAGTTGTTATTGGAGGTGGAGAATAGATGGTCAGAAGCATACGAGCGGCTTGTTTTGCTTCACTTCCAGCAATCCCTTTGCCTTTGTCATGTGTAGCTGGTGTGGTTTGTTGTGGTGCAGATACTGGTTCACGTAACACAACTCCTCCTACGGACGGTCTCTGAGACATGTATAGGGGATCCAGACTTTGTTGAATCCCCTGTTGTAGTGCGGCCTCGTCTTCATGAATCAATCGCATGTCACCCTTTGGAACCTCGGTTCCTTCAAAATTCCCCTTTCCAGCATCTTTCTTTCTCTTTTTCTGCTTCTGTGATGAAGTGTCAGTAGAATGAGATCTATCACGTCTCTTCTTGGGAAGGGCGGCATATGAGGTTTTAGTGCTAGAAGTAGACTTTGAGGGCTTGGGTTGTGAGGGATCGGGAGCGTCATCAACATTGGATCTGGATGCCCTTTTCTTGTAGAATCTGAAGTAGTCTGTCTTCTTAATATCATCTGTGAGTAGTGCATCAGGAATTAGCATTCCAAAGACCTCTTGATTAACACCTCTGGCAACATATATGAGGTTACCAAGTACAAATTCATCACTAGCTTCATGGAGGACTGACTCACTCCTTGGATTAAAATGATGAGTCTGTTGCAAGAACTGAATGATAAGCTTCGAGAATCTTATGCTAGGAATTACAAGTTTGTGTACTTTCTTCCTTCCTTGGGCTTGATTCTGAACATTTGTTCTGTCGGTGATGAAAGTGTGCATCGACAGCGAGAATTCTTCCCAAATACGTTCCGAGACATCAATGTTCACCCCTTTGATGAGACCCCATAAGATTTGCAAAATAGGTATCCTCACTTTATCGAACCCTGAGGTTTTTCCAGATAAGCATAAGTTGAGAATAGTAGTAATGGCTCTCCACGGTTGATACATGTGTCCGGTGATGATATCTGAAGCCCTTGTTATGTTAACTTGATAACCCAAATCATTTAGAAAGTCCATTAGTTCTTCCACACTAGGTGGAGGGACAGATTGTTTGGAAGGGTCACATGGTGTGATTCCTAGGGCCTTACTGAGAATGTCAGATGTGATTTCAAATTCCTTATCATAAAGCTTGCAAGAGTAAGTGGCTGTGATCTTGTCCCATGTGATGGTGTTCCAAAATTGTTGTAGGTAAATGGAAGGGTTCGTGCATTGTTTGGTCAAGGCACTAAAGAAGTTAGTGTTTTTAAGAATATCAATAGACACCTTGAAGATTGGATTTTGTTGCATTCTTTCCATGTCCACATAACAGTTACTTTTGCCTATCCCTACCCATTTATCTTCTGGAAGAATTTCGTTGTCTGTAAGAACTGTGGGTGGAGTAGAGGTAGCAAGGTTCTCGGATGAAATTGTATTTGCCATTGAAGTTCTGTAGAAACACACATGCAACAACAGTGTTTGAGAGCATGTTAGGTTAGACATGGTTAGCTAAACATCATTAATACAACCTTATGACATAAGCACAATGAGTAGCATACATGACAGTTTTAACAAGAATCAGATTGAGATGCTCAGTAAATAGGTTAAGATGCTATAGTAATTCTTAGAGTAACAAATCATTTTGCCAAGGTTTTCTAGAGACACGTTGCTTGAGCAAAATTGTTAAAACAAAATTGTTAAAATAGTATTTCATGAGACAAGTTGCTTTAATGGATGTGTTATAACAAGTCGCTAAGTCAAGTTGTCATAGTCGCTACAAGAGAAACCTGATATAAGTTACTTTAAGCAAAAATGTTATAGCAAGTCGCTATGAGCAATTTGTCAAGACAAATTGCTACAGATAAAATCTGAGACAAGTCGCTATCATGAAAGTATTATAGCAAGTCGCTTTAAACAACTTGTCAAAACAAGTCGCTACCAAAAAAAATACAAGGGCAAGTCGCTACTACAAGCATCACCTAATTACATAACAAGTCGCTAGCAAGAGGGTTTAAAGTATTGACAACTCGCCATGAGGAATATATGAACCAACTTGCCACCAAGAATCAACCTGCAATCAGTTAAGTTGCTATCAAGAACGTATGAAGTCACAAACCTATAATCGTCAATCCAACACTCAAATACAACCCAGAAAATGCACAACCAAAACACCCTTTCAATCAAACACAACCACGACGCAAGCATAACATGTAATATCAATCATCCCTATATATATATAACGTTTTTACAAAAGAGCGCACATGGGAGACCAAGAAAAACACACAACTAATTAAAAACACACATATGCACCATCAATTTAAACAAAAAATACCCTAAGAACAACTAATTCAATATCAATCGCTCCCATTAAACATATCCATTAACCCACCTAGATAAGGAATCAATTGTCGAGGGAAAGTTGCTCGGAGGAATCTGTTAATAGACGTGCGTTAGAGGAGGAATTAGGTATACAAGAATCGAATAAAAAACGTTAAAATTCAACCTACCACACACGAATCGCTACAAAAACCGGTCACGTGAGAGAGAGAGAGATAGTATTTCAGATTTTTTGCAATTTTACCTAGTGTCAAGTCGCTAGGGCTTAAGTATAGTTTTCAAGTTTCACAAAATGACACCTTCAGTCCTTATACTTAAACAAAGTGAGACAAGTCGCTAGTAAGACATAATACACAAGGCAAGTCGCTAGACCTATATTGGACAAATTGCTAGCACAAAGTTAGGCAAGTTGCTATGTCATAACATACCATTCACAAGTATCAATAAATGACACATTTGATCCTTGTATAATGACAATAGAGACAAGTTGCTACCTATCTTAGTATCACATGTAAATATGAACTATTGACTCTATCAACCCTTATACTTAGCAAATTGCATGCAGATACGGTGGATAAGTAACATGTTATGTTGAGAATGACAAGTACCATATAAGAAGTAACATGGATAAGCCATCTAGCACAATGAACATAAAGAATGTAGGATCGTTATTTTATTGTGTTGATGATTCGGGTGGTCTTGGATGATCAAAATACATGTTTGCCATAGTTAGAGAGTTAGTAGAGAGAGAGGGTGTTCTTGCTAGAGGTTTACACAAAGTATGAAATATTAGATTGAAAGCACCACCCCTTCCATGGATGGAAGGGGTATTTATACTTACACAATACACGACCTCCTATCGGCCTGTGGATCAGGGATACAGTGGGTAAAGACCCGTCCTTCCTCCACGGTGTTACACTACGCTAAACTAAACTAATAACAAACAAATAAACTGATAAATAACGTAACTAACGACAAGTCTACGAGCTAACTTAAGCTAGATAACATTTGGGGTGACCGACTCTTCACTATGGAATTTTCTAATTCCTAACAATCTCCCCCTAAGGGAGGTCACCCCATGTTTTACATTTTGAATCCTAGCATTCTTTTCTTGACTTCGTTCTTGAGCTCGTAGACTTTAATTCTTCAACATCAGCATCTTTGTGCTTTAGCAGTGATTCTTCAAAGTCCGATTACATTGTACTTTCAGTGGAGGTCTTTGAACTGATCCACATCATTGATGATCTTCGAGCTTTCATTGAGATCATCAGCCACCGTAAATCTCTGGATCACCCTTTATTGTGTTGCCATCATGTGAAGTTGTGACTTTCGGACCGACATGCTCACACTTTTGAATCATGACATCTTTCCATCAGAGTAGCGGAAGCCTTACTGGTTCATGATATTTGCAGCAGCGTAGCAGAAGCATAGTATAAAAATATCAGAACCAGGTTATGTAGATATGCACCAGTCATGATTTCTTCAATTAAGTGTGGTTGCTGTGAACATGCGGCTTTGGATTGACTCCTCAATTCTGATCAGCTGCAATCGTCGGGGTGTACCTGCATACGACAGTTAGCAATAAAGCGCACGAAAGTGTCTTTGATCACTTTCATTGAATTGAGGTACACGGCCCACGGTTCCCCGTTGATCAGTACAAGTACTGCCTGTGATCAGGTAGGATTCCTAAGAATCTCCTTGACAGAGTTTCGCAGCTGTTCTAGCTGTTCTCAAACCGGAACGTCTCAAAGAAGACAACACGGAGTGAGTGAACCAGCAAATTGAGATTCACTGATTGATGAAAAATGATTTGAAAAACAATCACGTATTGCTTGAAGAAAGAGTTTTACAATACAACGAAGGTTTTATGAGAAAGATCAATTTTCAATCAAAATACTTTTTGTATTAGAGAATGAGTACACATTCGACGTGCTAGCGAAAAGAAGAGATTCGCACATCGAACGGTTTTTCTAAAAGTATTTTTCAATCAGATATACTTTTTGAATTTGAAGTGAATACACATTCGACGTGCTAGAGAAAAGAAGGTTTGCACATCGAACGGTTTTTCCAAAAGTATTCGTCAATTCCATTCCTGGACCAAGGTTGATTCAAGAATGAATCTCCCCATCGTTTCTATCCAGTTGTCACAATCTTGATCTTTTGCAAGATTTCACATGTCACCCACCAAGAGCTTGTTAGATGTTGGCTCTAGAAGGATTTCCATCTTCATTGTGAATATTTTTACATATCACTCGGATGTTCTGGCAATACCACAAGGATAATGCGTAGGACTCTTAATATATACTTACTTTCCACATTGTGTGAAAAAGCAAGTCTTCAAGAATTTAGTGTCCTAACGAGATATTGTGGATGATCTCTTGGCTCTAGACTCAATAGTGCATTTTTGGTTCCTTTGCCGGAGACTAGGGAGAGGGTCTCCTTCTTCAATATCAACAATCTCTAAGAGAAAGTCGATAGATTATGTAGGTTCCCCGTGAGAATGAAACAAGCCCTTTTAAGAGGAACTTGAGTGGTTTGGGAAGGTTAGTGCAGTGCATCACTGGGTCCATGATGTCTTG
This sequence comes from Chrysanthemum seticuspe, assembly GCA_019973895.1. Classification (NCBI taxonomy): domain Eukaryota; kingdom Viridiplantae; phylum Streptophyta; class Magnoliopsida; order Asterales; family Asteraceae; genus Chrysanthemum; species Chrysanthemum seticuspe. Next base: position 194,296,973 of record BPTQ01000005.1, on the reverse strand, counting down.
TCTTCAATACCAGTGTTACCTTAGTAACCACCAGTAGCATATGAATTGAACCCGGTTTCTGCCCTAAGGTTGAATTGATGGAGGGCTATTTCTTTTCACCCTTTTATCATTCATTTCTTTTTCATTCTTCAACCCCTTCAGTGCTTACCGAGACTTCATAACTAGAACCTTGTTGGGTTTATTCCAGTACTAGCTCAGTCTCAGTCTGCACTCTTCCCATTCCTCACTTTTCTCCTTTTTTCAATATACCTAAGGACTCTACACTATCTAGTGGATTGTCCCTGGGTAGATCCCTCCGGTTCTGGCGGATCGTGGGAACGAATACCTAACCTAACCATCCTTATAATCCATGCATAAAGTAAATTGGTTGGTCTTTTGGTATTGTTCTTTCCTTCATGAAACCAATTGAAAAATCATTTGGAAAAACAATCAAGGTACTTGTGATACGAGATCAAAGCATTTTGTACCTTAATAGTTTTGATCATTTAGAAAACCTCCCCCTCAACATGTGCGTGTGATTTAGAAATTGTTTGGCACATGGAGGCAAGATGACTTTGAAATATTTTCTTTGATCACAATTTTCATACGAAAAAGCCATTTGATTTTCTTGGTAAAATTCTCCCCCTCAATATGTGCATAGGATATTTTAAAACATTTTATCACATAGAGGCAAGAGTTCTTTTGAAGCACATCCACAATCACAAAATCCATTAAGAAAACCATTTGAAAACACAATCAAGGTACTTTATAATCTCTTTTAAAAAACTTTTGTACCTCGATGGTTTTGCTCCCCCTCAATATGTGCTTCGAGATTCGAAAGCGTTTAGCACATATGAGAGAGCAACCTGCACAACTGAATCAAAACGATCTCCTTTTATCAAATTTCATTATTAAATCACAAATTCTCCCCCGATCAAAAATATCAAATCCTTTGAGATTTTGGATCCCAAGTGATTTAATTAGGTTTAGAAAACATGGGAGAAAATGTGGCCTTGTTTAAATACTCATCTGGTTTTTGGATAAATCCTCCTCCTCAACATGTGCATTATGTATATTGAGATCGTTTGACACATGGAGGCAGGAGTGCCTTTAAAGGACTAAAACCAATTCCATTAAAACAGATTTGAGATTTAAATCACGATCTCTACCCCGATCAGAAATATCAAACCATTTGAGATTTGTGATCCCAACTGATTTAAATCATTTAGAAAAATTTGGGGAAAGACGTGGCAAGATTCACTTATGAAAGATGACAGATAAGGACCATTTTAAGACATTAAAGATTGTTAGTGTCAGGTATGATAGTTTTTAAGAGATCTTTTAAGTAAAACAAAACAATTTCACAATCAAACAAGAACAGAAAAAATTTCATTTTGAAAGACCTTGATTCTAAAGAAAAAATCATACCATGACATAACATTAAATCTTTAGATCACCACTTATATTGTACAATCCGGACTTTTATGAAGCAATATTGTTTGAAAATAATTTATATTAAATCACTCTCCCCCTCAATCAATGACCGAAGTCGATAATTGAGTGACTTAAGTTTTGATAAAATGAAGTCCGGTGATTTTCAAAGTTTAGTCCAATATATTTTCAAAACAACATTTTTCCATTTTCAAAACAATTTATTCAATATTCAAAATTGTTTAAAAATGGTATCCTGCACAAAGATACGTTAGTGGTTGAGAAGCTTCCGTTGTTGTTGTTGTAGGGTTGGAAGAAAAACCGTCTGCAAATGCAGTGAGACTTCTTCTTACGTTGCATTTTGAATGCCAACTGAGGTCCAATTAAGCTCCGTTTCTTCACTTGCTGAAGAAAACCATCTGCTGATGCAGTAAGACCTCTTACGTTGCATTTCATGCCAACTCTCCATTGAAGTCCAGTTAAGCTCCGTTTCTTCATTTGTCAACTCAAGATATAGTTACCCTTTCCTTTCGGCATCCAATCATCTTCAATTGTGGGATCCGGATCGGGAACATTCTTATAACCAATATACCTGCATACGTTAGTGAACACACATACAAATATATGGTGGTCGACAACACCCAAACAGCAATCGACTAATAAAAGTCAATCCAACATATCAATCAGATCATGTAAGGTATGGGAATAATGTGTTTCTCAAACTCTAATCATCTAAACCTAACAATCATATCCTAGAAACCTAGTCCTTCAACATAGGCAATTATATTTTTTCAGATAAGCACGTAGGATAATTAAGAAAGTCCGTTAGATGATATAAATTTGAAAACATTCTCCCCCTCAATCAATGACTTATTTTCTGAAAAGATTAAAAGCGCTGAAGTCATTGATTGAGTTTTCAATTTTCACAAAAACTCTGAATCTGATAGATTTACAAGCAACTCATATACCACCATTTTAGAAAACAACAAATATTTTTCTGAAGAATTTATAGACGGAAAAATATTTGAGTAGGAACAGCAGTCCTTCGACATACTTTCCTCATTTGTTTTTAGGAAAAGTGCACGAAATATTTGAAAAATTGGTTTAGTGCAACACTTTCCTTTCTTTCGAAGAGCGGGTTGCTATCTGAAATAATAGCAAACCATGGTTAAAGCACGGGTCACAGTCAGAAGTAACTGCAAGCCATATTTTGAGACATGTTTAGAAAAGAATATTTACACCTCCTGCTCGAACTTCATCTATGGTCCCGTGCCATTATTGAATGACATTTCTAAGACCGTAGATGTTATCGATACCAGAAGAAATGTCTTGAGAAAAACATATTTTTTGGTATTTTTTGAAATTTTTTGATTTTTATGGTTTTTGAAGGTTTTATATTTTTCTATTTTCTTTTTGTTGGTTTTATATTTTTATATTTTCTTTTTGTTGGTTTTATATTTTTGTATTTTGTTTTTCGAATAAATATTTACAAGGATAGAATAGATGATATAGTTAAAGAAGATGATGATACGAGTACCGAGATAAGGATATCGAGCAGCCCCGTTGTAGAAGATAGAAGTCATCATCCCTTAAACATTCACCACCAAAGCTTCCAGGGCTCCAGAATAGAAGATAGAACATGAGCCTTTGAGAAAGAGAGACTTTGGCAGCTTCCCCCCAAACCAAAAATCCTTTAGCTGAGCAGATTCAATGCTTTCTTTCAAGCTTCTCTTAGCCAGGTGCACAAAGAAGCACACCATTATCATCGAACTTGCTGCTCCTTTTAAGAATAATCACCGTGATTCTTCGTTCGAGGTTATATCATCCAATAGAACACCAACAACGTTTCATCCCACACTTAAATAATCTTCTCAAATTCCTTTTCCACTGAAGTCTGAAGCAATCCATTCCAAAAGGTGTCGAGAGACCACTTCCCCCGAGTAGTTGAATTGATGCAGTCAGTCTCTTAGACTAGAGCTCACGAACCCGAATACACATACCCGAAGACAAAGAAACTTATACCATCGAAGTAGCAGATTAAGTCCAATAGCCAAAGAATAACCCCGATGTATACTTTTCTCTCCCCCTGAAGAAAGTGTATGAAGCTCAAGAACCCGAAGTACACCAATATCCAAGAACTCTCCCAAATACACATCATGAGGGTAATGAAGAACACCTCCCCTATGTTCACATCTTTCGTCCCTGATGAATGTGTATGAAGCTCAAGGACCCCGAAGTACACACATTCCCCAAAGAGAGAACAACCGATAACATTGAAGAAGCAGGCCGAATCACTGATTATCTCTGCGGGTGACAATCTCTGCGGATGTCAACACCGGAATAAGTGATTATATCTCTGAATCACAGATTAAGCCCTCAAGTAAAACAGCTGAGCATCCCCAACGTACACAATTCTCTCTCCCCTGATGATTGCGATAACATCGAGATCATCACACACCAGTGTACCTCTTATATCATCAAAAACTAACTCTTACATCTCTTCCCCCACGTAGTTGGAATAAGAACACTAAACGCCTTGATGAGTAAACCTTGAGTTTCTCTGCGGTCATGACACATGCTTTCCCGGGATATCTTCAATCACTTAGAAGAATTAAGTTCATCAAGTTTACTCGCCATGAGTCAAACCTTGAGTTTCTCTGCGGTAATAACATTTGTCTTCCCGGGATATCTTCAATTACTTAGAAGTATTAAGTTCATCAAGTTTACTCGCGTTTAGATACGTGTCTCCTTCCCCCTTGTTGGTTTTGATACTTCAGAATCAACAACACTTTGTAAGCCCGTATACTAGAAATTTGTTGAGAAGAACACTTGAACTCTTGTGAGAATCAACATGTTGAAGACTCTCTCTGACTATTTTTATCAACCCTTATGTAGACAATTTGAAGAGACCACTGAAGAAGAAAACCCGCTATACCATACTTGAAACTGAAGTCAACTTCCCCACATTTGTATCTTAAGCTTGCACCTAATGATGGAAGAACGGTGTAGAGAATTTATGCTTCAAGCAAATCTCTAAGTACTCACTACCCAAACAAAGTATGAGAAATTAACACCTCTTGCGATTATCCACACCGTCATATGCGTGTGACACTGAGTAAAACAAAGTAACTCCTAATTGTGATAGTTAACCAGGTCTTCAACCATCCACCTCGACTGCTGGTAACTAGATAAACCAAGTCTTCAACTCAAATTCTTAAGCCCGAGCAAGTTATCGAATAAGAACACGCCTTTGTGAAAGTCAACTTCAATCTCAAATAAGTGATAAATGATTAACTCCGAAGTAATCAACTTGGGTCAAATGTCCAAAACGAAATAGTCAATAACAACGTCTCGAGGAGTCACTGCTAACGAATATGAGCAAGTCTAATTGGGGATTGAATCTGACTTATAACACACTCCCAATTAGTGCTCTTCCCAAAACCGACAATCTGTTTGAAAAATGCCCAGATTAAAAAGAAGTCTTTAGATCGTTAAATGCAACTCGTCTTTAGTCTTCTAACATGTAGCAGAAAATGTAGAACAGACTGTAGACTCGACCTTCTTCAAGATTGTGAAGTTGGGGAATAGATAGTTAACATCTTCAACTCACACCAAAAAGCGTCCCACCAAAAAGCATCCCAATTAACTTACATCTTGCAAATCCCCTTAACTAAAATCCCTCCCAATCAAACAAGAACAGAAAGATGTTCATCAAGGAAATCAGCAATCAGGCCGCAACGAACACACAAGATGGTAACACCAAACTACCAATCACATCAAACAAGAACAGATAGATTGTTCGGAATCATCATGTTGATGTATACGTGAAGCATTAACCGGAAGCACTTTGTCGATAAACTCATCAATCCGAGTGAAGATGTCAACCAACGGCTCTTAGAAGAAAAAAAAACTCCATGTGAAGATGACCCGATAAGAAGAAGCTCGGTTCTTACATGAGTTTAGAGCCGTATGACCATTTATATTCTCAAATGTCAATCAACAATGCAAAAAATTCACACTTCTTCTCCCCCTCAAGAATTGCATACGGAGATGCCATTCTTGACTAAACAAGTGAACATTATCCAAATGTAGTCTCTTCACACTTCTCCCCCGCAAAATCAGCACAGGATGTCGCCATCGTCATTATAGTTGAGAAAGTGGAATCAGAAAACAATCAACAGTAGCCCGGTTCACTTGATGACTAAAGCGCATGGAAAAAGTATGAAGCGTGTTGATGAGAATGGTCATAATAGAGAAGATTTCTCTTCTTCAGAAGATAAAGCGCACTAACACGTACACTTTTCTTTTCTTTAAGAACGAGGCATGAACTGTAGTGTTCAAACGTCATAAGAAGATTTCTCTTCTTTTGAAGATAAAGCGCACTGAAACGTACACTTTTCTTTTCTTTAGAGTACGAGGCATGAACTGTTGTGTTCATACGTCATAAGAAGATTTCTCTTCTTCAGAAGATAATGCGCACTGAAACGTACACATTTCTTTTCTTTGGAGTACGAGGCCTGAACTGATGTGAACAGACGTCATAATCTCCCTCTTTTCAACTCTCTTAGCAAAACATGTAATCATCACCATTATCATTCAGTAGGCTTTTTGTCGTGACAGCTGATGGAGATAACCCAATATGATGAATTTGACCCTGAAGTAAACTAACCCGAACTCGTGACTTAAACTTGCACATGTGTAACAAAGAGCGGTGCCGAGAAATCATGCTCCATTGAATCTCTAAGTACTCTATACTCTTCAACCAACCAACCATCAAGTAATAGACGTACATCACCTCTTGAAAATCCACAATTGAATGTGACACTGAGCACTACAACGTAACTCCTTAAAGTGATAGTTATTTTGTGGTGGTATGAGCCCAATTCCCCCAAGTGGTAAAAGAAAAGGTAAAAGACACCCAACAATAACTAGATTTCCAAGTCTTCGTTTTATGATAGTAAGCTCGAACAAGGATCATGAAGAATCTTCATCCAACCATCCCCGATACCTTCAGATACTAAGTACACTCACCCGTGATATTTCACTTCAACCTCAAATAAATAATATTGAATTAACGCCGTTGTCACATCTTCCGAACTGCTCAAATCTAGCCTCCTTTGACCTTTTAAGTGAACTATGATAATGGTTTCATCCCAGCCATGGTTAAATGAGCATAACCCCGTAAAACTTTGAAGTAACCAAACCGCCATGACGAATATTCAAACACACATCCAATTCATGAAGTACACCCTTTTTATCCCTTCTTCATAACAGAAACCGTAGCACCAGCATCAAATTAGAGATCTCGAGATACACTTTCCTTTCTCCAAGATGGTTCCATCATTAAGGGATTTTACAACTCTATGGTTTAAACCGAGAAATAGTTTCTTTCGCGGGATTTTACAAAACCAAGAATAAACCGTAAGATAGATCCGGAAATGCACTTTACTAATACCAGGATGTTTCCATTGTCACGGGATTTTACAAGTCTATGATTTAAACCGAGAAATAGGTTCTTTCGCGGGATTTTACAAAATCAAGACAAAACCGCAAATAATGTCAGCTTGAATGTGTTATAACGACTTTGGTTTCGGTGAATATCTTGTTTTAGGGGAACATGCAGCGGTTCATCAATGGTTCAATGTCCAACATCAACAATATCATCACCCATCCAGTAAACACTATGGTAAACACATCATTCACATATTCAGTCGGCTATTTCTGTGACCACTTGGTGAAGTAAACCCGATATGCCAAATTTGATCATGAAGTAGAATTCTCCAGATTTGTTACTTAAACTTGTACTAATCCTTGTGAAGAAGAAACGGTGTACCCAATGTACAAAACCTCTTGACATTCTCAACTGCGTGAGACACCGAAGTGATAATTACGTTGTGGGCTAAACAAGAAAGAAACACAAGCGTAACTAAATAGCCAAGTCTTTATCACCCTCTTTAAAAGCCCAAACAAGTCATCTTCGCGGATGAGTAGAAAGAAAGAAGACGAAATAAGTAAACTTGCCCGGAAAATCTCACTTCAAATCCAAATAAGAAATACCGTACATAAACAACCCCAAAGTTCACTTTGTTCAACCATCCACTCACGCCGAGACATAATATTCTTCGTGAAAACGTATACACCAAAGTATCAAGCTATATACCACAACAACTCACATCCTCAAGTCTCATATCAACAAAAACTCATCGTCAAAGTTCATCAACAAATTCTCATAAAGTTCAAATCTCATGATCACATAATGTATTCAAAATGCCCATGTTAATTGCAAATTCACCCAAATGTGATATCCAAGCATAGTCCAACTCCAAGATAGAAATTCACCTCCAAATACAACATCACATTTAGGCCAATATTATCCGTATCACATTTAGGCCAAATACAACATCACGTGTTTACTATCAAATGTGAGACTTAGTGTATACCTTTTAAATGATACATTGAAACCTATCTTCAAGTAAAATAAGATCAAAATTCGTATCATGTAGTATAAAAGATTCGTACAGCCCATTTCCAACGTTTTATTCACTTCAACAATATTCATGCACCCGGCCCAAGATTATCAAGATCATTTCGGCCCATTATAACACACAACCGGATTGCCCTAATTTATAAAAGCTCACATTATCACACCTACCAAATACTAATCAGTCTCAAACCCTAATGTTTCTCACTTAAAACGCCTACCACCACAACATCTGGAAGAAAACGCTTCATTTTAATATTACATCACACCCAACTGAGATCTCCTCATTCAAAAAAAAACAACCTTGCATCTTATTTCAATCGGTACAATCATCAAGAGGCACGAATAGAAGTGCAAACACTCTTCTTCATCGATTAGTATTAAATCGCCACAGTGATGGTTTGAAATCGATATGAATGCCACAGGGATGGCTTATCGAATGAAGAGAAGGCATCAAGATGTAAACAAAACCCCAGGTAGGTTTTAACATTGTTCCATCTTGTAGTATAGATTAATACGAACCCTTTAAATTATCAAAAACCGAATCAAAGACAAGGAAAAGTATTATTGCTTATTTCTTATCTTTCTTGGTTCGTACATAAGACATAACACGTCTTCTAAATGATCGGTGAAGAAATACGTGAGTTACTCATAAGATCGAAATAGATAAATGCAAATGACTCACGGATCTGAGATTGTTGATGTGATTTTTCTTTTATTATTCTTTTTCAAGATCAATGATGGAATCGAAATATGTGTGTAGATAATTAATATCTATGTGTTTTGACAAGCCTTACACATATTCGAAACTGAGATCAAAAAGAAACTTTCTCCTTTTATACGTTTTGACTTTGAGATCTGTGATGGATTGTAACGTGTCTTTAGACCCAAGATGGTCTTGATGTATTTCATTTTTGACATGACATAAAACTGAGATCTTGGGTTAGAATCTGTTGTATTGAAGTAGGTTTAGTTGTAGATGATGGATTTGGTTATAGATTGAGACTTGTTGTACGTGGTATGTTATCCGAGGTCGATAATTGAGTCATGGTATGAAGTGTTGTGGTCATGGTTAATTCTTTCTTTCATCTCTTTCTTTTGCAAAGTCAAGTCGCTAGAATAGATGAGTCAAGTTGCAACTCGCTTGACCATTCAATAATGGTAAGTCGTTAAGTCGGTTTGACACAAGTCGCTACTTGTTTTTCTACTCACAACTCGCTACATATGAACATAAGTCGCTACTTCAGTTTTTGACATAAGTCGCTGTTGAATTTCAAAAAAGTCAACGAATATCCAAGTCGCTATATGATGGTCAAATCGCTACGACTTGTAAATACAAGTCGCTAGCAAGATTCAATGAATCTGGATAAATAGTGATAAGTCGCTACCATAAAATTTGACATTTTCCGTTGAGTTTTCCGACCATATTCTGACCATGTTCATGATAAACCCAGAAAATGCAGAAAATATGCTTCTTTGACCCATTTTGACTGTTAAAAAACTGACCAAATGACCAACTATAGACTACACTTTTGGTACAAAAAGCATAACATATATACTGACTTGGACACGGACATGACAAGAGACATGTTTTGTAGACATTGATGGACCAAAAGATAATACCAAAACATTTAAAAGAACTGTTTACCCATAAAACATATTCCGACCACAACATGTAAACAAACAGTACTACCCATAAAATCATAACCACAAAAAAATCATCATCCCAACAGTTTACAAAAAACAGTTTACCCACGAATCAGAACCACAAGAAAACATCAAAACACAACAACCATGGCTCTCTGATAGCAATTGTAGGATCGTTATTTTATTGTGTTGATGATTCGGGTGGTCTTGGATGATCAAAATACATGTTTGCCATAGTTAGAGAGTTAGTAGAGAGAGAGGGTGTTCTTGCTAGAGGTTTACACAAAGTATGAAATATTAGATTGAAAGCACCACCCCTTCCATGGATGGAAGGGGTATTTATACTTACACAATACACGACCTACTATCGGCCTGTGGATCAGGGATACAGTGGGTAAAGACCCGTCCTTCCTCCACGGTGTTACACTACGCTAAACTAAACTAATAACAAACAAATAAACTGATAAATAACGTAACTAACGACAAGTCTACGAGCTAACTTAAGCTAGATAACATTTGGGGTGACCGACTCTTCACTATGGAATTTTCTAATTCCTAACAAAGAATCATGACTCAAACATGCAACAACAAACAAGTAAGCACATTACATATATCAAACAATGATGTGGAGATAAATTGAAAGATTCTCCCCCTCAATCAATGTCACCAATTAAGAGTGAACATTGATTGAATTTCAACTCCCGTTTTAACAATAGAATATATCTTTTGTTTGAACTTCATCTATGGACCCGTATCATTATTGAATGACATTTCTAGGACCGTAGATGTTATCGATAACAAGAGATACACCATAAGGTATTTTTTAAAATAGTATTTTTTTTTTATTTTTTAAATACAAGTGAAAATTAATTTGTACACGGATTCATGAGAACGAGTCCTAATTCAAGTCGAACAGGAGTCAAAGTACGAGGTACATCAATTCTGACAAGCTACAATTCCTGAGTGAGCAATCTTCATTTCTGTTGGAAACCAGGTCATGATGTTCATGATTGAATTGAGCATTGTACCTGAAAAAGACTAAGGACACTTTGCACTAATAGCACATGTAGTATTGCAAATAGATGAGTTAGTGACATGAGTATCCTCACTATTGGATGTTGCACAGTTAGGTCTAGGAGTATCATTAATAGAAATCCCTTTAGGTTCAATCTTCTTGAAGATTTTTCCTGTGGGCATCCACTTAAGGCAAGATCTAGGAGTGTAAGTCCGTTTGGATCCTGTAAACTTAATTAATCTACCAGTAGGACTGTAAACTTAATTAATCTACCAGTAGGAATCCATTTGAAATAACTGCTAGTAGATTTGGATGTAGCCACTTCTCTGTTTTGAACATTGGTTCTTTTGAAATTAGTTTGTTTCTTAGGGGATTGATCAGCCATTTGATGCTTCTTATATGAACTAGATGAATTCCTAATATTCCTGATCTTAGGGCTTCGAACATTAAGCTGGGGATTGTTATTCATCATATCGGAATGAATTAGTGAAGTGACTGGTTTTGACAAAACTATATTCTCATCAACTTGGGAGGCAAGCTTAGATTTCGATGGTTTAAATCTTTCTGTTTTAAAAGCATTGGGCTGCCTAACTACAGTACGTTCTGAGTTGTTTAGTACAATTGGCTTTCCCAAGGTCGATGATTTTGCAAACTTAGTGTTCACCCTATTTCCAACGGATTTCCTAAGCTCATTTTTTAAGGCAAAAATGGTGAAGCTCTTATCCTGAATTTGGGCTTTGAGGGCATCAATGTCTGCCAACAAGGAGTTAGTTTGCTCTATCAGCTTGGTATTGTTCTCTAATAAGTTCTTTCTCAAGGACTCATTCTCCCTTAAAAGGTTGGTCACACATAGAGCTAATTCATCATTCCTAGATTTAAGCGGACCACTCACCTCATAGTTAGGATTGTTCATCCCTAAATTACATTTCTTATGCAGATCTGAGAGTTGCAAATTCAGATTACATATGGTTGAATCTTTGTCCTGAATCTGGGTTTTTAACTGGTTAATTTCAAAAAATTCTCGAAATTATGGGAATTCCGGATTTATGCAAGGTTTTGTAGCAATATAACTTTCTTCTCTTTGCTGTATTGCAATTTCTAAGGAAATACAATGTTTTTCAAGAGTTGAATATTTGTTTGAAAGTTCATCAAAAACCCTTTTTTCAACCATTTCATTTGTTTTAAAGATTCTAGACTCAGACTCAACCAAGAAACATTTATCAATATCATGTTCAGAATTAGGATCATTTCGTTTAGGTACATTAGCATATGCATTATGTTGATCAGTTAAGGGTACCTCATCACATGACATCTGTTCATTTGCCGGTATGATATCTGCATTCACATCGTGCATAACAAGAGTCACTGAACTGCAGGCTGTTTCAAGCTTATCTGACTCTGAGTCTCTGTATTCAGTACAACCGGTTTCATCATCCTTTGTTGCATCAGATATTCTGCATTCATCATCACCCGTCCTTTCAACTGAATCATTACCCGACTCATCACAACTTTCACTTAGATTCACTTGACACATTCAAATTATCATCCTCTTGAGCAGCTTCCTTAATGTACTTTTCCACATTATCCATAAGTTGAATAAATGTATTGATGAACTCATGAATTTCCATCCCAGTATGTTTCTTGAAGGAAGTTCCAGTCACGTATTGATCAAAGTCTGCGGAATATTCCCCATTGATAAATGGCTGAAATTGGTTGTGAATTACCTGAAGTGCAGCGTTGGAATCATCCTTTAATACCTTATTTTTGGTAATTTGAAGCTTCAGTTGTTCTAATTTCAGTAACAAGGTTCTTGTCAATGTAGGTAAGTCCTGGCGGAAGAGAGCACTGCATGTTCGATCCCCAGTTGTGGATAACAGTTGTATGAGGTGCAGATAAAGTAGTTGATAAGGCTCAATGTTGCATTCCATTTGTTTTGCATCATGTATCATTAACAGGTGTGATTCTTTGATATTTGACTCAGAATGTGAAGAGTTTTGATCATAATTTGCTGAATCAATCATGGTTAAGCAATCTGAGTAGCAAACCGTTTCTTTGTTTTGTGAGGTATCATAGAGTTCGAGCACTTTGGAGATTAAAGGGTCAGTGGAGTAAGACATTGTGTTGATGGATGTTAGGCACAAGTCGCTTGCATTAATTCACCAAGTCGCTAAATACCTTGAAGACAAGTCGCTACTCATACAAGTCACTAGGTACTCAAGTCGCTAGATACGAATACCCAGATGCACAAGTCGCTATGAATCAAGTCGCTAGGCACAAGTCGCTAAAGCAACAACTCACTAAGTTGACAAGTCGCTAAAGAACAACTTGCTAAGAGGCCAAGTCGCTAAAGAGCAACTCGCTAGTCACAACAAAGACAAGTCGCTACGATGAACAAGTCGCTAGCCGAAGTGGTACCTCCACTACTTTGTACTATTTGTCGTTGAAAATAGTAAAGACAGGTCGCTAGTGCTCAAGTCGCTACCACTTCAACTACAAGTCGCTAATAATTATAAAAGCAAGTCGCTACCAAGAAAAACTAATCCGAGACTCAAGTCGCTACCAAGAGAAGTTCAAACACAACACTTTTCAATCCAAAACTAACCCAACCAAAGTGATTCAAGCTTTCCAAATCAAAACCCAAGCTCTTACAATGATTCTAAACACAAAAGTACACTCAAAATTCAAACTTTAACACAAGAAATGATCCAAATGATGCAAAAAAACCACTAAACCTTTTCAAACCCAAAAACCATATAAAACCACTAGAAATCTAAGAACATGTAAGAGAGATGATCAAACCATGGCTCTTGATACCATTTGTAAGATATTGGATTTCACAAACACACAAACAATCACAAATATGGGCGTATGAATATATGGTTTTAGAGAGAGGAAGTGGGATATTCTAGTAAGAGAAACTTATGGAAGGTTAGATTCCAAATGAACATCCAACCCTCTCCCTTGTAGGGAGAGGGCTATTTATACAAAGAAGCACACCCTCCTTCGGGCTGTGGATCAGGCATACAATGGGTAAAGACCCGTCCTTCCTCCACGGTGTTGCACTAGACTAAACTAAGCTAATAACTAACTAACAATAACATAATAACCGATATGTCTACGAGCTAACTTAAGCTAGATTATATTTGGGGTGACCTGTTAGGATTTAGTAAATCTGGTTATTAAAGTGTCGGTCACCTCAAGTATATGTAATCGTTAGAAAGCTCGTAGTCGTAGATTATTTAATGTTAAGTTGTATTTAGTATTGTAACACCGTGTAGGACGGACGGGTCTTTACCCACTGTATGCCTGATCCACAGCCCGTTGGTGGCGATTTGTGTAAGACTATAAATACTCTCTACCTCCCAAGGTAGAGAGTTGGAGCTCATAATAATACTTTCATTTTCTCTCACTAAGTTCCCAAACCTCTAACTCTTTCTCTCTCTAAAACCTTGAATTATACGCCCCACTTGATCATGATATGATGTGTTTGTGAAATCCAATATGTAACAAATGGTATCAGAGCCATGGTTTGATCATCTCTCTTACTTATCCTTGGATTTCTAGTGGTTTTAGATGGTTTTTGAGCTTGAAATAGTTTAGTGGTTTTTGCATCATTTGGATCATTTCTTGTGTTAAAGTTTGAAATTTGGGTGTACTTTTGTGTTTAGAATCATTCTAAGTGCTTGGGTTTTGATTTGGTAAGCTTGAATCACTGTGGTTGGACTTGTTTTGGATTGAAAAGTGTGTTTTTGAAGTTTTTCAAGTTAGCGACTTGAGTCTCGTTGTGAATTTCTTCGTAGCAACTTGCTTCAGTAATTGTTAGCGAGTTGCAGTGTTAGTCGTAGCGACTTGTCTATTGAGACAAGCCGACAAACAGTACAAGTTAGTGGATTCTCCACTATGGCTAGCGACTTGGAGGGGTAGCGACTTGCTTTCATTATTTCTAGCGACTTGTACTTATAGTTCTTAGCGAGTTTCTCTTTAGCGATTTGGTGCTGTAGCGACTTGTGTCCAGCGACTTGGGTCATAGCGACTTGGCTTAGCGACTTGATTCATAGCAACTTGAGGTTTAGCAGCTTGCTACTTAGCGACTTGGTGCTTAGCAACTTGGTTCAAGGGTTATTGCGACTTGGTTAATTTTTGTTTCTAATACGGTTTTCTCTTGATTTAGTAAAATCCCGTGAAAGAATCTATTTCCCGGTTTAATCATAGAGTTATAAAATCCCGTGAAATCTGTAAACATGTCTACCAACGTGCCTACAATCATCTCTACTGTAGCTGAGGACGTTCAAGCAGCTGGTTCAGACATTCGTCCTCCCATGCTTAACAGAACTGACTATGAATCATAGGCTCAACGAATTAGGTTGTATTGTCTTGGAAAGGAAAATGGGGTCAACATTCTCAAGTCTATTGATGAAGGACCGTATCAGATTGAAACTACAAGAGACATGATTGATACTACTGCAGATGGAACCATGATCTTTGGATTGGACAGACCAAAGACGTATGATGAGCTCAGTGATAAGGAGAAAAAGAGATTCGATGCTGATATTAGGGCTTCAAACATTATACTTCAAGGTCTTCCAAAAGATATCTACAAGCTTATTAATCACAACACTGAAGCCAAGGCTGTTTGGGATAATGTCAAGATGCTTCTCTCGGGTTCTGAATTAACTAAGGAAGACAGAGAATTACAGCTATATGATGAATTTGAGCACTTCAAGATGAAACCAAAAGAGAGTATCTATGAATATTACGTGAGATTCCACAAACTTGTGAATGATATGAGAAATATCAAAATGACTATGCCAAATATTCAGCTGAACTCAAAGTTTGTGAACAACATGAATCCCGAATGACACAAGTTTGTCACCTCTGTGAAGCTAACTAAAGGATTGAAGAACATCAACTATGAGCAACTGTATGCATTTCTTCTTCAGAATGAGAGACATGCTATGTTTGAACGAAGGATTCTTGAACAGTTCAAATCTAAGCAGGGAGAAACTAGTTCATCAAATGACTCTACAGCTTTTTACACCAATGTTGGAATTACCACCAAAGCTTCTCAAGTCATACCCATGGGTAATGGTAATTACAAGCTCATCCCTGATCCATCATATAAGCCTCCCGACTCAAACACACTCATGGAAAACTTCATCAATCAAATGTCTCTCATGGTTAGTCAAAACATGAACTCTCTCCCAAACACCAACAATATCCTCAGAACTGCATCCAATCCACACAATCAAGCTACTGTCAGAGATGGGAAGGTTATGGTGCAACCAGTTCAAGAAAGGCAGTATGAACAGGGAAGAAGTGGAGTTGGTAGAGGATATGTAGCAAATCAGAATCGTGGAAGGAATCCAAATCAAGGACAAGCAAAGCCAATCAAATGCTACAACTGTGGTGGTGAGGGACATATTGCTAGGAACTGCACATCTCCAAAACGTCCACAGAATGCAGAATACTTCAGAGACAAGATGTTGCTTGTGCAAGCTCAGGATAATGGAGCAGCTTTGGATGAAGAGGAGTTGTTGTTTCTTGCTGAGGGAAATGCCAGAACCTATGATGCTGATATTGATGAACAGCCAATTCAAGAGATAGGTCATAATCATCAAAATGCCTTTCAAGTAGCTGACTGTGATGCATTTGACTCTGATGTCGATGATGAACCTACTGCCCAAACAATCTTCATGGCTAGCATCTCACCTATGGTCTCTCCAAAGGTCTCTTCACCATAACAGGCTGGCCCATCCAAAGATTCAATCATTTAAGAGGTATTAAAACTATATGATGAAGTTGATGAGCAAAAGATGCATAATAAAGTACAATCTCCTAAAACTTATGAAACAGATATTGATGATGAGGGTAATAGCAATATTGTCCCATATGATCAATATGTGAAGCAAAGTGAAAGTGAGATTGTACCAAGTAATACATCTTCCGCAGTCAATGATGACTATGTTTTTGATGAATACACTGCATGTGCCCCTGATGATTCTGTTATCTCTGAACTGAATGCCTATAAAGAAAAAGTAGCTATTTATGAACAGCGTGCTAAGTTTGAGTTAACTACCCGTGAGCAGGAAATGGATGACCAAATGCGTACAATTATTAGAAAAAGTAATTTTAGAGAAGAAGTATTAAAACAAGAGTTAAACTCCTTACAAGAAAAGCTTTCTAAAACAACTAAGCAAAAACAAGAACTTCAAGAAAATGTGAAAATGCTTAAGCAAGAATTCAATGCTAAGGAATCAAAACTTTTGAATGATTTTTCCAATCTAAAAACTTTGAAAAACAAGCTTGAAAATAAGTTGTACGTACAAGGGAATACCATTCAGACTGCTCACTTGATCACTAAGCACAGAGTCTTAAGCGATAAGCATAGTATTCCCCTTGTTGAGGAACCAAATCCAGAGGTCATTAAAAAGGCTAGAGCTGCTCATAAGGTACTTTATGATGGTAATGAAATCCTTAAGCCTAGGCAAACACCATCTTGTGTTGGAAGCACGGAAGAGGATTGAATATTGAATGATGCCTCTAGGGAGAAAATGAATAAGAAGCTAGAAGATCCTGAGTGTAAAAATAATAATATAACGATCAAACCCCATGATTACACTAAGGAAAGTTGGATTTCCTTAAATAAGTTTAAGCCTCAGACTCTATTAACTCCTGAACAAGTGTTTTGGAAAAAGGATATGGAAATGCAAAAAGCCGAAAAACTTGTTGAAAAGACTCCCCTTAGGAAAATGCCTGCAGCTACTGTGTATCCTCAAAATACACCAATGCATTTAGTTCCTAGATCTATTGCCACTAATAGCAAAACCTTAATCAGCCTATATGTTGTTTATCAACTATTCACTAATTTTGAAAAGACAAGTAAGAAGAGAATCACACCTACAGGGATAACTGAGGGGGAAAGGGGTTTTGAGCAAACTAAAGAATGTTGTTTAACTGAGGTCATGCCTTTCTTTCAACAATTAAAAGGTCAATTTGAGAGTCTTCAAAAAGGAATAAATTCATATATTAAAGAAATGGAAAAGGAATTTGATGCAATGATTGTTGAGGTCAATGATTATGAACAGGAACTCAAATATAATGAAGTTGAAAGGAAGAACTTGCATATCTTAAATGAGAATTTGATTTCGAGTTGTGTTGCTCAAGATGTGTTTTATACTGTTACTAAGCATTCAATTACTGCTTCTCGTCATGAGTTATCTGTTGCTTTGAGAGTTTCTCATGATCGTGTCATTGAGCTTGAAAACAAAAACTCTGAACTAAATGAGAAAATTGATCAGGATGATCACGACAATTTGGTAAAACATCTTTCTAAGCTAGAAGTTGAACATTTTGATTTGCAATTAAAATATCAACATCTTAAAGAAAATGTCAAAACCGCAAACATCAAGACATCCTCAAATGTTCCTGAGTTTGATGCAGTTTTTCAGATAAACAAACGTGACGAACAGATTCAAGCTCATTGTAACACGATCAGAAAGTTGAAAGCCCAAATTTCACAATTAAAGGGTGAAAAGAACAATGTGACTGGCTCCCAAATGCCTCCTCCTTTAGATTCTCAGTGTTCTCAAACTTTTCATCTTCAAAACTTGGTTAATGTTTTACAAAAAGAAAATGAGAGTCTTCTAGAAGAAAATGAAAAGGTTAAACGTCACTTTAAAGAGCTATATGATTCAATGAAAGTCACTCATGACAAGAACAACGAAAAAGTAACGTCTTTACAAAAAGAAATTGAGAATCTGAGGAGACAGGAAAAAGGGAAATTGCCACTTGTCTTTAATGAGAATGTTGCATCAAATTCATCTATAGACTGCAAATATACTGTGACTGTTAAATACATTCCTCCTCATCTTAGAAATAACGAACTTGTGTTTCGTAACTACGTCACTCACCTTATGGATAGTCTAGAATGTCTCCGTGAGATTGTGGAAGAGGATTACATAAATAAGCCACTTGATAGAGAAATTAGGTTTGCTTGCATTCAGGCCAAACGATCTCAGGAGCTGCTAGAATATTTAATAGCAACATGTCCCAAATCCTTAGGTGCGAAAGGTAAAGCTATGATGCCTTGTTCTATGCCTAGTGCCAAGTATACAAACCATTCTATGCCCAGTTATAAGAAAGTAAACTCTAATGTGCCTTCAAGTAGTTCAGATCCCTGCACGTCTAGTTCAGGAATGCAAAAAGTAGATCAACCAACTAATGTTCCCATAATTCCCTCTACAGGAGTAATCAGTGACATTAAAGTAAGCGGGTCAAAGCCTCCAGGCAATACCAAGCAAGATAGGACCTCGCAAGCTAAGAATGTACATTGGAAGAAAGTAGAAGATCACCCTAGGAATATTAAGTTTGAGTTGAATAAAACGAATCATGTTGATTCTAGTATTAGTGATAAGCGTACTGTAATTAATTCGAATTCTGCTACTATCTACAAACCATGTACTGATGATTGCTTGAATTCTGTTACTAATCATGAATGTGGTGTGAATGATTTGATTAATGCTGTTAAAAGCCCTGTTAAAATTGTTAATGTTAAAAATCGAGCTAAGAAGGCTAAAAGGCAAAGGAGAAAGAAAGTTAGAAAACAGTGGAAACCCACAAGAAGAAAATTCAGTAATATAGGTTATCAATGGATACCTACTGGCCGTAAGGTTAATGAGTTTTGTCCTAAATTTGCTAAATCAATGCCCACTAGAAAATGGATGCCTACTGGTAGAACTATTCCCTTAAGAAGTGAACATACTTTGAATAGGTCAAATACGGACACTAGCACTGCATCTATTTATGATGATTCCATTGTTTTTGCTTCTGATGTGGGTGTTCCAATCACTGTTACTAACCAAGTGGAACCCATTATTGCATGGGGTTCCCAATTATCCAGTTATCCATTCTTGTCTGTGTTCAACTGCAGATCGTTCAAATCGTTCTGTGGTACCTGGACTCAGGCTGTTCTAAACATATGACTGGAGATCGCTCGCGGCTCATGAACTTCGTGAGTAAATTCATCGGGACTGTTAGATTCGGGAACGACCATTTTGGTGCTATTATGGGTTATGGAGATTATGTTGTTGGTAAAAGTGTAATCTCCAGGGTATATTATGTGGAAGGTCTTGGTCATAACTTGTTCTCTGTTGGTCAATTCTGTGATTCCGATCTAGAAGTGGCTTTTAGAAAACTTACTTGTTTCGTTAGAGAACTTGATGATGTGGAATTGTTAAGAGGAACTCGAGGTTCAAATCTATACACCATCTCTATCGAAGACATGATGAAGTCCTCTCCAATCTGCTTGTTGTCAAAGGCTTCGAAAACAAAATCATGGTTATGGCATCGTCGTCTCAATCACTTGAACTTCGGCACCATTAATAACCTTTCCAGAAAGGATCTTGTCAGAGGCTTACCCAGATTAAAATATGAAAAAGATCATCTTTGTTCAGTTTGCCAATTTGGAAAAAGCACGAAATATGCCCACAAACCAAAACCTACAAACTCAATAATGGAAGTTCTTCATACCCTTCATATGGATCTGTGCGGACCAATGAGAGTGCAAACAATAAATGGGAAGAAATACATTCTAGTCGTTGTTGATGACTACTCTCGATTCACTTGGGTAAAGTTTTTGAGGACAAAGGATGAAACTCCAGATGTCATCATCAAACTTATCAAACAGCTTCAGGTTCGACTCAACAATACTGTTAGAATTGTTCGAACAGACAATGGCACAGAGTTTGTTAACAAAGACTTAATTCAATTTTATGAAAGTGTTGGAATCAGTCATCAAAGAATGTTCCACGAACTCCTCAACAGAACGGTGTAGTTGAAAGACGAAATCGAACTCTTGTGGAAGCCGCAAGAACAATGCTTATTTATTCAAAGGTTCCAATGTTTATCTGGGCTGAAGCCATTGCCACTGCTTGCTACATCAAAAATCATTCCCTTATACACACCTCTCATGGAAAAACTCCTTATGAACTTGTCCGTAAACTAAAACCTGATCTATCCTACCTTCGTGTGTTTGGTGCGTTGTGCTATCCAACGAATGACAGTCAAGATTTAGGTAAGTTAAGAGCTAAGGCGGACATTGGAGTTTTTGTAGGTTATGCATCAAACAAGAAGGGTTACCGAATCTACAATAAAAGAACTCGAGATATCATGGAAACTATTCACGTCACGTTCGATGAGCTGTCCGGGCAAATGGCTCCAGGACAATCCAGTTCTGGACCCGCATTTCAACCTTCATCAAGTAGTCCTATCAGTTCTACCCTTGTTTCAAGTCCGTCACCAGTAACTCCTTATGTACCTCCCTCAGAAGATGATTTGAAGAAATTATTTGATCCTATGTTTGATGAACACTATGAGCCAAATGCTAATGATCTGTCAATTCCATCAACAGAGGCTGCTCCTACCCTTGTCAATGAAGTTAACCCTTCAGTTTCAATGTCATTAAGTCAAGAAGTGCCTACTGCTGATCACTCTGTCTCATCAACAAATCATCAATCATCAAGTGTACATCATGGAATTGCTTCCGGCACCCATGATGAAGTTAATCCCTTTGCTACTCTCGAAGATGCTCCATTTGAAAACATATTTGCTCCTGAACCATCAACAGAACCATCTTCATCAGGAGAAATCGACTCTGCAACTTCAGTTCCTCAACAACAACCACATGAACACCTCAGAAAATGGACTCATGATCATCCATTGGACAACATCATTAGAAACCTCTCTCGTCCAATATCCACTCGTAAACAACGTGAAACTGATGCCTTATGGTGCTTTTTTAACTACATACTCTCTAAGATTGAACCAAAAGACGTTAAAACTACCATGAATGAAGACAGCTGGTTCAATGCCATGCAAGAAGAAATTCATGATTTTGATCGTCTAGATGTATGGGAATTAGTACCTGCTCCTGATTGTGCTATGATCATTGCTCTAAAGTGGATCTTCAAAGTAAAACTTGATGAGCATGGTGATGTATTAAAGAACAAGGCTCGATTGGTTGCTAAAGGATACCGTCAAGAGGAGGGTATTGACTTTGAAGAATCATTTGCTCCTGTTGCTCGTATCGAGGCAATCATAATCTTCTTGGCTAATGCTGCTAGTAAGAATATGGTAGTCTATCAGATGGATGTAAAGACGGCTTTTCTTAACGGAGATCTTAAAGAAGTCGTATACGTCAGCCAACCGGAAGGTTTTGTGAATCCAGAGCATCCTACTCATGTCTATCGCTTGAAGAAGGCTCTTTACGGGTTAAAGCAAGCTCCAAGGGCATGGTATGATAGACTATCAAAGGTTCTTCTATCTACTGGATTCAGCAAAGGAGCAGTTGATCCGACATTGTTCACCAGAAAGTCAGGCAAACATTTAATTCACGTTCAAATCTATGTTGATGATATTATTTTTTCCTCGACTGACCCCAATGAATGTGATCATTTTTCTAATGAAATGGGTTCCAAATTTCAAATGTCAATGATGGGACAATTGTCATTTTTCTTGGGATTACAAATTTCACAAAGTCCCGGAGGGATTTTTATAAATCAATCTAAATATGCAAATGAGATTTTAAAGAAATTTGGATTTGATTCTTGCGACCCTGTAGACACTCCTATGATTGAGCGTACTAAACTGGATGAGGACTATTCAGGGATCATGGTAGACCAAACGAAATATTGTAGTATGATTGGATCCCTGATGTACCTCATAGCCAGTAGACCAGACATTCTGTTCGCTGTTTGCATGTGTGCTAGATACCAGGCTAAGCCTATAAAAAAGCACCTTGAAGCGGTTAAACGGGTCTTTTGGTATCTCCAAGGAACCATCAATATAGGACTTTGGTACCCGAAGGACACCGGTATGTCACTAACAGCCTATGCAGATGCTGATCATGCAGGATGTCAAGATACACGTTGAAGTACGTCAGGAGGTGCTCAGTTTTTGGGTGATAAGCTTGTGAGCTGGTCTTCAAAGAAAAAAATGAGTACTTCTATTTCCTCTACAGAGGCTGAATACATAGCCATGTCATCTTGTTGTGCTCAAATCCTATGGATGAGATCCCAATTATCTGACTATGACTTTGAATTCAACAAAATTCCTCTGTACTGTGATAATAAAAGTGCTATTGCTCTCTCATGCAACAACGTTCAACACTCAAGAGCAAAGCACATCGATATTCGACATCATTTCATCAGGGAGCAAGTGGAAAACGGTGTGGTGGAACTATACTTTGTGAGGACTGAATACTAGTTAGCAGACATCTTCACCAAAGCTCTTCCTAGAGAACGTTTTGAGTTTATCCTACCACGACTTGGCCTAAAGAGTCTACAACCGGAACACTCAAACGTCTTCAAGAGGAAGAAGAGGATTAAAAGGTTTTTCTTTATCTATCTCTTGTAAATAGTTATTCAAAAACAAAATACAAAATTACAAAACCAACAAAAAGCAAATAGAAAAATATAAAACTTTCAAAAATCCATAAATTAGAAAATCTTGAAAAATTCCATAAAATATTGTCATCTTTTTCTTGTTTTCCTTGGTTCGATAACATCTACGGACTTTGAGTTGTCACTCAAAGAATGGCACGGGTTTTTAGATGAAGTTCGAATTAAAAAAAAAAGAAATAAAAAAAAAATCAAAAAATCAAAAAATATTTTTGGGAGAAAGTGAAACATGGTTTATTGTCATTTCAGGCAGTAACCCGTCTTTAATGAAAGAACAGAGCCATGCTTAATCTTGATTTTCAAATCTCATACTCTGATTCTATAAACAAATATTTGCTATCTAATGAAAACTAATTACGTTGAAAAATAACTCGGACTCAATTTTTGTAAATCATTTGGACTTAACATTTGTCAAAATATCTATCTCTCAATCAACAACTGATGTCATTGATTGAGGGGGAGAATGATTTCAATTAAATCAAAAGGTTATTTGTCATAAAATTTTTTTCAAAAGATACTCATGCATGTTTAATCTTTGGAGTTTAAAGTCTCATATTTGATCCTTATCTGTTAAATGTTTTCATAATCAAGTCACAATTCTCCTTAAAAGCTTTCAAAACCAATTTAAATCTACAGAGATCACAAATCTCAAATGATTTGATAATTGTGATCGGGGGAGAATTTGTGATTTAAATTGGATTAATACTGATAATTCGATAAAAGGTTTTATAATGACTTACTAGCTTTCCTCCCCACATGTGCCAAACGATTTCAAATTTTCCACACACATGTTGAGGGGGAGCAAACTTATGAAAACCTCATCCTTCCCCAATATGCTTTATCTACTTTATTTGATCAGGGAAGTGATGTTGATATCTTTTAGAAAATGGTAATCAAAGAAGTTAATTCTTCCTCTTGCCTCCGTGTGCCAAAACGATTTCAAATACATGATGCACATGTTGAGGGGGAGCTCTTTTTCTAAAAATATCAAAAACAATTCAGGTACAAAATGCTTTGATAATATATCACAAGTATCTGGATTGATTGTCAAATGGTTTTCAATTGGTTCCAATGGCAGATGAACAATACCAAATAGACCGACCAAATTTACTTTATGCATGGTGATATAAGGATGATAAGGTTAGGTATTTGTTCCCATGATCCGCCAGAACCGGAGGGATCTACCCAGGGATAATTTACTAGATAGTGTAGAGTCCTTAGGTATGATGAAAAAAGGAGAAAAGTGAGATATGGGAAGCGTGCGGACTGAGACAGAGCTATTACTGGAATAAACCCAACAAGGTTCTAGTTATGAAGTCTCGGTAAGCACTGAAGGTGTTGAAGAATGAAAAAGAATTGAATGTGAAAAAGGGTGAAAAGAAATAGCCCTCCATTTATTCAACCTTAGGGCAGAAACCGGGTTCAATTCATATGCTACTGGTGGTTACCAAGGTAACATCGGTATTGAAGACAAGAAGTCATGGACCCAGTGACGCACTGCACTACAACTTCCCAAACCACTCAAGTTCCTCTTAAAAGGGCTTGTTTCATTCTCACGGGGAACCGACATAATCTATCGACTTTCTCTTAGAGATTGTTAATATTGAAGGAGGAGACCCTCTCCCTAGTCTCCGGCATAGGAACCAAATATGCACTATTGAGTCTAGAGCCACGAGATCATCAAATAAAATCTCTTTAGGACACTGTCAATGAAGACTCTCTGTTTCACACAATGTGGAAAGAGAGATTATATCTTTAGAGTCCTACGCATTATCCTTGTGGTATTGCCAGAACATCTGAGTGATATGCTTACATATTCACAATGAAGATGGAAAGCCTTCTGGAGCCAACATCAAACAAGCTCCTGGTGGGTGGCATGTGAGATCTATCCTATAGATCAACCATGTGACAACTGAACAGAAACAATGGGGCAATTCAATCTTTTGAATCAATCCTGGTTCAGGTTATGGATTGACGGATACCTTTGAAAAACCGGTCGTTGTGCTTAAAAAATCTTTTCTCTAGCACATCGACTGTGTATTAATGTTTCAAAATTTAAAAGGTATTTATGATTGATAATTGATTTCCCTTAAAACCTTCGTTGTATTGCAAAAACTCTTTATCTTAAGCAATACACAATTGTTTTTCAAATCATTTTCATCAATCAATGAATCAAAATTCGCTGGTTCACTCACTCTGTGTTGTCTTCTTTGAGACGTTCCGGTTTGAGAACAGCTAGAGCAGCTGCGAAACCCTGTCAAGGAAATTCTTCGGAATTATACCTGATCACAGGCAGTACTTGTACTGATCAACGGGGAACCGTGGGCCGTGTACCTCAATTCAACAAAAGTGATCAAAGACACTTTCGTGCGCTTTATTGCTAACTGTTGTATGCAGGTACGCCCGACGTTTGCAGCTGATTAGAATGAAGCGGTCAATCCATAGCCGCATGCTCACACTACACATTCATCTCTAAAGAAATCATGATAAGTTCATCAACGACTCTGATATTTTCACTCCATGCTTCTGCTACGCTGCTGCCAATATCATGAATCAATGAAAGCTTCCGCTACTCTGATGAGAATATATCATGATCCAGAATGTGAGCATGTCGGTCCAAAACGTCACTACATCACATAATACCAACACTACAATGGATGAGTTAGAGATTTATGCTAGCTGATGATCTCAATGCTGGCTCAAAACTCATTATCACGTGGATCAGTTAAAGACCTCCACTTGGATTAACCAAACATGCAAAAATGAAGAATCAATGACTACGAGCTACAGAGCAAAGAACATTAACAAGAATCCAAGAACAATCTAATTGTAATATGTGTTTGTATTCTATGTATTTTTGAGGTGACCTCCCTTAGGGGGAGATTGTTAGGATTTAGTAAATCCGGTTAGTAAAGTGTCGGTCACCTCAAGTATATGTAATCGTTAGAAAGCTCGTAGTCGTAGATTATTTAATGTTAAGTTGTATTTAGTATTGTAACACCGTGGAGGACGGACGGGTCTTTACCCACTGTATGCCTGATCCACAGCCCGTTGGTGGCGATTTGTGTAAGACTATAAATACTCTCTACCTCCCAAGGTAGAGAGTTGGAGCTCATAATAATACTTTCATTTTCTCTCACTAAGTTCCCAAACCTCTAACTCTTTCTCTCTCTAAAACCTTGAATTATACGCCCCACTTGATCATGATATGATGTGTTTGTGAAATCCAATATGTAACATGACCGATGCTTCACTATAGAATTTCCAATTCCTAACATAGTTTGAGAATAACCAAGAAATACACCTTCATAGGACTTTGGGTCAAACTTGGTGATATAATCTTTAGTATTAAGAATGAAACATTTACATCCAAAAACTCTAAAATATCCTAAAGTTGGCTTTTTACCTTTATAAAGCTCATATGGTGTTTTGTTTAAGAAAGGACGTATTAAGACTCTATTTAAAATATATGTAGAAGTGTCAACGGCGTTACACCAAAACTTTTGAGGAATGTTTTGTTCATTAAGCATTGTTCTACTAATTTCTTGAATTGTTCTATTTTTACGTTCTACGACTCCATTTGATTGAGGTGTTCGAGGAGCCGAAAAGTTATGTGTTATACCATTTGTATCACAAAAGGTTCCAAATTGTGTTTCATTGTCAAATTCACAACCATGATCCGTCGGATCGACACAATTTTAACACCTAGTTGATTTTGAATTTTCTTGCTAAGAATTTCAAATTTATCAAAAGCTTCATTTTTGGTTTTCAAAAACAACGTCCAAGTAAACCTTGAGTAATCATCTACTATGACCAAAGTGTATAAGTTGCCTCCATAGCTTCTTATAACGGATGGACCAAACAAGTCCATATGCAAAAGTTCTAGACACTTAGATGTGGACACCATATTTTTAGACTTATGACTACTATGGGTTTGTTTACCAATTTTGCAAGCGTCGCAAAAATGTTGGTCATATTTAAGTTTTGGTAAATTTCTAACTAGCTCTTTTGAAGATAGGTTTTGTATAAGTCTCATATTAGCGTGACCTAAGCGTCTATGCCAAAGAGTTGAGCTATCATCTAATGTTGTTAGACAAAGTTTGTCATTAGATGTTTTATCTATTTTCATAACGTATATGGTATTTTTCCTAACTCTTTTAGCTATGGTGATACCATCTTTTAGTATTTTACTACCATTTTCTTCAAATAGTACTTTATACTTTTTATCACATAATTGGCTAATACTAAGTAGATTAAATCCTAACCTATCGACATGAGCAACATTTTCAATAGTTAGGGAGTTATGAGCGATCGTACCTTTACCAATGATTTTTCTTTTGAGATTGCTACCAAAAGTGACATTACCTCTGTCATACTCTTGGTATGATGAGAAGAGACTTTTGTTGCCCGTCATGTGTCGTGAGCATCCACTATCTTTTATCCACTCATCAGGTTCCAATCCAACTTTCAAGCATACCTAAGAAGCAAATAACTCAAGCGTTTGGTCCCCAATATCTCATGGGTCCGTTTGGGTTAAACATACCATTTATTTGATTCATGTATGGAAACGATGGGTAAGGGTTCCACGAAATGTAATCTGGAGTTTGATATGGTCTAGGGAAGTTTTGATTCCAACCGTTATGTTGATAGTTGGGTTGTACGTTGCGGTTGCTCTTAGGAAAGGGGCGTTTGGCAAAAGGTGTTTTATGTCGTTGTTGAGTAGTTTTTGATCTAAATTCATTTTTAGCAAGTCCTACTCCTGATGTAACAGCAGGTTTTAGTTTAACACTATCATTGGTTTTCTTTGTTACTTTGACAAATTCGCTATGGTCCGTATCACAAACATTCTGTCCTGCTGAAGTTCCCCACGGCACCATTTTTTACAACTGACGGAGCCCTTATTTTGGGTCCGTCTGGTCCGTGCTGCACTGCAGCAGTTTTGACAGTTTGTCTTTTTCGGCCATTTTGTTTTGACTCTTTGGAATTAATACCTCATTAAATCCTAGCCCATTCATGTTTCCTGGTGTTTTTTGCATTCTAACTATTTCATCGGCACAAGCGATGTTTTTGTTAAACCTTTTAAATTTAGAATTATATTCGATTAGAACATCTTGTGTGAGCTTTAGTTTTTCTATTTCAAGATTAAGCTCTTGACATGATTTTCAATCATCGTCATTTGCTTTTCCCTTTTCTAATCGTTTTGCCTTTTCTTTTAACTCATAGACTTCATTTTCTAAAAATTCCTTTTTAGTTTTTAAAAATTTATTTTTAGTTATGATTTTTAGACTTAGCTCACACAATTGATTGTATTGTTTTTGCAAAGTGTCATCATCAATAGAAGAATAAGATGATTCGGAATGTACCTCATTTGACTCATGTGCCATTAGAGTGATTTCCTCATTGCTTGATTCTTCATCATCTTCACTATCACTCCAAGCACCACTTACAAAAGCTCGTTGAGTTTTGCTTTTAGGTGGCTTGGGACAATCTCCTATTAGATGATTTGCATCACCGCATCTAAAGCACTTTCTTTCACCTTTACCCTTTTTGTCATCCCGATCTTTTTGGAATGGTTTCTTTTCTTCTCGAGGTTGTCTTACAAACTTTCCTTTTCTTCTAAAGAACTTTTTGAAATCTCTAACGGCCATGGCATACTCTTCATCTTCACTACCGGAGCAAGATTCGTCATCATCACTTGATTCCGTTCTTGCTTTTAAAGAAACGGATTTGATTTTCTCTCTTTTTCCTTTGATGATTTCCGAATCTTTCTCCATCACCATTTCGTGTACTTTGAGATTTCCGATTAGCTCGTCTAGTGGCATTTTTGAGAGATCTTTTGATTCTTCAATGGCCGTCACTTTAGCTCTCCACTTCGGATGGAGTGCTCTAAGAAATTTCCTGACAAAGTTCTTACTATGAAAAGATTGCTTTAAGTAATGTAACAATAGTATTAAAGCGAGCAAAGCCACAATCAATGGTTTCATCTTCAGGGATAACAAATTGTTCATATTGTTGAACAAGAAGATCAATTTTGTTATCCTTGACTTGTGAATTTCTTTGATGTGTAACAATCAAAGATTCCCAAATATCTTTGGCGGTTTCACACATAAAAATTCTTTCATATTCTTTTCTAGGCAAAGCATTATAAAGCATCATTTTAGCTTCATTATTTTTAGCAATTAATTTCTTTTGTTCATCAACAGAAATGTCTTTTCTTGTAGAACTAAAATCCCCTTTAACAATAACAAACCAAAGATCTATATCCTTTGATTTTACATATGTTTCAAAACGGTTTTTCCAATAGATAAATCCATTGGTTTCAAAGAGTGGTGGTCTTTGCATAGATTGCCCTTCTTTAAAGTTTCAAGAATCCATGGATCGTTTCAAGTTTATAAAATACAATATATTTTAGAAATTCTTAAGCAACGAGGCTCTGGTACCAATTGTAGAAAACTAGAAGGGGGGGTTGAATAGTTTACCGATTAAAAACTTTGTTTTGAAACTTATTGAAAGATCAATTGATGTTGATCTTAGATATGTTAGTGAAATATGTAAACAATATATAAAGAGTAAATAAGGAAAGAAACAATCAAACCACAACAAGTTGTTTATAGTGGTTCGGTCTACAAGGACTCTTTTTCCTTGCCCTACTCCACTCCCCGAGTCTCACACTCGAGAGTTTAACTTCACTATTCAACAAGCTCCTTTCACCGGCGGAGAAACATTTACACTTCGCTTACACACTATTTCCGACACTAAGCTAAATGTCGAGTTCTTTCCAAGGGTACAACCACTCCCACACACAATGTATTTTAAGGACTAAAATACTAACCACTCATACTCACAAGATTATGATAGTTTGGTACAACAATGAAGTATGAATCAACACAAGATCATACAACACCAAACAAACAAGACTTCCAACTCCTCATTGAAACTTGAATGTGACTTGATCTTCTTTGCTACAAAAGAGATCACTAATATGATACGAAACTGAGTTAGAAAGGTTAGAGAGAAGGAATGTATGAGAGTATGATAGAAAGGGATGAAAAACTACTTGGACCACGGAACCCTTTAAAGGGTTCCGCCCGTTATAATATTTGGTGCCGCCGAGGTCTGACAGCAAGATCTCAAAATCTTAGCAAAGTCAACCATATCTATGCAAGATTGTGTAAGATATGTAGAGCCTAAATCTACACAAAATATCTAGTGAAATCTTCCAATGATTTCAATGATGCATCACATGATGTCATGTGCTTGTTTTTCTATTTTTAGAAATATGTAAATACATATGTAATGTTTAGTTTTTAAGAAACCAAATCATTCTAAAAACTCCTATCATACATTATGGTTTAGAGTCATATCAAGATATGATTAATCACAATGTAAATGCTTGAGTGATGAAGATATTATTTGAAAAAGCTTGTTTTAATATCTATTAAACTTGAATATCTTTAAGCTTTATAAAAATTAAATTTACTTTTGTCGTTAACAAAACTTAGGTAAAGATCAAAAATATAAATAACGTTTAATGACGATATTTGTATTAACATACACAAGTAACTTCCATGGGTAGTGTTAGCATCTAGAGTCATATTTAACAATGATTTCGATTTTACGCTTAGTTTGGGGACTTGTGAAAAATCAGGGACGATGTATTCTATCCGTATGGTCACTTCGCGCTGAGTTGTGTTTCCTACTCCGTGATCCTAAAATGTCGTTTGAAAAATGTTGGAGTTATTGATCGACATGAAAGTTTAACAAACCGTCACTCATAATCGGAATGTGCTTAATCGTAATATCTATATGTGAAATAAAAGGTAAACGGGGCGTTTTTAGAATTAAGGGTTTCATAATCTCTTTTGAGGAATCTTTGCTACTTCTCATAGGTTTAGTAGAAAGAGATTGAAATCCTTAGTTTTAGAAGCGTGAGTTGATTGCATTGCGTGGGGACACGGCAATCTTCTAGTCTGGGGTATTTTGGTATGTGCTAAAACTCATACCATTTCTTTACCAAAATAGACCCAAAATAACCAGAAAAAAAGCAGTTTATTGCTAATATCTGTTGGTTTCTTGAGTTTATGCATGTGCAGGTATGGATATAACAAAACACGCAAAAGAAAGCCAAATCAGACGAAAACCCGAGCACGAGAGAGAAAGAGTGCTAAAGCTGAGTCGGAAGGTCAGAAGTGAGCAATTGTGAAGACTTTGATGCTGAGAGGACGATTTATGAAAGATTTGTTCAAATTTAAAGAAATGGCAGAATCAGTCCCTCAAGTTTCACCAATTGGCAGAAATTACCCCTGAAGTTTCAGATTTGGCAAGTTTAGTCCTTGGTGTATTTGGAAGTGACAAGATTGGCCCTTGGATTACTTTTCAGAAATTATAGATTTGGTCCCTGGAAATTCAGAATTTACAAGTTAGGTCCTTGTAATAATAACCGGGTCCAAAACTAGTCCTAATCCAATCCTGAACTACCTTTGGCCCAAAGACTAGCACAAGCCCATCCAAGCCCAAGTCAAACCACCCTCTATACCCGGTCAACTCACCATACCCGTTTCCCACTTACACCCCAATCAACGAAGGTCAACCCAAACTAACCCCGGTCAAAGTGTAAGTCAAAACAATAAAAAATAAATTCTTTTTACCCGCGCGTTTGTTCATCCCCAATTCATATTAAAACCCAGGTAGATAGACCCTAAAAAGCCCCTACGCCTAATTAATCTAATTCACTTCAATTAAGGGTATATGTGTACTTTATACTGACACACTGACACACAGAATGCCACGTTGGCAATCCGTGTGTCATTCCCCTTCTCTGATTGGCTACACATACGTGGGAGAAATGATCTAAGGGATTCGATTGATGGATTGATGTGGAGGATGATCTAAGGGTGGTAATTCGTCAAGAGAAAGCACAAAATGAAGGCTTCTGGATCCTTCTATCACTCAAGCTTTGCCTATAAAAGGTACCTTTCATTTCCATTGTATTCATATAGTAGTTTCTCTGAGTAGTGTTAGCTTAATATTGTTTTCGGTAGTTTAAATCCATTTCTGTATTTTAAATTCCAAATTGTACTCAGTTTCATTAATAACAGTATTTTTGTTTAAATTCTCATTTAATCTCAATCTCTGTTTTGTTACTTTTGTTAGTTTATTATTACTTCTACTAATCATTTTAGTTTGTCTCTCATTGTTTTCTGTTTATAATCTCAAATCAACAAAAATCAACAAAAAAATAAGAAAAATATTTTAAAAAAAAATATCAAATCAGTATTAAAGTTGAATTCAGTTTGTTTTTATGTTTACTTAAGCCCTTATAAGCTCAATTATAGCTTAATAAGTGCTTGATAAGCTTCCTACTCAGTTTCTACTCTCAAATCTCAATTTGGTCAATAAAAGTCAAAGTTCAGAATCATTGGTTGAATTGCTCTGAATTGCTGATATGGAGATGGAATTGGGTTGAGATTGGATCTGATTTGGGTTTAGGATAGTGGTTTATTGATTTCAGAAGCAAACCATTGTGGTTGGACCATTGTAAGTTCAATATTTGTTCTAAAATTAAATCAGTAGCTAGAGTAGTTAAACCTATTTTGATTGTGTTGAATTTAGTGTACTTAGTCATTATTAAGCTAATTTGATTGTTGTTTGTGAATTTCTTAGCTTAAAACTTGATCTGCATAATTTCTGTTGATTTTGCATCATTGAGATCAGATTTATTTTAGTGTTAGATTGCTATTAAAACTGCTTTAAGCTGATTACATTTGAATTAATGATAGTGTGAGATCAGATTAGTGTTTCATATAGTTTAGCATCATTTTAGTCTAGATAAGGTGTGTTTGGTTCATTGTAGATTACTAAGTTTGAGGTTAGATCAGTGGTTAAGCTTGGTTAATTTAGTGTAGTCTAGGTCTATTATACTTAGATTGAACATTAGTTTGCACTAATAATAGCTCATAGTCGAAATTTAGCTTAACCTTCTCTTGTAATTTAATCAGATAGCTTCAGCATTAAAATATGTTAGCAATAGGTTTAGATATCAACAAACTAGCTTGATCAGGTCTTATCATAGCTTATTTTATCATCTAGATTAAATTAGAGGCATTAAAGTTAATTCTCTAAAATCTGTCAAAAAGTCAAATAAGTGTTTTCATGTCCTAAGTGCTATTCTTTCTGAATTTTTACTGATTCATTTCTGGTTCAAAATTAATGAAAATTTGGATTTGATAACTCCTGTTGGTAATCTTTTCAGTGATATTTTAGGGGGTTGGACCTGTTTGGCATTAGATTGAATCAGAACTCAGATGCTTGTAGTTTATAATTTAGTGGTGTAGGATAGTTGAATTAAGTTGTTTTCACATAGTTTTAGCCTATTACATGTTATGGTAGCTTCTGATTCAATAGTATAGCTTGTAGCATATTTCCATATAGCTTCATTCATATCAGTTTCAAAGTAGCTTGCATTTCCAGTGATCCAAAATAGTTCTTATCATTTTTACTTGCTTCATAATTACTTTTAAGATTTTTCTTGAATTTTTCATATTTTTCTATCACTGTTTACTATTTTTCTGATTTTAAATTAGATTTTAATACTTTTAATTAGCTTTAAATACAAATAAATCAGAAAAAGCTCATAAAAATATATTTTCAATTTTCATAGATTAAGAAAAATATAAAAAGCATAAAAAATATTTTTCCATAATTTTACTAGTTTAAATAATAATTTTTAGCAATTTAATTAGTTTAAAATAGTTTTTAAATCATAGAAATTAGAAGAAAGTTCAGAAAAATACAAATCCAATTTTGAAAATTCTTTTTAGTTATTTTAGATTTTTGAAAAATAGTTCTATAATTTTCTCACTCACTTTCATAATTTTTAGTAATTTAGATCTATTTTAAAAGTTAGAAATTAGTTTTTAATTCAAATAAATTCGATAAAAATCATAAAAATTAGTTTTAAATTTTAAATAACTTTTGAATTGCATTTTCCATTTTAGAAAATTTTTAGATCACTTTTAGAAATTAGTTTAGAGTAGTTTGCATTTAATTCGCGTTCATTTAATCGTAATTTGCGCTTTTAGATTAAAATTGCATTATTAGTTATAATCCTTTGTTTTACCCATAAATTTAGTTTCCTTAATTGCTTCCCATTTTACTTCCTTTACCCCGTAGTTTAGATAAAATCAAATTCAAAATCCAAAACATCGAGCATTTTAATAACGAACCTTAAACGACGTTGTCCATTCACACCTCGTTGGGACACGACCCGGGTTTCCTAATCCGGTATCACATATCACACTCACGGGATTTGATTGACTAACCTTTTTCCTAAGAGGTTTTCAATTCAATCCTTGTGTTTATTTTGATATTGATATTATATATTTTCTCCATACACACCACCCTAAACCTACACGAATCATTAACCTTTATGAAACTCAAATTACAAGATTCCCAAATTCGGATTCCAAAACAGTCCCGACCAAGGACCCATCTAAAGTCATCATAACATGTGTTTTACTTTACCAAACGCAACCGTGACCCATGAAAGCCATGAAATCTGTTTTAATAGCATCTTGACATGCCCAACACTTTATATTTTCCGGCTTATGAATTTTATACACACACTTATATAATTAACGAATCAATTATTCCAGATAAAATCATAACACCAATTCTTACAAACGACCTAGGGGTTCTTAATAGGTTACACGATTATTCTTATCACAAACCAAGCGAACCCTAACTAATTTGGATGAACAAAAACATAATTAGAAACTATGGGACCTTGATGTGTCGATTGAAGAACAAAAGAAAAACAAGTTAACATGATACCTTGGTCGAATACTAGGACAAAAACACGAGAACCAATCTGATCTTAAGACGTCACCCTAACAGGTTCACGATCACACAACACTTGAAGGCTCACGACCCCCCTCCTGCTGCTACTGCAATTCAACCACACTCACACCACGATTCCTTGATGTTGCTCTCACCCAATCGTGCCCTAGAATTGCTGGAAAGGATTTCTTCTGCCGCTTCCTTTTTTTTTCACGTTCTAGGGTTCTTGGAGGATATAGAGTACGATTTTAAAAAAATGAGGGGATATGGGAAGAAAATAAGGCCGAATATTAGGTGATAGGGAAACCCTTTCCTTATTTCAAAATTTTATGAATCTAGACATTTATTTGGATATAAGTAGTGTACAAAATTAAAATAAAAAAAGGTCTAGGGAAAGTTATATTTAGGCATTCATTTCTATGTGTAGATTTTTTTTTATTTAACTTAGGTTAGGATTAAATATATACATCATATTATAAATTCATTATAGATTAATAAGTCGAATAGTGTATTATTTTATTATTCACGCTCACATTCTAAACTTTCGAATTTTAGTTGATGTGACGATCCTAAAGTTCAAATTATAACGGAAATTTACGAGACGAAAATTTAGGTTATTACAATTCTTACCTCTAAAAAGAAAATTTCGTCCTCGAAATTGGAAAGACGTAAAGAAAGAGAACGTACCGAATCACGAAAAGAAATGCCAATAAATAGCCTCATGCTCGGAGAGGTTCTTCCAAAAGAATCTTCACAAACGAAAATAGTTTTATCTCTCATGACTCGATTCCGACAACTAGGATAGCCGCAGGCTTTTCACAGAATACAAATCATAATAAATCTGATCCAACGAATATGAAACAAATAGATGACAGATGATAGTTGAAATTCCTCAAAGAGATAGATGAAGCACGTATACACACGAGACAAATACTGAGGTAGTGCTAACGGTAGGAAAACTTCATCAAATCAAACCAGATTCCGAACGGATCAAGGAACTTGCTAATCATCAGAGAATCACATACCGAATTATCAAACATATCAAGATTTTCATAAAGAGATGGGTAACATATTCATACTGACGATCAATTGAGCACATATCGGAATATCAAAACGTATCAGAATGTGAAATTGAATGGATAGGATACCCGCACGGTCGAGAAATCATCAAGGCTGACGAATCACGGATATAATTCTAATTCATCAAACATACTAAACTCATGCACTTCTCAAGACATCGTATGATCCCAATAAGTTCAAGTCATATGATCTCGGTATTATCACGTTGATCAGGCGTCATAATACTTGCATCATATGAACATGTCCGTATTGCCATCATATTCTATTCTTAGTTGTGACAAATTATTCTACTAATGCCAAATCACATCAGATTCACATACAAGGAACAAGCATATCATTAACCCAAACTCCAGAAAATTTTAGAAGACTAAACGAAAACTTACCAATCCACAGGAAGAAGGAAGGTGGCCGTCTAACTTGAGAAGGTTCCTCATGACTCATTTCTGACGATCCAAAACAATCTCAGGCGCACAAATAATGCCAAATATCACATATCTGATCTTGCTGATATGAATTACATAAACAAAACAGATGATAATCGAAATCTTTACAAGAGACATGAATCTGAAGTACTACCAAAAATGTCAAATCATAAAACTTCACAATTCAAACCGAGTTCTGAACAAATCAAAGAAAAGTAATACCGATCAAAATCACATAACAAATTATCAAACTTTCTCAAAACGCGTGACAAACAAATGAGAGGGATGACGAATCGCGATAGTTCTATCTTCCACCATTCTCAAGATAATCATGGGCCCGATGCCCCACAAAACACAGAGTGGATGAAATCTTTTCAGCATCTCTTCTCTGATATGACGTCCTAGTAGTTCTGCTGAACTTCTGACCTTCTATACGCCCAAACTCCTGGTAGTAGTTTCTCTATCTATCTGCAATACGTTGGTCATAGTTCTTCTGCTCGTACGCCTTTTGTGTACCCGCTTGTTGAATTTTTTTCCTGTGTCTTTGCTCCTCTTGTTGTTCTGGCCAGCTCTTTCCTACATCATCTTGATGTTTTCTGCAACATCGTAATACTTCAACGATCTTCTTGACACGAACCTCTCTATCTCAGCAACTATTGTAGCAACTCAGGATCCGAATCACCATCTTCTATTCTACGAGTATTCACCATCTAAACGATCGACAAACTAATCCGAGAAGACAAATAGACAAAATCAAATGTGGAAGGATGAAGATCAAATCAGCGAAGACAAACGGATATCGAAATCAAATTTGAACGAAAAGGTCCAACCAAACGGAATAGGTCGAAACAAACGGAAACCTAATGTCTACCCAAATCCTCATAGGTCATAGCCTAAGCTCTAAGGGTCTTGATGAGTGTCTAAATACTCATCATTTTTGTACCAATTAAACTGCAAAAACATCTGAAAACACTCAGAAATGCATCAAAATGATAAAAATATCACAAATAAGTGTTTTATGTGTTTTAAATGCAAAAATATCAAAATCTGGTGAAAAACGTATCAAGTTTGCATAATTGGCATTTTTAGTCCCCCTAGTTTCAAAAGTTGTCAAAAACAGTCCCTGGTAAAACCAAATAAAGAGAAATATCATTTTAAGTCCATAGGGATTCTTAAGTTGTCAAAACTGGTCCTTGAGATTTAAATTTACAAAATTACAACTTAGGTCCCTTAACTTTCAAAAATGACAAGTTAGGTCCCTAAACTTTCAAAGATTGTCAAGTTTGGCCCTTGGGTTATAAATTCAGAATGTGAATGATTGGCCCATGGAAAATCAGAAATTGGCAGGATTGGTCCTTCAAAAATCAGAAGTTGCAAAATAGGTCCTTGAAATATTAAACTACCCATGACCCCCTTGTCAAATCTATTATGGTCCCCTGTCAAAACCCATTTTGACCCCCCTGTCATTATCATTTTGAACCCTTGGTCAACCAAAGTCAAACCAAACCACTTTCCCACCTTATCCTGTACACATGTCTTCCCCACTTGACTGCTTGCCTGCAACCCTTCTCCAGTCACCTCAACCTTATCCCTCCCCCTCATCATCATATTCACCCACTTTTACCACCACAATAAATGCCACCCCCCCTAGTTGCAGTTTTCAGAGCCCCCAGGTCAAAATAGGCTTTCCCGCCAAAATGATTAAACGGCCAAAATGCTCAAAACTCATCCATTGGCTAAGCTGAGAGGTGGGATTTGCTCAGAAGGACACGTGGAGGATTTCTAGTGCTTAAAAGAGGAAGAGAAACAAGAGAGAAGAGCAGTTTTTAGTTTTCTAATTTTATGAATGTCGTATTTTATTTTCATGTCTTTAATTAAGCTTTAAGTTGTAATCTTTTGTTTCATGATATCAAATTAAGTTATTTAAGTGTATTAAAACTCTTTTCAAGTGGTAATTCAAATTGTGTTAACATCTCATGCTCTATGGTCCACTGTTGCAAAATTGAATTTCCAACTC
The DNA here is from genome assembly GCA_019973895.1 of Chrysanthemum seticuspe. NCBI lineage: Eukaryota > Viridiplantae > Streptophyta > Magnoliopsida > Asterales > Asteraceae > Chrysanthemum > Chrysanthemum seticuspe. The sequence continues at coordinate 194,258,608 of BPTQ01000005.1, read as the reverse complement.
TCATGTTTAAGCTCCAAGAAGCTTTATTTTAGTTCAAATATGCTTATTTGAGCTTAATATAGCTTTTAATAAGCCTATGAAATAGATTCAACCAATATTGGTTCCAGGTCAACAAAAGTCAAACTTGGTGGAATTTTGGTTCAAGCAGGTTGGAAAGGGAATGGGGTTGTTGCAGAGCAGTGTTTGGGTTGGAATTAGATTAGAATAGTGATGTTGGGTTTGGTTTAAGCTGTAATATCAGCTGGAGCACTTGTAAGTTTGATTCTCATTTTCATTCTTTTACTCAGTTGCAGTTTATGTTTGTGTTTGTAATCTGTGGACATTATATGTCTTAAACCAGTTTAATTAGTAGTAATTAAGATATTAGATTTAGGTCAAGTGGTAAAATGAGATAACTAATTAGTTTGCTTAGTCATTAGTTCAAAACAGTTTCAAAAGTGGTGTTTGGATTATGCAGTTAACCTGTGTTTGAGGGTTGTTCAGTGGGTAAGATTTGTCATTCTAGGCTTGTTTAACTCATTTACATTCATTTCTGTCCTTAAATTGTACCTGCAAAAACTCTAAGTCAAAATCACACCTCAAATGTCTTAACTGCTTATCTGTTAGAGTTTTCAAAAAGCAAACATTTGTTTTGTGCTTAGAATTCTTAGACATAGGTTGCAATAGCTCCATTTCATCTTATAACATCATTATCAGTCCACAAATTGAGCCCAAATCTCATAAAAGTCAAAGTTCTCACAACTGCTTCAAAAGTCAAAACAATGAAAATCCAGTTTTAAGCCAACCTAAGTTGATTTTTAATTAAGTCATTTCTGGATCAAATCATGTGAGACTTTTGATTTTAAAAATTTCAGCTGGTTAAGTTTCTTATAATGATTTTTGCATAATTTTAGTAATTTTGTAAAAGCTTCAAATTAGCTTATCAAACAGGGCTTATTTGCCCTGTTCACTAAACTCAGTTAATACTGAGTTTTCTCAGTATATTGCAGAGCTTGGCAAAAGCTCATAAGAGCTTGTCCAAGGCTAATCTTTGGTTTACAAGTAGCCAACCAGGTTAACTTCAAGTTCTAATATCTGTTTTTCATTTTTAGCTTATTAGTTAGCTTGTGCTTAAGCTCAAAGTAGACCCCTAAAAACCTGTTTTAAGCACTTATTATCAAAACATCAAATCTGTTGTAGTTACAATCCAGAGGTTAAGGCTTGTTGATTTTAGTCTCATTTGAGTACTTTCAGTAGTTTATAGCTTTTGTAATCAGTTGGTGGCTTTTGGTGCTCATTTGCTTATTTGGAGTGCTTATAAATAAGCACTTGTATCTGCAGTTCCATTTTCTACCAAACAAACCACTGTTTTTATATTTTTCTTAGATCCAGTATATTAAATTAGACTTTTCCTGAAATTTTCATAATTTTCCAACATTGTTTGCTATTTTTCTTAATTTAAAACAGTTTTTAGGCCATTTTAAATAGCTTTTAATACAATTAAATCAGAAAAAGTTCAAAAAAATAATTTTTCATTTTTCTTAGGTTAAGATAAATATAAAAAGTTAAAAAAATATTTTTCCAGATTTTTCATAGTTTATTTTGTAATTTTTAGTAAATTAATTAGTTTTAAATAGTTTAAAATTCATAAAAAATACAAAAATAATCAGAAAAATACAAAAATAGTTTTGAAAATTATCTTTTTTTATTTTAGATTTTTCCAAGTCATAATTTTATTTTTCTAGCTTTATTTCCTTTTTTTGTATTTTAGGCTATTATTAAATAGTTAAAATTAGTTTTTAATTAATAATAATTAGATAAATAGTTATAAAAATAATTTTCTTTTTCTTAAAATTTTCTCATATCATTAGCTTTGTAAAAATATCATTTTCATATTTTTAGGATTAATACTGCTTCAGTTTCACATTTTCTTGTGTACGTCACGTAGTTTTAATTTAAGTTTTATAAAAGAAAAATCAAAAACATTAGTTTAAAAAATAGTGATAGCATTTATTTAATATAGACTATCTTTTTAATTTTCTTTAATTTGCATTTAAGCCCCTGTAATTTACAAATCTTTTCTTTAGGTATAAATATTCCAAAATCCTTACTGATCACTATCCTTAGTGATTATTCGGCATCTGATTGTGTTAAACACCAATTCATCCTCCGTGGGACTTAACGACCCGGGAATCCACTGTATTCTCCTGATCTAAATTGCATTTGGTGTTTGAACTGTTTTAAGTTCCTTACGGCTGGTCATTCACAAGTGGCTAGCTTGCGTGAGAAAACTTGACGGTTTTGCACCAATCAGGTCTCAAAACCTAGGCTCTGATACCATAACTGTAACACCCCAACCCGACAAGGGTCCGAATGCCACATTATGGAGTCATATCAGAACATACTAATAAAAATGCAAGCAGAAGTCTCATAAACTAAATGCCAAGTCATATACATGAATGACTTCAAAAAGAAATACAAAATCCAACATGTCAAAAGAAACAAAATATCAAAAAAAATGTTCTTCCAAGTGAGTCCAAAATAATAAGGAAAACTAGGGTCGGTTCACTCAAATGCTCCTACTCTCAGCCTATCAAAGCCTAGCATCCCACTTGGTACCTGCCGCATGGAAAAGAAATGCGGCTGAGCTTAAAAAGCCGAGTGAACAGATATAGCAAAACAAAAGCTAAACACAATCAAAATAAAAAAATGAATCAAAGGAGACTGATAACAAAGTTGTAACGATTGAGCACAATGAGTCTATGAGTCAATGAGGAACTTGCAGAACACAATATTAACAGATATCCAGAAGGAACATAAATCAAAAGACCAGAGTAAAGCAAAGCAGCGAATCATTTAACAAATATAAGCTCATATAAATAACCAAACCTACAAGTATCGAAACATAATCATATAGGAGTTGATGAAAAGTATCAAAATCAAAACAAGCAACCAAACAGTGTATAAGCATATCAGTCAGCGGATCAACTAGACATGAATATGGCAAACAAACAAATCAGAAAATCAGATATACATACCTATAATTAGGCGAAATCAACTGAATAAAATGTAAGCAGGGTAATCACACAAGTCAGAAAATCAACAATTAATAATCATAATAAATATCATAACAAGCTGAGATACTAATAGAAGTATAAGCATGCCAGTCACAAGTATAGGTAGGAAATACTGAACGAACATCATGATCCAATGAAGTAACTGAACAAGAATATATCATGGCAACTAAACAAGTCAACTAGACAGAAAACATAAGTTGAACCATATTCCTTCATTAACCAGTAACATGAACAGAAGTGTAAACATGGCATATCAACAAGTCAGGTAAACATCAATTACTATGCCGAACCGATAACATAAGCATCAGAAAATACCAACAGAAGTACAAACATGGTAGTCACAAATAGCAGGTAGGATTTCTAGATGATAATCATAGCCCACGAAATAACTGAACAAGGTATAACATGATAAACGGCTATATCAAATGATGACATACTTGCATGGCAATCAGACGAATCAAATAGTCACATAATAGCATGGTAAGCGGATAATCAGATATTAGCATGATAACAGATGAATCAGGTAACCACATAATAACATAGTAGACAGAGAAATCATGTAATCATATAACAGCATGGTAAACAGATGGATCAAATAATCATATAATAGCATAGTCAACACATGAATCCAATAATCATATAATAGCTCGGTAAACGGATGAAGTGATAGTCTGAAGTATAAGCTTGGCAGCCAACCAAAATAAAGTGAGAGCATAGTAAATCAAATGAACTAAAGACTGAGTATAATAACCAAATGAACTGAAGCATGAGTCTGATAATCAAACGAATCACATAAGAACACTGAGTGAATAAGTAGTTAACTGAATGACTGAATAGGCATAGTAAACAAATGAATCAGAATATTAGATAGTCACATAATAACCGAAATCAGAATTTTGCCACGAGCACCTAATACTAAAGGAGATACTCCAATAGCCAAATCTAACAAATCACATATCATAACCCATATCTGCCAAATCATATCAAATCCGTCAAATCATAAGTGCACAAGGAGGGGAGACCTCTCAAGTACCAAATGGAGTAGCTAGATCTCAAATGTGAGGGGGTGTATTACACACACGCACCACAACACCAAAACGGAACTGAGTACCTAGGATGCATCCATACGCTCCCTGCAAAACAAATCAAATATACATATGCCAGTACAAGACTGTACATACGTATTCATAATGGCCAAGTGCACACATATCATAATTATATCAAAAGGGAACGCCGGGGACTAATCACACCGCCCCAGATAGTGTCATGCTGTTAGGTTCCCATTTATGTAACACAAGCATCAATATAAGAAGTATAGATGAAGGAGTGATCGGATGAACAAGTTAACACAAACACACGTATATATGAAGAAAGTTTAGGCGTAAGTTTTGTGATAAAGTGAACAACCAACCTTCAAGTGAAGGTTTACAAGACTATTTATAGGGAAGGAACTAGGGCAACATGCAAGTCCCTTCCTTTCCTATTGGGCTTGGGCCAAGGCTTATGGGCTTTCTACATAAGCCTTGCCATAATTACTAACATAAAAGCCTGATTAAGCTAACTATTACATATTAATTACTAACACTTGAAATCTAGTTTAGGAGTGATTCCAACAATCTCCCCCTAAGTGTTGGTGATTAATGATTATAGTGAAAAACATTGTAGGTGCTGATGTAATAGTAGCTTTGACGTCTTCTGACATTCTTCTTTCTTGTGAGAAGAAGTGTCTTGATTCCAACAATCTCCCCAGTGTAGGGATCTTGTTTACTTTGAAGTTTTTCAGATTTGAAGTCTTCATTTTCTTTGTTCTTTGTGGTGGTAGTGATAGTATGTTGTGGTTATCTGCATCAGGTCTGCTTCGTTGCTCTAGTGTCTCCACGTCTTTCTCCAACATGCTCACACGCTCTTTAATGTTGAATTTCAATACTTATGTAGTTCTCTTAGTCTTTAAACTTTGTAGATTCTTTGACTTTGACGAAGAATCATTCTGACTTTGTGTTGCCTTTAGAGAGAACTTCAATTAGTGTTGTTGTTGGTATGAGCAAGTGAAGAATCTGCACGATCTTTTCCTCCCGCGAGCATCCATAAGAAGAAAACATAAAACATGGGTTAGAAATAATCCAGCGCTTACAAGTTTGAACTTCGAGTGTGTTAACAGCATAGTGTGAAAACGCGTATCTAATTCTCACAAAGGTTGTTCCTGAACTGGAGTCCCACAAGTGAGATAACGCGATGTACCGAAGTACACCTACAGTTCAGGTGAGTCGCTGAGGTACACCGAAACATCACCCCACGACTGTAGACCGTTTAAGACACACTAAGCGTAACCCACAAGGAGTTACCGAAGTGACCTGCTTTCAGGGCTGTTTGATGTTGACCGTGGCAGGAGTTTCCATTCAATCACTGAGGATCACAATTGTAAACCCCTCATAAATGTTCTTGACAGATTGCTAAGATCTGTGAAGGACTCTTGAATGTATCACTTGCGTCCTTATTATTGAACGACAAGTGATGAAATGTCAAGTGTACCTAAGAGATCTTTTGATGAATCTCGTGGCTCTAGACTCAATTAGTGCGCTTTGGTTTTCCTGAGCGGAGACTAGGGAGAGGGTCTCCTTCTTCAATACCAGCAATCTCTAAGAGAAAGCCGATAGTTTACGTAGGGTTCCCTGTGAGAATGAAACAAGCTTCTGTTGAGAGAAACTTGAGTGGCTAAGAAGGTTTAGTGCATGCGTCACTGGGTCCATGACGACTTTAATCTTCAATACCGGTGTCATCAAGTGACAACCAGTAGCATATGAATTGAACCCAGTGTCTGCCCTAAGTTGAATAATCTGGAGGGCTATTTCTTTTCACCCTTTTCTTTACTTTTCTTTTTAATTCTTCAACTCCTTCTTTCTCCGATTCTCATTTTCTCCTTTTTATAATCATACCTAAGGACTTATAATTCTAACTATTGGTGGTGTCCTTGGGTAGATCCCTCCAGCTCTGGCGGATCATAGGACGGTTATTGCTAACCTTAGTCACCTTATAACTCCATGACTAACCTATGTTGCCGTAAACCATTTTCATGAAAATCTCTTAAAGTGGTTATAATTAAAGACATTTTGTACCACTGAAAGAGTTTTATATTTTGCAGAAATACTCCCCCTCCACACGTGCTTAAGTATTTTGACATAAATCTGCACGGTGAGAGAAGAGCGCGCAGTTTTGAATTGATTAACTCAAGATAGACAATTCCCCGCGAGACACGGTTACGTTGCATAGTTAAAGAGTTACATTGTCAGCTTTTAGGTGACAACTATCTCTAATAACTACCTTGAAGGTGTGGACAAACCTCAAAAGGTTGTCGAACCCGTCAAAGTTCATGTCTACCAAGAGTTTCTCGAATGGTACATTCTACTAGGACAAGTCCTTTGCGAGACACGTTTACATCACTAGCGAACTAGCTTGAAATTATTACCCGTCTCGGATAAGTCTTTTCGAGTTACTAACATTTAAGATCTCATCAATTCGTTGGTTAAGTCTTTAGCACGACGATTCATTAGCGATTCACAACATATTTCCTATCACATAATTTTTCTCCCCCTAAAAAATGTCATATAAATGTTATTTTTGACGAAATTTTGATATCGAATATGTCCATTTCGAGTTTTGTGGGAAGAATTCCACGAAGAACAATTTGTGAACAAAGTTTTAATCAAATACTCCCCCTCAACAAGTGATATTAACTTTTGAGGTTTTGAAAAATCATTATGGGAAGTACTTGTTCTTTTGAGCAAAACTTTGAAATTGAAAGTTTTGATTAGTTTTACTCAAAAGTAAGAAGCTTTCGCTCCTTTTATAAGGATTGTGGCACTGAAGCGTACCATAGGGTCCTTTCATGACAAGTACGGGTTGTACACTGTTATTTGTGCACAAGCCATTGTCAAATATAAATCACACATCCAAATAATGATAAGAGAAACAAATCAAGGAGTACCAGGTATAACACCAGGAGTTCTGTCTGGGCGTTGTTAGCCTGTTAGAGATATGCTTGGACGCCCACCAACAAAGCTCTCCAGTGTCCTTATCTAATCCCGTCTGAACAACCTTTCATCAATCCTGGTGATGATCTTCTTCACATCCCTTCTGTCCCTCGAATTCCATCTCTTCCGTGACCCTATGCCGTCATGGATCTCCTTTAACCGGTATGCTAATCCGTCCCGAACCTTCTGTGATCCCCAAACTTATGAAGCTCTTTGCACGCCATGAAGCAATTGTGGTGTAGTTTACTATGATAAACTACCCCAAATGGTTTCTTGATAAGGGTGTATTGAGCAAGTTGGTTTATGTCGGGAAGGTCTAGCTGTGGTTTTGTGAGATTAACACGCTTCTGGTATGATTCCACGGCAAGTTGAATATCTTCTACACGTTCTTGGATAACGATGTTTCTTATGAATATTAGCAATGACTTGATGTACTCGAGCTGGATATTTGTAGAGAAATGCCGCATTCGTCCTTGTACCTTGGCAAGATACATGTCTTCAATGTCATTGAGCAACAATCTTGGGAAATTTGCTTCTGTAAAGTCATATTCCTGTTCGTCTTGTCGTTTGACCACAATTTTCTTTAGGAATGTGTAGTCCCACTTTGACGACAGGGTAACATGCATAATTGCAATGATCCGTTTGTCACTGAACACTTCCTTTTTTGACTTAAGAACCTGGAAGCTTCTGTAGTAGATTTGTCTTCGTTCAGGCCAATGATGAATCCCATACAGTGCATCGAGGTCATACTTTTCCACTTTGTCAGCAAACATGTGTGTGGCTTCTTCCTCGATGGCTATGTTGTTAGAGTAGATTGCTGCCGGGAAAGGGAAGGTAAGTGATGTAGCATATTTCTTGGAGACATCGCTACCATGTAGAAGAAATTCCAAGTCATTGTTGAAGAAGTAACTATAGGGAATCTTGGGTTGATCCGGTCGGCCAATGGTAGGTAGTAGTTTGGTCCAGTCTGTATAATATGGAGCTTTGTCTTGTCTGGTGAAGTCGATGTTAGCTTCAGGGCTGAGCCAATCGATGTTGTTGGACATGGCTCGTGCTATGTTGTCGAGATGATATTCGACTTCAATGGCACTGTCTGAGCTGTCCTTAAGCAGTTGAAAAGTGTCGTTCTTGATTCGCCTCAACTCTGCTTTTGTCATCTTCTTCACCTTGAACTTTTCTTGGATCATCTTCACTTGCTCCATCGTTCGACCATCTACCGGTTCTTGACCTTCCGGTAATTGAGGAGTTGCATCAACAAGTTTTGAGAACCAGTCATACTCTTCAGTGTCATCATCATCTAGCCATGACACAACTTCGATCTTTTTCTTCTTCTTCGGCTTTGGTGATGATGCTGGTTTCTTTGTTGATGTGGAAGAAGTAGGTTGTTGTTGGGGCTCATGAATTTTTTCATCGTCACCACCAGTATATTCAAAGTGATTACCGATTTTCTCTGTTTGTGGTGGTGACTCAGAGTCCTGAGGTTTATCAGTAGCAGGAGACCGTTGTGGAGATCTTCTTTCGGTGGAGGTCCTTTGGGGTGGTGGAGGCATAGATGATGAATAATCATTTTTCTTCTTTCTTTTCGGTTCAGAGTCTTTATCCGCATCATCATCGTCTCTTGGACGTTTAGCCTTCTCCGCTGTCTGTTTTCATGAGGTTTTGAGTTGATATTCCAGCAATGCCTCAAATAGTTTAGCTTCGTCAAAAGTAAATGTTGCAGATCGTTTAGAAATTTGTAACACCAACTTGGAAATCAACTCTGCATCGGAGACAACTGTAGGCTCAATTGGATTGATCTTCATTGCTACCGGAGTAGATTGCATTGTTTGTGTTAATACAAATAAGCCGTAAAAACGTTTATTTATATTTTACGATCTTCTGATGTTTTGTCGATAACAAAAGTAAGATCATTTTAACGAAACAAATAAAATACGTAAACGGTTTGAACTAATAGTTTTCTAACACACTTACGCTTTCACATAAAACACTAAAACTAGTATAAGTGATTTTATGCTTAAGATATACATATGTACAACAACTAGTGTGTACATATTGAGTTAACACATACTTAATCTAAGTATACTAAAATGGGTAAAAACAAGTATATACTAAAATGGGTAAAAACAAGTATATACTAAATAGATAAAAACTAGCAAATGGTTTTGACCCATAACCCATGGTTTTATATATACCACTTAACCAAGTTCAATGTATCCTTAAGGTACATTGTATCTAGAAAGAAAACCATGGATCAACCCATAACCCATGACCCATGACCCATAACCAAAAATACCCATGGGTAAAGAGGAGCGTTCCACGGATCCCTAGCTTTGTGCTAGCCGGATCCCAAGTGGAAGGGATCCGTGGGATCCGGGGGAACAGTAGGATTTTTCCTCTATAAATAGTGAGCCATTTCTTCATTATAGCTCACCCTTTTCTAACACACTTTCTCCCCTGAGTTAAATCTCACTAACCTTAGATCCAAGAGATCTACGTTTGTAGTCTTGTTTTTGTGTGATCTTTTAGGTTCCTCTTAAAAGCAAGATCACCACCTTTGAAGTCGAGCAAGCTCAAGTCCATGAGTTGCCAAGCTTCTTCATCATCAAGGCTACTAAAGTCCTCTTGTTGATGATCTCTTTCATTCTTCAAAGAATTGTAGTGTTGAAGACATTAGTGAAAGATGTCTCAATTGTCAAGACGAAGATATTAGTGAAGGGTATCTATCGTCTACAGGATAAGCACTTGTGGTAGGTGCTTAGAAGTCAAGACAAGAAGCATTAGTGAAAGGTGCTTAGAAGTCAAGACTTGAAGCATTAGTGAAAGGTGCTTCGAAGTAAAGACACAAGACATTAGTGAAAGGTGTCTTGTAGATCTAGTCAAAGGCATTAGTGAAAGGTGCCTTAGATGTATATTCGATATGGTGTGTTTCGATGTACTAGATAGACTAGCATTAGATCCAAGGATATAGATATCCTTGATGATGTTTTAAAGGAGTAGATCTCCTTTGGGATTAGTCGTTGGTGTAGTGTGGTAGTAGTTCCTCCATTGAAATGGAACTAGGTGCTTAGCCTAGTACCTAATAAAGGGTAGGCGACGTTGTGAAGGTGTAGTTCACCTAAGGTGTGAAAGAACTCGGTGGTTAGCCTAGCACCATATAAAGGGTAGGCGACGTTGTGTAGGTGTGGTTCGCCTTGGTGTGAAAGAACAAGGTATTTAGCTTTGTACCGGAAAAAGGTTAAGCGACGTTGTGAAGGCTTCTCCGCCATAAGGAGATTGGTGTAGTGTTTACGAACTCTCGAGTAGGTGACTCGGGGAGTGGAGTAGGGCAAGGAAGGTGTCCTTGTAGCCGAACCACTATAAATACTCGCGTTGTGGTTTTGTGCTTCTTACTCTTTATCTTTTCATTACATATCTTAATATGCTTGTTTATCAACATCCAACGCACACAACCAAATAGGTTGACATAAGTCGATCTAAATATTTTAAAAGGAAGTTTTAATTGGTAAAACTATTCAACCCCCCTTCTAGTTTTCCTCAATTGGCATCGGAGCTTCGTTACCAAGTCTCTTGAAGTATATTGTACTTTAAAAACTTGATACGATCCATAGTTAATTGAAAACTACAAAGAAGGTTTTTCATAAAAACAAACACCATGTTTTTCAAAAACTATATGTTTGGATGTTGATTTGATAACAACATTTTGTTTATATATCTTTTCATTTAATTGCACTAATCTTCTTTATGATGTTGATTAGTCAAAGCTCATACCCACCAAGCTTTAGGAGACGCTTGGTAACAAGAATACCTTCCTTAAGAAGGTATCTTAAACGCAAAGGAGCAAGAATCGTCTAAGTGACATTTGTCATTTGTAAAGACATTCCTAAGTGCATTCGAGGTATGACTTTCTACTTATATCTAAATGATATTTTTTTTGGGTAAAAGAGATTTTTCACCCTGGTAAAATGCATTACACCAAAAAACGTTAAAGTACATAGGATAGGGGTGAATCCCCCATCTCAAGCCCGATCAGGACGACAGAAATGCACAACATGTGCAACTTACATGAAACAACTATATAAGAATGACAACCATTCTTATAACTTACAAATAAACCAACAAGCTACATGTGACTATATAAGGAAAACAAAAACATGAATGCCCTACTCAGGAATAAAACCTGAGCCTTCTATAGTCATAATAGCAAACCATATTATCCTCCAAGCCATCTCCATAAGCTATGTTTAAACACGGCAACATTGACGAGGATGAATAAACATACACGAAGAAGCCTCACATAAAAGGTAAGGAAAGCGCCATATAATCAATATAATCCAATCAATAGTGAAACTGAATAGCTTCCAACCCGTACAAGCTCCAGCAACTTACCACAAAAAACCATACTTGGTACTCATGAAACGTATACCAAACATGCAAAAAGAACCACCATGTTGAGCAAAGATCCGAAATGACCCTAATTAGCCCCAACAAGAGCTCGATCCATTGCCGATGCAATAAAAAAGTTATTGCCCAAATATCCAAAAAAACACGATGCAATATAGATCAAAGCTAATAATAGGGTGATATGCAACCCTAACTTCCCATAGACAAATAAACCCACGAGCACCATGAGGTCAGATTATGTCAAAATAGGTCATGACGAAGACAACCATAACGAACGACATGAATCTGCCCAAGTCCAATGCAGTTTACAACCGCAACTTACAATAAAAATTCAGATCCACCGCAAGTCCAGTATTATTGCATGAAGCATACAATAGTAACCTATGTATGAGTGCTAGTCAATGAATGAGATCAGAATCAGAAGATAATAGGGTGTACGAGCAGCCCCAACTTTCAGCAACATAACACAAAGACCACGTACAAATGGTGTAAATCAGAAAACCAGATCTAATATCACATAAAACCTCCATTGGGTACCAGCAAACATCTGAAACAAACTCAAAATCTGATTAAAATGTTGACATACCCCGACTTGAACAAATGCATCAAAACACCAAATCCCAGCAAAAACGCCTAAATAAATCATTAAGAGAACTAGGTGAAAAAGAGCATCTTCAAATATGTAATGTGTTTGTAGTAATAGGAAAACCACAAAACATAACTTCCAATTAAACAATAAAATGAAACATGATAGCCAACGAATAGCACCACGATCAAGCTAATCAACTCCAAAAACAAAACCTAGTACCACCCAAATATGGACAACACTTTTAACCAATGTAAATGACACCATGAAGTAGCCAAGCACTTCGAACGCAACAATGATTCAAATCTGACCACAGTCGCGACATCTAAATATCAAGCAAACCATTTTATCTCACATAACCCACAAACAACAACGCAATACGAAGCAACCAAGCACGAATCTGACCTCAATAATCAACTTGCAGAAAAACTAAAACCCTAAATAAGAATTACCTATAAACGACTGAAAAATAAACCCAAGAAGGGTATCGTCAAAGCACAAATCGACCCTTGTAGTGTAAACCCACAAATCGACCCTTGTTGAAACCCTAAACAGGTTTGTTACAACGATGGTGTGAAGAGGATCAATCAACAACTGATTAAAGAAAATATGGCAGTAAGCACGCTAAATACAAATCGATAAGAGTGGATCTCTAGAATCGGTATGCTATAAAAAACAAAACCAATATTACGAACCCTAAATAAAAACCGATCAACAACCACAATCTTGAATGTTAGGGGTTCGAAGAGTGGACCAAAAACAGTAGCGATTCTTGAATGTAGCTTAGTTTATAAGTGTTATTTGTTAGGCATTTATTTGAGTAGATTTTTGTGTTTACACATGATTTACATGTAACTTCATTAGGAAGCATTTTTCTCACATACGTGTTATATTTCTCGTATATATATAACTTATGTTTTATTTCTTCTTAAATCCAATAATAAAACAAAATACGAATTTCAAAAATTCCCCTATTTATACTCCCACAGTCGAACCTTCTAATCAAACCTTCACTTTTTCAAATTTTCCAATTTCAAAAATTCCCTCTCATTCAAAAACTTCATCTTCCTCCTCATTCCATCTCTTCCTTAACCAAGAAGATCCGTCATCAACATGGTTTACATCGCACTCGTGCTCATCGCCCTAACACTCATCGCACTTGTGTTCCCTATGATGAAGTTCACATACGGAGACATTTACTTTGTGTTGTTGATCTATATTGGGGTCATATACCCAATCCTTTGTATCATCCTCAGCATTGAAATGCAATATTATTGATAATCTATTTTATCTAGGATGTTTGTATTATAATGTGTGTTTCATTTCTTTTGATCTATATGTGTTATATTCTTTCGTGATGCATTAGATGTCATGTATGCATGCTAAAAGAAAATGTAGGATAAAACATACCTCGTGGTACAAAAACCGTAAAACCTATGTTTTTATCAAAACTGGTTTTGTTACTACAGATCCACGGATCCCGGAAGTTACACTAGCCGGATCCCTTTTGAAAAGGAACCGTGGGATCCGTCCTACTAGAAAACAGTTTGTCACACAAATTAAAAACTACTTTTCCTCTAAAAAGTAATACTTCTCTAATGTGTGTATAATAAGTAAGTTAAGTGTTTCTTTTGATAAAAACCCATTGTTAATAAAAATCTAATAAAAAATGTTAGATAATCATTGGTTAACTAACATCATCGCTTTCTATTAACTCGTCGTTTCTCTAGATTCAACTATGACGCATAAATATGAGTTTGATTTTTCACTCACTAGCGTCTACACTCCGAACATCTCTCTCGAACCCAACACACCTAGCAATCATGTCCGTGGGTTCAATAATCTCGAAAACCCCGAAGGACGTATTGTAGACACCTCTCTATAATTCGAAGAAGGTATCAATACCTCCTTCCGAGCCATAGGACTAGAATGTCTTCTTGAAATCAACGAGAAGATATGTCCAAGGTTCATAATGGAATTCTTCCGTCAAGTGGAACTCGTTCGTAACGAGGATCGCTCTCTATCTCTTTGGTTTTATATCAAAAACCAAAAATTCACTTTAAGCCTTGGGCATCTTGCTCACATCCTCCGAATTCGAAACCATGGACAATGTGCCTTCACCGAAGATTGGTCTCTTGATTCTCTCTTCAACTTTCGTGAGGAAAATAGTCCATATTCCTCACACATACCCTCTCCGGAAGATTTAAATCGCATAATATGCAAACCTCAACCATATTACTCCAATCCAAACATTATCCATACACGGGATATCCGAGAACAGTACAAGCCTCTTGCTCTCATTCTACGTGAAAATTTTTGGAGTCTTAGGGGAAATCGAGATATTCTTCCCGCTTGTTGTGCTCACATGCTGTACTGTTTGCTAACACAACAACCATACAATCTTGCCTACTTCTTCGCAAGGCGAATTGCAAATCTTCAAGGCTCCAAGAATAAACTCATCCCTTATGGAATGTTCTTGACACGCCTCTATCACAATGTTATGCACTTCCATCCTCAATTTCAAAGTCCGTTGTACGTACTTGTGAACAAGATGATGGAACCGCTAAACATATCTCTCATGAAGACTTTCTTCATTCCTGATTCCACCAATACCCATCAAACACATAATGATCCTCCTAGCGAAGACACTCAAGGAACCTAGAATAGTCAAATAGGATCAATTCTACTCTACTCATTATTTATCAATGTAATCCTATTTCTTTCATGAAATAAAACGTCTTACACTTGATATCTTAGTTTTAGAACTCCTTTAAACAAAACTTGGAATATAATGCATTGTCAAGATCATTGCATACCTTTAGTAAAGGTTCTGTCTAGCAGATAGACGGATCCCAAATGTTGTACTAAACGGATCCCTACATCTAGGGAACCCTGGGATTCGGCAAAACAGAAAATGCAATTGCAAGCATTGTATGTCAAACACATCCTTTAGAACACCTCACACTAAGCTAAACATAGTATCTTAAGATAGATTAAGACTTTATCAAGATAGGTTGACATTTCCTACTCATTCCAACTCACAAAGATCACACTCTAAGACTTTGTTAGATCTACCATTTCAATCCATCACTCTTCCGCTCTCAAAACTCACACTTCATTTTTTTTACTTGATCCCTCACATCTAGGTTAGAAATCCTTCGATTATGACAAAATTGATCATTAATCAACCTCACCTCAAAATTGATCAAAGTTGCTCAAATCCTAGTTTTTCCCATCTCAAAACCATTAGGATATTTTCCAAAACACAATCCTAAGTCACCACCTGATCTCTAGGATCATTTAGCTTCAATTAACACTCTCATCTTTAGTGTCATCCTTGCTCACTCATTGGTACTCATGAAAGTTCCAAATCCTTCCATAAAAGACAATCATTAGCTACGTCACTCACCACCTTCAAGTACTTAAGCACCCCTTCATTTAAGACACTTAGGAAGACTGAAACACTCAAGATATTATAGGTCTTAGATCTTAGAAACATCATTTCCACTTTTTCATAGCTGCTGATAGCCGGATCCCTAGGATTAGCCTATACGGATCCCTCTGAGAAAGGAACCGTGGGATCCGGATGACAGTATAGGTCAAATCTTGCTAAAACAATCATTTCAACTCATCTTCCTAACTCAAACACTCCATCTCATCTTAAATGAGTTCCTAGATCAGTCCATCCTCTAAAGTTGACTCTTGTGCATGTTAATCATCAAATTCCAATGAATCCTAGTGGCATAAGGCTTAAATGCACCTTCCAAATTTCTTGGTTTATAAACCACCTTGTTAGGACCTCCATTGTCATCACTCTCATCCTAACTTTCAGCTTTTGCAACCTCTTGAAATCATCCCATCATGAGGAAAACCCCAAGTAGCAACTTATCTACCATAGAACCACCCACGAAAAAGGCCCGTGTTATACACGAAATCTCTTCAACCGAATCATCTCCGGTCAAGCCAACAAATGATAGGATCCTCCCTCTTCCAATCAAACCAATTCCTAAAAGGATAGTACCCACAAAACTACCAATGCCAAACACCACCATACCTCCTAGGCCAAACAATATCATCTCCACTAAACCATCACCATTGGTTCCTAGAGCTATCTCATTTACATCCTCACAATCATCACCACACCTCTACAATTTAGAGGACTTGCCACCTAGGCCGTCTCATCAGCTTCCGCCGACAAGATTCTCCTCATTAGGAGGAATAATGATTCAAAATCAAGGTGTTTAGTCAACACTTGCTCCGGCTTCCTTTTCGCCGTCTCCATCATATAATCCTATTTGGATTATGAGAAATCATCAAAGTCAACCACCCGACCATATGAAAGTTGACACTTCCTTACCACCACCATCATTCTTGGTCGAGGCATTCTCAAATGCACCTCCACTAATCCCTCCATCGCTTGAAGCTCCGCAAGCCGCCTCACTTGATCCTTCGCATCAAGCCATTTTATTTCCTCCACCACCACTACCTAGCCATGACAAAGATTGCTATCATTGTCAACATGTTGAAATTTTGATACATGAAGTACGAGAAGACCAACGTTTCATGTTCTATCATCTCCTCGAACGTTTCGACGAGATCAAACCTAAACAAAACTTGAGCTAGAAGATTTTAGTGGTGTCCTAGCATCAAGCGTTAGATAACCTAGAAATTGCTAGTCATGTATTATCTATTTTCTTATTTTTAGAGTCATGTATATCATAACTCTTGTTTTATTAAATGGAATTACATGCTACTTGTTATTTTTCTGAGAATATGTATTCATATCTCATTTATGTGATAACATTACTTGTTATATCACCTTTGCTGATTTTAGTCATCAGCCAGACGGATCCCTCAGTATTGCCTAGACGGATCCCTACTAGGAGGGAACCGTGGGATCCGTGAAGTCAGTGTGTTTTTTTTTACTTAAATCACATTTGCAGGAAATTGTGAATTATACTTGTTTTCTAACCCTTGTTTTGCAGTTATTCAATTAACACATAAAGTATTTGACATCCTAAAGCTAGGGGGAGCTTGGTGTCAAAACAATACGTTGCAAAATTACTTGCAACATTTGATTTAAATTTCATGACTTCCCGTTGCAAATTTTGCAATCATCTAGGGGGAGCACACCCGTCACATAGACGTAATCTTTTGCATAAGTTAGTTGCAAATGAACTAGATTAGAATTAGTTTCTTGACGCCCTTACTTAGGGATGGACTCGTCAAGGGGGAGTAACGATGAGATCCTTTCCCGTTACTTGCTCTAAATTTTTTTTCTTTCACATGTTTTTCTTAAAAACGATGTGTTGCTTTCTCTCAAACACTTTTTGTTTCGACAAAAAGGGGGAGAAGAAAGTAAAAACTACAAATTCAAACTTTTACGAATTTTAGCTTTTCCTTAAAATACTCTTATGTTTTGTCATCAACAAAAAGGGGGAGATTGTTAATACAAATAAGCCATAAAAACGTTTATTTATATTTTACGATCTTCTGATATTTTGTCGATAACAAAAGTAAGATCATTTTAACGAAACAAATAAAATACGTAAACGGTTTGAACTAATAGTTTTCTAACACACTTACGCTTTCACATAAAACACTAAAACTAGTATAAGTGATTTTATGCTTAAGATATACATATGTACAACAACTAGTGTGTACATATTGAGTTAACACATACTTAATCTAAGTATACTAAAATGGGTAAAAACAAGTATATACTAAAATGGGTAAAAACAAGTATATACTAAATAGATAAAAACTAGCAAATGGTTTTGACCCATAACCCATGGTTTTATATATACCACTTAACCAAGTTCAATGTATCCTTAAGGTACATTGTATCTAGAAAGAAAACCATGGATCAACCCATAACCCATGACCCATGACCCATAACCAAAAATACCCATGGGTAAAGAGGAGCGTTCCACGGATCCCTAGCTTTGTGCTAGCCGGATCCCAAGTGGAAGGGATCCGTGGGATCCGGGGGAACAGTAGGATTTTTCCTCTATAAATAGTGAGCCATTTCTTCATTATAGCTCACCCCTTTCTAACACACTTTCTCCCCTGAGTTAAATCTCACTAACCTTAGATCCAAGAGATCTATGTTTGTAGTCTTGTTTTTGTGTGATCTTTTAGGTTCCTCTTAAAAGCAAGATCACCACCTTTGAAGTCGAGCAAGCTCAAGTCCATGAGTTGCCAAGCTTCTTCATCATCAAGGCTACTAAAGTCCTCTTGTTGATGATCTCTTTCATTCTTCAAAGAATTGTAGTGTTGAAGACATTAGTGAAAGATGTCTCAATTGTCAAGACGAAGATATTAGTGAAGGGTATCTATCGTCTATAGGATAAGCACTTGTGGTAGGTGCTTAGAAGTCAAGACAAGAAGCATTAGTGAAAGGTGCTTAGAAGTCAAGACTTGAAGCATTAGTGAAAGGTGCTTCGAAGTAAAGACACAAGACATTAGTGAAAGGTGTCTTGTAGATCTATTCAAAGGCATTAGTGAAAGGTACCTTAGATGTATATTCGATATGGTGTGTTTCGATGTACTAGATAGACTAGCATTAGATCCAAGGATATAGATATCCTTGATGATGTTGTAAAGGAGTAGATCTCCTTTGGGATTAGTCGTTGGTGTAGTGTGGTAGTAGTTCCTCCATTGAAATGGAACTAGGTGCTTAGCCTAGTACCTAATAAAGGGTAGGCGACGTTGTGAAGGTGTAGTTCACCTAAGGTGTGAAAGAACTCGGTGGTTAGCCTAGCACCGTATAAAGGGTAGGCGACGTTGTGTAGGTGTGGTTCGCCTTGGTGTGAAAGAACTCGGTATTTAGCTTTGTACCGGAAAAAGGTTAAGCGACGTTGTGAAGGCTTCTCCGCCATAAGGAGATTGGTGTAGTGTTTACGAACTCTCGAATAGGTGACTCGGGGAGTGGAGTAGGGCAAGGAAGGTGTCCTTGTAGCCGAACCACTATAAATACTCGCGTTGTGGTTTTGTGCTTCTTACTCTTTATCTTTTCATTACATATCTTAATATGCTTGTTTATCAACATCCAACACACACAACCAAATAGATTGACATAAGTCGATCTAAATATTTTAAAAGGAAGTTTTAATTGGTAAAACTATTCAACCCCCCTTCTAGTTTTCCTCAGTTTGCTTGACCAATTTGCATGAGATTTGGATAAAGTTGTCTTGTGAACATCTCTCTTGTCACTCCAGGAACGGTGTCGAGAAGGAACTTATGAGTGTAGTCCCTAATCGTCTTGTTCATTTCTCCCAACATCTCGTTTATCGGTTTTTGAAGAAGATTGATACTGTCGGCGAGCTGATTCAGTTTCCTGTTAACAATGTTACGTTTCTTTGCTTTTCTGACAGCATTAACAATCTTCGTCTTGGCACGTGATGCCCAAGTGTCGGTTGGTTTCTTTATCGATCTGGATGCGGATCTGGTGGTTGCTTTGGATGGTGGTGGAGATGAATGAGAAGATGAGTCTGACGATGATGATTCATGAGGAGGCTCAGGGTCCTTTGGTGGCTTAAAAGTTTGTTCCTTGCTACGTTCGGGACTATCCAGAATATAGTCATCTGCTTCCTTTTCGGCTTTAGCATTTTCTGCAGCCTTAACACTAGTTTCTTCATCTGCTTTTGCTAGAGCTTCTTTTTGTGCTTTTTCTTTAGTAGTAGCATCAACATCTTCATCAGTAATTTTCTCAGTCGTCTCCTTCTTCTTATCAGGTTCCTCAAAGTCAAAAATGATCTCATCCTCTAGTTGATGTGGTTGTGATTCGTGGGTGGTGGTACCAGTTCCCTTATTGGGTTGATTAACCGCATCGGAAACTGGTGTGGTTAGTGCACCACCACTTGACCCTCCATGGCCACGAGTTTGTTGTAGGTTGAACTCCTTAGCAACATGTTGAAGTATGAGATTCTTCAGTTTCTTTCTGTAATCTTTGTCTTCATCCTGTGGCTCTTCATCTGAGCTCTCTTCTTCCTGCTCTTGCACTGGAGTTTTCCCTTTATCAGACTTGGGACTTAGAGGTTTTTCAACTGTTAGTGTATCATCTGTTGCAGTTTCTGAGTAGATAACCTCTTCATCCGTTTTAGTGTCCTCGGAGCTCTCATCCATTAATTTTTGTTCTGGTTTGGGATTAGGGATGGCATTCTTTAATGGAACTCTCGTTTTGAGTGTGTGAGTCCTCTTTGGATACTTACGAGTACTCTCAGTGCTTGTAATACTTCCAGCACTGCCTTTCCTGGTCTTCCTAACAGGTGTACCAGAAGACTTTTCATCTATGAACCCCACTTTGCCTGATGCCACTGCTTCCAGATAACGTTTGTACGATTGAAGTCCTTTGATATCAGCAGTAAGAAGGCAATCTGGTAATACCGCACCTTGTTTCTTCGTTGTTGAGTCCTTAAATCTGACAACATTGAGTGTGGGCTCAAGCAACACGGAGTGATGGTTGGGGTCATCAAGTCTCAAAGGAATGTCCGGATTATTCCCAAGTATTCTTTGGATCAAAAGCTTAGTATATCTGATGTAGGGAATCTTGGTGCCAGGTTTCCTGAGATATGACATCATGTCATCCCAAATCAGACTTGCAAATTCGATGTGCATCATTTTAACCATGCCCCAAAATATTTGTAGTTCCATGAGCTTAGGATGCTCAAAACCACTATCACGTCCAGAAAATGATTTGGCAATCATGATGTAGAAGGTTCTCCATGGCTGGGGGATGTTTTTAAGATCAACAGAAGAGTGTTTTGTGATGATCCCAGCAGCTTCATCATAGCCGATGTCGACCATGAACTAGAGAGTGACCTCTTCCGAAGGAGAAGCAACATAGTCAGCAGGCTGGATGGTAGGAAGAAGAAGAATAGCCCTTAAGTCAGCTGGAGTGATGGTGACTTGTTTGTCGTTGAGTGTCACTGTCAGAGCATCTTGACCTTTGACATTCTTCATGGTGTGCCAGAATTGTTGAACATAAATCACCGGCACAGTTGCAGAATTAGTGAGCATATTCTTGTAAGGATGAGTCTTCAGAATATCCATAGCAATTTGACAAGAAGAATCAGAACACGTGAAGTTATCAAAATCGACTCTGAGATTGTTCTTCCCAATCTTCATTGTGTAACCGTTGGGGAAGATGTCTTCCATAGTGAGAACATTTGATGCATCAACGTTTTCCATTTGGACGTCCATATTGTGATCTGAAAGATATTGAGCCAAAAGAACCAACATATCGAAAGACATTACGTTAGTCAAAAGTTAATTTTATTGTCCAATGATTGAATAAGTTATGTTGATGAATGTTACGAGTCCAACGTCACTTGTTTGTCCAATAGTCCAAAGTAGTCGTGATAAGATTCGTGAATATATTACTTTTGAGTTTTAAAGTCCAAATTTTCACTTATTTTCACAACATTTTAACCATTTAAGCTTATTAGTGACATTTTGGATTCGTGACGTTATGATTAATTTATTTACAGGTTCGTACGCGTAACAATTCATAATTATGGTTAAAAATTAGGCTTAAGCGTAAGAGTTGCAAGCTTATGCGTAAACAGTAGACCATACGCGTAGGCATAAGCTTATGCGTAGGAACTTAACTTACGCGTAAGAAATGTTACGGGTAGGAAAAGAGCCCTTAGCATAAGGCTTACTCGTAATCGTATGTTGGAGCTTACGCATAAGGTTTACTCATAAGAGTGAACCTTATGCGTAAGACTCAAGTTTACGCATATCCTTCACAGGATACGCGTAGTCCCATGTAGAACCTTACGCGTAAAGGTTATGCGTAAGATTACTCTTACGAATAACTATCTATGCGTAAGGCAATCCTTATGCGTAGGAATCCATGTTTAACCTTGATTCTGAATATTTCACACATAATAACCTGAAACAAATTAATCATAACACATTTATTAACATATTATTCAATCCCCTTCAATTTTCACATGAACTTAGTCCAAAACAGTTTATGCGTAAAACACTCTTATGCGTAAGTCTAAACCCTAATCATTCAAACTTTTACGAGTAAGGAATTTAGCCATAGGAATGACACCAAATGTTTTCTGGGATACCTTAGAAGTTATATGATAGTGTTGCAACAAGTTATAACATCAAAAACCTCTTGAATCAATAGTACCCAATTCATATGAGTATAAACCCTAATTTTTAATTTTCACAAAATTGATGTTTCTGGGTATGATTTGTGACTGGTTTTGATAAATTTAACAAGTAACAAATATAACACAACCATCTAATTGTCCAGAAACACTCACATAAGAAAACCCCTAATTCATACGCATGAACCATAAATTTGAAAAATGATTAATTAGTGTTTTTGGGTGGATTTGGTGGTTAGAACTAGATTTAGAATGATAGTAACAACATTTAAACACACTTATTTCAACACCAAACACCCAAACATGATTCCGGGTTCATACGCTTATGCGTAGAACATGAAATCATGCCTAGGGACAAATCTAACCGTTGGATTTTAAAACAAATCAAAACCTATTTTTAGATAATCACCTAGAACGATTAAACACTTACAAATTTGAAGATTAAAGCACGGTTTTGAAGATTGAATCTTATGCGTGGGATGAGTGGTTGAGAAAATTTAATGTAAGTATTAAATGAATTGAAAAGTTTGGTGAAGAGTTTTGTTAAAATTAGTTTGAACTTTTGACAACATTGGTCCCTCCACCTCAACCATTTTCATCCACAGCCCATAAGTTCCACTTTGGTTACTTATGAAGTATAGTTTTGGAAATAAACTTGACGACGCTCCCCCTTGACTTAAGAAATAATGAAATTTTAAAAATTTGAGTCCGAGGAGTGTCAAGGAACAAGAAACGAGTCCACCATTATCAAAGATACAACCAGTATTAGGTAACATGCAAGTACAAGGTTTTATGAAACATAAAAATATTCACTTTCTCCCCCTCAACACTTGTTCAGGAAAATGTGAAAAGTTAGATAGAACAAAGTGTTGACTGAAGTTTTGTACTTGCCATGTTTGAAAGAAATGAGATAGAAGAATATTTTTGAATTTTATCCGATTTTATATTTTTGTATTTGGTTTTTGAAAAATATTTACAAAAGAGGTTTTGGTGTTTGACTGGTTTTAAGATTGTTTTAAAAGTTCGTCCAGTTCCTCTGGAGTCAAACACCGCATACCAATCCGGTAGACCAACTCAGTAAACATAGCATGAGCTAAGGCTTTGGTGAGAAGGTCTGCCAATTGGTATTCAATACCCACAAAGTATAATTCAACGGTACCCTTTTCCACATGCTCCTTGATGAAATGATATCGAAGGTCGATGTGCTTTGATTTCGAATGTTCAACAGAGTTGCACGAGATCGCAATAGCACTTCGATTGTCGCATTACATCAGGATTCTATCAAATACGTAACCATAGTCTTTGAGTTGTGTTCTCAGCCAGATGACTTGAGCACAACACGCGGACATGGCTACATATTCTGCTTCAGTTGAGGACATCGATGTACAATCCTGCTTCTTCGATTGCCATGGCACCAGTTTATCACCAAGAAATTGTAAAGCTCCTGAAGTACTTTTTCGAGAATCTAAGCAACCTGCGTGATCAGCGTCTGAAAAAGCTATTAGTTCAAAACCAGAATCCTTCGGATACCAGATCCCCAAGTTAATGGTTCCCTTGATGTATCGGAGGATTCTTTTAGCCTCAGAGAGGTGAGTTTCAGTTGGTCGCGACTGATAACGGGAGCAAAGATATACAACAAAGACAATATCATGTCTACTGGCTGTTAGATACATGAGAGACCCAATGATACTATGGTATTTGGTAGGGTCAACCAATTTCCCATGCAAATCAGCATCCAGTTTCTTGGTATGTGCCATTGGTGTGGCATAGGTGTCACAGTTTTGCATTCCATTTTTGTTTAAAATTTCAAGGGCATATTTGGACTGACTCAAGAAAATACCACGGGGTGATTGATGAACTTGTAGTCCTAGAAAGAACGTAAGTTCACCCATCATGGACATTTCAAAATGTTTTTTCATAAGTTTTGAAAAAGCGTTTGAGTACTTTAGATGTGTTGACCCAAAAATGATGTCATCCATATAAATTTGAACGATTAAAATGTGAGCCCCGTGATATTGTATGAATAGTGTAGGGTCGACCAATCCTTTGACGAAATTATTAGCGATAAGAAAGGATGACAACTTATCATACCACACCCGAGGGGCTTGTTTGAGACCGTAGAGAGCCTTGTTCAGTTTGTAGACGTGATTAGGGAACTCTGGATCAACGAATCCTTCTGGCTGGCTAACATAGACCGTTTCTTTCAGTTTTCCATTGAGAAAAGCAGTTTTGACGTTCATCTGAAAGACCGTGATGTTCATGTGAGCCGCAAATGCGAGAAAGATCCAAACAGCCTCAAGTCTAGCAACTGATGCGAATGATTCCTCGTAATCAATCCCTTCTTCTTGTCTATAACCCTTAGCCACCAGACGTGACTTATTTTGGATAACCGTTCCTTCAGCATCCAGCTTGTTTTTCCAAATCCATTTGAGACCAATAACATAGACTCCAGTTGGTTTTCAACCAATTCCCATACTTCAAGACGTTTAAACTGATTGAGTTCTTCTTGCATGGATTCAATCCAGTTGTCATATGTCATGGCATCCTTAATGTTTTTGGGTTCAGCTTGGCAGACGGTAAGTTCATAAATGCAATGTTCACCGTCAGTCTAAAGTCGTTGTCTAGTTACTACTGGTTGATTCGGGTTGCCAATAATATTCACTAGAGGATGGTCTTTAGTCCAACGATGTGTGGAGGGTTGATGTTGATATACATTCTGCAGATTAGGAGGATTCAAATGACTTGTAGATGATTCCGCAACATCAGATGTGGCAGTTTCATTAGCAAAAGGGTTGAAGAACGCATTTGGATCATAATCTGCAGGTGGGGGTACTTCATTGTTCAGAAGATCATCAGCTGGTTCAGCGTCATTGGATGCGGTTTGTTTGACTTTTGTTGTAGAATCAACTGGTGGTGCTTCCTCAACAGTATTTGTTGTTGCAGGTGTATCAGGTATTAGATTATGATCAGGTTGAGCAGCGGAAACATTTGATACATCTGGAGCACGTTCATCAATATCATCACTAAACAGAGGAGCAAATAGCTGTTCTATTTGACGTCGAGTAAGTTGTAAACTAGGTTCAGCTGATGATGGGGTTTGAGGGAAGTTTAAACGGTTATGACCGGGTTCCAAGCTGTTATGCTCAGAAGCCATTTCTGTAAGCTCATCGGAATTTGCATGAATCGTTTCCATAATCTCCCTTGTATGATGATTCCATATCCGGTGACCCTTAGAGTTTTCACAATATCCAACAAAGACTCCAATGTCAGCTTTGGCTTTGAGCTTACCAAAGTCATCACGATCATTATTTGGGTAACAAAGGGATCCAAATACATGAAATTGTTTGAGATTCGGTTTTCGGTTATTGATAAGCGCATAAGGTGTTTTGTTGTGGCGTTTGGTAATCATTGAACGATTCTGAGTGTAGCATGCAGTTGACACGGCTTCTGCCCACAAGTAATCTGGAAGTTTTGCATTTATCAACATCGTTCTTGCAGCTTCCACTAACGTGCGGTTTCGTCTTTCAACAACTCCGTTTTGTTCTGGTGTGCGTGCAATGGATGTTTGATGCTCAATTCCCACTTTCTCATAATATGCACGAAGATTTTGATTCACAAATTCAATTCCTTTGTCTAATCTAATTTGTCTGACTGTGTTCCGGAGCTGAACTTGAATTTTCGTGAGAAAGGTGATGATCATCTGTGGAGCTTGATCTTTACTTCGAAGAAAATAAACCCAAGTCCATCGTGAGTAGTCATCTACAATTACCAAGATGTAGCGTTTGCCATTAATCGTCTGCACGCGCATCGGGCCACACAAATCCATGTGAAGAAGATGAAGCACATGCTGTGAGCTGTGTTCCACCTTTGAAGGAAAGTGAGCACGAGTGCTTTTCCCTTGTTCACAAGCTGAGCATAGGTGATCTTTAGAATACCAAAATCTTGGGAGACCTTCAACAAGTTTGTATCGAGCAAGATTGGTTATGGTTTGAAAGTTTAAATGTGAGAGACGACAGTGCCATAGCCAAGATTTTGTAGATGTTGCCTTTGAAAGTAGACAGATGGGAGATGAAGCAATCATGTCTTGCATTGAGATTGTATAAAGGCTTGAATTGCGGGTACCAGACATAAGATCGTTTCCTTGTAAATCACGAATGAAACAAGTTTTCTCCAGAAAAGCAACTTCCAAATCTCCATCACAGAACTGACCAACTGAGAAGAGATTGTGACCGAGGCCTTCCACATAATAAACCCTTCTAATTTTGATGTTGCCATTGATGTAGTCTCCGTAGCCCATGATAGCTGCGAAGTGATCATTCCCGAATCTGACAGTGCCAATGAACTTTGCAACAAAGTTTGATAACAGTTTGAGATTGCCTGTCATGTGTCGGGAACATCTGCTATCAACAATCCAAAGGATGATCTGTATCACCTGAATTACACACAGACGACACAGATGGAATAGAAGTAGATGTGGAACCCGAAGAGTTAGAGGGTTCCGAAGCAGTTATAGTTGAAACACACATGTTTATGATTTTAGGTATCCATTGAAATCCCAGTGTATTATGTAACCATTTCTGCCATCGCCAACTAGTCTTAGCTTTGGTTTTAGTGAATGCACTAGGTGATAAGTTCTTCCTAGGACGTGAAGGGGGTACTATGGGTACATCAATAATCTTAGTCGGAACACTAGAAGGTGGTTTACCTAGAACAGACTTAGAAGCATTAGTGGGCCTAGAGGTATTCCGTGTTCTATTATTCCGCTTACGATTCAAGATAGCCTTAGCAACACATTTATCATGACAACCAGAAAACATGCTTTTACGACAACCAACACAAGAAGCTTCAAACATAACATTTAAAGTACTTAAAGATTCAGAATTCGTTACATCACTTTTTCCATTACATTTGTCAGACGCAATATATAAAGTGGGTGCAAATTGAGTTTTATTCAAAGTCCTAAGGTGTTCTTCTACTTCAGCATTCTTTATTGTTCTTTTCTTACGTCGCAACTTCCTATTCTTCCTTGTATTGCTCCTAGGCGGTGAAGTGCGGTCGTTGGGAAAAGAGGCAACTATTCTTGTTTCAGTAGAGGGAAGCACATTAGTTTCTTGTGGTTTGTCATTAGATGTTCTAGAGTCATTTTGAATCTGTTTAGGTTCAGTTACTACAGTGTTACTATCCCTATCTTGCTTAAGTTTCACCAACTCTGCTTTTAGATCATGGATTTTGTGTAACAAATCTAGATTTTCAGAACGAGTGAGACCATCTCGTCGTAAAACATCTTTGGTGTATGCAAGATGATCATCAAGGTCTTTTGACGCTTTAGCATGAGTCATTTTGAGTAAATCAAATATGACACCATATTCCTTTTTAACTTTTGAAATGTCTTGTTCATATTTTGAGATTTGACACTTCAAAGACATATTTTCATCATCCAGTTGCTCAAGTTTTGGATTAAGAGTTTTGGTATGCAACTGGTTGATTTTGTTTTGCAAAGCGAGTTCACAATTTTGACAATCTTTTTTACACCATTGAAGACGACGTTTTGCATTTGAAAGCTCGTTTAATAATCGCTCATTTTCAACTTTTAAAGACTTGATTTGTGACACAGTATCAGTATTCTCAACATTTTCAACGGAATCAACAGAATCAGCAGAGATATAATCAAATGCATATGCAACAGAATGTAATAACACAACATTATTGATATCAACACAGATAACATCTTCCAAGAGTCGATCAACATCTTTTCTTAACATTTTCTTTTTACGTTTTGTATTTGGAATCGATGTTTTTGTTTGATCGAAAACTCTTTTCATAAGTCCAAGCTCCTTGTGAAAATCACTTTCCCAATATATTGCACACATTTTCAAATTCTGGACATGAGGTAAAATTCTTTTCTGAAAAATATCTCTTTGTTCTCTAGCATGAGGCGATTGAAAATGTTCAACTTTTATTTCCGAATTGATTTCTATTTCATGTTCAAAAAGTTTGATGTCCGAAAGGAATGTTTCAAAATATTTGAGAATTTGACAACGTTCGGGTACTGTTTTTACTTCACTGAGTGAAGGTAAAGGACCATTAATTTGTGCAGAATTGGGTTGGGGACCATCATTACAAGACTCAGAAATAGGTGTGATAACCCAAGGTGTGTTAGAATTATCCTGTTGTGCGACGAAAGTGATGGCTTTTGAATAGTTAAATGGTTTGTTATAAACAATATTTTCTAATTTTGATCGACTCTCGTCTTCTGCATCTAATTCTTCCAAGCGATTATATTCAACAACACTCATAATGGAATCATCAATTCTATGTTCTGCACTGTATACTTGCGGATTTGGTTTGAATGCCCTATTAGAAAACTTTGGTTTGTAATCAGCAAGATTTGGTCCATATCCATTTGGATTTGGTTTAAAAGTAAACTTTTGAATAGTTGTGATTGACTCACCATGTTTATAAACAACATTTCGAAACTCTTTGATTTTGTTTTGTAAGTCGACAATTTATTCAAGATAGTCATCTATTCGTTTCTTTGAATGCTTTTTGTACTCACAGAACTATTTTTGACAAGTTAACAACTCAGACTTGGCCTTTTGAGTTTCCAAAGTGAGAGCGTTAAGTTGTTGTTTATGATCATATTTCAGTTGTTCTATTTGAGACAATAAAACATTCTTAGATGCAACTAGATCACATATCTGTTTTTCCAAAGATTTTTCATTTTGGTAGGATTTAGCAAAAGCGCCTTCAAAACCTTTTTCACGTTTTTCTTGTGTTTGAAAAATGTTGAGTTGTTATTTTAAGCATTCATTATCCTTAGTAAGCAGTTCATTTTTTTCTTTTAATTGCTTATTGATGTCTTTGAAAATTTTCATTCGAGATTCTTGGTCTTTAAGTAAGGTCATGAGCTCAAGATCTGGATTAGACGAAAGTTCAGCTTGTTCAACGTGAGTCTCAACATGATCATTATTTCGATCCTCAAATATAACCACGGAGTCAACTTGATTATCAGTATTAACCATAAGGTCATCTTGATCGTCAAATATAACTACGGGATCTATTTGATTTTCATCGGAGTGAGATGTAGACGGCTCATGTTGAACACTCTGATCCTTGTCGGATGGAGATGTTGGCGGAGATATCAGATCATTAATGAATATAGTTTGATCCGTTACTTGAGACAAGCCGTCAGTGTCATACACTGGGCCTGTATCACTCATGTGGAGTTCGTGCATGTTAGCCATTAGCATCACTGCTGCATTAGCCGGCAAGTCCTCCATATCATCATCAGAATCTGCATTTTCCATGAAGCTTTATTCCTTGTTGGTAAGAGTTCCACCAGCTTCATCCTTAAGAGCCAAGAGTAAAGCCTCTTTGTGATAAGCGCTGCCTCTTGTCCTCGGCTTTGGGCATGCATTAGCCAGATGACCCTTCTCATTACAGTTATAACAACGAAGACCATTAATCCCAGTCTGAGCATTTCCCTGATCAACCACTTGAGCTCGTTATTGTGGAGCACCCATGTTATTCCTTCCATTAGCATTAAACCCTTGACCACCTCCCATCTGACGAACATTTCCATGATTCTGAACTTCAACACGTCCATTGTTAACAACAGCCTGATTCCTTGTGTTAGATGAGGTACGAATGCGATTGTTGGATTTGTTTAAATATCGGCCGAAGGCTCTAGCAATCATGACAAACCCTTGTTGCAATGCATCGAAAGCTTCTGTGTCCTCATTAGATTCACTGTAAAGTGCTTGATCATTGTTGTTGTTGTATGGAACCAATTGAGTTTCTTGAGATTGGTGTTGTGACGGATCATATGGTGTAATTGTTGCAGTTGGTTGTGGAGGATTTGTGAAGACAGTTTGCAAAGTTAGGAATTGAGGATAACAAGCTTGAGCCCATAAAGAAAATGTTTGATTATCCGGGAGTGAAGGCGAAGCAGGGAGTCCACGGATAATCCTTTCTTTGTCAACTTCCTTTTGGTGGGGCTTCAAATAGTCGTACAACAATCCGTATGTAGCATGATGAAGATTCTTCGCTTGACGGATGAAAATGACATACTTTTCCCAATCAGGACCAAGACTACTCAGGAACTTAGTGTTGACTGCAATTCTTGGCATAATGATGTTATGTTTTTCCAAGTCATTGATGATGTCTGAGAATCGATGATGATATGACTCTAATGTCTCTCCTGGTTCAATCATGAAGTGTTCATATGCTAAGTAGATTTTTGATTCTATGTCTTCTTGATTGAGTTCTGTGCCTTCCATGAGAAGATGAATATGCTCGCACATTGCTTTAGCAGTCTTTTGAGCATCAACACTTCGAAGTTTCGGATTGGGTAATCCCAAAAGGATGTACTGCATTGCCAGTTCATCGGCTTCAAAGTGTAGAAGTTGATCAGTAGTGAGTTCATTAAGACTGACAACGTTGGTGACATCACCTCTTGGTGGATTAGCATTTGGATCTCCGGGTACAGTGACTGTAGGCATCTGAAATGGACCTTCCAGGATGACCTTCTTCAAGAACTTTCCATGTGGCTTCTTTAGATCACAGAACCTAAAGAACCTTATCACCCATTGATCATAGTTTTCGGGAGTGAGCATTGGAGGTCTATCAAGTGATCCAACTTCATGAATGGATTGTTGGCTGCTGTTGGGACATAAAGTCAAAGTGCTGAAGAGTCAAAGTACTACTAAAGAAAAGTCAAAGTACTGCTCACTCATCAAAGTACTGCAAGGATAAAGGACTGCTATGCAAATCGTTAAGGATTATTATGTAATTCTAGAATGTTCTCAGTTTAGTTTAGTATAACTTGTCGTACAAGAATTAGAGTTGTAAACCAACTAGGGTTATCCTTATGCCTATAAAAGGATCCCTAGATTGGCATTAGATGTACGTGCAATATTAGAGAATATTAGAGTTTACCAAGTTCGATATTAGAGCTGTTAGGGATTGTTAGTGAATCTGTGTATCAAGCAGGTTCAGAGTTTTAATATAATCATTAAAGTTAAAGTTATTCTTCTTAGCTTTATTAAAGTAGTTTCCGCATACTTAGTAAAGTATTATCAGTGTTTCATTGTTAGTGACTTAGGATTTATCCGAGGTTGCTAAGCGCTTACAAGCTACATTAGTTAGTTTGGTTAGAGTACATCGATCCAACAAGTGGTATCAGAGCTTGTGTGGAAACTCTGATTAAGAATAAACCCTTAAAACCTAGTTAACAACAAACCCTAAAGATGTCGACTGAAGCTACACCACCCCCATCCATAACCTCACTCAGAATTCCTATCATCAAGAAGGGAGAATATGATCTCTGGTGCATGAAGATGAGGCAGTACATTGCTATTACAGACCATGCACTGTGGAATGTAATTGTCAATGGTAATGAAGTTATTGAAGATCCTATAGATGTTCCTGGACAACCTAAACCACCTAAGGCTGTCTTGCCATCAGCTACAGTAAGAAATCAAGAAAAGGCTCTCAACATACTTTTGTCTGCCATTCCTGATGATCACCTACTCAAGTTCCATGATGCTAAGGATGCTAAACAACTATGGGCTGCAATCAAGACAAGGTTTGGAGGTAATGATGCTTCCAAGAAGATGCATAGAAATCTGTTGAAGCAACAGTTTGAAACCTTCACTGTTGGTGAAAGAGAAAGTCTTGATGCTTCCTATGATAGATTCCAAAATCTTCTCAGCATGGTGGAGTTATACAAAGCAGAGGTATCTGTTGAAGGTGCAAACTTGAAGTTCTTAAGGAGTTTGCCATCCGTATGGCATGTGATTGCTACTATGATCAGAGGACAACCTGGTTTGGACACTATGGACTTTGATGATCTTTACAACCACTTAAAGGTGTATGAGCATGAGATGAATGGCCAAACAAGTTCAAAATCACACAGTATTGCTTTTGTGTCTTCTGAAAAGAGAGTCAGTACTTCGACTAAAAGTACTGCTTACCCTACTCAAAGTACTGTTGCTCAAAGTACTGTTGCTTATCCTGCTCCTACATCATCACCAACAAATACCATCCATTCTGATGAAGTTGTATGCTCATTCTTTGCTCAGCAAGCTACTTTACCTGTTACCTATGAAGAAGATTTGTCACAAATTGAAGAGGATGCTCTTGAAGAAATTGATATAAGGTGGCAAGTTGCTATGATCACTGCTAGGATCAAGACGTTCATGAAGAAAACAGGAAGAGGCATTGATTTCAAACCTAAACAGGGTATAAAGTTTGACAAGACCAAGATTGAATGCTTTAATTGTCAAAGAACGGGACATTTTGCAAGAGAGTGCAAGTTTGCTAAATATCAGGCATACAGAATGATAGAGAAACCTAAGCTTGAACTAAGGGAAATTCCTATTACTGAACCGAATCCTAAAGCTTTGGTTGCTCAAGAAAACCTATCAGAGGTTGACTGGAGTGCTGAATTTGATGATGAACCAGTAACCTACTCTATGGTCATAGTGGAAGAGTTTGATTGGAGCACAACTTTTGATAAGGAACCTGGATTTGCTGCTATGGAATCTAGAGATGGTCTTGGAAGCTTTGATTGGAGCATGGAATGTGAAGAAGAACTTGTTCTGCTTGCTATGGTAGCTACTTCACCAAGTTCACCCCTATCTCTGAGGTATGCTCTAAGTGTCTTGATTTTTATCAAAAAGTACTTACAAATTATGTAACTGAAAGAGATAATTGTAGAAGGGCTAGGTCTGAGGTAGCTGGTTATAAAATGACTTTAGAGTCAATGGAAGCCAAAATTATAACTCATGAAAATAATGAAATGGCTTGGGCAGAAAAATATGAACAACAGAATTATCAATTAAAATTAAGTGAATGGAAGTTAGGATGGAAGGTCTCTAAACTTGAAAAGATGACTAAGGAAAAGGATGAATTGTTAGCAAAATTTGCTGCTTGGGGAGAATCTTGCCTTTCACATGTTAGTTTTGTTGAAAAACAGAAGAGAGCACACATTAAAACTGGCCTAGGTTTTGGTATGGACTTTAGTAGCACAGAAGAGAACCCCACCTAGTGATGAGGAACACCTTGATTCTGAGGATATAACAACTAGTGATGATGAACTCATTAACTATGTAGAAAACACATCTAGTAATGAGGAATAAATTAGTCAAACACCTCCTGAATTTAAGAAAGACAAGGGTTATCATGCAGTCCCTCCACCCACTGGTAGTTTTCAACCAACTAGGATATATGTTTCTTGTTTTGGAGTAGACAATCTAGAGTTTAGGAAAAAGCTTACTGGTCAATCTAATACAGGTCCATCTAGTTCTGACACCCCAAAAGAAACAGTTGAGAAACCTAAGGATGATAATTTTAAGAGTCAAGCAGTACCTTCTTCTCAAAGTACTGCTAGACGTTCAGCAGTACCTTTAAGAAAAACTTTTCAAAATATTTCTAAACCTTTTTGGGATAATTTTGGTCAAAATAGTTTTCATCATTCAGCAAAAAGACAAGATAGTTTTCATCATAGAACTAAAGGAAGATTTCTTTGGAGTATGGGTCAAAAATTGTGTTTTGTTTGTTATAGTCCTGATCATTTGATTAAGGACTGTGACTTTCACTCAGATTACTTAAGCAAATTCCCAAAGACCATATCTACCAACCAAAAACCAAGAGAGAATAAACCAGTCTGTAATCATTCACATAGAGTTAACCACAACAACTTCTCACAAGACCATAGGTACCCTCACCAGAGAAGATCTTTTTCAAAATCACCAGTACCTTCAAACACTTTTCAAGGTACTGATAAGCCAAAAGTTTCTCAAGCAGTACCTTCTCAAAGTACTGCTAGATTTTCACCTAATCAAGGTACTGCTAGCACTTTTTGGAATGGAAGCCCTAGGAGATCTAATTACTATCAATCTAGAAGGCGTTACACCTCAAAAAGAGTATCTAGATCAAAAAACTCTACACCAAAAGTTAAAACCAGCTGGGTTAAGAAAGAAAGTACTGATGGGGAACAAACAGTACTTTCAGCAAGTGTGGGTGAAACAGAGATTTTTGTTGAAAATAATAAAGAGAATTTGGATGTAAAAGAGATTTTTGTTGAAAAACCAACATAAGTTTTGGAACAACCAAAGATAATTGATCATGTGCTTAAAAACAGTGGAAATTACATACTTAAAGAATTTAAGTATGTAACTCCACAAGGGGAACACAAGTCAGTAATGGCTTGGGTTCCTAAAATTAACTAACTCTTTTATCTTTGTGCAGGGCAACCCAGAAGAGGAGCTTAAAGATCATTTAATTGTGGATAGTGGTTGCTCTGGAAGCATGACAGGAGACAAAGAGATTCTGTCAGATATTAGATCTTTTGTGGAGGAAAATTTGCATTTGGGAATGATGCTAGTGGAGGAAGAATAACTGGCAAAGGAACCATCAAGGCAGAAAGTATAGATTTTGAGAATGTTCGTTATGTGAAGGAGCTCAAGTTCAATCTTTTGTCAGTCTCTCAGATCTGTGACAAGAAGCACCCTGTGTTATTCACTGACACAGAATGTCTCATTCTTTCCCCTGAGTTCAAGTTTGTTGATGATAACTTAGTAGTACTGAGAGTACCAAGAACTAATGATGTGTACAGTCTGGATATGAAGATTCTTAACTCTTCTGAAAAAGCAACATGTTTAGTAGCAAAGGTAACACTTGAATAAGCACATATGTGGCATAGAAGATTAGGCCATGTAAATTTCAAGAATATCAACAAGTTGGTCAAAGGAAATTTAGTTAGAGGTTTACCTTCCAAAACATACAGGAATGATCGCTCATGTTTGGCATGCAAGAAAGGTAAACAACACAAAGCTTCATGCAAGAAGATTGAGGAAAGAACCATTAGAGAACCTCTGGAGTTACTGCACATGGATTTGTTTGGACTTATTTCTGTTGCTAGTCTAAACAAGAAAAAGTACTTCCTGGTTATGACAGATGATTGCAGTAGATTTAGTTGGGTCTTTTTCTTGGGATTTAAAGATGAAACCTTTGATGCTATTCATGATCTAATTAGAGCCCTTGAAAATCAATTGAGACTCAAAGTAAGAGGTATTAGATGTGACAATGGGACTGAATTCAAGAACAAGCTTATGGATGAATTTTGTGCCAAGAAAGGAATTAAGAGGGAGTTTAACATTGTTAGAACTCCACAGCAGAATGGTGTTGCAGAAAGAAAGAACAGAACTTTGATTGAAGCAGCTAGAACAATGCTTTCAGATTCTCTATTACCTATTCAATTTTGGGCTGAAGCTGTAAGTACTGCTTGCTATGTGTTGAATAGAGTTCAGTCACTAAACCTCAGATGAAGACACCTTATGAGTTGCTTATGGGAAACAAACCTAACATACATTTTATGAAACCTTTTGGATGTCCTCTGACTATTCTCAATACTGTTGATGCTTTGGGAAAATTTGATGGCAAGTCAGAAGAAGGATACTTATTGGGATACTGTACCAATAGCAAAGGATTTAGAGTGTACAATAGAGTCACCAAGAAGGTTCAAGATTGTCTTCATGTTGAATTTTTAGAAGATCAAGAGAATCAAAAGGGTAAAGGTCCTGATTGGATGTTTGATCTTGAGGTTTTGACTCCTTCTATGAATTATGTTTCTGTTAGAGAAAAAAATCAAGTTGATCACAAAGAAGAAGATGTACAGTACATTGTTCATGGAGTTAATATTAGACCTGATGTTGTTCCTGATGAAGAACCTATAACTATTGACAAGGAGAAAAGTACTGCTGAATCAAAAACTACTTTGTCTGCTGAAGATCAAGCTATTCAAGATGAACTTCATAGGATGCTTTTTCAAGAAACAATAGCACAATCTTATGAGGATGAACAAAGGAGAGCTTTTGAAGAAGAAAAGAGAAAGGGTAAGTCTACAGAATACCCTAACAGTACTTTGGATCACAGTACTGCTGCACCTATTGACAGTACTTTTGATGATGATCCGACCATGCCTGGTTTAGAAGATACTGATGATGAGTTAGATGATGAAGGTATTTTCTCCAATTCCAATGAAGGAGTTGATTTCACAAACTTGGATGATAATCTTGAAGTACCACAAACTCCTACATTAAGGATTCATAAAGATCATCCCACTGGTCAAATTATTGGACCTTCTACTTCTGGAGTGCTTACAAGAACCAAAGCTAAGGGTTTTTCTAAACCACATAATGCTCTACTTAGCTTTGTATATAAACAAAATAGGCTGAATCATAAGGATCACCAGACGTGTTTATTCACTTGTTTTATCTCTCAAGAAGAACCCAAGAATGTAGCTCAAGCATTAACTAAAGAGAGTTGGGTTGAAGCTATGCAAGAAGAACTTCTTCAATTCAAACTTCAAGAGGTTTGGGTACTATGTGATCTACCAGATGGAAAGAAAGTCATTGGTACAAGATGGGTTTTCAGAGTAAAGAGAGGTGAAAGAGGGAATGTCATCAAGAACAAAGCACGACTAGTAGCACAAGGATATAGACAAGAAGAAGGAGTAGATTATGATGAAGTGTTTGCTCCTGTAGCAAGAATTGAAGCCATTCGAATATTTCTTGCTTTTGCATCATATATGAGATTTCTTGTTTATCAAATGGATGTCAAGAGTGGCTTTCTTTATGGCAAGATTACTGAGGAGGTCTATGTCAAACAGCCTCCTGGTTTTGAAGATCCTGTACATCCAAACAAAGTCTACAAAGTTGTTAAGGCTCTTTATGGTCTTCATCAAGCACCTAGAGCTTGGTATGAAAGACTATCCACTTTCTTATTGCAACATGGTTACAAGAGAGGAGCAATTGATAAGACTTTGTTTATCAAGAGAGATAAGAAGGATATCATGCTGGTCCAAGTTTATGTAGATGATATCATCTTTGGAGCTACCAAACAGTCAATGGTGAAGGAATTTGAGCAGCTGATGCAACATGAATTTCAAATGAGTTCTATGGGTGAATTAACTTTCTTTTTGGGTCTTCAGGTTAAACAATCAAAGGAGGGAATTTTCATAAGTCAAGATAAGTATGTCTCTGACATTCTTAAGAAGTTTAACTTTGATGCTATGAAGCCAGTCACTACACCTATAAAATCTATCAACTCATTGGGCAAGGATGAAGATGGTCAACCTGTTGAAGTCAAGCTGTACAGATCTATGATTGGATGTCTTTTGTACTTAACTGCATCTAGGCCTGATATCATGTTTGCTGTCTATTTATGTGCAAGATATCAAGTCTCACCTAAGGTCTCCCATATGAATGCAGTCAAGAGAATTTTTAGTTATTTGAAACAACAACCTAAGTTAGGGTTGTGGTATCTAAAGGATTCACCTTTTCACTTGGAAGCTTTTTTAGATAGTGATTATAAAGGTGATAATTATGATAGAAGATCAACCACTGGAGGATGCCAGTATCTTGGAAGAAGATTAGTCTCATGACAATGTAAGAAACAAACCATTGCAGCAACATCATCCACTGAAGCAGAATATGTTGTTGCTGCAAGCTGTTGTAGACAAGTTTTGTGGATGCAGAATCAACTCTTGGATTATGGATTCAACTTCAAGAATACTCCTATCAACATTGATAATAAGAGTACAATTTGCATTGTGAAGAATCCAGTTTATCACTCCAAGACCAA
Organism: Chrysanthemum seticuspe; assembly: GCA_019973895.1. Lineage (NCBI taxonomy): Eukaryota > Viridiplantae > Streptophyta > Magnoliopsida > Asterales > Asteraceae > Chrysanthemum > Chrysanthemum seticuspe. The sequence continues at coordinate 194,220,759 of BPTQ01000005.1, read as the reverse complement.
GCACATTCAGATTAGGCATCACTTTATCAGAGATTGTTATGAGCATAGGCTCATTAATGTTGTCAAGGTTCACACATATGATAATGTAGCTTATTTACTCACAAAAGGATTTGATGTTTCACGATTCAATCACTTGGTGGTGAGTATTGGTATGATTAATTACTAAGCTACATTTAAGGGGAGGACTGATTAGTTAGTTAGACAGTCCTATGCTTTGCTTGAGGGGAGGCAATCTAATGCCTATGTGAAGTTTTTGCCATTGTGAGGAAGAGAATGGAAAAGTACTAATTTTTGGTTAAATGAAAGTACTGCTCTGAAATTACTGCTTACGTGGAAATCACTGCTTGTCTTATCAACATACTGTTCTAACGGTCAAAAGATGGGTTAAAATTCAAATAACGGTAACTTTGTTATTATGGGCTGTGATTTTTTCAAATCTTACCTATAAATAACTACCCTCCGATTTTCCCTCTCATCTTTATACTTATCAATCTTTTCCATATTTCTCTCTCTTTCATATTTACTATTCATCAAACCCTTTTCTTTTGTAAACATTAATCAATGGCGAATCAAAACACAGTTACTAAACACAACATGGTGGCTAATTTAGATAAGACTGAAGCTAAAGTCGCATTCCATGACATAATTGATTTCCTCACTGGATCTCCAATCAGTTATGCACTTTTGGTAGAACCGGATGTTATTGAGCCATGGATTCAACAGTTTTGGGCAACGGCTAGGACTCACATGGAAGATGATGAGTCATATATACAAGCTAAAGTTGCTGGAAAGATGGTGAAAGTTAGTGAAGCTTCAATTCGTGAAGATTTATTATTGGATGATGAAGAAGGAGCTATACGTTTTGACAAACAGCTTCTTTGGGATACTTTGAGAGATATTGGGTATGAAGGGTCTTTAACTGAAACAACATTCAAGAAACCCTTGTTTAGTCCACACTGGAAGTACTTGATTCATGTTCTACTTCATTGTATCAGTTCTAAGAGTACTTCATGGGAGCAATTTGGATCTAATATAGCATCTGCTTTAGTGGGATTGGCTACAAATCGTATCTTTAACTTTTCAAGATTAATCCTGGTTGGTATGCTATCTCACATCTCAAATGGATCACCCTGGCTAATGTATCCAAGATTTGTTCAAGTTTTTCTGAACAAACAACTTCATGATGTACCAAAGCCTTCGAGCTTATTACCTGTTGTGGTACAACCTGCTAAGATATTCACTTTTATGGCTAGGAAGAGTGATAAATTTTCTGGAAGGAATACTCCTTTGACTACTTCTATGATGGAGATAGTGCAAGTAGTTCGAGCTGAAGCTGCTACAAGTGAATCACAAAAAGGTACTGCATCACCCCAAGGTACTGCTTCACCTTCTCAACATACTGTTTCTCCACCAAGTACTGGTGCACAAAAAGGTACTGCAACACAAGGTACTGCATCTCCACATGATATTGCTCATGGTGATTCAGAACCAGAGGTAAACCCAACATCCTCTCTCAATGATTACACTTCCACAGATGGGTCTCAAACATCTGGAGGAGATGAGGGAGATATGGCTTTTGAGGGTCAAGTTCTGGATAACTATGCCTTGACAAGGGAGTTATTGCGTTTAAAGAAGGATAATGAAGCTCAAGCTGCACAACTTTTGAGGCTAAAGACCAAATTTAGAAGATTAAAGAAGCTTGTCTGGCCATTAGTACAACATCACAGATTGTGGGTCAAGGCTGAAAAGAAGAAAAGAAAGCAATTTCAGAAGGCTTCAAGGAGCACGAAAATTCAAAAGCAGTCTTCATTCCAATTGGGGAGGATATTGGAGCAAGAGAATTTGAATGAAGATGCTCAACCTAATGAAGATGCTGAACATTAGGAAGAACCAGATGCTCAAACTTATCAAGAAGCTGAAATTGTTGATAAAGAAGCGAAAGAAACTGAACCTCAAAGTACTGAACATGCACAGCCTACGGAGCCTCAAGGTGCTGGAGTTCAAAGTACTGGTGTAGAAAGTACTGATGATCAAGGTGCTGGTGATCAAGGTACTGCTGCTCTTCAAGGAACATATAGACAAGAGCTAATTACACCAAGGACTCTAAATTTTGAAGAAGAAGCTGGTCCTTCAACAGTCCTACGAGCAGAGGAAGCTGATACACCCATGGTAGAGCACACTGCAAGTGATGATGAGACTGTTGCTCAAATATTGCAAAATCTATCAAGACCAAGAGGTGTTACTATTCTTGGTGTTGCTGAACAAGAACAACCTCAAGCTTCACAACCAGTTTTAGATCCAAGGGACAAAGGTAAAGGAAAACTGGCAGAAACAAAGAAGAAGAAGCTTACTTTAGCAGAGCTAGAGCTATTGAAGTGGCTAAGAATGAAGCAGCTGCTAGGGAGCTACAAGCTAAATTTGATGCTGAAATTTCTATACCAGAAAAGCCAGCTGTTATATCACAAAGACCACCAAGTATTGCTAAGGAAAGAAATACCATGATGGCGTATCTGAAAGGTCAAGGATATACTGGATTACATAAGCTGAAGTATTTAGAGATGAAAGATTTATATAATGCTGTTAGAGAAGCATATCAAAAGGATGTTGCTAGCATTATTTCTTTTAAAGATGAAAAGCAGTATGAGGATGCTAAGAAAAGAAGTCTAAAAAGAAAAAGAACAACTGAAGCTAAACAGCCATCAAAGAAGATAGAGTTGAGATCTGATACAGTTGATGAGCTGAGAAATTACATAAGAGTTGTCGACTTTGATCATCCTAAATCCAAAGATGCTGCAGTAAAGAAGTCTAAGATAACTACATTTGAAGTAGTAGAGTCAAAAGATGGAGACTATCTGATGTTTCATAGGGAGGATGAAAGTTTTAGAATGTTCAATTTGCTATGGGATATACTGCACATAATAGATAGAGCAGATATGTTTCAACTATATCAATTAGTGCAAGAATACTTTGAACATATTCCATCAACTGGAATTGGCTTAGTCTTGCTGGGAGATCTGACAACTATCTGGGAAACAGAAGAGACAAGCACTAATGAACTCTGGAAAAACCAAGAAGTTTGGGAGATTACTAGCTGGAGATTCTTTAAAGAATCAGGAGTGCATGCTTTGGAATTGGAAGATGGAACTATGATTCATATGTTAGCTGAAAGAAGATATCTACTTACTACAGATCTTATGAGAAAGGATGCTGGATAATGGAATGGAAGTCGAAGAAGAGAATGAAACAACCCTAATGGTGATTGAATTATATATCAAATGGACAACGGCTGACGATGAAGCATAAGTACTGGTACGGTTCTTAATTGTATAATTTTTTGAAAAATAAGTACTTTATTCAAAGTACTGCTGGACAAACAGTACTTTAACCAAAGTACTGCTTGCAACACAAAACCAGTAAAACGATTTTTAAAATAAGCAAACTTTTGTTAAGTGCAAAATATTTTGAAACAAAAGTTAACAGCAACCAATGGTTTTTGAGATGGTTATAACAATAGGTTATCAGTCCACCATGTTTAACTAAAGGACTGGCTAATCCATGAGTAAACGGCTCTGGTAAAATATCTCAAATCCATTATATAGTTGACAACTTGCTAATAAGTTGTATGGTAATCAACTCACCATATCAGCAAATGTAAAGAGTTGGCTAGCCCACAAGAAAAATGGCTTGAGATAAAGGCTGTGGAAAAACCATTTATATGGTAATTAGTTCACCATGGTTGCAAGAACTATCTAGTCCAAAAGGGCACGGCTTTTGGTAAAGACAAAACAAATCCGTTGATAGCTGATGATTTGCTAAAAATCATATGGTTATCAATGTACCATGGTTTTACACACCTAAACATTGGCTACTCCCGAGTTAATGGCTTTGGTAAAGAGACATCAAAATCCATTAATGGATAGTTCAAGGATGACCTTCTTCAAGAACTTTCCATGTGGCTTCTTTATATCACAGAACCTAAAGAACCTTATCACCCATTGATCATAGTTTCCGGGAGTGAGCATTGCAGGTCTATCAAGTGATCCAGCTTCATGAATGGATTGTTGGCTGCTGTTGGGACATAAAGTCAAAGTGCTGAAGAGTCAAAGTACTGCTAAAGAAAAGTCAAAGTACTGCTCACTCATCAAAGTACTGCAAGGATAAAGGACTGCTATGCAAATCGTTAAGGATTATTATGTAATTCTAGAATGTTCTCAGTTTAGTTTAGTATTACTTGTCGTACAAGAATTAGAGTTGTAAACCGACTAGGGTTATCCTTATGCCTATAAAAGGATCCCTAGATTGGCATTAGATGTACGTGCAATATTAGAGAATATTAGAGTTTACCAAGTTCGATATTAGAGCTGGTAGGGATTGTTAGTGAATCTGTGTATCAAGCAGGTTCAGAGTTTTAATATAATCATTAAAGTTAAAGTTATTCTTCTTAGCTTTATTAAAGTAGTTTCCGCATACTTAGTAAAGTATTATCAGTGTTTCATTGTTAGTGACTTAGGATTTATCTGAGGTTGCTAAGCCCTTACAAGCTACATAAGTTAGTTTGGTTAGAGTACATCGATCCAACAGCTGCTTAAAGCTTCACACATCTTTGCAAACCTAGACGGTTCCTTCATAGTATTCCTGGATGGATGTTGATTGTGAAAGTTTGTGTAGGGTTGTACTTGAAGACTAGGTGGTGGTTAAATCATTTGTGGTTGAATTGCTCCTTGAGGAAATTGTTGATGAAGTTATTGTTGTTGTTGTTGTTGTAGTTGTTGATAAAATTGTTGTTGTTGATGGAGTTGTTGTTGTTGTTGTTGTTGAGGATACACATGAGGGAAGTAGCAAGAGTATGGTGGTTGAGACATCTTGAAACTTGTGTTGATGATGGATCTTTGTAGTCGAATGAAACTTTTTAGATGAAGTATCCTTATGCGTAGAAAACTAGCTTAGGCAAAGAAAGTACCTTATGCGTAAAAACACCAACTTACGCTTAAGAAGAGAGCTTACGCGTAGGATTAGCTTACGCGTAGGGTAAGGAAACCTTAGCTTATGCGTAATCCAAAAGCTTAGTGGTAGAATGCTTATGCGTAAGATCTGCTTATACGTAAGACAAGGCTTAGGCGTAAGAAAATGCTTAGGCGTAAAGATTATACGCGTAAGTTTTAGCTTAGGCGTAAAACTAGGGTTTTGCCCAAAAAATCTTTTACACTTATTCCTGTGTAAAAGATATCCAAAGTCGAAGTGTTTTCAGGCTTATCCAAGCAAAGAAAACACTGAGTAAACCAATTAGCACTGAAGATCAAGCTTAGAAAATCTTACGCGTAAAACTAGGGTTTACTTATGCGTAAGAATTACCAAGTTTTGCCAAAACTGAGATTTCTGCCCAAAAGTGTTTCTAAACCAGATTTTTATGATGAAAAAGCTTCAATATCACCAAAATAACACAAAAGTGTGAAACTTGATGATCAAAAACTCTTTTTACCCTTACGCGTAGAAAGCACTACCCGTATTAAACCAAGTTCAAAAACAATGAAATACACGTAAAGTTTCAAACTTTTTGCCAAAAACTTAAACTTTATCACCAAATAACTTTTAAAGTACAAGAATCTTGAATTTTAAAGTGAAAAATTTAAAGCTTTTAAGCGTTTGAAGATGAGAAACGTAAAACCCACGCGTATACTTTAAAAACTTCAAAAACAAGAAAGTTTCACCCAACTAAATGGCGAATGATACCATTGTTAGGTTCCCATTTATGTAACACAAGCATCAATATAAGAAGTATAGATGAAGGAGTGATCGGATGAACAAGTTAACACAAACACACGTATATATGAAGAAAGTTTAGGCGTAAGTTTTGTGATAAAATGAACAACCAACCTTCAAGTGAAGGTTTACAAGACTATTTATAGGGAAGGAACTAGGGCAACATGCAAGTCCCTTCCTTTCCTTATTGGGCTTGGGCCAAGGCTTATGGGCTTTCTACATAAACCTTGCCATAATTACTAACATAAAAGCCTGATTAAGCTAACTATTACATATTAATTACTAATACTTGAAATCTAGTTTAGGAGTGATTCCAACACATGCCATTGGTGCATCAATGACATGGCCATTGTACCTCCATGGCTAGTTAGCTCAGGAAACCAAACACAACAAATCATATCATATCAAACTGATCATATAATGGAATCATATCAATAAGGGATCTCAAACGGATAACATTGATAAGGTTTTAAAAGGTACCATTTTAAGGGGTCGTTTAAGTCCTTATTTGATCACTTTTGTATCCGTTATTGCTTAATATCGTTCCTTTTCACTTTTTAGGTCTCGTGAAGGCAAAATGCTGGAATGGCACTTATTTGGACGAAAAGGCGCGAATATATGAAGAAAATGGCCAAAGTCAAAATCGAGACACTCACAGTTGCTGAAAGTATAAGGCGACGGCGTCAAGTGCTATTGGCGACGCCGTCCCAAAATTATTGAGACGATCCAGAACCCAAAACTCGTATTTTCAAGTGACGACGTCCAGTTATGGAAGAGTAGGTCGTCGCTACTCAGACGGCCTAGATGCAATCCAGACGACGTCAGAAGCTGAAGAGGACGGTGTCACGGACATAAGGTGACGCCGTCGCAAGGTTAACGTGGCCAAGACGAAACCCTAATGGCGGCGACACGACGGCGTCACTAAACATAAGGTGACGCCGTCGCAATTGTAATCTTATATATAGAATCCGAATTTTTCAGTCTTTGTGTGGAGAGTCTTTGGAGTAAAAACCTAAAACCGAACCTAAGGTGTCTTGTACAGTATTTTAGGGTTTTAAACCCTATCTTACATCAAGATAAGTCTTTACTTCATTAATTCAATTATGTCTTTGATTATTTGTGTGTATGCTTGCATGTTCTCCATGTCCGGCTAATTTATTTGTGTGTTTGCTTAGGAAGTATGAAACTTAATTATTGAATATTGATTGGTTGTTTCTTATCTTAGTTGATTAATGATCTAGTAATGCGATAGGTCATTCGTTGTGTACTTAATGCTTGATTCATCTTTGTGAACCTTAGAGTATAATTACCTGAGTAATTGTAGGCTAAACCATCCAAAGAGCGCCTTAGAGTAGGAGTCTATAATCTCTAGTGGGTTTGTAGACAAGACCCGTTGGTAAGTTTGAAGAGTTAGGGAGAAACGCATACCCTACAACTTTAGACACACAACGCAACTAGGAATAAGACGTGACACTCAACCATCAATAGGAGATAATAAAGGAGTAATACAAACTAAGTAAACACATCTTTAAACTATCATACGAGCACACATTAATTAGACATAGACTCCCACAACCCTAGTTTAGATAATTAGATAATAGTAGAGTAATCGATAGAAATACCAACCCCCCAAATCCAATACCCGAGATTCATACCTTTCCATTTTCATAAAATATAAAAAGATAAAAAATAATCTTCCTCAACCTTAACCTTAGCGTAGTAACTCCCTACTAGCATTCCTATTCCCCTAGAGAACGATATCAATACCCGTGGCTTACCCTAATTACTACACTACAACGATTAGGTTCACTGCCTAGGGTGTTATAAAACTTGCTCGAAGAAAAGGAAGTTCCTTTGACCCCGAACGACGCGTGTAGCGTTATCAAGTTTTTGGCGCCGCTGCCGGGGAATAGAATAGCTAGTTAGTAGTCCACCTCGTTTAGGTTTCTTTGCTTGATTCCTATCAAGTAAACTTTTTTCTCATTTTTAGCTTCCTCATAGTCTATCCCCCTTCTTCGTGACCTTTGTTCGTAACCATTTTCATTAACTATTCCGTTAGCCGTTATGGAGAACGCGAATCTGCCAAAACTGTCACCCAATCAACGAAATCCACTACATAATCTACCCTTTCCACTCCAAAATGAGATCTTGAGGTTCCAGCAATATCATGATGAATCCTTTCCTGAGGCGTGGACTCGAATTAAATATTTATTACAAAAAGTCCTTTGTCATGGTATTGATTTACTGTTTCCACTACAATTCTTTTACACTCGTATCGCCCACGAAACCCAAAGGAGACTTGACTATGTAGCGGATGGGGATATTTGGGGACGTGGTGTTCGAAATGCATGGGAAACCTTTGAGATTCACGCCCAATTTAGAAGTGGAACATCGGACCCAAAAAATGAATCTTTAGACCTATTTTCAATTTGGAAACTTCGGTCGGAAAGGTTGTTTAGGATGGAGATGATTAAAGTTGAGGTACCAAGGTGCATGTCATGGTTAGGCGCTACCACAGTACAAAATGAATACATAGGTGATCTTGATAAGATGGAGGATAGAGTAGAAAATCCAATCCCATCGGATAACCCACAAGTCCTACCATCACTTGAGGAACACACATTGCCTATAACTTACCCGGAAGAAGTAGAAGAGACTATAGGAACCCCGATTGTAGAACCTTTGGACCAAACGCCACTAGAGAATGTAGGTTTAGATGCTTGTTGTCATGTCCTCTCTCTTAGTCCTAGGGAAGTTCCTAATTTTGATGAACCGAAGCCTCAACCAAAAACCTTACCCAATGTTCCGTCTTTAGATGTGAATCTTGGAATTGAATTAGGCCCCAATCCACCCATCAAAATAGATAGTCCGGGTAGTTGCTTGATAAAGGTGGTAGATTCTAGGCCATGTAGAGTGGAAGCTAATATAGGAGTAACTGATGAGTGTCTAAATACTCATCATTTTTGTACAAAATAAACTGCAAAATCATCTGAAAACACTCAAAAACACATCAAAATGATCAAAATATCACAAATTAGTGTTTTATGTGTTTTAAATGCAAAAACATCAAAATCTGGTGAAAAACGTATCAAGTTTGCATAATTGGCAGTTTTAGTCCCCCAAGTTTCAAAAGTTGTCAAAATTAGTCCCTGGTAATTCAAAAACTTGTAAAATATCATTTTAGGTCCTTGGGATTCACAAGTTGTTCAAAATAATCCTTTGAAGTTTAAAATCACAAAATTACAACTTTGGTCCCTCAACTTTGCAAAAGTGTCAAAAATAGTCCTTAAGGTTTTAAAATTGGAAATTAATCAAAATAAACCTTGTACTATTCATATTTGACAATATTGGTCCTTATGAGAAAAGTTTTGAGAAATTTCAAGAATGGTCCTTCAAGTTTAAGAATTGGCAGAAATGGTCCCTGGAAAATCTGAAAATGGCAACTTTGGTCCTTGCATTATTAAACTTTGTCACTTTTAGTCCTTGGAAGCAACTTTGTTGAATTGGCAGGATTGGTCCTTTGTTTTCAGAAAATTGCATAACAAGTCCTTGTCATTAATACCTTTGCCTTGTCACAATCCCTTTTGGCCTGCCTAGCATTTTGGACCCCTGTCTTTTAACCCATTTTGGACCCCCTATTATTAACACTGCTCTGGTCAAAACTATGGTCAAACAAACACCCCTTTGGCGCCCAAAGTCCACCTTCTCCAACTCTATCACTGCTCACCCAAGCAACACCATCCCCCCAGCTCACCTTTATCTCCCCTTGTCCCCCCACCTCCACACAACTCCAAGAATCATTAATTGCTTCCCCCATCATCTCACTCAACCCCTACACCTGGCTAACACGTTTGGCGCCAAAAATACAATCAATGGTCAAAAAATGCTCCAAGATATCCAATGGCTCAGAATTTAAGTGGGATTTGATCAGAACCAAGTGGAGAAGACATTTTCATATAAAGAGAAGGAGGAAGAGAGAAGGAAGTCAGTAGTTAGTTTTCATAAAATTCCCCTTATGTCGTTTTTTATTTATGTCTTAGTTTAAACTACAAATGTTGTAATTTTCAGTTCTATGTATCATATTTAAGTTAAAAAATCATTGTATTGTGTTTTTAAGAACCAATCCAAGTTTTCATCTAAATTTCAATCTCATTGTTCACTGTTTCACTGTTTCAGTTTCAACTCTATTGTCAAATTTATTAGTGACTTATTTTAAGCTTGAATAAGCTTGTCTAAGTTCATTAAAAGCTTTGTATAAGCTTAAGTTTAAGTTTCAATCATTTTTGAGTTTTGGTCAACCAAAGTCAAACTTAGCTCAAATTGGTCATGGAAGCTGTTTTGGGGTGATCTAGTGGTGAAATTGGGTGGATATAGAATAGGTTAGCTCAGGTTTGGGTCTGGTTTTAGCCTGCATAGCAGTTGGACTGTGGTTAGTGATCTTATCATTTTAAGTTTTCAAGTTATTTTGCAGTTTCAGTTGGAACTTGTATCTGTGGTCATAATTGCTTTTAAAGTGTTTAAATAGTTGCAATTAGGTTATATAAACTCAGTTTGGTCATTGGTTCAAGCCTGTTCACTAGTTAGCTTAGTTAAAATTTGCTTAACATGTTTTAAAGGGTGTTTGGATTCCATACTTAATCTGTTCTTAAGGTCTGCTCTGTAGTTGTGATCTGTTGTTGCAAGATTGTTTAGCATATCTTAGCTCATTTATGTCTTACTTTTGTACTTGTAACATACAAAAGTCAAATTCCTAGTTAATCTGTCCATTTAGCAAGTTTGTTGAGATTTTAAAATAACAAAAGCTTATTTTGTGTTCTTACTTCATATATTCAACTTGCAGTAGCATCATTCCAACTTATTACATCACTTTCAGTCCTCAAATCAAGTTCAAAACTCATTTAAGTCAACTTTCCACTTCTTGCTCAAAAAGTCAAATTGCAAATCTCAGTTTGGAGTCCAAATGGAGGATTTTTCATGCACTCAGTTCTAGGTCAATGCAAGTGAAAATTGTATGTTTAAAAACCTCAGCTGGTCTTGTTTCTTATTAGCAATTTCTCAGATTTTTACCAAATTTTTAGCAGCTTCAAAAGGGCTTATCAAAATGAGCCTAGATGCCCTGTGCAGGGCATCAAACCTGCACAGGAAATCTGCAGGTTTTGCAGACCTTGCACAAGTCTCATTTGAGCTTGTCTAGGTCTGTTACTTGGTTTATAAGCTCTCACCCAAGTCTAGTGTTAGTCCCAGTTATTGGTTTTCTGTTTCAGCTTATTTAGGTGCTTGTTTTTAAGCTCAAATTTGGTGCCCCCTTCACAGTTTTAGCACATTAATCTCAATCATCAAATCTTAGCATCTTGTGATTCAGTAGCTGTAGCTTGTTGATTCTTGTTCCATTTTAGTTCTTTTAGCTTATTGTAGCTTCCTTATCAGTTTGGTAGCTTTTGGATTCCATTTGCTTATCAAAGTGCTTATTTCAATAAGCACTTGCTCATCAGTTCCTAATCCATCTACACAAGCCCTTGTTTTTCTATTTTTCCTAGCTTTCTTATATTATTTTAGAATTTTCCTGAAATTTTCAGATTTTTCCAAGCTTGTTTGCTATTTTTCTTATTTTAAATTAGTTTTTAATCCTTTTTAAATAGCTTTTAATACAAATAAATTAGAAAAAGCTTAAAAGAATATGTATTCTATTTTCTTAGGTTAAGATAAATATAAAAGTAATAAAAAGTATTTTTCCATAATTTTCTTAGCTTAAAAAGTATTTTCTAGCATTTTAATTAGTTTTAAATAGTTTTAAATTAATAATAAATACATAATAAGTCTAAAAAATATATTTTCAGTTTTAAAATAAGTTTTATCATATTTTAGATTTTTCTAAATCTTAATTTTATTTTTCTAGTCTTATTTCATATTTTCTTTTATTTTAGAGTATTATTAAATAGTTTAAAATAGTTTTTAATTAATAATAATTAGATAAATAGTTGTAAAAATAATTTTCTTTTTTCTAATAATTTTCTTTTATAATTAGGATTGTAAAATGTATTTTTCATATCCGTAGGTATTTTCCTCCTTTATTTTCACGTTTTTATTTGTATGTTTACGTAGTTTTTAATTTAAACGTACGTTTTAAGTTTTAAACGTTCATCACTTTAAATATAGTGATAGCGTTTATTTAATATCTTTTATCTTTTTAATTTTCTTAATTTGTATTTAAGTCGCTGTTATTTATAACCTTTTTCAGTAGTGTAATTATTTATCCCAATCCTTTCTGATCGCTATCATTAGTGGTCATTCTATCGTCTGAATCAGTGTTTGCACACCATTGAGTCTCCGTGGGACTTAACGACCCGGGAATTCATTGTATTCTCTGATCTTCATTGTATTTGTGTTTAAGCTGTTTTAAGTCTGTTTGACTTGACGGTTTAGCACAGATCAAATTTTGGCGCCGCTGCCGGGGAGGCTTTAGCGTGTGTTTAGCCATTTTCAGACCCATTCTTGCACATACCCATCTTTTGTAAAAATTTTTTTTTTAAGTTTTCAAAAATCCAAAAAAGTTCATTAACACTTTTCCTAAAGTGTTAAAAACGCCAAAAATATTCTCACTCTTTGTTTTTATCATAATGTTTTTCAAAAATACCAAAAATATTCCTCTTTACCCTCTCACCTTTTTGATTCTTCATTTCTTATCCTCTGTTAACCTTTGATTCTTTCTATGTCTTATCCGCACCCTCTTGGTTGTCAATGGTGTGGTGGTCCTTATAATGGTGGCAATTGCCCCAGTTGTAGCGTGGTGGAATCAGGAAACGGGTCTGTCTATAACCAAGATCCCTATTCCTACCATAACACAACTGATTTATTCCATCAGCTACCACACTGTGAGACTCAGCAGTTTTACTGTTGTGAGTACTGTGGTGGTTCACATTCCAGTTCTGATTGTCAATTAGGAAACACGCTTGTCTATGAGCAGGTTCCTGATAACAATTATGACTACAACACATACCACTCACAGCCACATCAGTTTTACTGTTGTGAGTATTGTGGAGGTCCTCACTCTAGCTCGGATTGTCAAACAGGGAACCCATTTCCTTGTAACAATTACGACTCTTCGTATCCAGACCAACCTCCACAATACCAAATGATTCAAGCGACTCCTCTTGAAACTACGACAGACCTTCTACTGAAGACTCTGGAGTTATTAAAATAACTTAAGGAGGAGTCAGCTATGTCCTCCCAAAATAATCCAAATGAAAAATCCATGGAAGTTTTGTTAGCCGAAGAGCGGGATGCTAAATTAGATTCCCATATTTCCATTGAAAACACTATTAGGGAATCAATTAGAATACAAAAAGCATTCAAATCTAGCTCTCGATTCCGTTTCATTCCTGATGATGATGATGATGATGTTACCCTTGATATTAGTGAATTATGTACAGATTCATCGAGTCCATCAGTTGAAATTCCTTCCGTGGAAAGTCTGGGAGAAAAGACTATGATGGAATTACTAGCAGAAGAACAAATGTTAAGTATTAAACATATGTATGCTAGTCCGTCTAAACTCCCTCAGTCTGTTGTTATCACACCCGAAGCTCCCACTCACTCTCTGAACATGGGGGACGAGCATCTTGACACTGTTCCTGAAAAGGAATCGGACGAATTTATAAAGTCTAGTGTTGAGGACCTTGTCCCAATCCCGAGAGAGTCACAGGGAATTTCTGATCTTATGTGTGATTCTTCTTTCCCCCTTGAGTGTTCAAATGATCAATTTGAGGCTTTCTCCGATTTTAGCGATGATTGTAAATCTTATGGAGACATCGAGTATTTTGAGGCATCATTCCCACAGTCTGATCCTCTTCTTGAGGAGTTCACCAATGAACTCACTCACATCAGTCCACTTTCATCAGAAAGTGACGATGATCTCTTTGATTTCGAAGCCGATCTTGGAGAAACTAGAAATCTCCTATATAATGATCATCCACTCGTTTCTTGTCCCATTTCCGACTCTTCCATTCCTTCTCTCACTCCAGATGAGGAAGATGACAACTTTTGGAAGGAGGTCGATGATTTTCTTAGTGATGAGTCGATTCCAACAGGAATTGACAATACTTACTTTGATTCGGAGGGAGACGTCCTTTTTCTTGAAAATCTGTTGATTGAAGAACCGTTTCCAGCTCTCCCTCCCGGAAATTTTGTTACCAATCACCATAAAAGCTTCAAATTTAAGCTTAAAAATGTCAAAAATGGTGATTTGCTTCTTTCTAATGAGGAATGGACATGCATTGTGATGCACATATTTATTCCATTCTTCACAAATGGTGTGGTTGCTCTTTCCCTTTTCTCCTTCGGGAATGAGGACACTATTTTTGATCCCGGCATTTTCAATTATCATTTTTGAGCCGGTTCTCTCTATATCTCATCGGTGTGGAACTTTCACGTGCTTCGAATGTTTATCCAAACATCTTGAATGAAAGTCCGATGGAGATTGTTTCTTCCACTTTGCTTCCCCATGAACCAATGAATTCGGGGTCGAGTCAAGCTAGCGACTCGGAAATCAAAAACAGTAGCACACACTATATGGGTTTTCACCCATATTTCTGTCTTCTTACCCCCTTTCTACCACCTAAGTGTGGGGGTGATGCCCCACATGTTATATATATATATATATATATAAGTTTTCTCTAAAAAAAAAAAAAAAAAAAATCTTTCATAATAATGGCCGTAGTATTTCCCTTTCACGTTCTTTGTTTCGGCATAACCGCCGGTACTTTGAATATTGAGGGCAATATTCATTTCTAAGTGTGGGGGGGAATTCTCACGAATTTTATCATATAATTATACCAATTCCCCCTTTTATTTTCTTTTTTCTAATAATTTTCTTTTATAATTAGGATTGTAAAATATATTTTTCATATCCGTAGGTATTTTCCTCCTTTTATTTTCACGTTTTTATTTGTACGTTTACGTAGTTTTTAATTTAAACGTACGTTTTAAGTTTTAAACGTTCATCACTTTAAATATAGTGATAGCGTTTATTTAATATCTTTTATCTTTTTAATTTTCTTAATTTGTATTTAAGTCGCTGTTATTTATAACCTTTTTCAGTAGTGTAATTATTTATCCCAATCCTTTCTGATCGCTATCATTAGTGGTCATTCTATCGTCTGAATCAGTGTTTGCACACCATTGAGTCTCCGTGGGACTTAACGACCCGGGAATTCATTGTATTCTCTGATCTTCATTGTATTTGTGTTTAAGCTGTTTTAAGTCTGTTTGACTTGACGGTTTAGCACAGATCAGTAACCCATGACCTTACACACTTATATCACCCATTCATGGTTGATAACAAGAAACACTATGGGTTTAAACCGGGTTTATTAGGTCAAGATGGATCCTTAACTAAAAATCTTTTAAAGTTGATAGAAGATGATCCATTTTTAGGAGGGAGATTTAATTCACCCGCTACACCAATAGACTTAGGTAAGGTTATAATGAATGGAGCACACTCCTTTGAGCATATAAATCACCCATCACCCTCTCCTCACGTAGCAAATTTCCACCCTAAGGGTGTGTATTGCTACTATCATCCGCACTTAAACTTAAGTGTAGGAAAAACTTCCCCTTTATCTGTTAAATAAGGGTAGAGTCAGGCTCGTGACTCGAACAAAAACAAGCGCTTCTTGGGAGGCAACCCATGTGTATTTGTTTTTTCATTTTCATTTGTGTGTCGTATATCTTTTATTAATTGTTTATTCTCATGTTTGAATTTGTAAAAATGCTTTATTTTGTCTTTAACCTCGTCTTAATTACATATAAAGGCATTTTACATAAGGGATAAGTGTAGGGAGGATTACACACGTTTTCAAAAGAAACGTGAACATGAGAATTACAATTATTTAAAAGATATATATGTGTGTTTGTTAGAGTCAAATGCTTGTATCGAGTCATAATGGATGTTGTGCAGAAATTTTTCCAGATTCTAAAGATGTAAATTTTCCAGAATTTTTTCCAGAAAATAGCAGACCAGTTTTTGTCAGGATAACCTGACGGCGTCAGGATTGAAACCTGACGGCGTCAGGAAGGAGTAAAAACATCAGATTACTTTTTCTCGTTTTCTGAGCTACTTATAAATTTTTGGAATTTTCCAGGTCTTAATTTTCTTAGAAATTCTGTAAACATCCATTCCACAAGCATTATATCCTAGTTTAAATCGAGTCTTATATATATTATTACCGCCGATTTTACGCGAAGGTTTCGTTTGTTTTCTTCAAGTGTGCAGGTTTAGTTTGTCAAGAAGAAGTTACATAAGATTGGAAGGAGCTTTTCACGCAATAATTCTTCTTGGAAAAGAGTTTAACCACCACTTTACACGGATCCTACCGAGCTAATCAGGGGAGTATTAGTTTCTTTCGTTTTTAATTACCTTCTTTTATCATAACTTTGATACTTTCGGGGAACATTGGGGACAATGTTCAGTTTAAGTGTAGGGAGGGAAAATAAAACGGGAACTTTGAAACTATGCTTATCCTTGATTATTTGCTTCGTCCAATTATATTTGTGTAATAAACCATGAGAAAATGTCGGTTAGGGTAATTTTGGCACCAAATTTAAATTTTTTTTATGACATATAAGAGTGGGCCATTAGTCTTAACAAAAGCGTCTCACGGATAGGAAGTTGCATGACTAGCACAAAAACCCTTACCACCCAAATTCCACCAAAATGTGAGGATCGCCCTTAGATTAGTAGGAATTAAAGCATTCATCTTTAATGCTTAGAGTGTGAACCGGTAGTATATTAGATTCTAGAACTTGTTTTGTGATGCATTCCGAGATCGCAAGTGAGGCTACACTTGTGTAGTTAGGAATAACTAAATGATAAGAGGCATTAGGATAACCCTTGTTTGATACCTGTAATATAATTACTTCTTCCACTTCGGTTGAGTAATTCCCCCATACCCTTTGCGTTGTACTCATTTTTAGTACACGATACCCCTAGTTAACCCCTCAGAGCCTATCCTTTTCGCGGTTCTCGTGATATTTCGGTTTTTCCGGAATATCAATGAAGAGCATTGTTTACACCCCACCCCCAAATTTACACCCAAATCGCCTTAGCCTACCCCTTATGCACTCACTTTTAGTGCAAATGTTTGTTATCACCCTAAACCCTTAGTTCAATTATCTAGTTGCTTGCATAAGTTGCTAAGTCGAGTCATATCCTTTGTATACAGTTTTGGGATGATTGGGATTCATGGGAAAAGTTAAATGACGGGAAGGGAACGTTAAATTCAAATTCCCTTTGTTTGCGTAATAATGTACCCCAAGTGTTTTGATCTTTTCAATTCGGGTCAAATTAGTGTTAGAGTAATAAAAACTCAAGTGTAGGGATATGCCTGTAAATCCCTAGTATTTTGTTGTTATCGTAGAGGATGGTAGAGTAAAAGTGTATGAAAAAAAAAAAAAAAAAAAAAAAAAAAATGAAAAAAATAGAAAAAGAGAAAAGAAAAAAATAGAGTAAAAAAAAAAATACATACGGGCTACCATCCTACATCTATCCTTTAAATTTATGTTTGATTATTTCCATTGCCTAGAGTTTTAGAGTGTCGAGTCTTGGCTTAGCAACACCATTCTTCATATGCATTTAACATAGAGATTTTTGACTTACCACCACTAAATAGCCTATCCCACCAAACCCTTATTTCCCTACCGTAAGCCTAACGTTACAACCCTTTAAAGACCTCTTTGATAGTCTTTCCTAGGTGCTTACGCCAAAGCGATGGAGGTTTGATCTATTCTCAAGCCTATGGTAATCTATGTACTAGGACCGGTTAATGAGTGTTTATCTTCCATTTCCTATATTGTTATATTTCATATATACACCCGAGAGAGATGTGAGTATCCAAACACCCCATGTGAGGTGCTAGTATGTAATTTCCGTGCTTGTTATGACTTTTGCGGGGCTTATATGTGTTGTGGACCGTTTTGAATTAATGCTTCATGACCCCTAACTTATAAATTAATTGGCTAAAAGCACATTTGCTTGAGGACAAGCAAATAACAAGTGTAGGGATATTTGATAAGGTTTTAAAAGGTACCATTTTGAGGGGTCGTTTAAGTCCTTATTTGATCACTTTTGTATCCGTTATTGCTTAATATCGTTCCTTTTCACTTTTTAGGTCTCGTGAAGGCAAAATGCTGGAATGGCACTTATTTGGACGAAAAGGCGCGAATATATGAAGAAAATGGCCAAAGTCAAAATTGAGACACTCACAGTTGCTGAAAGTATAAGGCGACGGCGTCAGGTGCTATTGGCGATGCCGTCCCAAAATTATTGAGACGATCCAGAACCCAAAACTCGTATTTTCAAGTGACGACGTCCAGTTATGGAAGAGTAGGCCGTCGCTACTCAGACGGCCTAGATGCAATCCAGACGACGTCAGAAGCTGAAGATGACGGTGTCACGGACATAAGTTGACGCCGTCGCAAGGTTAACGTGGCCAAGACGAAACCCTAATGGCGGCGACACGACGGCGTCACTAAACATAAGGTGACGCCGTCGCAATTGTAATCTTATATATAGAATCCGAATTTTTCAGTCTTTGTGTGGAGAGTCTTTGGAGTAAAAACCTAAAACCGAACCTAAGGTGTCTTGTACAGTATTTTAGGGTTTTAAACCCTATCTTACATCAAGATAAGTCTTTACTTCATTAATTCAATTATGTCTTTGATTATTTGTGTGTATGCTTGCATGTTCTCCATGTCCGGCTAATTTATTTGTGTGTTTGCTTAGGAAGTATGAAACTTAATTATTGAATATTGATTGGTTGTTTCTTATCTTAGTTGATTAATGATCTAGTAATGCGATAGGTCATTCGTTGTGTACTTAATGCTTGATTCATCTTTGTGAACCTTAGAGTATAATTACCTTAGTAATTGTAGGCTAAACCATCCAAAGAGCGCCTTAGAGTAGGAGTCTATAATCTCTAGTGGGTTTGTAGACAAGACCCTTTGGTAAGTTCGAAGAGTTAGGGAGAAACGCATACCCTACAACTTTAGACACACAACGCAACTAGGAATAAGACGTGACACTCAACCATCAATAGGAGATAATTAAGGAGTAATACAAACTAAGTAAACACATCTTTAAACTATCATACGAGCACACATTAATTAGACATAGACTCCCACAACCCTAGTTTAGATAATTAGATAATAGTAGAGTAATCGGTAGAAATACCAACCCCCCAAATCCAATACCCGAGATTCGTACCTTTCCATTTTCATAAAATATAAAAAGATAAAAAATAATCTTCCTCAACCTTAACCTTAGCGTAGTAACTCCCTACTAGCATTCCTATTCCCCTAGAGAACGATATCAATACCCGTGGCTTACCCTAATTACTACACTACAACGATTAGGTTCACTGCCTAGGGTGTTATAAAACTTGCTCGAAGAAAAGGAAGTTCCTTTGACCCCGAACGACGCGTGTAGCGTTATCAAACATATCAAACGAATAACTAATCGAATATCAAATCAGAGAATCGAATATCAAAATGGACAAGAGTCATGAGAGAAAAGAAGTGTCATTACTAAAATGACGGAATATCTGTACCTCAAAGTGTGTGCACGAGAGCAAAGCACACAAAGCCAAATCACGTCTCCCTCTTCACAATATCTATAGTAAATATACTCACATATTACCAACATATTCATTTTATAAGCTTCTTATGCATTTATAAGTGTTTTACTTATTGATATCATCCATTTATCTTTCATTTTCTTAACTTCACATTTGGACCAGTTTTACACGAAATTCTAAACCCATCAGAAGTATTCCAAAAATTTCAAGAAAATTCCCAGAGGTTCCCAAATTAGTTAACTAATTTCACTAATTTTGGTGGATTTTATCTCAGAGTCTAAGTATGGTTTAAAAATCCATATTTCCAGACCTGCCCAGAAAGTGTTCAGGAAATACACCTCAAAAGTTTACGCTTATTAGACCTGTTTAGACACCTTGGAAAAAGTCCCAAAAATCTATGAAATTCATTTATATCCTAAATATCACTCTTGTAAAAGGAGAGCTCCTAATTCCTTATGGTTTGAAAATGAAAAAATCAAACAATCCAACTAAATTTCAGACCCGTTTTCTCAGCTTTGACACTTGATCCTGTAAAATTCAAAAATACGACTTAGACAACTCCAAATTCGACCAAACCACTTGAAAAACTTAACTAAGACATAAAATAAGCTTTTCCAGCAAAAACCCAGATTTTAACCTTTATGAAACGCAAATTACAAGGTTCCCAAATTCGGATTCCAAAACAGTCCCGACCAAGGACCCGTCTAAAGTCATCATAACATGTGTTTTACTTAACCTAAATGCACCCGTGACCCATGAAAGTCATGAAATCTATTTTAATAGCATCTTGACATGCCCAACACTTTATATTTTCCGGCTTATGAATTTTATACACACACTTATATAATTAACGAATCAATTATTCCAGATAAAATCATAACACCAATTCTTACAAATGACCTAGGGTTTCTTAATAGGTTACACGATTATTCTTATCACAAACTGGTAGGGGCTTAAGGTGGTGTGTATGGATGAAATAGTATAATAATATCAATATCAAAATAAACACGGGAATCAAATCGAAAACCTCTTAGGAAAAAGGTTAGTCAATCAAATCCCGTGAGTGAGATATGTGATACCGGATAAGGATATCCGGGTCGTTTCCCAACGAGGTGTGAATTGAAAATGTCGCTTTTAGGTTTGTTATTAAAATGCTTGATGTTTTGGGTTTTTTGTGTTTTTGATTACGTTATCTACAAATTAAGTAACGGGAAAGTAATTAAGGCTATGGGAACCCTAATAAAGCTAACAAATAGTAAACATAACGCTAAAATGCAATTAAAACTAATCCTAGGGTTTTCTAAATTAAAAACGTAAAAACGAAAACTAATTTAATCTAAAAAAAATACTAAGCTAATTCAGAAAATTCTAAGGAAATTACTAAAAATACTTTGAGTCTTACTGATTTTAAAAAAAAATATAAAACCACCCTACTGCTTTTTGAAATAAGTTATTAAAAAGCTAAACAAGCTAGAAGTTTAGAAACTGAATGAGTGTTTAAAGTTTTAATAGTGCAAGATTAAACTGAACAAAGACCCTAGGGCAGTTGGTAATGTGTGGTGTGTTGTGTGTGTGAAGCAAGTGGGTTGAGTTCGAACCTTGTCTTTGACACTTTTTGCAATTATTTTTTTTTTCAAAATTTTCTTTTGAAACTTAAATATGGGATGGAAACAAGTACTTTTTGCAAAAACTCAACTTGTAAAAAGCTAGCAATAAGCAGTTCAGACTGCTTATTGTTTTCAGTTTTGGACAGTTAAGCAAAGGGAACAAACAACTTTTATACTAGAAGCTAATGAATAAGCAAATCAAGGGAAATAAGCTACCATGTATATGTAATAACTAAAATAAGCTAAAGTTAACTAGAATTAAGCTATACCAAAGAGAAAATAAGCAGTTTGTGGAGATCCTAAGTTAAAAAAAAAGAAAAGAAAAAAAGAAAATGAGCATGCAAAAGTTAATCTAATAAGTACTGATAAGCTACTCTAACTTGATTCTAATAAGTACTAATAAGCAAAAGTTATTCTAACTACATCTAAAGAAACTAATAAGCACTTAATGGACCTAAAATAAGCAAAGGGGATCCACTAATAAGCACGAAAACAAGCTGGGATAGCTGCTGGTGTTGCAGCAGTGAACAGGGCCAGGAGGTGTTTTCTACCCTAAAGATAAGCTGTAATAAGCTATAGGAAAAATTCATAAAAATGCTAATTAGATGCACACCCTAGCCTAATGCAAATTTAACCAAGCTAGACTATTCCTAAAAGCAAACTAACTAATCTTAGATCTAGGTGGGCATGAAGTGATGCAAGAAAAATGATTTGGAAGAGTTTTTGATTAAATCTAAGCTATGAAAGAGGGACTGAATCAGCAGTGCAACTGATTCAGAAACAGTTATAAAACAATATTTTTTTTTTCTAAACTTAACAAAACTTATAAAACCAGTTTTACCTCTTTCAAAAACACTTTGCAACTTTGAAACCACTTTGACTTACCAAGTCAAAGTGGGTTAAAATGTGTTTTGACCAAACTTCTGACCTTAAACCAAACACACCTTATGGGCATAAAAGACACTTAAAACAGATTTTTTTAACAATGAACTTGGATTTTTCTCTTGTAAAACTAAGTCTGTAACTTAAAAAGGTACTGAAAACCAAATGATAATTAGCTAAAAGCAAATAAGCACTAAGTGCTTATTTGCATAAAAAGGCAGTAAATGACATATATGTAAAACAGAAAACTTTTTTTCATTAATTTAAAAGATGAATTACAAAAAAAGCAGAAACTAACTTTTAAAACTAACTAAAACCTACTGCCTTTGAAAGGCTACAAGCACTACTATTTATACTAAGTAAGCTAGGTCTTCAAGTCCACTGCTTGTGTTTCTTTTGTGAGACAGAAGTGACTTGGTTCCACTTTGTGCTTCTTTGAGTGTATCTCAGCCATCCATTTAATCTTGGGCACCACTCATTTAATCCAATCCGTCCACTTTTTGGTATCCAATGTGGATAGTGAGGATTTCCAGCTTGGCACTGAAGACCCATGTGGGTGTGGGGTAAAGTGAGCCTGGGGACCAGTGGATGAGAGTGATGGGGAAGAAGAAGACAAGGATAATGGGGCTTTGAGTTTTGGTGGGCAAAAAATGGTGAAGCAGGGTTGCTGTTTTGGGTAAACCAGGGAAGAAGGGGTAAATGGGTTTAATATGGGTTGGGTTAACTAAAAGGTTTTTTTTTTTTTTTAAAGTATTAAGTAAAAATTGTTTTTAAAGTAAAAGTATATATATATATATATATATATATATATATATATATATATATATATATATATATATATATATATATATATATATATATATATATATATATATATATATATATATATTTTTTAGAAATAAAACTTTTAATAAAAATTGGTTTTTGAAAAATAATTGGTTTTAAATAAAATTTAGGATTTAGAAAGAAAGAGTGTTTTAGGATTTTTGTGAAAAAGGGTAAAATGGTAATTTTGGGTTCGGGTGAAGGGTAAATTAGTAATTTGGATTTAGGGATAGGTTTTTCGTCTGATTCCCCAAGCTCACTCCCAAATATGTATCCCGGGCTCTGAAAAATGTAGAAAATCCACTTTCGGCTCCGTCCGCAATGCACGTTTTCCAATCCGAGCTCATTTATGTCCGTTTTTGCCCTGTTTTCGATCCTTTGTACCTGAAATACATAAAAACACATTCCAAGGATATCTGCATCATAATTGGTTATATTTCCGTGTTTTTAGACGTTTTTGTGGTCTTAGATGGGTAAAAATGACGAGTGAATAAGCACTCATCACAAACCAAGCGAACCCTAATTGATTTGGATGAACAAAAACATAATCAGAAACTATGAGACCTTGATGTGTCCATTGAAGAACAAAAGAAAAACAAGTAAACAGGATACCTTGGTCGAATACTAGGACAAAAACACGAGAACCAATCTGATCTCAAGACGTCACCCTAACAGGTTCACGATCAAACAACACTTGAAGGCTCACGACCCCCCTGGTCCTGCTGCTGTTGTGATTCAGCCACACTCACACCATGATTCCTTGATGTTGCTCTCACCCAATCGTGCCCTAGAATTGCCGGAAAGGATTTCTTCTGCCGCTTCCTTTTTTTTTCACGTTCTAGGGTTCTTGGAGGATATGGAGTACGGTTTAAAAAAATGAGGGGATATGGGAAGAAATTAAGGCCGAATATTAGGTGATAGGGAAACCATTTCCTTATTTCAAATTTTGATGAATTTAGACATTTATTTGTATGTAAGTAGTATGCAAAATTAAAATAAAAAAGGTCTAGGGAAAGTTATATGAAGTAATGAATGGATCAAAAATACCAATAATACCCCGTTTCGACTTTTTATACTACGAGAAATTTAAACTTGAACGATAATAAATAAAATGCTTGATTATCAAAACATGGCATCATAGAACGGGATTCACACAAAATGGGTGTCTCCGGGGAATTGTAATCGTCATCCTCTTTTTGATACTCTCAAACCAAGCTTAAACTTATTGTGCAAACGTTTTTGTAAAATGCTAACACTACTTATATCAATAATCTGTGTAAGTCGAGACTTAACTTTTTACTCCCACAGTTTATACAATTTAAGTGTGTGTGTACTCATTTTCAAAAGTTTGACCATTGAAATCGACATTTGTTATGGTTATTATCCACTTAACTAAAGTACTAACTCACCGGAAACAATGAAAGTCTAAGGTTCGAAAGAGCCTTTTCCATGTAGCGGCTTTCTTCTCAGCTTGTCCTTTTAAGGAGGCTAGGTTTTCACCCTTGAGAATAGTACCGGAATCAGCGGGAATTTGATTCCAAAGATTTACGAAGCTACCGTTAAGTTAAAACTAAACCTAAATGGATTACAGCCGACGACAATTTAGAAATTCGAGATTCAAAGGTGAGATCACTCCATGTTGCGACTTTCTTCTCAGCTTGTCCTTTTGAGGAGGCTAGGTTTTCACCCTCGAGAATAGTATCGGAGCTTTCGGGATCTTTGAAATCAAGGATTTCCAAATTACTGTCAAACTTTTAGACAACTTTGACGAATACGAGTTCAACTTCCGATTTAAATTTAAGAAAAAGCAAGTTTCGCACATTTATTCATAAGCAACTTAGTGCTTTTATTCACGCAACTCATTTTTTCATTTTTCATTTTTCAACTTTTTCATCATCATTTATTTTTTTCACTTTTTTTCCATTCTTTTTGATTGGTGCAAAACCGTCAAGTTTAATCACTCAAGCTAGCCACTTGTGAATGACCAACCGTAATAAACTTAAAACAGCTCAAACACCAAATGCAATTTAGATCAGAGGAATATAGGGGATTCCTGGGTCGTTAAGTCCCACGGAGGATGAATTGGTGTAAAACAACTTCAGATGATAGAATAATCACTAAGGATAGTGATCAGTAAGGTTTTTGATGAATAATTACCTAAAGAAAAGATTTACAAATTACAGCGACTTAAATGCAAATTAAAAGAAATTAAAAAGTTAAAATATATTAAATAAACGCTATCACTATTTTTACAATGATTTTTTTGTGATTTATAAAATAAAATGACTTAAATAAACTATTTTAACTAAAACGTAAACTTAAAATATCTAAAAACGTGGCCTAAAATGAAAACGTACGTTATATACGAAAATTACGCTGGAGCGCAAGATAAAACGTAAAATTTATGAAATAAAAGTCCTACAAGTGTAAAAACAATTTTATTACGTACTATATGATAAAAGAAAATTTTAGAAAAAAGATTTATATTTTTTTGACTTTTATATTTTTTATTATGAATTAATTAAGATTTTGCACTAATTAAATGTTTAAAAATACTAAAACTATTTGGAAAAATCTGAAACTTTTTTATAAAATACTTAATACTAATACAATTTTATAAAAAATACAAAAACTGAAAAAGCTGTCTTAAATAAGCTAGAAATAAGCTAAAACTTTCGTATAAGCTAAACTGGCCAAACGTGGTTATGTATTTGATTGTGTAGAAAATGAACGAGACAAGTCCCAAGGGCAATTGGTATCCAGGTACCCTTCTAACGCGCTCCAAAGGGGGAGGTCTCAGGTTCGAGCCTGCCTACCCCCTTTTTGCAAAAACATTTTATTTTTGATTTTTCTTTTTGCAAATTTATTAAACACAGAAAAATAAGCACTTTTTGAAACTACAACTTTTTATGAAAATGATTAATAAGCTCAGTATTGAGCTTATTGTCTTGACAGTTAACAAAAACTAAAATAAGCACAAGTTTAAGCTAAAATGGGTAATAAGCTAGAAAACAAGCAAATGGTTAACTGAGATAGACTACTTAACTGTTGAAAAGCTATTTCAACACTGAATAAGCACCACTATTAGGAAATAAGCACTAAACAAGCCACAAATAAGCAAAAGCTTAAACTGATTTGTACAGTGTACTGTGGTTTTCTAGGTACTTTACTAGCTACTTTTTAAGCACTTGAATAAGCCACAAAATGAAAACAAACACTGCAATTAACTAGTTGACCAAGTGAGCTTTTCAAAGAACTAATTTACAAAATTTAGCTTTCACAAATAAGCTCTTGAGAAGCTTTTAAAAAACTGGAAAACACTGAATAACTGGTTAACTTGAACAAAATGGACAGAAATGAAAAGCTATTGCAGACCAACTAAATAAGCTAGAAATTGAAATTTTAAGCTTAGAATCTTGAGATAGCTAGGTGAGCTTCTCAAAAAGCTAAGATGTACAAGCTGAAGCTAACTAATAAGCTCTCTAAGAACTTATGAACTACACTACCAAATCTGTGTGCAGAGCATTTTTCAGAGAAGGTATCAAGAACAAGCTAAGTAAAAAGCACTCTATAAGCTGATTAAATCTGAACTAGTATTTTTATAATTTATTTTAGCAACTGAAATTTACTATCCTAGAAGCTTATGAACTAATTCCTATTATTAAACTCACAGTAAAATTCTAATTTTTATTTAAAAACGGGCAAATGAAATTTTGACTTTTTAAATACACTAACTAGTTGACTTTTATGAACTTGAGATTGATTTTTATGACTGATTATGTTATATTAAGCTGAAATAAGATAAAATTAAGCTAGAATAACAAGGTTTAAGCTAGTGTGATGAATTTTTTATTCCTAAATCCTAACAGTGGACAAACAAGGCTAGATAAAAAAGAATTTTGACTTTAAAGCAAATGAGAACTGGATTTTATTGCTGATATGAGTTATTAGATGCTATTGTGACATGCAACAAGCAAGTATACTGTCTTAAACACCCAATAACACAGATAACAAATTAAAACCAAACACCACTTTTTTTTACTGTTTTGAAGCTTTTAACACTAAAACAACTTTTCAAACCAAAGAAACCATAGATTAACTTGTACTAACTATATTTAGACAGATGTAAGTCAAAATTAACACACTTAACACAGATAAACTATGAAATGCAAAATTTTGGAAAACTGCTTACAAGATGAGTCCAAGCATAAAACTGAGAACTGATGCACAAGACCACAACCTATAGCTTCCCAAGAAGCACTAATCCCAAGGCCATCCAATATAAACCCTGCTCCAGCTTCCTTGCATCTTTCACCATGATTTTTATTTTTCAACTATTTATTTGGTATTTTTGATGACTTTCTCTTTTTGATTCTAAACTGAATTTTAAAGTCTCTAAAAGCTTTAATAAGCTTTCTAGGAGCTTATGTGGCTTATTTCAATCCTTAATAACATCTAACAACAACATTGACAGATTTTGATAATTTGAACTTGAAAATGCATAAACTGAAATAAGAACTTGAAACTTGAAATTAATGTTAACAAAGGTTTTATTTCACATTAATAACTTGAAATACAGAGCTTAAAGCTTAAACAAACACTGGAATTTGAAATTTAATAAAAACGACATAAGCTTAAATTATATTTAAAACTAGATATCTTTCACATTGCCTCTTCTGCTTTCTTTATAGACTTTTTGAGACTCCCACATGCTTCTGATCAAATCCCATCAACAATCTTGGCCTTTGATTCAGTCAAACGTATCCTAGCCATCAAATTGGATTTTGGCGCCAAAAGTGAATAAGGTTGCTTGAGGCAATTTTAGTTCAATTAAAGAACTTTGGAGTATTGTGGAGGTGTAGGGGACAAGTTGGGAAGTAGGAATGGGTTTAGGGTGATTTGGAAAGCATAAATAGGTTTATGTGTGTGTAACAGTAAAGGTTCATGGGTGGGAAGCATTAACTGCTTGTGGGCTAAGATGTGAGGAGGGGGGATGAGCTGGAAAGGTGGGAAGTGAGGTGAGGTGGAGATAACAGGTGGTAAAAACCACTGGTATTGGCTCAAACAGCCTTGGGAGAGACAGGTGAACAGTAGCGCGGGTTTTGAATTTTTAAACATTTGGACTGGGTTGGGGTATTGGGCTGGATGGATTGGATTTGGGCTTGGATAATTAAAATGGATCCGGTTTGGTTTAGTGTTAATAACAAGGACCAAAAGTGTAATTCTGCCTAAGTTGAAGGGGCTGAAATTGAAACTTTTCCATTCATATCACAAGGGCTAAACCTGTAAATCTTGAATAGTATAAGGACCATTGTAGATTATTTTCCATTTTTGTAAATCCAAGGGCTTTTTATGTCAATTTTCAAACTCCAGGGACCAAACTTGTAATTTCTCCAAAGTTTATCATAAGGACCATTCTTGTCATTTATAAATAGTACAAGGTTAATGTTTGATAATTTTCACTTTTTAAATTAACCAAGGACTATATTTGACAATTTTCAAAGTTTAGGGACTAAAGTTGTCATTTTGTGATTTTTGAACTTTAAAGGGTTTGTTTTGACAACTTTTGAATCTCATGGACCTTAAATGACATTTTACAAGTTTTTGAATTACCAGGGACTGTTTTTGACAACTTTTGAAACTTGGGGGACTAAAACTGCCAATTATGCAAACTTGATACGTTTTTCATCAGATTTTGATGTTTTTGCATTTAAAACATATAAAACACTTGTTTGTGATATTTTCATCATTTTAATGTGTTTCTGAGTGTTTTCAGATGTTTTTGGCATTCTAAACAGTAAAAATGATGAGTATTTAGACACTCATCAATCCCCCACACTAAGATATTGCTAGTCCCTAGCAATGATTTGAGAAAATTTAATGGATTTTATCTCTTTACCAAAAGCCATTACTTCTGGAGTAGCCAATTGTTTTGATTCAAGTAAGAACCTTGGCACAACGATAACCAAATGATTTTGAGCAAATCATAAGCTGTGAACGGATTTGATTTGTCTTTACCAGAAGCCGTTTGCTTCTGGACTAGCCAACTCTTAGATAAATTATCAATATTATCTTTGGTGAGTCGATTACCAATTATGGATTTCCAACTGCCTTTACCACAAGCCATAAACTTGCGGGCTAGCCAACTTTTCACTAGTTTAAAGATATGGTGAGTTGAACACCATACAATTTTGGGCAAATTGCAAGCCATAAACGGATTTGAGATATCTTTACCAAGAGCCGTTTGCTCCTGGATTAGCCAATCCTTATGTGGGTTAGACATGGTGGACTGATTACCATTTGCTGAGTAAGTGAAAAACACTTACTCCAAAAAAAATTTTGGCCAAAAATGGGGGAATTAGGTAAAATAATTACATGATAAAATTCGTGAGAATTCCCCCCCACACTTAGAAATGAATATTGCCCTCAATATTCAAAGTACCGGCGGTTATGCCGAAACACAGAACATAAAAGGGAAATATTACGGCCATTATTTTGTTTTTGATATATACACACTTTTTTTTTTTTTTAGAAAGGTTGATATATACAACAGCGGAGGAAACTCCCCCACACTAGGGTGGTCGAAAGGGGTAAGAAGACAGAAACATGGGTGAAAACCCATATGGTGTGTGCTACTATTTTTGATTCCCGAGTCACTAGCTTGACTCGATCCCCGCATTTATTGGTTCATGGGGAATGTTTGTAGATCCGGGACAATCACGGGTGGAATGTCCTCTCCAAAGTAATGCTTTAATCGATGACCATTCACTTTAAAATTTGGACCATCAGGCTGAGATAACTCAATGGTGCCATAAGGATAAACCTTAGTGATAGTAAATGGACCAGACCAACGGGACTTAAGCTTTCCCGAGAAAATCTTCAATCTAGAATTAAAAAGAAGGACTCGATCACCAATGTTGAAAACGCGGTTCTTGATTTTAGAGTCATGAATTTTCTTTGTCTTTTGTTTGTAGATCAAAGAATTCTCATAAGCTTGATCACGGAGTTCTTTTAGTTCATTCATTTGAACTTTTCTGTGATCACCGGCTGTCTGTATATCGAAGTTTGCATGTTTTAAGGCCCAGTAAGCCTTGTGCTCTAGCTCAATCGGAATATGACATGCCTTTCCGTACACTAGCTTGTATGGAGTACACCCGATGGGTGTTTTGTAAGCTGTACGGAAGGCCCAGAGTGCGTCATCCAGTTTATCCGACCAGGATGCACGATTTTCGCCTACTATCCTTTCAAGGATTCTTTTAATACCACGGTTTGAAACTTCCACCTGCCCACTTGTTTGTGGGTGGTATGCAGTAGATAGACGGTGGGTAACACCATACTTTTGCATGACACGATCAAATTGGTCATTACAAAAATGTGTACATAGATTCCGTATACTATTTGGTATAACCTCAAAGTATCTATAACACAAGTCTCAAAAGTGTTTAGATCCTTACACGTAGTATCAGAGCCTTGGTTTTTGATACTTTGATTTAGAAGATATATACCTAATCACTTTATTTTCCCAATCACATCCCATGGATATGGAATCCTTACAAAACCATGTTGCTGCTAAGCTACTAGTACTCAAATAGAATGAGTATGACATGCGGACGCTCAGGATTGAGCAATACTTTCTGGTGCTGGATTATAATATCTGGGAGATTATAGTGAATGGAGACTCCTTTGTTCCTACACAAACTCAAACAGTCGAAGATGGTAAGACTGTTACCAAAGTTAGTACAGATCCCCTCACTATAAAAGAGAAGCTTAAAAGAAAGAATGATATTAAAGAAAGAATATTGTAGATGATGTCCATCGCTAATGACCATGTTCTATCTTTTAGTCATTACAAGATAGCTAAAACCTTGTTTGAGGCTACTGTCACAAGATTTGGTGGTAATGATGACACCAAGAAAACTCAAAAGGTTTTATTGAACAGCAATTGGAGAACATCACTGCAACAAGCAATGAATCTATTGACCATCAGTTCAATAGACTGCAAAGATTAGTCAGTCTACTGACTGTCTTGAGGGTTAATGTTCCCCCAGAAGACCTGAACTCCAGGTTTCTAAGGAGTTTACCAACAGAATACATGATGCATGTGGTAGTCTCGAAGAACAAACCAGAAATTGACACCATGTCTCTGAGTGACATGTACAACAATTTCAAAATCATTAAACAAGAGTTTAAAAAGTCTGAAGGCTCAAACTCAAGTTCAGGGAATATGGTATTCTTATCTGCTCAAACCAATTATTATTTTGAAGATGATGAGGACGTAGAAGTTAGTACTGCTAACCTTATGGTTGGTACTGTTAGTTCAAAATCTAGTCCTGTTGGTATTGGTGATTCAACTTTCTATGCCTTCCTATCTAGTCAAGCAAGTGGATCTTCACTTTCTCGTGAAGATCTTGAGCAACTGGATGATGATGACCTTTAGGAGTTAGACATCAAGTGGAATGTTGCTTTGTTAATCATGAGGGAAAACAAGTTCTGGAAGAGAACTGGGAAGAAGATTACCATAGCTGGTGATGATACTGCTGGATTTGATAAATCCCAGGTGGAGTGTTTCAACTGCCACAAGATAGGGCACTTTTCCAAAGAGTGTAAAAAGACAAAGTCTCAGGATTATAAGAGTAGATAGAATAAAAGCAGTGGGAAGAAGAGAATTGAAGAGGAGCCTTCTTTAATGGCTATGGTTGCTATTGATGGTCTTGGCTATAACTGGAGCTTCATGGCTGATGAAGAGGAACCATCAAAGACTCTACAATGATGGAAACAGAGATGGCAATTACAGCCTTCTCTGATTCTGAGGTACTTTCCAATAATGATTGTTTAAGATCATGTTCTGCTATAAAAGAATGTAAAACTCTTTAAGATATATATGAAAACCAGATAATAGAGCTTAATAAAACTAATTATAATCTTGCTAATCATAAAAGAGCTCTAGCTGTGTTAGAAGAACAAATTTTGCATTAAAAAGAAAAGGAGCCTGGATTTTCTGAAACTATAGATGTGTTTAAAGAGATCTTTCTCATAAAGATATAAAGATAAGTTTGTTAAGAGATTAACTGGAAAAATATAAGACAGCTAATGAAAACATTAATATCAGTGTAGAGACCCTAGAATATTGTTCTAATCAGGTAAGTAAAATGATCGAGTGTTAGGATTTAGTAAATCTGTAAGTTAAAGACTTGGTCACCTCGAGTACTTGTTAGCATTAGAAATCTCGTAGTCTTAGACGTTTAGTCATTATTAGTAATTAGTTAAGTAAAACCGTGGAGGACGGACAGGTCTTTACCCAATGTATTCCTGATCCACAGCCCGTAGGAGGCGTATTTTGTAAATATTATAAATACCCTCTACCTCCCAAGGTAGAGGGTGGAGCTTCATAATACACATTTACTTTATCTCTCTAGATGTTCACATTTCTCTCTACTTTCTCTATCTAAAACCTCATCCCATTCGATCCATGTCTGTTAGGAATTGGAAATTCCATGTTAAATTGTCGGTCACCCCAATTATGGTCTAGCATATGTTAGCTCGTAGACGTGTCGTTATTTACGTTGTTTAGTTGTTAATTAGTTAGTTTGTAGCGTAGATTAGTTTAGTGCAACACCGTGGAGGAAGGATGGGTCTTTACCAACTGTATGCCTGATCCACAGTCCGATAGGAGGATGTAGTATTTGTAACTATAAATACCCCTTCCATCCTTGGAAGGGGTGGTGCTTCTCAATCTAACATTCCATTTTTACAAAGCAAGTCTCTAAGTAGAACACCCTCTCACTCTTTCTCTCCCTAAAACATGGCATACTAGTATTTCCATCATCCAAGGCCACCCGAATCATCAAACACAATAATATTACGATCCTATAAATGGTATCAGAGCCATGGTTATTGTGTTGTGTTGATTTGTGTGGTTACTTTGATACGTTTTTGGCTGTTTTTAGCATCATTTTATTGGTCGGAAAATTGTTTCATAAGTTTTGGCTACTGTTTAAAGCTGTTACTCTGATAAGGTTTAGTCTTCACTGTTTTCATGTGTCATCTTTGGTAAAAAATGTCTCTTTTTGCTTCAAGTATGCTGTTATGTTGACAAAACTGTCCAAATATTTTAGGTCACATATCTCATTTTATATGGCTTTTTGTTACCATATACGTGAACGTTTTGGTATTCTGGTCATTTGTGGTTAATCTGTCAGTTTCTAATGGTCTAACATAGTCAAAAAGTATCATCTTTTATGCAGTTTTTCTGGGTAAGTATGAAGATAGATGGAAAAAGTAGTTGAAAAACTTGCCGGAATATCCTAGCGACTTGTTTGTCAACGTTTTTCTTCCTAGCGACTTGTTTCATGTTCTGGTGGCGACTTGTATTTACAAGTTGTCTAGATTCATTGAATAATGGTTAGCGAGTTGACTCTTGAGTCAACTCAGGGCATTAGCGACTTGACACAAAACCTAGCAACTTGTGACAGAAAATGACCTAGCGAATTGTCTTTACAAGGTAGCGACTTATGACAAGAAAAAGAAGTAGAGACTTGTGTCTGATAAGCTAAAAAGGTAGCGACTTGACTAAAAAATATGGCGACTTGATATGAAAAAAAAACATAGCGACTTGTGTTTGACAAAACCGTTTAGCGACCTAACCAAAACAACAACTAGACCTCAGTTATAAGCCATCATTGGTCTTTTATATCGAAAATGAAATGATGTTTCAATAGATCCTACATCATCTGCCATCCACAAAACCAATAATCCAATCCTACATCTATCAACAAACCACAACCAAACTCTCATTCATCACGACCTCAGGTCCAAAAACCATCATCAGTCCACAAAGGGTAAACATTATTTGGATCTCAGTTACGTTTCTTTTTGTGTGCGGTTCTCAAAACACATAGACCATTCAATTTCTATACACAAAAGAAGTATACATCACAGATTCGTGTCAAAGCTTACATAAATGGTACAAAGATCTCAGCTCTCCTCTTCGTGGTATCACTAAGACACAACAAAAACTTGAAGGTTTATATTTACGAAAGAGTTTCAACATCATTGATCTTATGAGTGATTAATATCCGAATCTTTAATGAAAAGATCAACTATCACGAATGATTAATTGCTCTTTTCTGATTCGTTCAATAACTAAACAAATTGATATCAATATTAACCTACCTGAGATTCGTTTTGGTTATTGAGGCCGTCCCATGACTCACCATCACTGTGCCTGTCACAAGTATCTCGTGCCATCCCTGTGGCGAGCTTAACTTGTTTAATGGATGCGCTTATTTTTTTTAAGGAGATGGGGGCGGATTTATGAGTGATTAGGGTTTCCTGTGTGCGTTTTAGTCAGAGAAAGGAGGAGAGAGGCGGACAAGTTTAAGGAGTGATTTTAGGGTTGTTGTGTGGAGTGTGAGATTTAAATACAACCGAAATATTAGGGTATATTAGATCCGGATTGGATTTGGGCCTTCAAATGATTTTTTTGTTCGGACTTGGGCCGTGGGATAGTGTGTGTTGCATTCGTTTGGGTCGTATGGACGAGGATCAATACATGCTTTATTATGAATGTATTTGGTTTACAAATCACGTTACCTAAGAGAGTGAGATTTAATCCAAAGTGTAATTGGGTTTGGTATTGTTTAAGATGGGACATGTGGTGTAATCATGCTATGGACTTGAATATTTGACTTGAAAGATTGAATCAAGGTAAAATTTGGGAATATTGGATATTGGATTGATCCGGAGATATTTTGATGGGCTGATTTGTTTGGAGTGTGAATTTGGGCAGTGTGGAGTGACAATGATTAAAACCGGACATGAGCTTCAATTGACATATTAACTTGTCTTAATCCGGGTAATTCGTCATTTGAATTAGGCATACTATTTGAACCGGGTCAAGACAAATTTGCCTATATGGGACGGTTGATAATTTTTCTTGAACATGAGTTGCAAGTTGTTGATATGGTTTGACAATGAGGCTTGTTGAGTTATGTGATTTGATGACGTGATTTGGTTTGATGATGAGATTCATTGTGTTATACGGTTTGATACTTTGGTTTATACATTCTCACGAAGAATATTATTTCACGGCTTGAATTGTTTGTTGTATAAAGTTGACTACAGGGTTTTGTACGATATTTTTTGCTTGGATTTGCAGTGAGATTTTTCGGACGCGCTTACTTATTTCGTGTTTTTTCTTTCTACCCTTCCGCGAAGATGACTTGTTTGGGCATTTATTGAGTGTGATAAAGACTTGGCTATTTAGTTACGGTTGTGATTCTTTCTCGCTTAACCCACAACGTAGCTATCACTTCGGTGTCTCACGCAGTTGAGGATATGTTAAGAGGTTTTGTACATTGGGTACACCGTTTCTTTTTCACAAGGATTAGTACAAGTTTAAGTAACAAATCTGGGGAATTCTACTTTATGATCAAGTTTGGCATATCAGGTTTACTTCACCATGTTGTCACTGCAATAGCCAACAGAATATGTGGAAGATGTGTTTACCAAAGTGTTTACTCGATGGTTGTTGATATTATTGATGTTGGAGATTCAACCGTTGATGAACCGCTGCATGTTCCCCTAAAAACAGATATTCACCAAAATCAAAGTTGTCATAACACATTCAAGCTGACATTGTTTACGGTTTTGTCTTGATTTTGTAAAATCCCGCGAAAGAATCTATTTCTCGGTTTAAATCATAGACTTGTAAAATCCCGTGACAATGGAAACATCCTGGTTAAAGTAATGTGCATTTCCGGATCTATCTTACGGTTTATTCATGGTTTTGTAAAATCCCGCGAAAGAAATTATTTCTCGGTTTAAACCATAGAATTGTAAAATCTCGTGATGATGGAACCATCCTGGAGAAAGGAAAGTGTGTTTTGGGATCTTATTTGATGCTGATGCTACGGTTTCTACTTCAAAGAAGGGATAAAAAGGTTGTACTTCATGAATTGGGTGTGTGTTTGGATTGTCCTCATGGCAGTTTGGCTATTACAAGGTTTTATAGGGTTATGTACTTTTAACCATGGTCGGGAGGAAACCATTATCAAAGTTCATTTAAATGTCAAAGAAGGCTAGATTTGAGCTTTTAAACAGAAGATGTGACAACGGCGTTAATTCACTATTATTTATTTGAGGTTGAAGTGAAATATCGCGGGCGAGTGTACTTAGTATCTGAAGGTATCGGGGATGGTTGGATGAAGATTCTTCAAGATCCTTGTTCGAGCTTATTATCCAATACGAAGACTTGGAAATCTAGTTATTGTTGGGTGACTTTTACCTTTTCTTTTTACCACTTGGGGGAATTGGGCTCTTATCACCACAAAATAACTATCACTTAAAGGAGTTACGTTGTAGTGCTCAGTGTCACATTCAATTATGGATTTTCAAGAGGTGATGTACGTCTATTACTTGATGGTTGGTTGGTTGAAGAGTATAGAGTACTTAGAGATTCAAATTGGCATGAATTCTCGACACCGCTCTTTGTTACATATGTGCAAGTTTAAGTCACGAGTTCGGGTTAGTTTACTTCAGGGTCAAATTCATCATATTGGGTTTTCTCCATCAGCTGTCACTACAAAGAGCCTACTGAATGATAATGGGGTTGACTACATGTTATGCCAAGAGAGCTGAAAAGAGAGAGATTATGACGTTTGAACACAACAGTTCAAGCCTCGTACTCTAAAGAAAAGAAAAGTGTACATCTCAGTGCGCTTTATCTTTTGAAGAAGAGAAATCTTCTTATGACGTTTGAATACTTCAGTTCAAACCTCGTTCTCTAAAGAAAAGAAATGTGTACGCCTCAGTGCGCATTATCTTCGGAAGAAGAGAAATCTTCTTATTATGACCATTCTCATCAACATGCTTCATGCTTTTTCCATGCGCTTCAGTCATCAAGTGAACCAGACTACTAATAATTACTCTTATTCCACTTGCTCTTTTATGATGACGATGGTGACATCATATGCTAATTTTGCGGGGGAGAAGTGTGAATAGACTACATTTGGATGATTTCACTTACTTAATAAAGAATGGCATCTCTGTATGCAATTCTTGAGGGGGAGAAGAAGTGTGATAATTCTGCATGGTTGATTGACATATGAGAATATATGGTCATACGGCTCCTAACTCATGTAAGAACCGAGCTTCTTCTTATCGGGTCATCTTTACATGGTGTTTCTTCTATGAGCCGTTGGTTGACATCTTCACACGGGCTGATTTTGATTAATGACTAAGTGCTTCCAGTTGCGAGGCGGATTTCCTTGATGAACGTCTTTATGTTCTTGTTTTATTGGGAGGGATTTGAGTTAAGGGGATTTGCTATATATAAGTTGACGGGAATGCATTTGGTGAGTTGAAGATGTTGAATTTCTATTCCCCAATTGGACAATCTTGAAGAAGATTGTCGGTTTAGGGGAGAGCACTAATTGGGGGAGAGGGAAGTCAGATTTAATACCCAATTAGACTTGCTCACATTCTTCAGCAAGTTGATTCTCATAAAGAGTTAAAGTGTTCTTCTTAACAGATTTCTGGTATACGGGCTTACAAAGAGTTGCTGATTCTGAAGTGTCAAAACCAGCAAGGGGGAAGGAGACACGCAACTAAACGCGAGTAAACTTGATGAACTTAATACTTCTAAGTGATTGAAGATATCCCGGGAAGACAAATGTCATTACCGCAAAGACACTCAAGGTTTGACTCATGGCGTTTAGTGTTCTTATTCCAACTATGTGGGGGAAGAGATGGAAGAGTTAGTTTCTGAAGATGAAAGAGGTACACACGTGTGTGATGATTTTGATGTTATCACAATCATCAGGGGAGAGAGATTGTGTACATTGGGGATGCTCAGCTGCTTCACTTGAGGGCTTAATCAGTGATTCGGAGATATAATCACTTATACCGGAGTTGACATCCACAGAGATTGTCATCCGCAGAGATAATCAGTGATTCGGCCTGCTTCTTCAATGTTATTGGTTATTCTCTCTTTGGGCATTCGGGTACTTCGGGTTCTTGAGCTTCATACACTTTCTTTAGGGGAGAGAAAAGTATACATCGGGGTTATTCTTTAGCTATCGGACATAATCTGCTACTTCGATGGTATAAGTTTCTCTATCTTCGGGTATATGTGTATTCGGGTTCGTGAGCTCTAGTCTAAGAGACTGACTGCATCAATTCAACTACGTGGGGGAAGTGGTCTCTTGACACCTTTTTGTAATGGATTGCTTTAGACTTCAGTGGAAAAAGAATTTGAGAAGAGTTATTTAAGCGTGGGATGAAACGTTGCTGTTCTTCTATTGGATGATATAACCTCGAACGAAGAATCACGGTGATTATTCTTAAAAGGAGCAGCAGGATCGATGATAATGGTGTGCTTCCGTGTGCACCTGGCTAAAGCAAGCTTGAAATAGAGCTTCGAATCTGCTCAGCTAAAGGATTTTCGGTTTGGGGGGAAGCTGCCAATGTCTCACTTTCAGATGGTTCAATTTCTTTCAATTCAAGAGCCCTTGGAAGCTTTGGTGGTGAATGTTTAAGAGATGATGACTTCTATCTTCTACAACGAGGCTGCTCGATATCCTTATCTCGGTACTCGTATCATCATCTTCTTATACTATATCATCTACTCTATCTGTGTAAATATTTATCAAAAAACAAATACAAAAATATAAAACCAAAAAAAAGAAAATAGAAAAATAGAAAATTTTCAAAAAACCCATAAAAATCAGAAAAACTTAAAAAATACCAAAAATAAGTTTTCTAAAGACATGTCTTTTGATATCGATAACATCTGCGGTCTTAGAAATGTCATTCAACAATGGCACGGGACCATAGATGAAGTTCGAGCAGGAGGTGTAAATATTCTTTTTCAAAACATGTCTCAAACTATGGCTTACAGTTATTTCAAATATTTCGTGCACTTATCCTAAAACTTAATGAGGAAAGTATGTCGAAGGACTGCTGTTCCTACAACAAATGTTTTTCCGTCTAAAATTCTTCAGAAAAATATTTGTTGTATTTCAAAATGATGATAAATGAGTTGCTTGAAAATCAATCTGTATCGGAGTTTTCATAAATTTGCAAACTCAATCAATGACTTCCGCGCTTTTAATCTTTTCATAAAATGAGTCATTGATTGAGGGGGAGAATGTTTTTCAAATTTATATCATCTATCGAACTTATCTAATTATCCTAAATGCTTAACTGAAAAATGATGTTAACCTACGTTGAAGGACTAGGTGCCTAGGATATGATTGTTAGGATTAGATGATTAGAGTTTGATAAACACATTGTTCTCATACCTTTTATGATATGTTGGATTGACTTTTATTAGTCGATTGTTGTTTGGGTGTTGTCGACCACCATATATCTGTTTGTATGTCTACTAACGTATGCAGATATTGGTATATAAGAATGTTCCCGATCCGGATCCCACAATTGAAGATGATTGGATGCCGCACGGAAAGGGTAACGATATCTTGGGTTGACAAATGAAGAAACGGAGCTTAATTGGACTTCTATGTAGAGTTGGCATGGAAAAATGCAACGTAAGAGGTCTCACTGCATCAGCAGATGGTTTTCTTCATCATCAAATGAAGAAACGGAGCTTAATTTGACCTCAGTTTGCATTAAAATGCAACCTATGAAGTCTCACTGCATCAGCAGATGGTTTTTCTTCCAAGCCCTACAGCGACAACATAAGCTTCTCAACCACCTAACGTATCTTTGTGCAGGAAATTTGATACCATTTTTTTTAAACAATTTTTCAAATAATATTGTTTTGAAAAATGGAAAAATATTGTTTTTGAAAATAAATTGAAATCAAAGTCTTGAAATCAACCGGACTTTATTTTGTCAAATCTTAAGTGATTTCATATTAAATATTTTCAAACGATATTTCATCAAAAAGTCCGTTTGTACGTTATAATAAGTGGTGATCTAAAGATTTAATGTTATGTCATGGTATGATTTTCTTCAAAGGTTAAAGGTCTTTCAAAATGAAATTTTTTCTGTTCTTGTTTGATTGTGAAAATGTTTTATTTTACCTAAAAGATCTCTAAAAAAATTATCATACCTGACACTAACAATCTTTTAATGTCTAAATCTGTTCCACTATCATAATTAAATTAATCTGAACACAATTTTCTCCCATTTTTTCTAAACCTATTTAAATCACTTGGGATCCAAAATCTCAAAGGATTTGATATTTTTGATCGGGGGAGAAAATGTGATTTAAATATGAAATCTGATAACAAGTGATCGTTTTGACTCAAAGTGCAAGCAGCTCTCCCATATGTGCTAAAACGCTTTCGAATCTCGAAGCACATATTAAGGGGGAGCATTTCTAAAGAAATTAAACTATCAAGGTACAAAGGTTTCAATGTTTTATCATAAGTACCTTGATTGAGTTTTAAAGGTTTTCTCTATGGCATTCGTGATCGTGGAAGTACTTTAAAGAACTCCTACCTCTATGTGATAAAATGATTTCAAATATCCAAAGCACATACTGAGGGGGAGAATTTACCAAAGAAAATCAAATGGCTTTTTCTATGGAAATTGTGATCAAGAAATTATTTCAAAGAACTCTTGCCTCTATGTGCTAAACAATTTCAAAATCTTATGCATGAGGGGGTGCATTTCTAAATGATCAAAACAATTAAGGTACAAAATGCTTTGATATTATATCACAAGTACCTTGATTGGATTTTCCAAATGATTTTTCAATTGGTTTCGAGAAGGAATGAATTGTACCAAAAGACCGACCATTTTACTTTATGTATTGAGTTATTATGATGGTGAGGTTAGGTATTCGTTCCCACGATCTGCCAGAACTGGAGGAATCTACCCAAGGACAATCCACTAGATAGTGTAGAAGTCCTTAGGTATGATAAAAAAAAGGAGAAAAATGAGAAAATGGGAAGAGTGCGGACTGAGACAGAGCTAGTACTGGAATAAACCCAACAAGGTTATAGTAATGAAGTCTCGGTAAGCACTGAAAGGGTTGAAGAATGAAAAAGAAATGAATATAAAAATGGTGAAAAGAAATAGCCCTCCAATAGTTCAACCTTAGGGCAGAAACCGGGTTCAATACATATGCTACCAGTGTTTACTAAGGTAACACTGGTATTGAAGACAAAACATCATGGACCCAGTGATGCACTGCACTAAACTTCCCAAGCTACTCAAGTTCCTCTTAAAAGGGCTTGTTTCATTCTCACGGGGAACCGACATAATGTATCGACTTTCTCTTAGAGATTGTTGATATTGAAGAAGGAGACCCTCTCCCTAGTCTCCGGCATAGGAAACCAAATGTGCATGATTGAGTCTAGAGCCAAGAGATCATCCACAATATCTCATTAGGACACAAAATTCATAAAGACTTGCTGTTTCACACAATGTGGAAAGTAAGAATATATTAAGAGTCCTACGCTTTATCCTTGTGGTATTGCCAGAACATCCGAGTGATATGAAAATATTAACGTTGAAGATGGAAATCCTTCTAGAGCCAACATCAAACAAGCTCTTGGTGGGTGACATGTGAGATCTTGCTAAAGATTAAGCTTGTGACAACTGGATAGAAACGATGGGGCGATTCACTCGTGAATCAACCTTGGTCCAGGAAATGAATTGACGAATACTTTTGGAAAAACCGTTCGATGTGCAAACATTCTTTTCTCTAGCATGTCGAATGTGTATTCATGTTTTCAAAGACAAAAAGTATCTCTGATTGAAAAAATACTTTTGGAAAAACCGTTCGATGTGCGAATCTTTCTTTTATCTAGCACATCGAATGTGTGCTCTTCTCAAATACAAAAAGTATTTCTGATTGAAAATTGATTTTTCTCATAAAACCTTCGTCGTATTGCAAAATCTCTTTCTTCTAAGCACTACGCGATTGTTTTCAAATCATTTTCTATCAATCAGTAAATCTCAATTTGCTGGTTTACTCACTCCGTGTTGTCTTCTTTGAGACGTTCCAGTTTGAGAACGGCTAGAACAGCCGCCAAACCCTGTCAAGGAAATTCTTCGGAATTATACCTGATCACAGGCAGTACTTGTACTGATCAACGGGAACCGCGGGTCGTGTACCTCAATTCAACGAAAGTGATCAAAGACACTTTCGTGTGTTTTATTGCTAACTGTTGTTTGCAGGTACATTTGGACGGTTGCAGCTGATCAGAATTAAGGAGTCAATCCAAAGCCGCATGCTCACAGCATCCATACTTAATTGAAGAAATCATGAGTTGTGCATATCTACAGAACCTGGCTCTGATATTTTTATACTATGTTTCTACTACGCTGCTGCAAATATCATAAGCCAGTAAAGCTTCCGCTACTCTGATGAAAGATGTCATGATCCAAAAGTGTGAGCATGTCTGTCCAAAAGTCACAACATCACATGAAGGCAACACAACTATGGATGATCTAGAGAGATTTGATGTGGCTGATGATCTCAAAGAAAGCTCGAAGATCATCAAGATGTGGATCAGTTCAAAGACCTCCACTCAAAGTACAATATAATCGGACTATGAATAGTCACTGCTTAAGCACAATGATTGCGGAATTGAAGAATTGAAGTCTACGAGCTCAGAACTAATGACAGAGATAGAATGCTAGGATGCAAAATGTATTTCATGGGGTGACCTCCCTTAGGGGGAGATTGTTAGGAATTGGAAATTCCATGTTAAAGTGTCGGTCACCCCAATTATGGTCTAGCATATGTTAGCTCGTAGACGTGTCGTTATTTACGTTGTTTAGTTGTTAATTAGTTAGTTTGTAGCATAGATTAGTTTAGTGCAACACCGTGGAGGAAGGACGGGTCTTTACCCACTGTATGCCTGATCCATAGTCTGATAGGAGGACGTAGTATTTGTAACTATAAATACCCCTTCCATCCTTGGAAGGGGTGGTGCTTCTCAATCTAACATTTCATATTTTACAAAGCAAGTCTTTAAGTAGAACACCCTCTCACTCATTCTCTCTCTAAAACATGGCGTACTTGTATTTCCATCATCCAAGGCCACCCGAATCATCAAACACAATAATATTACGATCCTACAATGTCATTTGTGGTTTGTGTGTTTATGATATCCAATCTCTTACAATTGGTATCAAGATCCATGGTTTGATCATCTACTTTGTGTGTGCTTGGATTATTGATTGGTTATTCATAGTTTATGGGTTGAATAGGTTTTGAGACATTTTCACTGGTATGATTTTATTTAGTGGTTAAGTTTGTTATTTGGTTGTACTTTTGTGTTTAAGTTTATCATATTAGCTTTGTTTTGGGTTTCGAAGGCTTGATTCATCTTGTTTGTGGTTGGTTTTGATTGAAAACGCAAGGTTTAGTTATTGTTCATCACTGCGTTTTGTCTATTCTGAGCTGCTTCTTGTTTGTTCATTGTTGCGGTTTGTCAGATCTTGCTTGTGGTTTGGTGACTTCCTGTTGCGACTTGTCTGATATTGTTGTGGTTTGACATTATTTGTGTTGCGGTTTTGTGCTGTTTGTTGCGATTTGTTAGATAAGGACAAAGGTTGCATTTTGACAGCTAGCAAAAAGGACAAAAAGGATGATAGTGACACTTGTACCTTTTGATAGTGACCTGTGATTTGTTAGTTTGCTGAGCAATTTTTCTCTGCAATTTGACAAGACTTGCGATTTATCTGGTTCTGCTACGAATTGTCCCTGCGTTTTGTCAAGTAATGCGATTTGGGTTCTTGCGTTTTGATATCTTGCGAGTTAACAGGTTGCAATTTGAGCTGACTGCATTTTGAAAGTTGCGTTTTGGGTATTCTGCGATTTGTCTCTGCGTTTTATCAAGAGTTGCGATTTGTGTTCTTGCGTTTTGGTATCTCTACGACTTGACAGGTTTTGTGATTTGTATCTCTACAACTTGAAAGGTGTTGCGGTTTGTATCTCTGCGTTTTGTCTTGTATTGCAGTTTGTGTGTTGAGACTTGAAAGTTGCGACTTGTCTCTTGAGATTTGACAATTACGTTTTGGGTTCTACGGTTTCCTCTTGATTTTGTAAAATCCCGCGAAAGATTCTATTTCTCGGTTGAATCAAAGAGTTTTAAAATCTCGTGTACTTAGAAATCATGTCTACTGTTTCAGACGATGTTCAAGTTGTTGGGTCCGATACCCGCCCTCCTATGCTGGATAGAACAGATTATGAATCTTGGGCTCAGAGAATCCAACTGTATTGCTTAGGAAAAGAGAATGGTCTTAACATCTTTCAATCAATTGATGAAGGTCCGTACCAGATGGGCACCACCAGAGATCAACTTGAAACTGGTGAAGATGGAAGTGTCACTCTGGGACTAGATAGACCAAGGACTTATGATGATCTCAATGATAAGGAGAAGAAAATATATGATGCTGACATCAGGGCTTCCAACATCATCCTTCAAGGTCTACCAAAAGACATTTACAAGCTGATTAATCACAACACCCAGGCCAAAGTAGTTTGGGACAATGTCAAGATGCTTCTTTGTGGCTTAGAACTTCAAGATGAATCCAGGGGAGAGTATAAAGAGTACCATGTGAGGTATTACAAACTTGTGAATGATATGAGGAATATTAATATGATTATGCCAAATATCCAACTCAATTCCAAGTTCGTAAACAACATGAACCCTGAGTGGAACAGGTTTGTTACCGCGGTGAAGCTAAACAAAGGATTGAGGAATACGAACAATGAGCAGTTGTACGCTTATTTACTTCAACATGAGAATCATGCTACATATGACCGTTTGATCATGTAAAAACTCAATCCAACTGCAACAA
This sequence comes from Chrysanthemum seticuspe, assembly GCA_019973895.1. Lineage (NCBI taxonomy): Eukaryota > Viridiplantae > Streptophyta > Magnoliopsida > Asterales > Asteraceae > Chrysanthemum > Chrysanthemum seticuspe. Next base: position 194,176,271 of record BPTQ01000005.1, on the reverse strand, counting down.
CAAGCACTACAAATGACTCAGTTGCATTTGTTTCTAATGTGAAGCTAAACACTCGAACATCACAGGTCATACCATCTTCCCATAATCTTAATCAGATTACTATACCAGACTCAGGATATACCCTAACAGACATGTTGAGTGAAAACCTCTCGAACCAAGTTGCTCTATCGGTTCAACAATATAGAACCTCACTTCATCAAACCAACAACCACTTTAGGACCTCATCTAACCCACACAATCAAGCTACAGTGGAAGACTGAAGGGTTTTGGTACAAAATGTGTAGGGAAGGCAAAATGTGAACCCAAGGAATGTTTCATGGGGGAATGTTGCAGTTGTTTATGTGGGGGCTCAGAACATAGGAAGGATAGTAGTTCAAGGTCAGGGCAAACTAATTAAGTGTTACAACTGTGGTGGTGAGGGACATATTTCTAGGAAGTGCACTTCAGGGATAAGATGTTATTGATGCAGGCTCAAGATAGTGGAGCAGTGTTGAATGAGGAGAAGTTGTTGTTTCTTGCTGATGGGAATGCCAACACATTTGATACTGACGTGGATGAACAACCAGTGTATGATTTGGCATAGAACAATCCCAGTGTCTTCTAGGTTGCTGATTGTGATGCCTTCGAATCTGATGTTGATGATGAACCAACGACACAGACTATTTTCATGGCTAATAATTCTTGTTAGGTCACTAGTTTTACAACACAAGCTTATAAGAGAAGAGATGAAGGCGGATGAACAAGCTAAGCACACACACACTCACGTATAATATGAAACGGTTATGCAAAGAGAATGAGTGAGAGAATAACTTGAACAACCAACCCTCAAATGAGGGTTTACAATAGTTTATATAGGCAAGGAGCTAGGGCAACACTCCCTCTCCTTCCCTATTCCTTATTGGGCTTGGGCCTCAGCTTATGGGCCTTCTACATAAGCTGGACCTTAAACAAACATAAAGGCCATAATAAAGCTACCTATTACATATGAAATATAAATACTTGAAATACTGTTTAGGAGTGATTCCAACAATCTCCCCCTCAAGTATATATGAATGTAAACGGTGAAGGCGTAGATGTAATAGTAGCTGTGACGTCTTCTGGCATTCTTCTTTCTTGTGAGAGGAATTGCCTTGATTCGAACAATCTCCCCAGTGTAGAGAGATAGTTATCTTCGAACGGTTTAAGCTTCGACGTCATCTTTGACTTTGTTCTTTGATCATTGTTCTTTGTGGTGAAAGTGATAGTATGTTGTTGTCTGCATCAGTCTGCCTCAGGTCTGCTTCGCTGCTCCAGTGTCTCCACGTCATTCTTCAACATGCTCACACGCTCTTTGACGTTGGAAATCAATACTGATGAAGTTCTTTAAATCTTTGACTTTGTAGATTCTTTTGTTAGACGAAGAATCATTCTGACGGTTGTGTTGCTTTTGAATAGAACTTTCATTAGTGATGATGTTGGCGTGAACATGAGAAGAATCAGCACGATCATCCCGCTCCGGAGCTTCCATAAGAAGAAAACATTGCAAACGGTTAGTAATAAGCGGTTTCCGGCACTTACAAGTTTGAACTTCGAGAGTGTTAACAGCATAGTGTGAAAACACAACTCTAATTCTTACAAAGGCCGTTCCTGAACTGGAGTCCCACAAGTGAGATAACGCGATGTACCGAAGTACATCTACAGTTCAGATGAGTCGCTGAGGTACACCGAAGCATCACCTCACGACTGTAGACCGTTTGAGACACACTCCGCGTAATCCACGGGGAGTTACCGAAGCGACCTGCTGTCAGGGCTGTTTGATGTTGACCCTGGCAGGAGTTTCCATTCAATCACTGAGGATCACAGATGTGAACCTCTCATAAATGTTCTCGACAGATTGCTAAGATCTGTGAAGGACTCGATATGAACCACTGAATCACTGAAGATCTTTATTGTTGATCAACAAGTGATTAAATGTCAAGTGTTCCTAAGAGATCTTTTGATGAATCTCGTGGCTCTAGACTCAACAGTGCGTTTTGGTTTTCCTGAGCAGAGACTAGGGAGAGGGTCTCCTTCTTCAATACCAGCGATCTCTAAGAGAAAGCCAATAAATTATGTAGGGTTCCCTGTGAGAATGAAACAAGTTTCTGTTTAGAGAAACTTGAGTGGCTAAGAAGGTTTAGTGCATGCGTCACTGGGTCCATGACGACTTTTAATCTTCAATACCGGTGTCACTAAGTGACAATCAGTAGCATATGAATTGAACTCGGTGTCTGCCCTAAGTTGAATAATCTGGAGGGCTCTTTCTTTTCACCCTTTACTTTACATTTCTTTTTGATTCTTCAACTCCTTCTTTCTCCAATTCTCATTTTCTCCTTTTTATAATCATTCCTAAGGACTTCTAACACTAACTAATGGTAGTGTCCTTGGGTAGATCCCTCCGGCTTTGGCGGATCATAGGACGGTTATTCCTAACCTTAGTCACCTTATAACTCCATGACTAACCTATGTTTGCCATTATAACCACTGTAAGTTAAAATATCTCTCAAAGGGTTTGTAAATGAAAAACATGTTTGAACCACAGTGAGAGATAAGTTTTTGCATAGATACTCCCCCTCCACATGTGCTTAATAGTTTTAATGGTTAAATGCACAGTGAGGAAAGAGCGCGCACTTTATGAATTGATCCACTAAAGATAGACAATCTCCCGCGAGACACGGTTACGTTGAATAGTTAAAGAGATATATTGTCAGCTTTTAGGTGACAACTGGCTCTAATAACTACCTTGAAGGTGTAGACAAACCTTGGAAGGTTGTCAAACCCGTCAGAGTTCATGTCTATCAAGAGTTTCTCGAATGGTACATTCTACTTGGACAAGTCCTTTGCGAGACACGTTTACATCACTAGCGAACTAGCTTGAAATTATTACCCGTCCAGGACAAGTCTTTTCGAGTTACAAACAGTTTAGTACCGTCAATTCGTTGGTTAAGTCTGAGGTACACGGATTCATTTGCATTCAGCACAACATATTTCTTATCACACAAATTTTCTCCCCCTCAAAAATGGCATATAAAAATGTTATTTTTGAACGGTTGAGAATAAATATGACCATTTTGAGTGTTGCGGGAAGAGTGACCACTGTGAACAATTTGTGAACAAAGTTTTCATCAAATACTCCCCCTCAACTAGTGATATAAACGGTTGAGGTTTTGAAAAAAATCTTATGGGGAAGTACTTGTCTTTTTGAGCAAAACCTTGAAAAGTGAAAGGTTTGATAGGTTTTACTCAAAAATAAGAAGCTTTCGCTCCTTTTATAAGGATTGTGGCACTGAGGCGTACCACAGGGTCCTTTCTTGACAGATACGGGTTGTACACTGTTATGTGTGCACAAGCCATTCACATATATAATCATACATCCAAAATCTTATGAAGGAAACAATTCAAGGGGTACCAGGAAGTGCAGTGATGTTCCCAGGAGTGCGCACAGGGCGTTGAAAGCCGGTGATATTTCTCCTGGGTCGACCACCAACATAGCTCTCCAAGCGTCTGAACTGATCCCTTCTGAACAACCGTTCATCAATCATGGTGATGATCCTTCTCACATCCCTTCTATCCTGAGAGTTCCAGCGCTTAGGATTCCCAACCTTCAAGCGTATATCCTTCAATCTGTACGCCAATCCATCCCTAACCATCTTCAAGGTATGATCCCCGAATTTATGGAGCTCACTACACGCCATTAAGCAGTTTCTGCGAAGTTCACTGCGGTAAACAATGCCGAAAGGTTTGCTGATGAGCGTAAGTTGTTTGAGCTGGTTGATGTCAGGAAGATCAAGCTGTGGTGGAGTGAAGTTTACACGTTTCTGATATGATTCAACAGCCATCTGGATATCTTCGACACGTTCTTTGATCACAATGCGTCTAATGAAGATGAGAACTGACTTGATGAATTCACGTTGAATTTCAGTCGAGAATTGTCTCATACGACCCTGTACTTTGGCAAGATACATGTCTTCGATGTCGTTGAGTGACAAGTTCTCAAAGTCAGCCTCTGAGAATTCATAGTCCTGTTCATCTTGTCGTTTGACTATGATATTCTTCAAGAATGTGTAGTCCCACTTAGACTTGAGATCAATGTGTTTGATGGCCACGATGTCCTTAGAGCAATACACTTCATGTTGAGACTTCTGAACTAGACAGCTTCTGTAGTAGATTCTTCGGCGCTCAGGCCAATGATGAATCCCATACAATGCATCTTGGTCGTATGCTTGCACGTTGTCAGAAAACAAGTGATTTGCACGTTCCTCGATGGCTATGCAGTTTGAGTAAATAGCCGCTGGGAATGGAAGAGTCAATGATGTAGCGTATTTTCGTGAACCATCGCCACCATGGAGAAGAAATTCCAGGTCTGTGTTGAAGAAATATCTGAAGGGAATCCTTGGTTCATCTGGTTGGCCGATTGTAGGTAGAGGTTTGGTCCAGTCAGTGTAATATGGAGGGTTGTTCCGTTTAGTGAAGTCGATGTTTGCTTCTGGGTTGAGCCAATCCATGTTGTTAGACATGGCTCGAGCAATGTTTTCAAGGTGATATTCAACCTCGATTGCACTTTCCGAGCTGTTTTTCAAGAGAAGGAATGCGTCATTCTTGATGCGCTTCAACTCGGATTTCGTCATCTTCTTCACACGGAATCTTTCTTGCAAGATTTTTGCATGCTCCAAGGTACTACCGTCTACCAATTCTTGACCTTCTTCGGGGTAGGGAGTGTCATTAACAAGAGTAGCAAACCAATCAAATTCAGCAGTATTATCGTCATCAAGCCATGATACGACGTCATTCAGAGTCGTTTTCTTCTTCTGTTTTGAAGGCTTTGATGATGATGTTGGTTTTTGTACTTGTTTTGGTGAGGTGGGTTGTTGTTGGGGCTCAGGGACCTCTTCATCGTCACCACCCGTATACTCAAAGTGATCACCAGTTTTATGAGTCAGGGGTGGTAACTCGGAATCGTCCTGAGGTTTATCAGTAGAAGACCGAGGTGATGGAGACTTATGTTGAGAAGAAGTCCGTTGTGGAGGGGGTGGCATAGATGTAGATTGACCAGACTGCTTCTGACGTTTAGGTGCAGAGTCCTTATCCTTATCATCGTCATCTCTTGGTCGTTTGGATTGAATGGCTGACTCCTTGCATGATGATCTGAGTTGATAGTCAAGTAGAATTTCGAAAAATTTAGCTTCATCTGAAGTAAACGTTCCAGATCTCTTTGACATTTGCATCACAAGTTTTGCGATTAGCTCAGATTCAGAGAGATCAGCTTCTTTTGCCATTGTATGTTCGACCAATGCTACGATGTTAGGGGTGAGTTGTCTGGAAAATACTTCTTTTGTCACACTGGGGACAGTGTCGAGAAGAAACTTGTGGGTTTGTTCTCTTGCTGACTTCTCCAGTTCCTTTTGGACTTTAGGAACGACATTCTGAAGGTACTTTTGAGTGTAACCTTCAATCATTTCATTCAATTCCCCTTGACGATGACTTCTCATGAATTCCTGAATAGCTTTCCTATCTTTCCGCATCTTGTCATTCTCATCATGTAAGTACTGCATTTGTTCAGCATACCAATTAAGTTTTCTTTGAAGCATGTCCTTCTTTCTAACTTGTTTGACAGCTTTCACAATTCTTGCATGTGTTTGAGAAATCCAAGATTTAGGTGGTTTCTTCACGGATTTGGATGATGATCTGGTTGACTTAGTTGATGGTGGTGGTGATGAATGAGATGAAGAGTCCGATGATGAGGAGACATGAGGAGACTTCATGTCCTTAGGAGTTTCTGTGGTTTTCTCCTTTGAGTGAGTTGGACTGTCTAGAAGAAACTTTGTATAATCATCCTCGTCATCCTTAGACTTTTCTTTCTCAGTTTCCTGCTTCTCAAAATCATACACAATGGTGTCTTCAACAGGCGGTTGTTGTTGCAGAAGAGTGGTGGCACCAGATCCCTTATCGGGTTGATTAACCGCATCAGGATCTGGAGAGGAGTGGGCAGCACCACTTGATCCTCCGGGGCCACCCATTTGATCTTTAGCAAATTCAGCGGCCTTTTGAATGTGTCGGACGTTGTGAAACTTTTTCCTGTATGATTTATCCAATTGCTCTTCTTCTTCTTCTTCAGAGCTCTCATCATAAGGTACAATAGCTGGAGTCTTCCCTTTGACAGCTGGAGGACTTGGAGGTTTTGTCACTGAGGCAGGTGTTTCGGTTGCAGTTGCAGAGTAATGAACCTCTTCATCTGTCTCAATATCTTCAGAGCTCTCATCCCTAAGTTGTCTTTGAGGTTCGAGTGTGGGAATAGGTTCGGCTTCCTTTACGGGAACACTCCTTTTAGAAGGAGCTTTCCTTTTAGGAACCTTCCTTTGACTCACAGAACTTGTTGTGCTTCCTGCACTTCCTCTTCTGGTTCTCCTGACAGGTGTTCCAGAAGATTTTTCGTCAAGATGACCAACTTTGCCTTGTCTGACTGCTTCCAGATACCTTTGGTACGATTCTAGCTTTCTGACATCTTCAGTTAGAAGGAAATCTGGGAGCACGGCACCTTGTTTCTTTGTAGACGTTTCCTTGATTCTTACAGATAGAATAGGCTCCGTCAACATGTCGTGATTGTCTGGGTCATTGAGCCTTTTGGGAATATCAGGATGAAGTCCAAGAGCTCTTTGTATCAACAGGTTAGTATATCTGATGTAGGGAATCTTTGAGCCAAGTTTGCTGAGAAATGACATCATGTCATCCCAAATCAGAGCTTCAATAGCGATGTGTTTCATGTTGACGAATGCCCAAAATATTTGCAGTTCTATGAGCTTAGGATGCTCATAGCCGCTATCACGACCAGAAACAGACTTGGTGATGATCATGTAGAGTGTTCTCCATGGTTGAGGAATACTCTTAAGCTCTACATGAGAGTGCTTGGTGATTACTCCTGTAGCCTCATCATAACCGATATTGATTAAGAATTGGAGAGTTAACTCTTCAGCAGGTGTGGCATAAAGTTTGGTTGGATTGACTTCAGGAATAAGGAGAGCAGCCCTTAAGTCTGCAGGTGTAATAGTGACTTGTTTGTGGTTCAGAGTCACTGTCACAGCAGTCCTTCCTTTGACCCTTTCCATAGTGTTCCAGAACTGTTGGATGTAGATCTCAGGAATGGTTGCAGAGTGAGTAAGCATGTTCTGATACGGATGAGTCTTCAGAATATCGATAGCAATAAGACATGAAGATTCAGAGCAAGTGAGGGTGTCAAAGTCAACACGGAGGTTATTCTTTCCAATCTTCATTGGATAGCCATGAGGATAGATATCAGCAATGGAGAGAACTTCAGGTGCATCCACGTTCATTTTTTCAGCCATGTCGTGATCTGAAATAACATTAGCCAAAAGAACCAACATATCGAAAGACATAATGTTAGTCAACAGAAGGTCTTATTGTCTAGTTATTGAATGTATAGTGATAATGATTGTTACGAGTCCTAAGTCACTTGTATGTTCAATAGTTCAATGCTATCGTGAAATGTTTCGTGAGTTAGTTAACTTTAAGTTTTAAAGTTTATTTTATCACTTATTGTTCACAACATATCAAACGATTTAAGTTTATTAGTGACATTTTTTGGATTCGTGATGATATGATTAGTTTATTTACAAGTTTGTACAAGTAACAATTCATCATGAAGGTCAATCTAGGGTTAAGCGTAGTTTTGGCAAAGTTATGCGTAGACAGGTATGATATATGCTTAGGCGTAGACTTACGCGTAGAATCCTATCTTACGCGTAAGAAATGTTACGCGTAGGAAAAAGAGACATTATGCGTAGAGCTTATGCGTAGGCATATATTATCCTTACGCGTAAGGTTACTCGTAAGAGTTGACCTTAATCGTAGGGTTTACTGTTTACGCATATCCTTCACAGGATACGCGTAGTCCATTGTAGAACCTTATGCGTAGAAGCTACGCGTAAGACAAGTCTTACGCATAACAAGCTACGCGTAAGGTGATCCTTATGCGTAGATTAGTAACCACCTTGATTCTGAATGTTACGTGTAGCAAAGGCCTGAAATAAATCCATCAAATCATCAACATTAACACATACATACATTTTATCAATAGATCATGGCAATAACATATGTTACACAGTTATGCGTAGAATTGCATACGCGTAGACTAAACCCTAGATCTACGCGTATGGATTCTAGCCATAGATTAAGCACCAAACTTTTTCTGGTATATCAAAGACGTTGTGAGAACATGTAGACCAAGTTTTAACACTTATTATGCAGTGAATCAAAAACACCCAAAGTTTATGAACTTTAAACCCTAGTTTTGAATTGATGTCCAATTCGTGTTTCTGGGTGGTTATAGACTATGGAAATCATCAATTCAACAACGTAAGAGTATAGCACAACAATCTTTTTGATCAAATCACTTATCATTCGAAAATACCCAAATCGAGTTATAAACCCTAGTTTTCAAAAATCTTCAATTAGTGGTTCTGGGTGGAGTTTGATGGTTAAACTGGTATCAGTGATGTAATAAGAACGTTTTGACACAAATCATTTCACCCCAAACACACAAGTATTGATTGTGTGTTCTTACGCATAAGCGTAGAACACAAAATCACTCGTAGAACATGTTTTAGCCGTAGGATTTACTTGAGATTCAAAACCATTGTTTAGAAACATGATCCAAACACAGAAACACTTACAGATTGATGATCGAAAGCACGGATTTGTAAAACGAATATGGACCGTAGATGATATAGGTGAAATAATTAATGTGATGGAAATAAATGAGGTGGGTGGAGTATTTTGTATAAAGTAACTTTAAGGTTTTGACAGTTATAGTCCCTCCACCTTTTTCTTTTTTTCACACAAAGCCTTTTAACTTCTATTTTGGTTACCAAAGGAAGATTTTTGGGAAAGAAACTTGACGACACTCCCCCTTGACTTGAGAAAATAATGAAAGGTTATTAATTAAAGTCTGAGGAGTGTCTTTGAACCAGGAAATGTACCACCATTTGTAAAAGAATCAACCGAGATGTGATAACATGCAAGTACACAGATGTTTTGAAGCATTTAATGGATTATTTTCTCCCCCTCAACACTTGATCGGAAAAATTACTGAATTTTGAAAGATAAAAGTGTTGACGGAAGAAATGTACTTGCCATGTTGAAAGAAATGTAGATTTTGGGAGAATATTTTTGTTGTTTTATCTGATTTTATATTTTTGTATTTTGTTTTTGAAAAATTTATTTACAAAAGAGGTTTTGGTGTTCGACAGGTTTTTAAGACTGTTTTAAGAGGTCATCCAGTTCCTCTTGAGTCAAACACCTCATACCAATTCGGTGGACCAACTCATTAAACCTAGCGGGAGGCAAGGCTTTGGTGAGCAGATCTGCCAATTGGTATTCAGTACCCACAAAGTATAATTCAACGGTACCCTGTTCCACGTGGTCCTTGATGAAATGATAGCGTAGATCGATGTGCTTTGATTTCGAGTGCTGAACTGAATTGCACGAGATTGCAATGGCACTCCGATTGTCACAGTACATCGGGATTCTGTCAAATACGTAACCATAGTCTTTGAGTTGTGTTCTCATCCAAATGACTTGAGCACAACACGCGGACATGGCTACATATTCTGCTTCAGTTGATGACAGCGATGTACAATCCTGCTTCTTTGATTGCCAAGACACCAGTTTATCACCGAGAAATTGTAGAGCTCCTGAAGTGCTTTTCATTGAGTCTAAGCATCCTGCGTGGTCAGCGTCTGAAAAAGCGATTAGTTCAAAACCAGAATCCTTCGGATACCAGATCCCCAAGTTAATGGTTCCCTTGATGTATCGTAGGATTCTTTTAGCCTCAGAGAGGTGGGTTTCAGTTGGTCGCGACTGATAACGGGAGCATAGATAAACGGCAAAGACAATATCAGGTCTGCTAGCTGTTAGATACATGAGGGACCCAATAATACTTCGGTATTTGGTGGGGTCCACTAATTTCCCATGTAAATCAGCGTCTAACTTCTTGGTATGAGTCATTGGTGTGGCATAAGTATCACAGGTTTTCATTCCAAATTTGTTTAACAATTCAAGGGCATATTTGGACTGACTCAGAAAAATACCACGGGGTGATTGATGAACTTGCAGTCCTAGAAAGAACGTAAGTTCACCCATCATGGACATTTCAAAATTTTTCTTCATTAGTTTTGCAAAAGCGATTGAAAACTTTTTATGTGTAGACCCAAAAATGATGTCATCCACGTAAATTTGAACAATTAAGATATGTGCCCCGTGATATTGTATGAAAAGAGTTGGGTCAACCGAGCCTGTGGTGAAATTATTGGCAATGAGGAAAGATGATAGCTTATCGTACCATGCCCGAGGGGCTTGTTTGAGACCATAAAGAGCTTTGTTCAGTTTGTAGACATGGTTCGGGAACTCAGGATGAACGAATCCATCTGGTTGGCTGACATAGACCGTTTCTTTAAGTTGTCCATTGAGAAACGCCGTTTTGACATCCATCTGATAGACCGTCATGTTCATATGAGCCGCGAACGCGAGAAATATCCGAACAGCCTCAAGACGAGCAACCGGAGCAAAAGATTCTTCAAAGTCTATTCCTTCTTCCTGACGATAACCCTTAGCAACTAGCCGTGACTTGTTTCGGATGACGTTTCCTTCAGCATCCAATTTGTTTTTCCAAATCCATTTTAGACCAATGACGTAGACCCCTGTTGGTCTTTCAACCAGTTCCCATACTTCAAGACGTTTGAATTGGTTGAGTTCTTCCTGCATGGATTCAATCCAGTTGTCTTTTGTCATTGCGTCTTTAATGTTTTTAGGCTCAGATTGGCAGACAGTGAGTGCATAAATGCAATGTTCACCGTCTGAGTGAAGACGTTGTCTCGTAACGACTGGTTGATTCGGGTTGCCAATAATGTTAGCCAGAGGATGGTCTTTTGTCCATCTATGTGTAGAGGGTTGATGTTGGTATACATTGTGCAGATTCTGAGGATTCAAATGGTTTGTTGAAGATTCCGCAACATCTGGTGCAGCAGTCTCATTAGCAAACGGGTTGAAGAACGCATTTGGATCAAAATCTGCAGGTGGGGGTACTTCATTGAGAATATCATCAGCTGGTTCATCATTGTTGGAAGCGGTGTGTTCAACTGTTGTGTTGGAGTTAATTGGTGTAGGTGCATCTTCAACAGTAGTTGTTGTAGCAGGTGTATCAGGTATAGGAGTATTATCAGGTTGTGCAGCGGAAACAGCGGATACACCAGGAGCACGTTCATCAATATCGTCACAGAACAGAGGAGCAAATAACCTTTCCATTTGTTGACGAGTTAGCTGAGGGCTTTCTTCAGCTGATGATGGGGGTTGAGGGAAGTTTAAACGGTTATGTCCGGGTTCTAAGCTGTTATACTCAGAAGCCATTTTCGTGAGTTCATCGAAATGAGCATGAATCGTTTCCATTACCTCCTTAGTTCGACGATTCCAGATTCGGAAACCTTTAGAATTGTCACAGTATCCAATAAAGACTCCAATATCAGCTTTTGCTTTGAGCTTTCCAAAATCATCACGATCATTATTCGGATAGCAAAGGGATCCAAATACATGAAAGTGTTTGAGGTTCGGTTTGTAGTTGTGGACAAGCTCAAAAGGTGTTTTGTTGTGGCGTTTTGTGATCATAGAACGGTTTTGAGTATAGCATGCAGTAGATACAGCTTCTGCCCATAAGTAATCTGGAAGTTTAGCATTGATTAACATTGTTCTTGCAGCTTCCACTAACGTTCGGTTTCGTCTTTCAACAACTCCGTTTTGTTCAGGTGTCCGTGCAATAGATGTTTGATGCTGAATTCCCACTTTCTCATAAAATTCACGAAGGGTTTTGTTAACAAATTCAGTTCCTTTGTCTGTCCGAATAATCCTGACGGTGTTGCGGAGCTGAACCTGTATCTTTGTGAGAAAGGTGATGATCATTTGTGGAGCTTGGTCTTTGCTACGAAGAAAATAGACCCAAGTCCATCGTGAGTAGTCATCAACAATTACTAAGATGTAGCGTTTGCCGTTGATCGTTTGCACATGCATCGGGCCACACAAATCCATGTGAAGAAGATGAAGCACATGCTGAGAGCTGTGTTCCACCTTTGAAGGAAAATGAGCACGAGTGCTTTTCCCTTGTTCACATGCTGAGCAAAGGTGATCTTTTGAATACCGGAATCGTGGGAGTCCTTCAACTAGTTTGTGTCGAGCAAGGTTGGTGATGGTTTGAAAGTTTAGATGTGAGAGACGACGGTGCCATAGCCAAGATTTTGTTGATGTTGCCTTAGAAAGTAAGCAGATGGGAGATGAAGCAACCATGTCTTGCATAGAGATAGTGTAGAGACTAGAATTACGCGAGCCAGACATAAGGTCGTTTCCTTGTAGATCACGAATGAAACAAATTTTCTCCCTGAAAGCAACCTCCAAATCTCCATCACAAAATTGACCTACTGAAAACAGATTGTGACCGAGGCCTTCCACATAGTAAACCCTGCTGATTTCGATGTTCCCATTAACATAATCTCCGTAGCCCATGATGGCTGCGAAGTGATCGTTCCCGAATCTGACAGTGCCAATGAACTTTGCAATAAAGTTTGATAACAGTTTAAGGTTGCATGTCATGTGTCGGGAACATCCGCTATCAACAATCCAGAGAATGATCTGTATCACCTGCATTACACACAGACGACACAGATGGAATAGAAGTAGATGTGGAACCCGAAATGTTAGAGGGTTCCAAAGCAGGTATATCAGATATACACACATTCATAAGTTTAGGAATCCATTTAAATCCTAGTGTGTTATATATCCATTTCTGCCATCTATAACTACTCTTTGCTTTAGTCTTAGTGAAAGCACTAGGTGGTACTACATTCTTAGGAGGTGAAGCGGGAGCTACTGTGATAGCAATGGTTGCCTTAGAATCTAAAGATGGTGGTTTACCAAGCACAGACTTAGAATGATTAGTGGGCCTAGAGGTATTCCGATTCTTAGGATTCCGTAATCTAGAGATTATAGCTTTAGCAACACATTTGTCATGACAATTAGAATTCATACTCTTTTGACAAATATCACAAGGTGCATTAGACTGAATATCAAAGGTACTTAACGGTTTAGCATTCGTTACATCACTATTTCTATTACATTTGCCAGACGCAACATCTATAGTGGTAGTAACATGAGTTTTATTCAGATTCCTTGGGTGTTCTTCTACTTTAGAATTCCTTATTGATCTTTTCTTAGGTCGCAACTTCCTATTCTTCGTTTGAGTGCTCCTAGGCTGTGAAGTGCGGACGTTTGGAAAAGATGCAACTATTCCTGTTTCAGTAGAGGGAAACACATTAGCAACTTGTGATTTGGCAGTGGGAATTCTAGGTTCACGATTACTAAGTGTGACTGGTGCTAATCTCTTAATCACAGTAGGCGGGAGTTGTTCATACTTTCCTAACATTTCCCGTAACTTAGAGATGGTGTGAATCAGATCTTGATTTTCAGAACGAATATTACCAGCAAAATTCATGACATCTCTAGTGTGAGCAAGATAGTGATCAAGTTCATTAGATGCATCATCTCGAGTCTTTTTGAGTAAATCAAATATGACACCATATTCCTGTTTAACTTTTAAAAGTTCTTGTTCATATTTTGAGATTTGACTTTTCAAAGATACGTTTTGATCATCCAGTTGATCAATTTTAGGATCAGAAGATTTTGCACTCAATTGAGCGATTTTCTTTTGAAAACTAAGTTGATGGTTGTGAATATCTTTTTCACACCAATGAAGACGACGTTTTGCATTGTAAATTTCCGTGTGTAATCGTTTATTTTCAGCTTTTAAAGACTCGATCTGAAGCACATTATCGGTGTTTTCAACAGTTACAACAGTTTCAACAATATCAGCAGAGATATGATCAGATGCATATGGCAACGAATAGAATAGCACAACATTATGGATATCAGCACAGATAACATCTTCCAAGAGTCGATCAACATCTTTTCTCAACAGTTTCTTTTTGCGTTTTGTGTTAGTAATAGATGTTTCTGTTTTCTCGAAAACGTTTTTCATTACCCCAAGTTCCTTATGAAAATCCTTTTCCCAGGCAATTGCACAACTTTTCAAGTTTTTAACATTAGGTAAAAGATTTTTCTGAAAAATGTCTCTTTGTTCTCTCGCCAGAGGCGATTGAAAATGTTCAACTATGATTTCAGATCGATATTCTATCTCATGTTGTAAAATTTTGAGGTCAGCCATGAAAATGTCAAAATATCGAAGAATTTTTCGATTTTCAGGTTGTGAGTTTACTTCGCTAATGGAAGGTAAAGGACCATAAGTTTGTGCAAAGACTGTTTTGGGACTAACAATAGAAGACTCAGGTGTTTTGATGATGACCCTTGGTGTGTTAGAAGAATCCGTTGGTGTGACGAAAGTGACCGCGTTTTTATAATTAAAAGGTTTGTTGTAAACAACATTTTTTAATTTAGATCGACTCTCGTCTTCTGCATCTAATTCCTCTTGACGATGGTATTCAACAACACTCATGACAGTATTATCAATTTTGTATTTTGCACTGGAAACTTCAGGAGTTGGTTTGAATGTTTTTAGTGAAAGCTTTGGTTTGTAATCAGCTAGATTTTTTCCATATCCATTTGGATTGGGTTTTAAGGTAAACTTTTCAATAGCTGTTACTGATTCACCATGTTTGTAAACAACCGTTTTAAACTCTTTAATTTTGTTTTGCAAACCGAGAATTTCTGCAAGAAGGTCATCTACCCGATTCGTTGAGTGCTTTTTGTATGCGGAGAACTGTTTTTGACAATTTAACAACTCAGCCTTAGCTTTTTGATTTTCCAAGGTGAGAGCGTTAAGTTGCTTTTTATGTTCATGTTTCAGTTGTTCTAATTCGGACAACAAAGCATTCTTCGAGGCGGCTAGATCACGCATCTGTCTCTCTAAATATTTTTCGTTTTGATGAGATTTTGCAAAAGCGGCTTCAAAACCTTTTTCACGGTTTTCTTGAGTTTTGAAAAAGTTGAGTTGCATTTGTAAACATTCAAAATCCTTGGTTAACAGTGCATTTTTACTTTTTAAGGACTGATTTAATGCATAACATTCCTCCATTTTGATTTTATGGTCTTGAATTAACCGAGCAAAATCTGGATGAGGCAGCAGATCATCTTGTTCATCGTGAGTCTCAACATGATCATTCTTTAGATCCTCAAGTACGACCACGGAGTCAATTTGATTATCAAAGGGAACCATGAGGTCATCTTGATCGTCAAATGTAACTACAGGGTTAACTTGAAAATCGTCAGAAGAAGATGTAGATGACTCATTTTGAACAGTCTGATCCGTGCCGGATTCAGATATTGGCGGAGATATTAGTTCAGATATGATGATGGTTTGTTCGGGTACCTGAGACAAGCCATCAGTGTCATACACTGGGCCTGTATCACTCATGTGCAGCTCATGCATATTAGCCATCAACATAACAGCTGCATTCGCCTGCAAGTCCTCCATATCATCATCTGAGTCTGCATCTGCCATAAAGCTCTGTTCTTTGTTTGTAAGAGATCCACCAGCTTCATCCTTAAGAGCCAGAAGTAAGGCCTCTTTGAAATAAGCACTGCCCCTAGTCCTTGGCTTTGGGCATGCATTAGCCAGGTGTCCCTTTTCATTGCAGTTGTAGCATCTAAGACCATTTAACCGATTCTGAGCATTTCCCTGTTCCACCACTTGAGCTCTGTTGTTATTCCTACCCACAGCATTAAACCCTTGACCACCGCCCATCTGACGACCATAATCACGATTCTGAACTTCAACACGTCCATTGTTCACAACAGCTTGAGTCCGTGTGTTAGATGAGGAACGAATACGATTGTTGGATTTGTTGGTGTAACGGCCAAAAGCATTAGCAATCATCACAAATCCTTGTTGCAATGCTTCGAACGGATCGATTTCCTCAGTAGCTTCACTGACATATGCTTGAGCATTGTTGCTGTATGGAACCAATTGATTTTGTTGAGGTTGAGGTTGTTGCTGTGAAGGTGCGTTTGAAGCAGTTGGTTGAGTTGCTGGTTGAGAGGGATAATTCTGTTGAGCATATAAGGCAAGTTATTGATTGTCCGGTTGTGACTGTTTAGCAATTTGAGCACGGAAAATCCTTTCCCGATCAACTTCCTTTTCATGAGGCTTCAAGTAATCGTACAACAATCCATAAGTAGAATGATGCATATTCTTCGCTTGACGGAGAAAAATGACATACTTCTCCCATTCTGGACCAAGACTACTCAGGAACTTAGTATTCACTGCAATTCTTGGCATAATGATGTTGTGTTTATCCAAATCATTGATGATATCTGAAAAACGATGATGATAGGACTCTAGTGTCTCTCCAGGTTCAATCATGAAGTATTCATAAGCCAAGTAAATTTTGGATTCCAAATCCTCCTGATTGAGTACAGATCCTTCCATAAGAAGACGAATATGATCCCACATTTTTTGTGCAGTCTTTTGAGCATCAACACTACGAAGAATTGGGTTTGGTAATCCTAAGAGGATGTATTCCATTGCAAGTTCATCAGCTTCATAGTGTAGAAGTTCTGTAGGATTTAAATCTGCAACAGTAGCAATGTTGATTTGTTCATCTCTTGGTGGAATAGCAGTTGGATCTCCGGGTACAGTGACAGTAGGCATCTCAAATGGACCTTCCAAGATAACCTTCTTTAAGAACTTTCCATGTGGCTTCTTCAGATCACAGAACCTAAAGAACCTTATCACCCATTGATCGTAGTTTCCTGGAGTGAGCATTGGAGGTCTATCAAGTGATCCAGCTTCATGAATTGATTGTTGGCTGCTTAAAGCTTCACACATCTTAGCAAACCAAGTGGGTTCCTTCATAGTGGTCCGTGATGGATGTTGATTGAGATCGGTTGTGTAGGGTTGAACTTGAATGCTTGATTGTGGTTGAACCATTTGTGGTTGTGGAATAGCACCAAGTTGTGGAGTATGTTGCTGATTAAATTGTTGTTGATAAATGATATGGTTGAACCATGTTTACATCACCTCAACGAGTTGGTCCCTCCAATGCTTCAGTTACATCAGATGTACTAAAGCTATATGATATGGTTGATAAGCAAAAGATTCCCAATAAAGTACAACCAACAGAAGTCGTTGAGTCAGATATTTTAAATATGGGAAATAGCAATATTATCCCATATGAGCAATATGTGAATCACGATGAAAGTCCTATTGTACCAAGTAGTGCATCTTCTGCCATTAATGATGAATATGTGTTTAATGAATACACTGAATATGTGTCTGATGACTCCATCAACACTAAGCTAAATATATATAAGGATCAAGTTGCCATCTATGAACAACGTGCTAAATTTGAGCTGACCACAATTGATCACTAAATGTAATTTAAGGGAAGAAATGTTAAAACCAGAGTTAAATTCCTTACAAGAGATCAATTGTGGTCAGCTCCTAAATGATTTTTCCTAAATGATTTTTCCAAATGATTTTTCCCAAGAAAATGTAGAAACACTTAAACAAGAATTTAAAGAAAAGGAATCCAAACTCCTAAATGATTTTTCCAACCATAAAACTTTAAAGAACAAACTTGAAAAAAGGTTGTACGTACAAGGCAACACCATTCAGACTGCTCACATGATTACAAATCACATAGTTTTAAGTAATAAACACAGTGAAAACCTTGTAGAAGACCCAAATCTTGTGTACCTTAAGAAAGCCAAAAGGGCTTCAGAAGTGATTTATTTTGGTAGTGAGATTCTTAAGCCCAAACAAAAGCCAACTTGTGTAAAGAACATTGAAGAGGACATAGAGTTAGAAAATGCCTCTGGAGAGAAAATGGATAAGAAAATGAAGGAACCTAAATGTGTGAAGAATAGATTAAACATCAAAACTCCCAATTATTCTAAGGAAAACTTTCTTGCCACATTCAAACCTCAGACTCAATTAACCCCTGAACAAGTTTTTAGAAATTAGATATGGATAAGAGAAAGGCTGATGCATTTAGTGCCTAGAACTTTTAATACACAATTCAAAACCTTAGTTAGCATATACCGTGATTTACCAACTATTTTCTGACTCTGATAAAACATGTAAGAAGAGAATCACACTAACGAAAATTACTAAAGGGGGAAGGGATTTTTATCATTTGATGTTGACGTGTTGAGTGAGGAGGAGTTTTGTTTCTTGCTGATGGGAATGCTAACACATTTAATGCTGACGTGGATGAACAACCAATATATGATTTGGCACAGAACAATCCCAATGTCTTCCAGGTTGCTGACTGTGATGCCTTCGACTCTGATGTTGATGATGAACCAACGACACAGACTATTTTCATAGCAATGTTGTCCCATATAAGAAATATGTAAAGCACGATGAAAGTCTTGTTGTACCAAGTGGTGTATCTGCTGCCATTAATGATGAATATGTGTTTAATGAGTACACTGAATACGTGCCTGATGACTCCATGACCACTAAGCTTAATATATATATGGATCAAGTTGCCATCTATGAACAGTGTGCTAAATTTGAGCTGACCACCCGTGAGCAGGAAATGGATAGCCAAATGCGTACATTGATTACTAAAAGTAATTTAAGGGAAGAAAAGTTAAAACAAGAGTTAAATTCCTTACAAGAGAAACTTAATAAAACTGTTAAGCAAAAACAAGAACTTCAAGAAAATGTAAAAATGCTTAAACACGAATTTAAAGAAAATGAATCAAAAATCCTAAATGATTTTTCCAACCTTAAAACTTTAAAGAACAAGCTTGAAAATAAGTTATACGTACAAGGCAACACCATTCAAACTGCTCACATGTTTACAAAGCATAGAGTATTAAGTGATAAACACAGTGTAAGCCTTGTAGAAGACCTAAATCCTGTATATCTTAAGAAAGCCAAAGGGGCTCAAGAAGTGATTTATGATGGTAGTGAGATTCTTAAGCTCAAACAAAAGCCAACTTGTGTACAGAACACTAAAGAGGACATAGAGTTATAAAATGCCTCTAGAGAGAAAATGGATAAGAAATTGAAGGAACCTAATTGTGTGAAGAATATAATAAATTTCAAATCTCACAATTATACTAGAGAAAGCTTCTTAGCCACGTTTAAACCACAGACTTAATTAACCCCTGAACAAGTGTTTTGGAAGTCAGATATGGATAAGAGAAAGGCCGAAGAACTTGTTGAAAATAATCCTCCCCTTAGGAAATCGCCTGCAGCTACAGTGTATCCTCCCAATACAACAATGCATTTAGTGCCTAGAACTCTTCCTACTAAAAAAAACTTAATTAGCATATATGTGATCTACCAACTACTTGCTGATTTTGATAAAAAATGTAAGAAGAGAATCACACCAACGGGGATTACTGAAGAGGAAAAGGATTTTGAGCAAACAAAGGAATGTTATCTTGCTGAGGTTATTCCATTCTTTAAAAAATTGAAAGAATAATTCGAGGGTATTCAAAAGGCCTTAGATACTGAAGTTAAAGAAATGAGAAAGATGTTTAATGAAATGGAAAATGAGGAAAGAAATAGTGCATATGAGCTTAAAAGCAATGAGATTCAGATAAAGAATATTCACATCCTTAATGAGAATTTGATTGCAAGATGCATTACCCATGATATGTTTTATACTGTCACAAATTATGCTATAGCTGCTTCTCAATTTCATGATTTGTCATTGGATTTAAAGTTTACCATGATCGTGTCAATGAGCTAGAAACCGAGAATTCAAAATTGCATGAAAAAATCCAAAAGGATGGTCATGAAAACTTGATAAGGCTTTTTTCTAAATTAGAAGTTGAATATATTGATTTACAATTAAAATATTGACATCTTGAAGAAAGAACCAAAACCTCAAATGCCAAGATATCTTCGGATGCTCCTGAGCATGATGCATATTTTGAAACAAGCACACGTGATGAACGGATTCAAGCTCACTGCAACACTATTCGAAAGCTGAAAGCTAAAATTTCCCAATTAAACGGTAATAAGAGTGAAGTGACTGGTTCCCATATACCCCCACCTTTAGATTCTCAGAATTTCCAACTTCAAAACATCATCAATGAATTACAACATGAAAATGATTGTTTTCAAGCTCAAACTACTAAAGTTAAATTGCATTTCAACGAGTTATATGAATCTATTAAGGTCACTCGTGACAACAATAATGAAAAGATAACTTCTTTGCAAAAAGAAATTGAGAATCTAAAGAGGCAGGTAAAATGGAAAATGCCAATCACTAGTTGTGATAATGTTGCACCAAAGGTGTTTGCTTGCAAGAAGTATGCCATTAATGTTAAGTATATTCCACCTCCTCTTAGGAATAATTGTACTGTGTGTCAATATTATCTCACTCGCCTTAAGGATAGCCTAGATATTGTTCGTGAGATAGTTGAAGATGCTAGAGTAGAGAAGCCTCTAGATAGTGATTTTGCCGATGCTTGCATTTACACTGAACAATCTAAAGAAATGTTAAAATATGTCTTAGGCACCTATCCTAAAAGTGACACTAAGCGAGATAGATTTTTTGCACACTCTTCCGTGCCTAAGGTCAAGCATGTTACTTTTGATGTACCTCCTAAAGTCTCAGAGCCCAGCACTTCTAGGCCAGAAATGCAAAAAGTAGTGAAACAAACTAATATTCCCGTCGTTCCTTCTACAGGAGTAAGTAGTGACACTAAGGCTAGCGAGTCAAAGCCTTCAGGCAATAGAAAGAAAGATAGGACCTCACGAGCTAAAAGTGATCAAGACAAGAAAGTAGAAGACCACTCTAGGAATAATAATTTTAAGTTGAACAATTTGAATCATGTTGATTCTAGTATTAGCTATAACCGTACTATAACTAATACGAATTCTACTACTGCTTGCGAAACATGTAATGAATGTTTAATTTCAGGTAATCATGATGAATGTGTTGTGTCTTATTTGAGGCATTCTGTTAAATCCCTAGTAGATAAAGTTTGTAATGCAAAAAAGGTTAAACAATCTTGGAAACCTACAAGGAAAAAGTTTATTAATATGGGTTTTCAATGGAAGCCTATAGGCCGTAAATTCAAAATTAGTAAACTTTGTCCATCATTGTCTAGATCAGTGTCCGTTAAGAAATGGAAGCCCACTGGTAGAATTATACCTTTAGGCACTCAGCACACTGTGACTAGGTCCACTATTTCTACTAGTGTTGCTCCCACTAACAATATCATGGCATCTAGGAATTCTGTTGGTCTACAGATTGTTTGTACATGGGGATCTACTACTTCCAGTTCTATTTTCAAATGCAGGTCGTACAAATCGTCCTTTGGTATTTGGATTCAAGATGCTCAAAACATATGACTGGGGATCGCTCACGGCTTAAGAACTACGTGAATAACTTCATCGGGACTGTTAAATTTGGGAATGATCATTTTGGGGCAATTATGGGTTATGGAGTTTATGTTTTTGGTGACAGTGTTATCTCCTGGGTAAACTATGTAGAAGGACTTGGGCACAATCTGTTCTCTGTTGATCAATTTTGTAATTCTGATCTCGAAGTAGCCTTCAGAAAATACACATGCTTCGTTAGAGAATTAGATGGTGTTGAGCTTCTAAAGGGATATAGTGGCACCAACTTGTACACCATCTCTATCGAAGGCATGATGAAGTCTTCTCCGATTTTCTTGTAATCAAAGGTATCCAAGAACAAATCATGGTTATGGCACCGTCGACTCAATCACTTAAACTTCGGCACCATCAATGATCTTATTAGAAAGAACCTTATGAGAGGTTTACCCCGACTAAATTATGAAAAAAGATCATTGTTAGGAATTATATTTAAGTTGATATGACAAATATATGAAAGATAAAGGACTATTAAAGAATAAGAAAGATAAGGGACCTAATGTTAAAATAGTTATTTATTAATTAGTCCCTAGTAGTATTTTGTAACCCTAGCTCTCTAGTTTATAATGAGAGGCAGGGAATAGCTTTTTAGAGTAGTCAAGAAGGATGTAAACACCAAAGGGGTGTGTGTGTTCCTAGGCGTAGGGTTTGTAAATGCCTAGGGTTTGTTAGTTTATAATGGTGAATATAGAAAACCTTGAAGTAACATTGATGTTCTTGTTTATTATTCCGTTGTGCAAATCATTGTTACTATATCCTATATGGGCTTAAACGGGAATTTACAATTGGTATCAGAGCGGGTGGCTCTCGATATCTAGGATCAATCACGTTTTTTATGTCGATTTTATGGAAATGATGGGTCGACGTTTTTTGTTTTTGGATGCCTGATCATGAAGTCAACTAAAGTAATAAGGTAATCTTGTACCAATTAATTGTACCTTGTAAAAATTAATGTGTCGTTTTTGTCTTGAATCACATGGATTCCAAGATTCGTTTTTTTATTAATTGATTACACATGTGGGGTTGTTAATTTTTTACCATTCGATCACATCTGAATCGTTGTTTTATCACACACATCCTAGTTGTTGGATGTGAAGAATCATATTTGGATCGTTGATTTAAAACTTTTAAATGGCATTTGCAATTTGTGTTATGTCATAATTGGCTCGGATATGGTTTCTTTTCTGAATAATATTACTGAAAATGTACCTACAAAGTTGATATTTCCTTCACACATTAGTTTTCAATGGTTAATAAATTGTCGATCTTGGTTGATGATGTTCCGAAGACATTACTTCTTGTCATGGTACGTTAATTCTGGTCACAGCGATGGTTAGTACTGGTCAAACGAAAGTTAATATTGGTCGCGTACACAGTTAATTCTGGTCATTGTGAGTTAATTCTGTTTGATAAAGGAGTTAATTCTGTTCATGTTCGTGGTTAATACTGCCTTCATGTACAAGTTAATACTGTTAAGATGTTGATCAAAATGCTCGACTACAAGGTTTAAGCTGATACTGTTTGCTGTATGGTGCATGGTCGAGTATGCTTGGGTGATGGGAGCATGACTAAGTTGACCACTTGAAGATCATGTCTTACGTATGGAGTATACATTCTGGATAATCAGTTAATATGTTATTTCCCTCTCATGCATATTACTTTGTGCTATTAAATTTCTCATGAGATGGTGGTGAGATTTAATAAGTGGATATCATGCATGCACTCAATTATAATCAGTTACATTTTATGGTATTGGAAAAGTGCATATCTTTGGTTCTCATTTGAGTTTGTGATTGAATGAGTTTGATAGTCGAACGCAACACACACACAGATTTATGGCTCAGTTGGATGGCTTGTTTATGAAATATATTTGGTTCAATGGTTTTTAATCAATTATGTGACAAGAGTACCCTTGTTGTTCGTTGCCGAGCAACGAGACAGATGAGGAATACGCGCTGATCGCCGGATGAGGCAACAGTTACATAAGAGAGGATGATGTCATTGCACTTAGATAGTTTTCATTGATTATTTGAAGATGTGATTACGAAGAAAGTTGAATATCATTTATTTGATGTTGTAGTTGAGTTTCACAGGTGCGTGTCTTATCATACTGTCACACCCCCAAAATACCTGTTTTGCAGCGGAATGGAATACCTGGGGCGTGACTGCCATAGCATCACAGTTAAAGTTATATTGAACGACCTAAAGTGTCGTTTTGAAAATATCGTTTGATTAAGTAAAATAATCAGAGGTTACAAAACATAGGTTCCAAAAGATTTCCAAAAGTACCAACATGAGTTTGTTACAATCAAACGATAATTAAGTGCATAAAATCCATGTGAGACGCGTCAACTCAACGACTCCATGCAAGCCATGATGATATGCTAAATACCTGATATAAAACATGCTAAAAGTGTCAACACAAAGGTTGAGTGAGTTCATAGAGTTTGTGTTGTCATGAAAAACCTTTAAAGAACGTTCATGCAGCAAAGGCATTGCAAATCCACTCAGTTCCAAGTTCCGCCCATACAAAACTTGCAACTTGTGTGTTTACAACCCATTACTCAAAATGTTATAGTTTATGTTCAAGCACACATCGTCAAATGAGTTTACATAATAGTACATAACTTAATGTATTAATAGTGAATTGATATAGCACCTAATATAGTATAGTTTCAAATAGTTCCAAGTCCGTTAGTTCATGATTGTACCAAGTCCGTTACTTCAACATTATACCAAGTCCGTTAGCTCAGCATTATCCAAGTCCGTTAGATCGTGATCATACCAAGTCAGTTAGCTCAATGGTCTATGATATAGAAATTCTAAGTATGGCAATACTGTTACTTCGTATGACTAAACATTCAGTTCATATAAACATATAGTTTTCAAATAATCATGATTGTCATAAAAGTTGTTAAAAGCATGTATCTCCCTCAAAGATAGTTCAAAACAATTAAAACAGGGGCCATGAACTCACCTGATGCAATGATTATGATGACAAAAGTGGATACACTGAAATGAGGTGCAATCTCTATCTGCAACCTAATATGAATGATATGTTCTAATGTAAGTCATGAAACAATGTCGTACATGCAAACTCATATGATATCTATACCACTTGTACATTTTTAAAAATGAAGTTTATCGTCGAAATATATGTTTATGACATCTCATCATGTTATAAATACTTTAAAAGTACTTACATTGAAACAACATCCTACGATAGTCGTTTAGTGATTTATCAAGAAATTATAGTTCTTCATCGTAAAACAATATAATTTGACAACTCATGAAAATGGCTAAGTTTGAGTGATTGTATATTATTCGTTATATCTTCGTTTGACGAACGGTTGAACATTTTGAAAAATAGAATAGGCGAACTCACTTTTACTTGTAGACATCGTTTTCTCAAAAATATTCTATCGATATGAAAAATGGCTCCAAACATGGTCTTTCGCAATAACCATTTTGGCTTATTAGAAAATATATGAGTTAATACTTGTGAAAATAGTTACGATAGCCATATTTTAAACGCGTGTAACTTAGTCGTTATAGCTTGGTTTTCTACGTTTTATATATCCTCGGAATCGTGATGGTATGTATTAATATATTTTTGATAAGTAGACTCTTCTAGTTTACGTTAAATACTCGTTTTTGTTCTTAGAAAAACCCTTGACAGCAAGTATTATTTCAGAAAATTAATTTTCGTCGTTAAACTAAAAATTAACGTATCTTTTTCGTTATAAACCCGTTTTAACCCGTTCAAGCGACCACAGTTTCGTTTTTAAGTCTATTTTCTGAAAATATAAGCCAAAATAATCCACAACCCACTGAAATTTCCAGATTTTACAAAATAGGACAGCCCTTAATTATTTGTTGTCGAAAATGATTTTTCTAGTTCAAATCTTGTACTAAACCATTCCAATCAACACCAGTGGATGGGTCATGGGGAGTGTTAATACAAATAAGCCGTAAAAACGCTTATTCATATTTTACGTTCTTCTAATGTTTTGTCGATAACAAAAGTAAAATCATATTAACGAAATAAATAAAATACGTAAATGGTTTGAACTAATAGTTTTATAACACACTTACGTTTTCACATAAAACACTATAACAAGATTAAGTGATTTTATATTTTAGATACACATGTACAACAACTAGTGTTTACATATTGGCTTAACAAGTTTAAGTAACTCTATGAGTTAGATACATATGTACAACAACTAGTGTTTACATATTGGGTTAATACATACTTATATTAAGTACACTAAAATGGGTAAAAACAAGTATATACTAAAATGGCTAAAAGCAAGTATATACTAAATAGATAAAAACTAGCAAATGGTTTTTGACCCATAACCCATGGTTTTATATATACCACTTACACAAGTTCAATGTATCCTTAAGGTACATTGTATCTAGATAGAAAATCATGGATCAACCCATAACCCATGACCCATGACCCATAACCCAAAATACCCATGGGCAAAGAGGAGCGGACCACGGATCCCTAGCTTTGTGCTAGCCGGATCCCAAGTGGAAGGGATCCGTGGGATCCGGGGAAACAGTAGATTTTTCCTCTATAAATAGTGAGCCATTTCTTCATTATATCTCACCCCTCTCTAACATACTTTCTCCCCTGAGTTAAATCTCACTAACCATAGATCCAAGAGATCTATGTTTGTAGTTTTGTTTTTGTGTGATCTTTTAGGTTCCTCTTAAAGGGAAGATCACCACCTTTGAAGTCGAGCAAGCTCAAGTCCATGAGTTGCCAAGCTTCCTCATCATCAAGGCTATTGAAGTTCTCTTGTTGATGATCCCTTTCTTTCTTCAAAGAAGTGTAGTGTTAAAGACATTAGTGAAAGATGTCTCAAGTGTCAAGACGAAGATATTAGTGAAGGGTATCTATCGTCTATAGGATAAGCACTTGTGGTAGGTGCTTAGAAGTCTTGTAGATCTAATCAAAGACATTAGAGAAAGGTGTCTTGTAGATCTAATCAAAGGCATTAGTGAAAGGTGCCTTAGATGTACATTCGATATGGTGTGTTTCGATGTACTAGATAGACTAGCATTAGATCCAAGGATATTGATGTCCTTGATGATGTTGTAAAGGAGAAGATCTCCTTTGGGATTAGTCGTTGGTGTAGTGTGGTAGTAGTTCCTCCATTGCAATGGAACTAGGTGCTTAGCCTAGTCCCTAATAAAGGGTAGGCGACGTTGTGATAGGATTAGTTCTCCTAAGGTGTGAAAGAACTCGGTGGTTAGCCTAGCACCGTATAAAGGGTAGGCGACGTTGTGTTAGGTGTGGTTCACCTTGGTGTGAAAGAACTCGGTATTTAGCTTTGTACCGGAAAAAGGTTAAGCGACGTTGTGAAGGCTTCTCCGCCATAAGGAGTTGGTGTAGTGTTTACGAACTCTCGAGTAGGTGACTCGGGGAGTGGAGTAGGGCAAGGAAGGTGTCCTTGTAGCCGAACCACTATAAATACTTGCGTTGTGGTTTTGTGCTTCTTACTCTTATCTTTTCATTACATATCTTTATATGCTTGTTTATCAACATCCAACACACACAACCAAATAGATTGACATAAGTCGATCTAAATAGTTTAAAAGGAAGTTTTAATTGGTAAAATTATTCAACCCCCCCTTCTAGTTTTCCACAATTGGCATCAGAGCTTCGTTACCAAGTTTCTTGAAGTATACTGTACTTTAAAAACTTGATACGATCCATAGTTAATTGAAAACTACAAAGAAGGTTTTTCATAAAAACAAACACCATGTTTTTCAAAAACTATATGTTTGGATGTTGAGTTGATAACAACATTTTTTTTATATATATATATTTTTTAATTGCACTAATCTTTCTTGTGATATTGATTAGTCAAAGCTCATACCCACCAAGCTTTAGGAGTTGCTTGGTAACAAGAATACCTTCCTTAAGAAGGTATCTTAGACGCAAAGGAGCGGGAATCGTCTAAGTGACATTTGTCATTTGTAAAAGACATTCCTAAGTGCATTCGAGGTATGACTTTCTACTTATATCTAAATGATACTTGTTTAGTATATAAGTGTTATTTGCTAGGCTTTTATTTGAGTAGATTTTTTGTGTTTACACATGATTTACATATAGCTTCGTTAGGAAGCTTATTTCTTACATACGTGTTATTTTTTTTCGTCTATAGTCATAATATGTAGAGCTTATGCTTTATTTCTTCTAATAAAACATAAACACGAATTTCAAAAAATTTCTCCTTCCCTATTAATAAACCCACTCGACGCCCACTTTTTCAATCCTCACTTTTTCAAATTTTCCAATTTCAAAAATTCCCTCTCATTCAAAAACTTCATCTTCCTCCTCATTCCATCTCTTCCTAAACCAAGAAGATCAGTCATCAACATGGTTTACATCGCACTCGTGCTCATCGCCCTAACACTCATCGCACTTGTGTTCCCTATGATGAAGTTCACATACGGAGACATTTACTTTGTGTTGTTAATCTATATTGGGGTCATTTACCCAATCCTTTGTATCATCCTTAGCATTGAAATGCAATATTATTGATTATCTATTTTATCTAGGATGTTTGTGTTATTATGTGTGTTTCATTTCTTTTGATCTATATGTATTATATTCTTTCGTGATACATTAGATGTCATGTATGCATGCTAAAAGAAAATGTAGGATAAAACATACTGCATGGTACAATAACCGTAAAACCTATGTTTTTATTAAAACTGGTTCTGTTACTACAGATCCACGGATCCCGGAAGTTACACTAGCCGGATCCCTTTTGAAAAGGATCCGTGGGATCCGTCCTACTGGAAAACAGTTTTCATGCAAGATTAAAAATCACTATCTTTCTAAACAAAAATAATAATCCACTAGAGCTTCAAAACCATGAGTTAGCTAAATACTAATTGTTAATAGAATATCTAGTAAAAACGTTAGATTATTATAGGTTGACCATAAACGTCTTCCCTTATTAACCCATCACTTCTATAGGTTCAACTATGACGCATGAATATGAGTTTGATTTTTCACTCACTAGCGTCTACACCCCGAACATTTCCCTTGAGCCCAACACACCTGGCAATCATGTCCGTGGGTTCAATAATCTCGAAAACCGTCACTTCCATGAAGGAAGTATTGTAGACACCTCTCTACAATTCGAAGAAGGTATCAATACATCCTTCCGAGCCATAGGACTAGAATGTCTTCTTGAAATTAACGAGAAGATATGTCCAAGGTTCATAATGGAATTCTTCCGTCAAGTGGAACTCGTTCGTAACGAGGATCGCTCTTTATCTCTTTGGTTTTATATCAAAAACAAAAAATTCATTTTAAGCCTTGGGCATTTTGCTCACATCCTCCGAATTCCAAACCATGGACAATGTGCCTTCACCGAAGATTGGTCTCTTGATTCTCTCTTCAATTTTCGTGAAGAAAATAGCCCATATTGTTTACACATACCCTCTCCGGAAGAATTAACACGCATGATATGCAAACCTCGACCATATTACTCCAATCCAAACATTATCCATACACGGGATATCCGAGAAGAGTATAAGCCTGTTGCTCTTATTCTACGTGAAAATGTTTGGAGTCTTAGGGGAAATCGAGATATTCTTCCTGCTTGTTGTGCTCACATGTTGTACTGTTTGCTAACACAACAACCATACAATCTCGCCTACTTCTTCGCAAGGCGAATTGCAAATCTTCAAGGCTCCAAGAATAAACTCATCCCTTATGGAATGTTCTTGACACGCCTCTATCACAATGTTACGCACTTCCATCCTCAATTTCAAAGTCCGTTGTACGTACTTGTGAACAAGATGATGGAACCGCTAAACATATCTCTCATGAAGACTTTCTCCATTCATGATTCCACCAATACCCATCAATCACATAATGATCCTCCTAGTGAAGACACTCAAGGAACCATGAATAGTCAAATAGGATCAATTCTACTCTACTCATTAGTTATCAATGTAATCCTATTTCTTTCATGAAATAACACATCTTACATTTGATATCCTAGTTTTAGAACTCCTTTAAACAAAGCTTGGAATATAATGCACTGTCATGATCATTGCATACCTTTAGTAAAGGTTCTGTCTAGCAGATAGACGGATCCCAAATGTTGTACTAAACGGATCCCTACATCTAGGGAACCGTGGGATCCGGCAAAACAGAAAATGCAATTGCAAGCATTATATGTCAAACACATCCCTTAGAAACACCTCACACTAAGCTAAACATAGTGTCTTAAGATTGATTAAGACTTTATCAAGATAGGTTGACCTTTCCTACTCTTTCCAACTCACATAGATCACATTCTAAGGCTCTGTTAGATCTACCATTTCAAATCCATCACTCTTCCGCTCCCAAAAGTCACACTTTATTCTTCTTATATGATCTCTCACAACTAGGTTAGAAATCCTTCGATTATGAAAATATTGATCATTAATCAATCTCACCTCAAAATTGATCAAAGTTGATCAAATCCTAGTCTTTCCCATCTCATAACCATTAGGATATTTTCCAAAACATAATCCTAAGACACAACCTGATCTCTAGGATCATTTAGTTTCATTTAACTTCAATTGACATCTTTAATGTCATCCTTGCTCATCCATTGGTACTTGTTGAAAGTTCCAAATCCTTCCATAAATAACAATCATTAGCTACACCACTCATTGCCCTCAAACACTTAAGCACCCCTTCATTTAAAACACTTAGGAGAACTGAAACACTCAAGGTGATGTAGATCTAGGATCTTAGAAACATCATTTCCACTCTTTCATAAACTGCTGAACGCCGGATCCCTAGAACTAGCCTAGACGGATCCCTCTGAGAAGGGAACCGTGGGATCCGGATGACAGTCTATGACAAATCTTACTAAAACAAATCATTTCAACTCAAACACTCCATCTCGTCTTAAATGAGTTCCTAAGAACATCACAACCTCTGGAGTTGACTCTTGTGCATGCTAATCATCACATTCCAATGAATCTTAGTGGCTTAGAGCTTAAATGCACTTTCCAAATCTTTTGGTTTATAAACCACCTTGTTAGGACCTCCATAGTCATCACTCTCATTCTAACTTTCAGCCTTTGCAATCTCTTCAAATCATCTCATCATGAGAAAAACCCCAAGTAACAACCTATCCACCAAAGAACCACCCATCAAAAGGGCTCGTGTTGTATACGAAATCTCTTCAACCGAATCATCTCCGGTCAAACCAACAAACCTTCATCATCCAATCAAACCCATTCCTAGAAGGTTAGTACCCACAAAATTACCTATGCCAAACACCACCATACCTCCTAGGCCAAACAATATCATCTCCACTAAACCATCACCATTGGTTCCTAGAGCTATCTCTTTTACATCCCCACAATCATCACCTCACCTCTACAATTTAGAGGACTTGCCACCTAGGCCGTCTCATCCGCTTCCGCCGACAACATTCTCCTCATTAGGTGGAACAATGATTCAAAATCAAGGTGTTGAGTCAACACTTGCTCCGGCTTCCTTTTCGCCGTTTCCATTATATAATCCCATTTCGATTATAAGAAATCATCAAAGTCAACCACCCGACCTTATGGAAGTTGACACATCTTTACCACCATCATCATTCTTGATCGAACCATTCCTAAATGAACCTCCACCAATTCCTCCATCATTCGAGGCTCCTCAAACCACTTCAATTGATCCTTGAATCTAGCCACTTCATTTCATCCACCACCACTACCTAGCCATGACAAAGATTGCTATCATTGTCAACATGTTGAAAGTTTGATACATGAAGTACGAGAAGACCAACGTTTCATGTTCTATCATCTCCTCGAACGTTTCAACGAGATTAAACCTAAACATAACTTGAGCTAGAGGATTATAGTGGTGTCTAAGCTTCAAGCGTTAGTTGGTCTAAGAAATTCCTAGTTATGTATTGTCTATTTTCTTATTTTTGAGTCATGTCTATCATAACTCTTGTTTTATTAAATGGAATTACATGCTACTTGTTATTTCGTTGAGCATATGATTAATTTGTATTCATATCTCATTTGTGTGATAACATTACTTGTTATATCACCTTTGCTGTTTTTAGTCATCAGCCAGACGGATCCCTCAGTATTGCCTAGACGGATCCCTACTAGAAGGGAACCGTGGGATCCGTGAAGTCAGAATGTTTTTCTTTATCACATTTGCCGGAAATTGTGAATTATACTTGTTTTCTAACCCTTGTTTTGCAGTTTTTCAATTAACACGTAAAGTTTTTGACATCCTAAAGCTAGGGGAGCTTGGTGTCAAAACAATACGTTGCAAAATTACTTGCAACATTTGATTTATATTTCATAACTTCCCATTGCAAATATTGCAATCATCTAGGGGGAGCACACCCGTCACATAGACGTAATCCTTTGCATAAGTTAGTTGCAAATGAACTAGATTAGAATTAGTTTCTTGACGCCCTTTTTCAAATGGATGGACTCGTCAAGGGGGAGTTAAGACGAGTACCATTCCCGTCACTTGCTCTCATTACATCTTTTATAATTTTTTCTTATAAAAATTGTGTTAGTTTCTTCAAACACTTTTTGTTTCAACAAAAAGGGGGAGAAGAAAGTAAAAACTACAAATTCAATCATTTACGAATTTTAGCTTTTCCTTAAAATAATTTTATGTTTTGTCATCAACAAAAAGGGGGAGATTGTTAATACAAATAAGCCGTAAAAACGTTTATTCATATTTTACGATCTTCTAATGTTTTGTCGATAACAAAAGTAAAATCATATTAACGAAACAAATAAAATACGTAAATGGTTTGAACTAATAGTTTTATAACACACTTACGTTTTCACATAAAACACTATAACAAGATTAAGTGATTTTATATTTTAGATACACATGTACAACAACTAGTGTTTACATATTGGCTTAACAAGTTTAAGTAACTCTATGAGTTAGATACATATGTACAACAACTAGTGTTTACATATTGGGTTAATACATACTTATATTAAGTACACTAAAATGGGTAAAAAGAAGTATATACTAAAATGGGTAAAAGCAAGTATATACTAAATAGATAAAAACTAGCAAATGGTTTTTGACCCATAACCCATGGTTTTATATATACCACTTACACAAGTTCAATGTATCCTTAAGGTACATTGTATCTAGATAGAAAACCATGGATCAACCCATAACCCATGACCCATGACCCATAACCCAAAATACCCATGGGCAAAGAGGAGCGGACCACGGATCCCTAGCTTTGTGCTAGCCGGATCCCAAGTGGAAGGGATCCGTGGGATCCGGGGAAACAGTAGGTTTTTCCACTATAAATAGTGAGCCATTTCTTCATTATATCTCACCCCACTCTAACATACTTTCTCCCCTGAGTTAAATCTCACTAACCATAGATCCAAGAGATCTATGTTTGTAGTTTTGTTTTTGTGTGATCTTTTAGGTTCCTCTTAAAGGGAAGATCACCACCTTTGAAGTCGAGCAAGCTCAAGTCCATGAGTTGCCAAGCTTCCTCATCATCAAGGCTATTGAGGTCCTCTTGTTGATGATCCCTTTCTTTCTTCAAAGAAGCATAGTGATGAGTGCTTATTCACTCATCATTTTAGGTCAAATCTGAGCTGCAAAACATCTAAAAACACTCCGAAATGCATCAAAATACTAAAAATATCTCAAAATTGTGTTTTATATGTTTCAGATGCAAAATTATTGAAAAACGAACAAAGTTTGCATAATTGGCAGTTTCAGTCCCCCGTCTTTCAAAAATTGTCAGAAATAGTCCCTGAGCACGTAATTTAAAAAGAAAAATCACCAAAGGTCCTTTTAAAATCATAAGTTGTCATAATTAGTCCTTTGGTGAAAAATTTCAAAAGTTTGAGAAATTGCAGTTGTGATCCCTGGATTTTTAAAAATTGTCAAGTTTAGTCCGCAGGGTTTCACAATATGACAGATTTGGTCCCTTGAATATTTGAGTTTCACATGTTTGGCCCTTGGATAAAACTTTTCAGAATTACATGAGTGGTCCTTGGATTTTCGGATGTTACACTTTTGGTCCCTTAATGCCTTAATGGATTCAAGTTTAGTCCAAATCTAACTTAGGCCCAAAATAAAACAACCAACCCAATCCCTAGCCCAATCCATATAACCCGCTGACCCGGTCAATGGATATCAAAACCAACTCAACCCGTCTTCTTCCCCTTCCCGCCTAAACACCCCAGAACCCTAGATATTATCTTTCTCTGCTTCCCAGGTATCCCACCTCCCCAAGAACACTCCACCCCCACCTCACTCTTTTACCCAAATCTCACCTTTACCCAAACCCCCTTATTCTCTTTTAACCGGTTTTACCCGAATCCCTAACCCACTACCATTGTCTCCCCCCTCCTCCCAATGCCAAGCTGGCAATCCCAGCTTCATAAAGACCTCATCAATGGCTCAGATTGTCTCAAATGGTACCTACTAAATCAAAGGATGGGATTAATTCAAGAAAGCACAAGAGTGAGCTTTTGGTCTCTTTGCACTCACTGAAGAAACACAAGACAAGAAGACCTTGAAGACCTTAGTTTTAGTATAAATAGGACCTTGTTGTAAGCCAGAAAGGGCACCCCTAGTTTTTAGATAAAATTTAGTTTTAAATGTTTTTAAGATTCTGTTGTAATGTTTTTATTTAGTTAATGAAAAGTTTCTCCTTCTCTAAATATTATGTTAAATCTCAGTTGAATGTTGTTAATGTTTTGAGTTCAAAGATCAAGAAAAAAAAGGGGTCAAACAGTTTGCTAAAGAAAAAAAAATCAGTAAAGGGTTGTTTGGTTTGAGCTTATTTCTTGGTCAAAAACTAGTTTTTACCCATTTGACTCTTAAAGTCAACCTTTATTTGGGTCATTGGTCAGTTGCAAGGGTGAATTGTGTTCAAGTTATGTGGGAATTAAGTTAAGAAAAAGAAAAAAAAAATAGTCATTTATGTCAAACCAATTTGTCACAGGGGTGTTTGTTTGTTGTTAAAATATAGTCAAAGCAGTTGTTTCTACCCGTTTAACTTAGCAAGTCAACTTACTTTACACTAGTTTAAGAAGGTCTTAATGTTTGGAAGTTTGCTCATTGAAGTTGTACCAAGTTTGTTTCACCAAAAATTTTTGATTGTTGCTGCACTTTACCAAGTCTCAGAACAGTAGCCCAATGCTGCTGTTCAGGGGCATAATTGATTGCTTAATTGAAATTTCAAATGTGCTAATTTGGTTTTTCTTGTACCCTTAGGTCCCCAACTAAATTTGTACCAGATATAGTTTGTAGCTGAACAACTTTTAGCATAGTTGATTGAGTTTTTAAAACCTGCCTTTCAAATTTTTTCTGCATCAGTACAATAATGGGCACACAATGCTGAAATCAACTTAATCATAAGCTATTTTAAGCTTTTACTTGACCTTAACTTTGCTTTTCTTGAATCTCTACCACCTTAACTGTGTTTGTGCAGCTTTTCAAGGTCTTCGAAGATCTTTTGCAGCTTAAAAATAAGCTTGATCAGGCCCTCCAAGGCTGGTTTGCAGCCTGCAGTTCAGTGGACAACACAGGTCACTCTTTTATGCTTATTAGTGCTTATCTGTTGTTAATAAGATTTGCTGTAGAGTATTTAAGTTGCTTAGTTAGGATTAGTTCTAGTTGTAGCTTATTCAAGTCTTCTTTAGTGCTTATTTAGAGTAAGCTTATTGATCCTTTTTAGGCTTAGCTTAATATTAAGATTCCTAGTTCAATTGTTATGCCAACTGTTCCCCCCCCCCCCCCCCGTAGTGAAGTGCTTATTGCTATTTTGATACTTCTTGTAGTGTGACTCAATCCATTTGAGCTTATTGCTGTCTAATATAACTTCTTGTTTGTGGTGAAAAGCTAGAAGGAGTGTTTGGTTGTTAGCTTTAGAGTAATGTTTGATTAGTTTTTAGACCTGTGTGCTTACTGTCTTAATCAGCAAACAATAAGCAGTCTTAACTGTTCTTTGCTAGCTTTTTGAAAAGTTCGTTTTCATTAAAAAAGCTTGTTTTGATTGTGACTTTAGTTTCCAAAAAGAAAGTTGAAAAAAAAAATAGTTTTCAAAAAGTGGGAGCCAAGGGATTCGAACCCTGGTCTCCACACTCAAGCCTCAACACACAACACCTTCACCAACTGCGCCCTTGGGACTTGTCTCAATTGTTTTGCACAATCAATTCATTTAACCACTATTAACAGTTTTGCTTTTTAGCCATCTTTAGCTTAATTGTAGCTTATTTCCCAAAACAGTACCTGGTTTTCTTATTTTTCCTAGGACCTGTTTGCACTAAAGTACTTTTTGTTAAATTTTCAGATTTTTATTAAGTAGTTTAGTATTTTTAATCATTTAATTAGATTAAACTAGTTTTTAATTCGTAGAAATTAATTTAAAAGTCAAAAAAATATTCCGCTTTTTCCTAAAATTATTTTTAGTCGAATAGATCGTAGGAAAATTGATTTCACACCCGTAGCCCTTAAATTGCAAAACTTTTACGTTTATGGCTCGGGTGGTCGCCGGTTTTTAGCATTTTTGCATTTTAGCACTCTAGGATGTAGTCTAGCGTCGGTTTATTGTTTCTTAGGCTTAGTCGTAGTTTATTTAGTGTTTTCTTTGTTTTACATGCTTTATTTTCATTTTCGTTCTTTATTTTGTAGAATACGTAATCACAAATCCAAAATTCGTTTAACCATTTCAAGTCCTAATCACGAAACTCAACGACACCGTCAATTTCACACCTCGTTGGGACACGACCCGGGGAAATCACTTTCCCGGTATCACTTTTATCACATTCGTGGGATTTGGCATGTTAACCCTTTTCCTAAAACGTTGATTTGTCGGATTTTACGATTAATTTGATAGTTTGATATTGTGTTTATTCACCACACTCACAAACAAGACGAATCAAATTTTGGCGCCGCTGCCGGGGAGGTGTGTTGCGACAATATCGTGAAGTTTTGGCGATTAGTGACTTGAAGAACCTTCCTCGTGAAGTTATTGCTTTTTGAAAAATACAAAAATATTTTTCTTTTCTTTGTATATATGTAAAAGATTAAAAATACAAAAAGATTTTTCCTTGTTGTTTTAAATGAATAGAAGACACAATCAATATAACATTCTTAACTGAGGTGTTATCATTATAAGTTCCCGAACCAAAGATTTAAAACTTGCCTTTGTGTCGCTCGTGTTTTGGTTTACTTTTATCGGTTTAACAAACTGTGTGAGGGGTATAAGGACGGCCTGACATTAAATTGCGGCTGAAAAGAGACGGGTTTTTAATAAGCTTCGCGCTGACCTACAAAGTCTCTCCGCTCCTTTGTGCGTTTTACTTATAGAAGTGATCATTTCACGTGGGATTATTGGTTTAAGTTCACTGTTGTTTTGCCTCGGTCTTGTTTTAATTGAAAGTGTTGTTTTTGAATGTGCATGTGCACTCGTTTTCGAAAAATACAAAAAAATACTCTTCTTCAACCTCAAAACCGTTTAGTTCTATCTCTTTAACCCTCTATATGTTTAATTCTTATGTCGACAATCATCAACATCATGGTCACAAGTGTGTGTGTGCGCGGTGTGGAAGGCCTAGTTCAAGCGAATTTTGCAATTTGTGCGAACTATCCATCAAAAAGTCTTTTCAAAGTTATTTCGACCACCCGCCACAACCCGAACCCGTTCAAACGTCGGAGTTACCTCAAGCACCTACCGAGGGTTACGAGGACGATTTCTTTGAATTTAGAGCCCGTAATCTAATTGAAAAAATTCAAGCCAATGAAAAAAGGTCGAGAATTAAAATTGATTACGATGAACCCGTTCAAACGCCGGAGATCATAACGGAAGTGGTGGAAATTGCTAGCTCTAAGAGCACACCACTTGTCCCACCTCCGGAATCTTCTGAACGTTTTACCGACGTTTTCTTTAGGGTCAGAAATGACATGATTCAAAACTTCTTAATTGAACTTCGTCAAGATTCAACTTCGGGAAATAACCTACCTCCATTTTGTGATGTTGTTGAACCCTCGATTCCTATTTCCAAGCCCGAAATACCTTTGTTTGATCAAAATTATTGCTACGGTTGTGGAGACTTGTTACCACATGGTTTTCGTTGTTTCAAATGTATGTGCGAGTGGTGTGGAAACTATCTTGTCAATGGATGTTGTTCGATTTGCGCTGAGAATTCATTTGCTTATGATTCTAACCCGGAATCTTTCAGTTATCCTCAAAACAATTTCAATTACCCTCCACAAAATTCATACGAACCAGAACCGTATTTTCATCATTTCAATGATCAAACGTCATTTCAAAATTTCTCTCCCCAATACCCTCATTGTGCTAAGTGTGGGGGTTGATCTGCGCAAAACCGTCAAGTCTAATCACACAAACTGGCCACTTGTGAATGACCAGCCGTAACAGACTTAAAACAGCTTAAGCGCAAATGCAATGAAGATCTAAGGAGTATAGAGTCTCCCCGGGTCGTTATGTCCCAGCGAGCTATGCGATGAATTATCAAACGTTTAATGATCGAGAAATTTGAACGGAAAAGGAATTTGGTTATGATTATAACTACGGAATAAGCCAACAAATTAAAACGGCTTAAATGCAAATTAAAGTAAATTAAAAAGATAAAATCTATTAAATAAACGCTATCACTATATTTAAAATGATGTTTTTGTTTTTATGTTTTTATAAAATTGAAATTAAAAACTACGCGACGTACAAATTAAAAAGTGAAACTAAAGCAATATTAACCCTAAAAATATGAAAATGATATTTCTACAATCCTAATGATAAAAGAAAAGTTTTAGAAAAAGAAAATTATTTTTAAAACTAATTATCTAATTAAAAACTATTTTTAACTATTTAATAATTACCTAAAATACAAGAAATGAGGAAACAAAGCTAGAAAAATAAAATTATGAAATGAAAAAGTCTAAAATATCAAACTAGAATTTTCAAAACTATTTTTGTAATTTTATGATTATTTTTCTATTTTCTATGAATTTGAATCTATTTTAATCTAATTTAAATTATGAAAAATACCAAATAAAAGGAGAAAAATAAGGAAAAATCTTTTTTGTGCTTTTTATATTTATCTTAAACTATTAAAATAGAAAAATGATTTTTTGGAACTTTTTCTCAGTTAATTGAAATTAAAGCTAATTAAAATTGATTAAAAACTGATTTTATTTAATAAAAATACCAAACAGCAACTAAAAATTATGAAAATTTCAGGGAAAATCTAAAAACTTATTCTAAAGCTGATAAAAATATAAAAACAAGGGCTACAGTGCAAGAAACCAGAGCTGCTATGGAACTGAATAGGAAATAAGCAATTGGAAATAAGCAAATAAGCACTAAAGTAAACCAAACTGATACTGAAGCTAATATATCCTATACCTACTCTACAGCAACCATTAAAAGCTAATCCTAACTCCTAAATAAGCCTGCTACCTAGGATTAAGCTAACTGTTATAATAAGCAAAACAGTGGCTAGACCCCACTGTTTAAGCACTAGCACCAGCTTAACCAATAAGCTAAAGTGAAATCTAACAGTGTGGTCCTCTAGTCAACCTGGCAAAGATCATATATCCAAAGTTGCAGCTATTAAGGACCAGAAATGAAGCAATTAGAGATCAAATCAAAACTGGCCAAATTGGATATTGAATGCTGATGCAGAACAGATGAGCAGGGCACTTTGGGGCTAAAAGAAAAGCTTGTTTGGAGCTTTTGCAAAAATTGTAAAATTGTACTAAAATGCTAATAAGTAACAAGACCAGATCAAGTTTCTAAAATGCCAAGATTCACTTGATAAGTCCAACAAATAAGATCATGAAAATTCCTTGTAACCGACCCCAAAACAGATTTTTTCTATTTTTGACTTTTGAAGAAACTGATGACTTTGACTAATTTGAACTTTGGAATCAATTTTATCACTGAAGATGATGTTATAAGGTGGATTAAGTGTAATGCAAGCAATATTTGATGAATCTACACACAAATCAATGGTCTGCTATCCCAAATCCCCAACAGTTAACAGGTGAGATGGATTTGAGTGATGTTTTGACTTTTGGTGCTAGCAGACCCAAGCTATTGATTGAAATGAACTCAAATGACCCTAACCAACAATAAACAACTAAAAGCTAACACTGCATAGGCCTTAAAGACAGATGGATCAGCAATCCAAACACCCCTTATCTTACTGTTTTACAACTGAGACAAGTCCAAACACAGAACCAACTTATAAATATGATCAAATTAACTTAAGACAACCTAAATACTTCTACTAAAACAGGTTTTAACAGATTTACACTACAATTACATATTATGCATAGAACTTGTGAAAACTACTTACAAGAGTCCAAAGCCACAGTGGCTAGCAACATGTGAAACAAGGAACACTACCTAATACAAACCAACCCAAATCAATCCAAAGCAACCCATTCTCATATCTGCATCAACCCATTTCCCTTCTGCTTCAATTTTCACCCGTGTTGACTTTTGTTGACCAAAGTTTAAAAGTGAATGAAACTGAATTGTGAGCTTATGGAAAGCTTTTATGAGCTTATATGAACTTATTTGAAGTTGAAATTGAATTGCTACAAGCTTTGACAAATGAGTTTGAAACTTAAAAATTCAACAGTTAACAATAAAGATGGAATTTGAACATAAACTGAAATTATTACTTGAATCAAGTTAAAATTCACTGAAGAGGTTTACTTGAGTACAATGGAGCTTTAAACTACAACTGCAAATCTATTTTAGACTAGAAAAACATGAAACGACATACATTTTATGAAAATTAAAAACTAACTCTCTCCTTGTAGCTACTCTTGGCTTTTTATACATCCAAAGCTCCTTCTCTCACTTATTTGGACATATCCCAGCAACACTTGAGGCCCTTGGATGGCTCAACTTAATCCTAGCCGTTTAAAGTATTTTTGGCGCCAAAATTAGTTTAACAGCTGGAGGTGGGCAGGGTAGGTATGGGGTGCATTTAATGCTTCCTTGGCTCTTTGTGTTTGGAGGGGGGGGTGTAGGGATGATGATGGTGGAGGTTGAGTGTCATCAGGAGAGATTGCAGCTTTGTGATGATGAAATGGTGTATCTCGTGAAGGAGAGGGAAAAGGCATAGTCAAAGTCATTTGACTGGTATTAATAAAAGAAGGGTCCAAATGGCAGGGGTTCAAAAATCTGTGGCAGGGTCAAATGAATTGTGACAAGGGCCAAGGTTAGTAATAGGTTTAATATTCAAGGGTTTATCTTGTCATTTCTGAAAATACAAGGACTAGAGCTGCCAAATCTGCAAAGTTGATGCAAGGGCTGAAATTGACAAGTAACAATAATTCAAGGACCAAAGTTGCCACTTTCACATTTTCCAGGGACCAATTCTGCCAATTTTCAAACTTGGAGGACCATTTTGTAAATTTCTCAAAACTTTTTATATTTTTCACCAAAGGACTAAATTTGACAACTTATGATTTAAAAAGGACCTTTGGTGACTTTACTTTTGAAATTATGTGCTCAGGGACTATTTTTGACAATTTTTGAAACTTGGGGGACTGAAACTGCAATTTTTGCAAATTTGATATGTTTTTCATCTGATTTTGATATTTTTGCATTCAAAACACATAAAACACTGATTTGTGATATTTTGATCATTTGGATGTGTTTCTGAGCGTTTTCAGATGATTTTGCAGTTTATTTTGTACAAAAATGATGAGTATTTACACACTCATCAATCCCCCACACTGAGATATTGCTAGT
Organism: Chrysanthemum seticuspe; assembly: GCA_019973895.1. Lineage (NCBI taxonomy): Eukaryota > Viridiplantae > Streptophyta > Magnoliopsida > Asterales > Asteraceae > Chrysanthemum > Chrysanthemum seticuspe. The sequence continues at coordinate 194,135,015 of BPTQ01000005.1, read as the reverse complement.
CCCTAGCAATGATTTGAGAAAACATAATGGATTTTAATCTCTTTACCAAAAGCCATTACTTCTGGAGTAGCCAAATGTTTCAGTTCAAGTAAGAACCATGGTACACCGATAACCATGTGATTTTGAGCAAACCACCAGCTTTCAACGGATTTGATTTTGTCTTTACCAGAAGCCGTACCCTTCTGGACTAGCCAACTCTTAGATAAATTATCAATATTATCTTTGGTGAGCTGATTACCAATTATGGTTTTTCCACTGCCTTTACCACAAGCCATAACCTTGCGGGCTAGCCAACTCTTCACTTTTTAGGATATGGTGAGTTGAGAACCATACAATTTTGGGCAAATTGCAAGCCATATAAACGGATTTGAGATATCTTTACCAAGAGCCGTTTGCTCCTGGATTAGCCAATCCTTTTGTCTTACAGACATGGCGGACTGATAACCAAATGAGTAAGTGTAAAACACTTACTCCAAAAAAAAAAATTTGGCCAAAAACGGGGGAATTGGGTAGATAATATATGAAATTCGTGAGAATTCCCCCCCCCCCCACACTTAGAAATGAATATTGCCCTCAATATTCAAAGTACCGGCGGTTATGCCGAAACAAAGAACGTAAAAGGGAAATACTACGGCCATTATTTAGAAAGAAGATTTTTTTTTTTTTTTTTATTTTATTTATTTATTTTTTTTGAAACATTCTTATATACACAACATGTGGGGCAACCCCCCCACACTAGGATGGTACACACGGGTGAAAACCCATGTTAAGCTACTGTTTTTGATTACCGAGTCGCTAGCTTGACTCGACCCCGAATTCATTTGTTCATGGGGAAAGTAACGTGGAAAACCAATCTCAATCGGACTTTCGTTCACAATGTTAATAAACATATGAACATCAGAAAGTTCCACACCGATGAGATATAACCGCGGTATTGTTAATAGTAGAAACTATAAGGGATGATACCGGGGTCAAAGATGGTGTCCTCATTCCCGAAAGAGAAAAGGGAAAGAGCAACCACACCATCTGTGAAGAATGGAATAAAGACGTACATGAGAATGCAAGTCCATTCCTCAGCAGAGAGAAGCAAATCACCAGTTTTGACATCTTTAAGCTTAAACTTGAAGCTTAGATGGTGATTGTCAAGAAGATGTCCGGGAGGGAGGGTGGGAAATGGTTCTTCAATCAACAGATTTTCCAGAAAAAGGATGTCTCCCTCCGGATCAAAGTAAGTGTTATCAATTCCCGTTGGAATTGACTCATCACTAAGAAATGCATCGACTTCATTCCAAAAGTTGTCATCTTCCTCATCAGGAGTGAGAGAAGGGATGGAAGAGTCGGGAATAAGACTAGAAGATGATGGATTCTTTTTGAGCAATTCATCAATGGGAAGAATGTCTCCCATTGGATCACAAACATCATCATCCAACTCAGATGAAACTGAAGAGAGTTTGGTTTCATCCACAGACTTAACAATCTCGATGCGACAAACTGATGCCGGAGGTGGGACAAGTGGTGTGCTCTTAGAGCTAGCAGTTTCCACCACTTCCGATGAAGTCTCCGATTCTAGATCATCATCATCAAGAACACTCTTGACTTCCCTGGTACAGCTTTCAAACCATTTGTTTGAACCAGGGGTAATTTTCAAAGCTTTGAGCTCAGCACGTTTTTGGTGAACACTCTTAACCGTGAAATTTGAGAGTGTTGCATTGATTCTTTCAGATTTTTGATCAATTGTGGCAACACTCTGTTTGTACAGAGGTTTGGAGTTCTGGTTGATATTTAACGTGAGCTCTTCGTTGTCAACCCGTATGGTCAACTCTTCAGCAAACACATCAATCAGAGCACGACTCGTTCTTAAGAAAGCTCTCCCTAAGATGAGGGGAACTCTAGGATCTGCATCGAAGTCTACTACAACAAAGTCAGCATGAAAGTGAAACTTTCCCACTTTCATCACGACATCCTCGGCTATCCCAAGTGGACGAGTTACGGTACGGTCCGCTAGCTCGAGTGTCATACGAGTGGATGAAAGTTCAGGAAGAGACAGTTTCTTCCATACTGAGAGTGGCATGAGGTTAATGCTAGCGCCAAGATCGGCCAAGGCGGAGCATTGAAACATCCCCAAGAAATCACACGGGATTAAAAACCGGCCAGGGTCTTCAAGCTTTTCGGGAAGCTTATTAAGAATGGCTGCTGAGCATTGCTCATTGAGAGGAGTTTTAGCCATCTCTGATATCTTGTCTTTGTTGGTGAGTAAGCCTTTAAGCGTGGATGCAAATTTAGGCATTAGAACGAGAGCATCAACGAAGCTTATATCAAAGTGAAGCTCATTGAAGATTTGGAAAATTTTTTCCATTTGCTCTTTGTTTTTGTCTTTGAGTTTCTCATCATTCATTCTTGATGGGTAGGGAAGCTGACTAGACTTTTGAGCCGGGATGGAAGTGTTTTCTGGCTCAAGATTTTTCTTCGGAACATCGGGTTCCGGACTTAAAGCTTGGACTACCGAAGGTGGGACGTGTGCGGTACTTCGTGGGCTTGAATAATGCACCTTGTCCGTTGTCTCCTTGGTAACTTGACTAAATGCCACAGGAGGAGGGGGCATAGGAGTCGAAGGTCCATTGTGCGTCTTACCACTACGAGTGGTGACGGCTTTCAACTCGGCATTTGGATTGGGAATAGTATTGCCTGGGAGTCCTCCAGAAGATGATGAAGCTTTGTTCATATTCATGTTCATGAAACTGCTCATCATATTCTTTAACTCATTTGTCTGCCGAGACATTGTGGTATCAATTTCCCTTTTAAGCTCAACTCTCATGTTATTGATCTGAGTTTGCATTGAACGCATGTTTGACTCAGTCATTTTCATGAAGTCATTTGGCATGGGAGCTTGAGGAGGTGGTTGATAACTTTGATGATTAGGAGCTTGATAAGGTTGGTTGAAATTGTTCCGGTTTTGATTGAAATTTTGAGAGTTATTGAAATTTTGTCCTTGATTCGGAACAAAGCGATTTTGATTGCCATGGTTTTGCACAGGAGGAAAACCAGGTGGTGTCATACCGCTAGGTGCACGGTAGTGAGGATCAGCTTGTGGTCGGTATTGATTGTGGTTTACAGCAGCTACGGGAGCTTGGTAAAAAGAAGCATCGGTTGCTTGACAATCATAATACGCGTGTGGACCACTACAAATTTCACACACCTTGTTTATGGCTTTGATTGGTTCCGGCTTATGAATTTCGCTTTTTATTTCCTTTACCTCTTTTATCATACAATGGATGATGTCCGTTAGAGCGGCTAACGGAGCGGCTAACTCGGAAGAGTTACCGGATGAAGAAGCAGGAGTGTTCGGAACATTGACTTTGTTGCGAGAAATAGGAACTTTTGATTTACTCTCGCAAATTTCAAGCACATCTTTAGGTCTACGATTCAAGATATTGCCACCCGCGGATGCGTTCAAAGAATCTTGATCATTACCGTTCAACCCATTATAAAAGATATTAACTTGTTGAAGCTCCGTGAATTCATGATGGGGGCATTTCCTGAGGAGATCTTTGAATCTCTCCCATGCCTCTCCAAAATTTTCATTGAAATTTTGACGAAATCCAGAAATTTCATTTTTCAGATTAGTCGTCTTTGATGGAGGAAAGAAATAGTTGACAAACTTTTGAACAAGATCCTCCCAAGTTTCGATGGATCGAGGGGGTTCTTTTTCCAGCCAAATCCGGGCTGCCCCCTCAAGTGAGAATGGAAATAGCATCAACTTGATCACCTTTTGTGGCACATCCTTGAAATTGATAGTTGCAGTCAACTTGTTAAACCAACGGATGTGTGCATACGGGTCTTCTCGATCAGACCCGCGGAATTGATTCGTAGACACAAGTTGGATTAAATGTGTCTTCAATTCGAAGTGATCAGAATTGATTACCGGTAAAACGATGGCATCTCCATAACCCTCGGTGGGTGCTTGGAGCATTTCCGCCATAGTACGTTCGTCTGCCATGGTGTTGCTTGAAATAGTACGAATCTTGGGTTCGACTATTTGGGCAGCACGTCTACGAGAACGTCTTCTTGGAATTTCTGCTAGATCACGCAAAGGACTCAATGATCTAGAAGAACGAGTGCGCATGCACTAGAGATAACTCTAAGGAATCTCAGAGTTAAGAAGAGAAATGGGAATTATGAAAATCTTTCAGATGAGAATGAGAATTATGAAGACGTTTTATAAAAATCGGGTGAGAGAAGAATCTTTATGGGTTTTCTGGTTCTGAAACGTCGATATCACAACAAAATCAATTAACACAAAATCGAGGCAAAACAACAGTGAACTTAACCAATAATCCAAGATGAATGGCTTCTTTGAAAAAGGTACACCAATCACAAGGACACAAAGGCAAGTTTTAAATCTTTAGTTCGGGAACTTATTATGGTCGCACCCCCAGTTAGGTAGTGCACTGCCTTGGTTTGCGGTGGTAATCTTTTAAGTTGTTATTATTAAAGAAAACGACGAATCTTTTTGTATTTTTATTATTTGATACATATATAGAAACAAAAGAAAAATATTTTTGTGTTTTATACGTTTTTGCTTGTTTTTGGGTTTTTGGATTTTTTAGAAGAAAATATGGATATATATATATATGATAGATGGATGATATAAACAAATGAGTGAGTATTCAAACAACTAATCTGCTAGACGTAAGACAATTAGCACAGCTCCCCGGCAGCGGCGCCAAAAATTTGATCTGCGCAAAACCGTCAAGTCTAATCACACAAACTGGCCACTTGTGAATGACCAGCCGTAACAGACTTAAAACAGCTTAAGCGCAAATGCAATGAAGATCTGAGGAGTATAGAGTCTCCCCGGGTCGTTATGTCCCAGCGAGCTATGCGATGAATTATCAAACGTTTAATGATCGAGAAATTTGAACGGAAAAGGAATTTGGTTATGATTATAACTACGGAATAAGCCAACAAATTAAAACGGCTTAAATGCAAATTAAAGTAAATTAAAAAGATAAAATCTATTAAATAAACGCTATCACTATATTTAAAATGATGTTTTTGTTTTTATGTTTTTATAAAATTGAAATTAAAAACTACGCGACGTACAAATTAAAAAGTGAAACTAAAGCAATATTAACCCTAAAAATATGAAAATGATATTTCTACAATCCTAATGATAAAAGAAAAGTTTTAGAAAAAGAAAATTATTTTTAAAACTAATTATCTAATTAAAAACTATTTTTAACTATTTAATAATTACCTAAAATACAAGAAATGAGGAAACAAAGCTAGAAAAATAAAATTATGAAATGAAAAAGTCTAAAATATCAAACTAGAATTTTCAAAACTATTTTTGTAATTTTATGATTATTTTTCTATTTTCTATGAATTTGAATCTATTTTAATCTAATTTAAATTATGAAAAATACCAAATAAAAGGAGAAAAATAAGGAAAAATCTTTTTTGTGCTTTTTATATTTATCTTAAACTATTAAAATAGAAAAATGATTTTTTGGAACTTTTTCTCAGTTAATTGAAATTAAAGCTAATTAAAATTGATTAAAAACTGATTTTATTTAATAAAAATACCAAACAGCAACTAAAAATTATGAAAATTTCAGGGAAAATCTAAAAACTTATTCTAAAGCTGATAAAAATATAAAAACAAGGGCTACAGTGCAAGAAACCAGAGCTGCTATGGAACTGAATAGGAAATAAGCAATTGGAAATAAGCAAATAAGCACTAAAGTAAACCAAACTGATACTGAAGCTAATATATCCTATACCTACTCTACAGCAACCATTAAAAGCTAATCCTAACTCCTAAATAAGCCTGCTACCTAGGATTAAGCTAACTGTTATAATAAGCAAAACAGTGGCTAGACCCCACTATTTAAGCACTAGCACCAGCTTAACCAATAAGCTAAAGTGAAATCTAACAGTGTGGTCCTCTAGTCAACCTGGCAAAGATCATATATCCAAAGTTGCAGCTATTAAGGACCAGAAATGAAGCAATTAGAGATCAAATCAAAACTGGCCAAATTGGATATTGAATGCTGATGCAGAACAGATGAGCAGGGCACTTTGGGGCTAAAAGAAAAGTTTGTTTGGAGCTTTTGCAAAAATTGTAAAATTGTACTAAAATGCTAATAAGTAACAAGACCAGATCAAGTTTCTAAAATGCCAAGATTCACTTGATAAGTCCAACAAATAAGATCATGAAAATTCCTTGTAACCGACCCCAAAACAGATTTTTTCTATTTTTGACTTTTGAAGAAACTGATGACTTTGACTAATTTGAACTTTGGAATCAATTTTATCACTGAAGATGATGTTATAAGGTGGATTAAGTGTAATGCAAGCAATATTTGATGAATCTACACACAAATCAATGGTCTGCTATCCCAAATCCCCAACAGTTAACAGGTGAGATGGATTTGAGTGATGTTTTGACTTTTGGTGCTAGCAGACCCAAGCTATTGATTGAAATGAACTCAAATGACCCTAACCAACAATAAACAACTAAAAGCTAACACTGCATAGGCCTTAAAGACAGATGGATCAGCAATCCAAACACCCCTTATCTTACTGTTTTACAACTGAGACAAGTCCAAACACAGAACCAACTTATAAATATGATCAAATTAACTTAAGACAACCTAAATACTTCTACTAAAACAGGTTTTAACAGATTTACACTACAATTACATATTATGCATAGAACTTGTGAAAACTACTTACAAGAGTCCAAAGCCACAGTGGCTAGCAACATGTGAAACAAGGAACACTACCTAATACAAACCAACCCAAATCAATCCAAAGCAACCCATTCTCATATCTGCATCAACCCATTTCCCTTCTGCTTCAATTTTCACCCGTGTTGACTTTTGTTGACCAAAGTTTAAAAGTGAATGAAACTGAATTGTGAGCTTATGGAAAGCTTTTATGAGCTTATATGAACTTATTTGAAGTTGAAATTGAATTGCTACAAGCTTTGACAAATGAGTTTGAAACTTAAAAATTCAACAGTTAACAATAAAGATGGAATTTGAACATAAACTGAAATTATTACTTGAATCAAGTTAAAATTCACTGAAGAGGTTTACTTGAGTACAATGGAGCTTTAAACTACAACTGCAAATCTATTTTAGACTAGAAAAACATGAAACGACATACATTTTATGAAAATTAAAAACTAACTCTCTCCTTGTAGCTACTCTTGGCTTTTTATACATCCAAAGCTCCTTCTCTCACTTATTTGGACATATCCCAGCAACACTTGAGGCTCTTGGATGGCTCAACTTAATCCTAGCCGTTTAAAGTATTTTTGGCGCCAAAATTAGTTTAACAGCTGGAGGTGGGCAGGGTAGGTATGGGGTGCATTTAATGCTTCCTTGGCTCTTTGTGTTTGGAGGGGGGGGGGGGTGTAGGGATGATGATGGTGGAGGTTGAGTGTCATCAGGAGAGATTGCAGCTTTGTGATGATGAAATGGTGTATCTCGTGAAGGAGAGGGAAAAGGCATAGTCAAAGTCATTTGACTGGTATTAATAAAAGAAGGGTCCAAATGGCAGGGGTTCAAAAATCTGTGGCAGGGTCAAATGAATTGTGACAAGGGCCAAGGTTAGTAATAGGTTTAATATTCAAGGGTTTATCTTGCCATTTCTGAAAATACAAGGACTAGAGCTGCCAAATCTGCAAAGTTGATGCAAGGGCTGAAATTGACAAGTAACAATAATTCAAGGACCAAAGTTGCCACTTTCACATTTTCCAGGGACCAATTCTGCCAATTTTCAAACTTGGAGGACCATTTTGTAAATTTCTCAAAACTTTTTATATTTTTCACCAAAGGACTAAATTTGACAACTTATGATTTAAAAAGGACCTTTGGTGACTTTACTTTTGAAATTATGTGCTCAGGGACTATTTTTGACAATTTTTGAAACTTGGGGGACTGAAACTGCAATTTTTGCAAATTTGATATGTTTTTCATCTGATTTTGATATTTTTGCATTCAAAACACATAAAACACTGATTTGTGATATTTTGATCATTTGGATGTGTTTCTGAGCGTTTTCAGATGATTTTGCAGTTTATTTTGTACAAAAATGATGAGTATTTACACACTCATCAGGGGTCCTCATGATGATTATCAATGTCAATCGTGGACTTCTGAATTTGACAACATCCAACCCCCACAGTTTCCCGTCATTGATCAATTTCCTCGTATAATTCTTGAAGAACTTTCCGAGGAACAAGCTGCTCGCAACGAAAGATTACTAGCCGATGAGCGAGCAGCTCAAAAGCTTCTCCTCTTTAACGAAGCTTGCCGTCTCGATGACGAGGATGAGGAAGATTGGGAGATGACAAAGGACAAGGTGCATATCTCAAGCCCACAAAGTACCGCACATGTCCACTCTCCAACCTTATCTACCGTAGAACCTTTGGATAACCTTTTAATGGGGGACGATAACCTTAGCACTATTCCGGAAACGGAACCGTCTTGTGTTGAGAACCTCGTCCCAACCCCAAGTGAGTCCGAGGTTATCTCCGGTAATATGTGTGATGAGCCTCTTAAGGATGATTCTCCTCTTGGCATTCCAAACGATCATGTCGAGATGTTCTCCGATTCTGACGATGATTGTACTTCGTTTGACGATTCTTTATCTTACGGAGACATCGATTATGTCGAGAACTTTCCTTCTGAGCTAGTTAGCTTAGAGGAAATGAGAGATTCTGATGATCTGAAAATTGAGGACGAGATACTTCGTGAAAAATTGTTCAATGTAAATCTCCTCGTTTCTAAGATCGAATCATTCTGTGCTAAGCCAGCTTCATCTCCTATCCCCGTTGTGGATAGTGATTCTATCTTGGAAAAGCCCGAAACATTTCCTGAACTTGAGGCTTTCTCCAATGATTCTCTTCCGGAATTTGATGTATTCCGCTTTGATGACGATCATACTGAAAAAGAGAATAGTGGCATTCCCACTTTTCATATTTCTCTTCCTGAGTATGAGTCGTCCACATTTGAATTGCCTCCTCCTTCCGAAAGGAGTAGACTTTTCCATGAGGAGTTCGCCGGTGAACTCGCTCACATCGATCCTCTTCCTCCGGGAATTGAGGATGAGCTTTTTGAGCAAAATGCTCTACACCCCCTTTCCTCCATGAGTAACTCATCCACCCTTGAGGATTTTACCATGGTTGATACTTGCGCTTCATTCCTCTCTGAGGATAAAGTTTTCAAACCCGGTATCTTACCTTTCAAGGGAGTTCACTCTCGGATATTTCTTAAGTCCAACACGGATGTTGTGACTTCTCTTGCGGTGGAAAAGATTTTTGAACATTCCGTTAATGTTCCTCAATCTAATCTTTTACCCACCTATCCCACCCGTTGTCAATTAATTGACACTTTGCCTTCTCCTCCCATTTCTTCTCCATGTCTTAACTCCTACGAGAGTGAAGATACCATCTTTGACCCCGGCATTTCTCATTCTTTTGAGCCGGTTTTATGTATATCTCATCGGTGTGGAACTTTCAGCACATTCAATGTTTATCTAAACCATTTGAATGAAAGTCCGATGGCGATTTTCTATTCCACTTGCTCCCCCATGGACCAATGAATTCGGGGTCGAGTCAAGCTAGCGACTCGGTTAACAAAAACAGTAGCATGACATGGGTTTTCACCCGTGTGTACCACCCTAGTGTGGGGGAGTTGCCCCCCGCTGTTGTATATAAGTTTAAAAAAAAAAACAAAAAAAAAAAAAAAAATCCTTTCAAATAATGGCCGTAGTATTTCCCTTTTACGTTCTTTGTTTCGGCATAACCGCCGGTACTTTGAATATTGAGGGCAATATTCATTTCTAGTGTGGGGGGGGGGGGGAATTTTCACGAATTTTATCATGTATTATCCACCCAATTCCCCCGTTTTTGGCAAAAAAAAATAAATAAATTTTTGGAGTAAGTGTTTTGCACTTACTCAGATTTCGGTTATCAGTCCGCCATGTCTTATAAACAAAAGGATTGGCTAATCCAGGAGCAAACGGCTCTTGGTAAAGATTTATCAAATCCGTTGACGGCTTGCAATTTGCCCAAAATTGTATGGTGTTCAGCTCACCATATCTTTAATTAGTGAAGAGTTGGCTAGCCCGCAAGGTTATGGCTTGTGGTAAAGGCAGTGGAAAATCCATAATTGGTAATCAGCTCACCAAAGATAATATTGATAATTTATCTAAGAGTTGGCTAGTCCAAAAGGGTACGGCTTCTGGTAAAGACAAATCAAAACCGTTGGAAGCTGGTGGTTTGCTCAAAATCACATGGTTATCGGTGTACCATGGTTCTTACTTGAACTAAAACATTTGGCTACTCCAGAAGTAATGGCTTTTGGTAAAGAGATTCAAATCCATTAAGTTTTCTCAAAAGATTGCTAGGGACTAGCAATGGTTCAGTGTGGGGGATTTGATGAGTGCTTATTCACTCATCATTTTAGGTCAAATCTGAGCTGCAAAACATCTAAAAACACTCCGAAATGCATCAAAATACTAAAAATATCTCAAAATTGTGTTTTATATGTTTCAGATGCAAAATTATTGAAAAACGAACAAAGTTTGCATAATTGGCAGTTTCAGTCCCCCGTCTTTCAAAAATTGTCAGAAATAGTCCCTGAGCACGTAATTTAAAAAGAAAAATCACCAAAGGTCCTTTTAAAATCATAAGTTGTCATAATTAGTCCTTTGGTGAAAAATTTCAAAAGTTTGAGAAATTGCAGTTGTGATCCCTGGATTTTTAAAAATTGTCAAGTTTAGTCCTCAGGGTTTCACAATATGACAGATTTGGTCCCTTGAATATTTGAGTTTCACATGTTTGGCCCTTGGATAAAACTTTTCAGAATTACATGAGTGGTCCTTGGATTTTCGGATGTTACACTTTTGGTCCCTTAATGCCTTAATGGATTCAAGTTTAGTCCAAATCTAACTTAGGCCCAAAATAAAACAACCAACCCAATCCCTAGCCCAATCCATATAACCCGCTGACCCGGTCAATGGATATCAAAACCAACTCAACCCGTCTTCTTCCCCTTCCCGCCTAAACACCCCAGAACCCTAGATATTATCTTTCTCTGCTTCCCAGGTATCCCACCTCCCCAAGAACACTCCACCCCCACCTCACTCTTTTACCCAAATCTCACCTTTACCCAAACCCCCTTATTCTCTTTTAACCGGTTTTACCCGAATCCCTAACCCACTACCATTGTCTCCCCCCTCCTCCCAATGCCAAGCTGGCAATCCCAGCTTCATAAAGACCTCATCAATGGCTCAGATTGTCTCAAATGGTACCTACTAAATCAAAGGATGGGATTAATTCAAGAAAGCACAAGAGTGAGCTTTTGGTCTCTTTGCACTCACTGAAGAAACACAAGACAAGAAGACCTTGAAGACCTTAGTTTTAGTATAAATAGGACCTTGTTGTAAGCCAGAAAGGGCACCCCTAGTTTTTAGATAAAATTTAGTTTTAAATGTTTTTAAGATTCTGTTGTAATGTTTTTATTTAGTTAATGAAAAGTTTCTCCTTCTCTAAATGTTATGTTAAATCTCAGTTGAATGTTGTTAATGTTTTGAGTTCAAAGATCAAGAAAAAAAAGGGGTCAAACAGTTTGCTAAAGAAAAAAAAATCAGTAAAGGGTTGTTTGGTTTGAGCTTATTTCTTAGTCAAAAACTAGTTTTTACCCATTTGACTCTTAAAGTCAACCTTTATTTGGGTCATTGGTCAGTTGCAAGGGTGAATTGTGTTCAAGTTATGTGGGAATTAAGTTAAGAAAAAGAAAAAAAAAAGAGTCATTTATGTCAAACCAATTTGTCACAGGGGTGTTTGTTTGTTGTTAAAATATAGTCAAAGCAGTTGTTTCTACCCGTTTAACTTAGCAAGTCAACTTACTTTACACTAGTTTAAGAAGGTCTTAATGTTTGGAAGTTTGCTCATTGAAGTTGTACCAAGTTTGTTTCACCAAAAATTTTTGATTGTTGCTGCACTTTACCAAGTCTCAGAACAGTAGCCCAATGCTGCTGTTCAGGGGCATAATTGATTGCTTAATTGAAATTTCAAATGTGCTAATTTGGTTTTTCTTGTACCCTTAGGTCCCCAACTAAATTTGTACCAGATATAGTTTGCAGCTTAACAACTTTTAGCATAGTTGATTGAGTTTTTAAAACCTGCCTTTCAAATTTTTTCTGCATCAGTACAATAATGGGCACACAATGCTGAAATCAGCTTAATCATAAGCTATTTTAAGCTTTTACTTGACCTTAACTTTGCTTTTCTTGAATCTCTACCACCTTAACTGTGTTTGTGCAGCTTTTCAAGGTCTTCGAAGATCTTTTGCAGCTTAAAAATAAGCTTGATCAGGCCCTCCAAGGCTGGTTTGCAGCCTGCAGTTCAGTGGACAACACAGGTCACTCTTTTATGCTTATTAGTGCTTATCTGCTGTTAATAAGATTTGCTGTAGAGTATTTAAGTTGCTTAGTTAGGATTAGTTCTAGTTGTAGCTTATTCAAGTCTCCTTTAGTGCTTATTTAGAGTAAGCTTATTGATCCTTTTTAGGCTTAGCTTAATATTAAGATTCCTAGTTCAATTGTTATGCCAACTGTTCCCCCCCGTAGTGAAGTGCTTATTGCTATTTTGATACTTCTTGTAGTGTGACTCAATCCATTTGAGCTTATTGCTGTCTAATATAACTTCTTGTTTGTGGTGAAAAGCTAGAAGGAGTGTTTGGTTGTTAGCTTTAGAGTAATGTTTGATTAGTTTTTAGACCTGTGTGCTTACTGTCTTAATCAGCAAACAATAAGCAGTCTTAACTGTTCTTTGCTAGCTTTTTGAAAAGTTCGTTTTCATTAAAAAAGCTTGTTTTGATTGTGACTTTAGTTTCCAAAAAGAAAGTTGAAAAAAAAATAGTTTTCAAAAAGTGGGAGCCAAGGGATTCGAACCCTGGTCTCCACACTCAAGCCTCAACACACAACACCTTCACCAACTGCGCCCTTGGGACTTGTCTCAATTGTTTTGCACAATCAATTCATTTAACCACTATTAACAGTTTTGCTTTTTAGCCATCTTTAGCTTAATTGTAGCTTATTTCCCAAAACAGTACCCGGTTTTCTTATTTTTCCTAGGACCTGTTTGCACTAAAGTACTTTTTGTTAAATTTTCAGATTTTTATTAAGTAGTTTAGTATTTTTAATCATTTAATTAGATTAAACTAGTTTTTAATTCGTAGAAATTAATTTAAAAGTCAAAAAAATATTCCGCTTTTTCCTAAAATTATTTTTAGTCGAATAGATCGTAGGAAAATTGATTTCACACCCGTAGCCCTTAAATTGCAAAACTTTTACGTTTATGGCTCGGGTGGTCGCCGGTTTTTAGCATTTTTGCATTTTAGCACTCTAGGATGTAGTCTAGCGTCGTTTTATTGTTTCTTAGGCTTAGTCGTAGTTTATTTAGTGTTTTCTTTGTTTTACATGCTTTATTTTCATTTTCGTTCTTTATTCTGTAGAATACGTAATCACAAATCCAAAATTCGTTTAACCATTTCAAGTCCTAATCACGAAACTCAACGACACCGTCAATTTCACACCTCGTTGGGACACGACCCGGGGAAATCACTTTCCCGGTATCACTTTTATCACATTCGTGGGATTTGGCATGTTAACCCTTTTCCTAAAAGGTTGATTTGTCGGATTTTACGATTAATTTGATAGTTTGATATTGTGTTTATTCACCACACTCACAAACAAGACGAATCACATAGTGTTAAAGACATTAGTGAAAGATGTCTCAAGTGTCAAGACGAAGATATTAGTGAAGGGTATCTATCGTCTATAGGATAAGCACTTGTGGTAGGTGCTTTGAAGTCAAGACAAGAAGCATTAGTGAAAGGTGCTTTGAAGTGAAGACACAAGACATTAGTGAAAGGTGTCTTGTAGATCTAATCAAAGACATTAGAGAAAGGTGTCTTGTAGATCTAATCAAAGGCATTAGTGAAAGGTGCCTTAGATGTACATTCGATATGGTGTGTTTCGATGTACTAGATAGACTATCATTAGATCCAAGGATATTGATGTCCTTGATGATGTTGTAAAGGAGAAGATCTCCTTTGGGATTAGTCGTTGGTGTAGTGTGGTAGTAGTTCCTCCATTGCAATGGAACTAGGTGCTTAGCCTAGTACCTAATAAAGGGTAGGCGACGTTGTGATAGGATTAGTTCTCTTAAGGTGTGAAAGAACTCGGTGGTTAGCCTAGCACCGTATAAAGGGTAGGCGACGTTATGTTAGGTGTGGTTTGCCTTGGTGTGAAAGAACTCGGTATTTAGCTTTGTACCGGAAAAAGGTTAAGCGACGTTGTGAAGGCTTCTCCGCCATAAGGAGTTGGTGTAGTGTTTACGAACTCTCGAGTAGGTGACTCGGGGAGTAGAGTAGGGCAAGGAAGGTGTCCTTGTAGCCGAACCACTATAAATACTTGCGTTGTGGTTTTGTGCTTCTTACTCTTATCTTTTCATTACATATCTTTATATGCTTGTTTATCAACATTCAACACACACAACCAAATAGATTGACATAAGTCGATCTAAATAGTTTAAAAGGAAGTTTTAATTGGTAAAACTATTCAACCCCCCCTTCTAGTTTTCCACAGGGAGGCTCTGAAGATTGTTCAGGTTTGTGTTCAGGATTGTATTGGATGTAGCTGTCAGCTTCAAGTCGAATCCTTTCTTCCTCATCTGCTTTAGCCGAGCTTCTTCATCAGCCTTTTCCTTTGCCGCTCTCTCCACATCTTCATCACTAATCTTCTCCGTCTTTTCAGGTTTGTCTTCCTCAAAGTCTAACTTAATCTCATACCCTTGCTGCTGCTGCTCTGTCGATTCCGTTGTGGTGGCACCAGTTCCTTTATCGGGTTGATTAACCGCATCAAGAACTGGTGTGATAAGAGCTCCACCACTGGAACCTCAAGGCCTCTCAACTGTTGTTATGTAAACTCTTGGGCAACATGCTTCATTCTTAGTTGCTTCAGAGTTTTCTGATAATCTCGCTCTTCATCCTTTGGGTCATTATCCTCATCAGAATCTTCTTCTTCCTCTTCAGTCACTGTTTTCTTCCCTTTGTCTGATTGGGGAGTTGGTGGTTTCTCTTCAGACTTTGGTGAGGACGTTTCCTCTGTTGCTGTTTTAGAGTAGTAAACCACCTCTTCAGACTTAGTTGCTTCAAAGTCGTCGTCCTCTGGAATAGGTTCCGGTTTGAAATTAGGATGAGCGATCTGAGATGGAATTCTTTTCTTGAAGCTTGGATGAGTCTTTGGATACTTATGAGCGCTCCCAGTGCTTCCAGTACTACCAGTGCTGCCTGACCTTCTAGTCTTCTTGGTAGGAATAGCCAAAGTCTTCTCATCTATAAACCCGACTTTGCCTATACTCACTGCTTCTTGGTATCGAAGATACGATGGAAGACTCTTGATTGCTTCAGTGAGAAGGCAGTCAAGTAACACTGCACCTTGCTTGCGTGTTGATGAGTCCTTAAATCTGACAACGCTCAATGTAGGCTCATATAACACGGAGGGATTCTTTGGGTCATTAATTCTCATGGGAATGTCCCGATTACGCCTGAGAATGTTCTGAATCAACAACTTTGTGTATCTGATAAAGGGAACTTTTGACCCAGGCTTCTTGAGATGCTGTATCATATCTTCCCATATCAGGCTTGCATAGTCAATATGTTGTTTGTTGACCATTCCCCAGAAAGTTTGCAGGTGCATGAGTTTAGGATGCTCATGACCGCTGTCTCTTCTAGACACAGACTTAGCGATCATGATGTACAATGTCCTCCAAGGTTGAGGAATGCTCTTCAGATCGACAATGGAGTGTTTGGTGATGACTCCGGCAGCTTCATCATAGCCAATGTCGACCATGAATTGCATTATGGCCTCTTCATTCAAAGTTGGTACATAGTCAGCAGGTTGTATTGCTGGCAGAAGAAGAATAGTATGAAGATCTGCTACCGTGACAGTGACTTCCTTGTTGTTGAGAGTCACTTTGACAGCATCTTGACCATCAATCTTCTCCATTGTGTGCCAGAATTGTTGGATATAGATTTCAGGTACTGTTGCTGAGTTGGTTAGCATATTATTGTAGGGATGAACTTTGAGGATATCCACAACAATTCTGCATGATGATTTCGAGCAGGTGAAGTTCTCAAAATCACCCTGAGATTGTTCTTTCCAATCGATTTGCTGTAACCTGTTGCGAAGATATCTTCCACTGTGAGTTCATTGGATGCATTGAGAGTTTCCATGTTGACGTCCATTTCGTGATCTGAAAGATATTGAGACAAGAGTACCAACATACCGAAAGACATTATGTTAGTCAAAAGTTGATTTTATTGTCCAATAATTGAAGTTGTTATGTTCATGAATGTTACGAGTCCAAAGTCACTTTTAGTCCAATTGTCCAAAGTTGACGTAATAAGTTACGTTAGTATGTTAATTTTGAATGTTAAAGTCCAAATTTCACTTAATCACACAACGTTTTAACTTTTTGTAGCTTATTAGTGACAATTTTGGTTTTGTGACATTATGAGTAACTTCTTACAAGTTTGTACGCATAACATTTCAAATTAAAATTACAATTTGGCTTAGGCGTAAGCAGGTAAGCTTATGCGTAAACATGACAACCTTAAGCGTAGACGTAAGCTTAGTCATATGAGTAACTCTTAGGCGTAAGATTGGCTACTCCTAGCTTAAGGCTTACGCGTAGGCTTAGGCAAAGGATTTTAAGCGTAAGGTTTACTCGTAAGAGTAGCCCTTAGGCGTAGAAATCCAAGTTTATGCATATCCTTCACAGGATACGCGTAGTCCCATTGTAGACCATTATGCGTAAGTGTTACGCGTAAGATTGCTCTTATGCGTAACATCTACGCATAAGGTGTTCCATATGCTTAAGCCAAGACACCTTATTCTGAATCTCGTAAGCGTAGAATCTTGTAATAATTTAACCATAAAACTCATATTAACATGTATTCAATCACTTTCAAGATCACAAAGCTTAACAGTTACGCGTAAACGTGCTTTAGGCGTATAAGTGTTCTTAAACCCTAACTTCAAATCTTACATGTAAGGAATCCAACCATGGAAAATCATCCATACAATTACTGCACTATCTTAGAAGCTAATGAAACAAGTTCTAACCAATTATACACACCTATAAACCCTAAAAGCTTAATTTTTCAGTTTTGATGTTACTGGGGGGTGATTTAATGGTGTATATGATCAATTAACCATGTTTAGAACCTATCCCAAGCATCTAATTAAGCTAAAACAACCAAAAGAAGAAACGCCCAAATCCTAACATAAACCCTAGAATTCGTAAATCAAAGAAACAAGTTTCTAGGT
Source organism: Chrysanthemum seticuspe (assembly GCA_019973895.1). NCBI lineage: Eukaryota > Viridiplantae > Streptophyta > Magnoliopsida > Asterales > Asteraceae > Chrysanthemum > Chrysanthemum seticuspe. Next base: position 194,117,600 of record BPTQ01000005.1, on the reverse strand, counting down.
GAAGTTTGATGATAGAAATAGTTATAATACTTGTTTTTTAAACACTTTGATACTTTCTATTTCATCAACAACTAACTTTTTCAAACCATTGATCATACGCGTATGCGTATAACATAAAAACACCCATAACTGAAAATCAAACCGTTGGATTTGTGTAAGATTCAAAACCTATGTTTGTAATCACAATAAGAAACTTTTCCAACTTACAGTTTCCAAATTTGTAGCACGGATTTGTTGTTTGAATCTTAGGCATGGATATGAGTAGGTTAAGAAGTAAATGAGAGTAATAAATGTTTTTGAATTGTTAGGTGAAGGTTTTATTAAAAGTAATTTTTCAAATTTGACAAGTTTGGTCCCTCCATCATAACAATTTTCTACCAAAACCTATAACTTCCACTTTGGTTTAGCAAAAACAACATTTTTTTGAAAAAACATGACGACACTCCCCCTCAACTTTAGAAATAATAAAATTTTAAAATCTTTGAGTCCGAGGAGAGTGTTCAACCAGAAACGTATCCACCAGTTTAGAAGAAACAACATTTAATGGTAACATGCAAGTACAAAGTTTTATGAGACTCAAAAATATTTACATTCTCCCCCTCAACACTTGTTCTGGAAAAATAATGAAAGATTTGATGGAACAAATTGCTGACGGAAGATTTGTACTTGCATTGTTTGAAAGAATTTAGATAGAAGAATATTTTTGAATTTTATCAGATTTTACATTTTTCTATTTTTGTTTTTGAAAAGTTTATTTACAAAAGAGGTTTTGGTGTTTGACTGTTTTCAAGAATGTGTTAAAAGTTCGTCCAGTTCTTCTGGATTCAAACACCTCATACCGATCTGGTGAATCAAGTCATTAAACCTTCCTGGAGCTAAGGCTTTAGTGAGAAGATCCGCCAGTTGGTGTTCCGTACCTACAAAATATAATTCAATGTTACCCTTTTCCACATGCTCTTTGATGAAATGATATCGAAGATCGATGTGCTTTGATTTTGAGTGTTGAACAGTGTTGCACGAGATCGCAATAGCACTTCGATTGTCACAGTACACCGGGATTCTGTCAAATATGTAACCATAGTCTTTGACTTGTGTTCTCATCCAAATGACTTGAGCACAACACGCAGACATGGCTACATATTCTGCTTCAGTTGAGGACAGCGATGTACAATCTTGTTTCTTCGATTGCCATGACACCAGTTTATCACCAAGAAATTGCAAACCTTATGAAATACTTTTCCGAGAATCTAAGCATCCTGCATGATCAGCGTCTGAAAAAGCTATTAGTTCAAAACCAGAATCCCCTTTATGTATCGGAGGATTCTTTTAGCCTCAGTGGGGTGTCTTTCAGTTGGTCTTGACTGATAATGGGAGCAAAGATATACAGAAAATACAATGTCAGGTCTACTGGCTGTTAGACACATGAGAGACCCAATAATACTTCGGTATTTGGTAGGGTCAACCAATTTCCCATGTAAATCAGTGTCCAGTTTGTTGGTATGTGCCATAGGTGTTGCATAGGTGTCACAACTTTGCATTCCATGTTTGTTTAAAATTTCAAGAGCATATTTGGACTCACTTAGAAAAATACAACAGGGCGATTGATGAACTTGTAGTCCTAAGAAGAACATAAGTTCACCCATCATTGACATTTCAAATTTTGATTTAATTAGTTTTGAAAAAGCGTTTGAGTACTTTTTGTGGGTAGACCCAAAAATGATGTCATCCACGTAAATCTGAACAATTAAAATGTGTTCCTCGTGATATTGGATAAACAGTGTTGGGTCGACCGATCCTTCGAAAAAATTATGAGAAAGGAGGAAGGATGACAACTCATCACACCACGCCCGAGGGGCTTGTTTGAGACCGTAGAGAGCCTTGTTCACTTTGTAGACGTGATTAGGGAACTATGGGTCAACAAATCCTTCCGGTTGACTAACATATACCGTTTCCTTCAGTTTACCATTCAGAAAAGCGGTTTTGACATCCATCTGATAGACTGTGATGTTCATGTGAGCCGCGAATGCCAGAAAAATCCGTACAGCCTCAAGTCTAGCTACCGGTGCGAATGATTCTCCGAAGTCAATCCCCTCTTCCTGTCTATAACCCTTAGCCACCAGACGTGACTTATTTCTGATAACCGTACCTTCAGCGTCTAACTTGTTTTTCCAAATCCATTTGAGACCGATGACATAGACCCCTCTTGGTCTTTCAACCAATTCCCATACTTCAAGTCGTTTAAACTGATTTAGTTCTTCTTGCATGGATTCAATCCAATTGTCATAACTCATTGCTTCTTTAATGTTTTTTGGTTCAGATTGACAAACGGTAAGTGCATAAATGCAATGTTCACCGTCAGTCTGAAGGCGTTGTCTAGTTACGACTAGTTGATTCGGGTTTCCAATAATGTTTACAAGAGGATGGTCTTTAGTCCAACGATGTATGGAGGGTTGACGTTGATATACATTATGCAGATTAGGTGTATTCAAATGGCTTGTAGATGATTCTGCAATGTCTGAAGTTGCAGATTCATTAGCGAAAGGGTTAAAGAACGCATTTTCATCATAATCCGTGGGTGCAGGTACATCTTGATTCAGAAGATCATTAGTTGGATCAGCGTCATTGGATGCAGTTTGTTCGGCTGTTGTTGTAGAATCAATTGGAGGTGCTTCTGGAGCACGTTGAGCAGCGGAAACATTTGATACATCTGGAGCACATTGATCAATATCATCACTAAACAGAGGAGCAAATAGCTGTTCCATTTGACGAAGAGTAAGCTGTAAGCTTGGTTCAGCTGATGATGGGGTTTGGTAAAAGTTAAGACGATTATGTAAGCTCATTTCTGTAAGCTCATCAAAATTAGCATGAATCGTTTGCATAATCTCCCTTGTATGACGATTCCAGATTCGTTATCCCTTTGAGTTTTCACAGTACCCAACGAAGAATCCAATGTCAGCTTTAGCCTTGAGCTTTCCAAAGTCATCACGATCATTATTCGGGTAACAAAGAGCACCAAATACATGAAAGTTTTTGAGATTCGGTTTGCGGTTATGGATAAGCTCATAAGGTGTTTTGTTCTGGCGTTTTTTTTTTGTGGGTAAAAGGGTTTATTCACCCCGGTAAAATTCATTACGCTAAAAAACATTGAAGTACAATTGACATGGGTGACTCCCATGCCCTCAGCTCATTACATAGGCGACAACTACTACAAAAAGTAGAACAAACACAGTTAAATGCTAACTAACAATTACATTTAAAAAACAATCTAAATGTAATAAACCAAGGTTTGAAGAACCACATCCATAGTGAGCGACTCTATCTTCAATAATCTTTCATACATACCCCGTGAGTGCAGCACCAACAACCACATCCAAACGTACCATAGCACCACGAAGATGCTATCAATGACATTCAAACCCATGTGAAACCACTATTATTATTACGTAAGACGCAAGATAATAATAACCAAATAAGAATGTACTCCATAGCAAATGGATCTGAAACATGAGAATAGGGTACTATCAAACCAAACTTACAAACTTACAGAGAACCTTGAGCCCGTCTCCAAAACAATCCAAATGAAACTTAGGAAGACACCTGAGGATCAAATTCGGTAACCAGTACGGAAACGACATGAACCATACAAAACATAGAACATGTCGCACCATACAAATAAGAGTAAGATACAAATCCACCTCACTAACACGAACAACTGTAGCAGGAAAACAATGAAACCAAAAGCCCAAACAATCGTGTATCACAAAGCAGATCGAATCAAACACCAATAATAGGGTGTATCAAAACCCTAACTTCCACTCGTCTACATGCCTCGGCAAGAAACGAACAAACAGAACCAGCCATGAGCAATCATAATACAATATGTTGTCATCTAACTCAACCCATAGGCTGATTCGAACCACGTAACGTGTTTGTAGGAAAAGAACCACAAAACACAACTTCCACTCGAAACAAACAAAAGAAGCATCGTACCACCCAAGCTGGCTACCTCCCGAAAATTAACCCAAGTACCACCCCAACAAATCTGGGTAGCACCTTTAAACATTGTAATCAACTCAGTAGAGATGGCCAAGCACTTCCGAAACGTAACCATGATCCCAAAACAGAATACAGTTACGACACCAAACTACCAAACATACCATTTTCTCTCTTATACCCCACAAGCAAATTACGTAACATGAATCAACCGATCTGGAAACATAACAGAAGATCCAACGTGTAACAAAAGCAAAACCCTCGAAAAGGTTTACTTTCCAGCCAATAAAATAAAACCCTACAAAGGGTCTCGTTAAAGCACCAAAAAATAGATCGAACTTGTAAATTTAAACCTAAAAATCTAGATCGATCAGCCCCATAAATAATACCAAGAACATGCAGTAAGCGACAATAGATTATAAATACAAATCTTAGTTTACATGCAAGATCCACCGACCCACGTAATAGCATATGGCGACAAAAACAAACAATAACCCTTAATAAATCGAGTGACAAATGAAGACACCGACCCACGTTATAGCAAGTGGGACAAAAGATATTGGGTCAAACATATATTAAGGGTTATGAATTGATATATGCTGCCCTCCGTCCCACGTGAAAGATACCTAAACAATTCTTTAAACAGACACAATAACTTGAATCAGATTAAAGAATTAAAAAGGAGGAAATCGATTAAGGGATGCGTGGGACGGAGGCGTTATTTGTCGCCACTGTAGAGAGGACTTTTTTAGGGTTTTTTTTTTTTTTTTTTTTTTTTTTTTTTTTTTTTTTACTATCTTCTTGCTTTGTTGTGGCGTTTGGTTATCATAGAACGGTTCTGAGTGTAGCATGCAGTTGACACGGCTTCTGCCCATAAGTAATCTAGAAGTTTTGCATTGATTAACATCATTCTTGCAGCTTCCACTAACGTACGGTTTCGTCTTTCAACAACTCCATTTTGTTCTGGTGTTCGTGCAATTGATGTTTGATGCTCAATTCCTACTTTCTTATAGTATTCTCTAAGATTTTGATTTACAAATTTAGTTCCTCTGTCTGTTCTGATTTGTCTGAATGTGTTTCGGAGCTGAACTTGAATTTTCGTGAGAAAGGTGATGATCATCTGTGGAGCTTGATCATTACTCCGAAGAAAATAAACCCAAGTCCATCTTGAGTAGTCATCAACAATGACTAGAATGTAGCGTTTGCCATTAATCTTCTGCACACGCATTGGGTTACACAAATCCCTGTGAAGAAGATGAAGCACATGCTGAGAGCTGTGTTCCACCTTTGAGGAAAAATGAGCACGAGTTCTTTTCCCTTGTTCACAAGCTGAGCATATATGATCTTTAGAATACCAAAACCTTGGAAGACCTTTAACTAGTTTGTATTGTGCAAGATTGGTTATGGTTTGAAAGTTCAAGTGTGAAAGTCGTCGGTGCCATAGCCAAGATTTTGTAGATGTTTCCTTAGAAAGTAGACAAATGGGAAATGAAGCAATCATGTCTTGCATTGAGATTGTGTAAAGGCTTGATGTGCGGGTTCCAGACATGAGATCATTTCCTTGTAGATCACGAATGAAACAAGTTTTCTCCCTAAAAGCAACTTCCAAATCACCATCACAGAATTGACTGACTGAAAAGAGATTGTGACCGACACCTTCCACATACTAAACCCTGCTAATTTTGATGATCCCATTGATGTAATCTCCGTAGCCCATGATAGCTGTAAAGTGATCATTCCCGAACCTGACAGTACTGATGAACTTTGAGACAAAGTTTGATAACAGTTTGAGATTGCCTGTCATGTTCTGGGAACATCCGCTATCAACAATCCAAAGGATGACATGTATCACCTGCATTACACACAGACAACACAGGTGGAATAGAAGTAGAGGTGGAACCCAAAGATTTAGAGGGTTCCATTACAGTTACAGTTGTAACACACATGTTAATGATTTTAGGAATCCATTTATATTCAGGTGTATTTTGTAACCATCTCTGCCAAGTCCAACTAGTTTTTGCTTTGGTCATAGTGAATGCACTAGGTGATATTTTCTTCTTAGGAGGTGAAGTGGGTTCTATAGGTACATCAATGATCATAGCGGAAATACTAGAGGGCGGTTTACCTAGCACATAATTACAAGGATTAGTGGGCCTAGAGGTTATCCGTTTTCTGTTATTCCGCTTATGAGATAAGATAGATTTAGAAACACATTTATCATGACAACCAGAAAACATGCTTTTATGACAACCAACACAAGATGCTTCAAACATAACATTCAAAGTACTTAAAGGTTCAGCATTCGTTACATCACTTTTTCTATTTCATTTTTCTAACGCAATGTCTAAAGTGGGTGGAACATGAGTTTTATTCAAAGTCCTAAGGAGTTCTTCTACTTCAGAGGTCTTTATTGTTCTTCTCTTACGTTGCAACTTCCTATTCTTCCTGTTTTTGCTCTTAAGCTGTGAAGTGCTAACGTTGGGAAAAGAGGCAACTATTCCTGTATCAGTGGAAGGAAGCACATTAGTATCTTGTGGTTTGTCATTAGGCGTTCTAGTGTCAATTGTAAACATTACAGGTGCAAGGACATTCGTGTTACTAGACTTATCTTGTTCATACTTCCCTAACTTTGCTTTTAACTCAACAATAGTGTGGAACAAATCTTGATTTTCAGAGCGAACGTTTCCACCAACGTTTAAGGCTTCTTTAGTGTATGCAAGATGATTATCAAGTTCTTGTGATGCCTTAGCACGAGTCTTTTGGATCAATTCAAATATGATGCCATATTCAGTTTTGACTTTGGCAATTTCTTGTTCATATTTTGAAATTTGACATTTTAAAGACACGTTGTCATCATCCAGTTGTTCAAGTTTTGGATCAAAAGATTTTTCACGCAACTGGTTGATTTTGTATTGCAAAGCAAGTTCTCGATTTTGACAATCTTTTTGATACCATTGAAGACGACGTTTTGCATTCGAAAGTTGATTTAACAAACGCTCATTTTCAATTTTCAAAGACTCAATGTGCGGCACATTATCAATTTTCTCAACATTTTCAACAGAGTCAACAGAATCAACAACAATATAATCAAATGCATATGAAACCGTATGTAACAACACCACATTGATGGTATCAGCACAGATAACATCTTACAAGAGTCGATCAACATTATTTCTTAACATTTTCTTTTTACGTTTAGTATTTGAAATCGATGTTTCTGTTTTCTCGAAAACTATTTTCATAAGCCCAGTCTCCTTCTAAAGATCCCGTTCACAATATATTGCACACATTTTTAAATTTCAGACATGGGGTAAAAGTCTTTTCTGAATAATATCTCTTTGATTTCGCGCATGTGGCGATTGAAAATGTTCAGCTTTTATTTCAGAATTAACTTCAATTTCACGTTCCAAAAGTTTGATGTCAGACATGAATTTATCAAAATATTTAAGAATCTGACATCATTCGAGTAAGGATTTTACTTCACTTAAGGAAGGTAAAGGACCATTAATTTGTGCAACATTGTGTCAGGGACCATCATTAGAAGAGGACTCAGGAAGTGGTGTGATAACCCAAGGTATGTTAGTATGATCCTGTTGTTTTACCAAAGGTATGATTTTTGAGTAATCGAATGGTTTGTTATATTCAACATTTTCCATTTTCAATCAACTCTCAGCATCATCATCTGTTTCCTTATCACGATTATATTCAACAACACTCATAATTGAATTATCAATTCTATGTTCTGCACTATAAACTTGAGGATTTGGTTTGAATGCTCTATGTGAAAAACTTGGTTTGTAATCAGCAAGAATTGGTCCATATCCATCTGGATTTGGTTTAAAAGAAAACTTTTGAATTGTTGTGATTGACTCACCATGTTTGTAAACAACATTTCGAAACTCTTTTATTTTGTTTTGTAAATCGACAATTTCATCAAGATAGTCATCAATCTTAGTCTTTTGCTGCAAAAACCTTTCTTCATCAAGGGTAGCTTCTCTATAAGCTTTATCATATATCATTTCTTCTTCCCTTAAACACACATTAGTAGGGTCTTTGTCCAAACTTTGCTGAAATTTAGCCAATTCAGCTTTCAGAAACTTAACCTTGTCAAACATATTCCCATTGTCTCTGTTCAGCCTTCTCAGATGGCTCTTCATCGCTTTCAACCTCTTAGATAGTTTAAATAAAGCAAAACCGTTAACCTCAATCTCCCAATTATCTCTAACAACCTCTATAAACTCTTTCTTGTACGCTAGATAATTCATAAATCTGAATGCCCCAGGCTTCCTAATAACAACACCAGGGAACGAAATGATAACCGGGCTGTGATCAGAAGTCAGATAAGGCATAAATGTGGCAAAGCATGCAGGATAGCTATCAATAAATTGCTTATTACCCATGATCCTATCCAGTTTCTTTAACGTGCCAAGCTCCGGGTTTTTCATCTTTTGAATCCAGGTATAAAACATACCATACATGCAAATATCTTCCATCTCTATATTATCAACACACTCCCTAAACTCTAGCATACCATCCCCTCTAACACCAATACCCCTGGAGTTCTCATCAATCCTAAGAATAGCGTTAAAATCCCCCATCAGAATCCAAGGTTTATCACCAACCATCACTTGTGGTCCATCAGATTTCTCCAAAGTTTCACTCTTAACGTAGTTGTGTTTTCACCATACACCACAAATACAAACATACTTTTACCATCAACTAATGACTTGACAGAAAAGTGCATAACCTGGTCAATCTGAGATAGAAGTTTCACCGAGACCACAAATGAATCCCATCCTACAGCTATTCTACACCCTTTGCAACTATCACTAGAATTTGAAACCCAATCCCATTTACCAAAAACACTATCACACACATTATTCACAAATTTCTTCCTTAGCTGAGTTTCAATCAGACCACAAAAGCTGATTTGATTACCTTTGATGAAATTTTTGATCTTATTTTGCTTAAGGGTATTGCACATACCTTTAACATTCCAAGCTGCTAGTTTCATTATCATTTAAACAGATTGGGAAAGGGTTGTAGGGTCCTGCATTTGATTAAGGTCACAATTACCTGTATTAGATACAACATCTTGAGCCAGGAACTGAGCACCACCCGACATGTCATCAGCAACTTCATCTTCCATGTTTACAGTAAACTCAGCCTTGATCTGATTTTCAATTTTTAAATAAGCATCACTACCAATTTTTGACTTGTAAAACTCTTTCATCTCACTAGTCCATGTTTCCCACTCATAAATGGTGAACACTTCTCCCGTAGTGAAAAACGGCTCTACATCAGTCAATTGTTTTTCCACTATCAACTTGTTAATATCTTCCTTTGCACCATTGTACACCTCTTCATAAACTTTAGCATAAGCTTGGTTTTCAGATAACCCTTGAGCCATCAAACCAGACTTATCAATACTATCCGCTTTTCTTCTAGACGCCATTACAATACTTTCATTACTGGTTTTAATGCTCCTCTCCAAATTCTTAATCTTTAATCTTAGCATATCCACTCTACCCTTCTTCACAAACTTATCCACTTTCTTATTGTAATATTCCATCAAATCAGTCGGCCAACTCTTCTTCTCTTCAATACTAATAAATAGTCCCTTATTACATGCCTCATCAATCCTATCTCTAATTTCCTCCCATTTCAGATTCCTCTCCATTTCATCTTCATTAGCCAGAGTAGCAAACTTATTCCCAGAATTAATCTCACCCTGCATACCACTAACATTATTGTTCTTCTCATTACTATCCATTTTTCCTTTACCTTTGTCATTTAGCCCCGTACCCTTCTCTAAATCATCCTTGGCATAAGCTGGTTTCTTCACTGGAGCTTGTTGCATATTCTCATTCCTATTAAACCTTTGTGAACCACCACCTCTACCATTCAAACCTCCTCTACCTCTTCCCCTGAAACCACCCCTACTATTGGAACTCTCCCCAACAAAAAACCTTTGGCCACCAAAACCACTGCTTCCACTTTCATTCCTAGTGTACCTTCTATTATTCACTTGTTGCTACTCATTCCCATTACTATTGATATTCCCACCAGTAGCCTGAGAAGGCACATTAGTTTCAGCTCTGTGGGCCTTCTTAGCATCAGACAATTCCCTTTTATTACATTTATCATAACCGTGCCCAAATACTTTACAATGTGAACAAATATGGGGCTTCCAAGGATACTCAACTCTCAACATCATAGACTTTCCAAGACACTTATAGCAAACATCCACACTATCAACCAAACCACTCGTAGCATCAACTTCAATCAAAACTCTAGCAAAACTAGCCCTCCCATACCCATTCTCACACGTGGCAACTGTAATCCTATCCATGATGATAGGATTCCCAATGCAGCTAGAAATCCTACTAATACCTTCATGGTTCCAAGCTTCCAACGGGACGTTCATGATTTTCACCCAAATAGGAACCTTTGAAGGCTCAGGCTTCTCCATACAACAACTGGCTTCCCATTTCTGAACAAATAAAGGCTTTCCATCAACCAACCATGGACCATTTTCTAAAACATATTGCATACCCTCATCCGCCTTAAACATAAAAAAATAGAGACCACTCTCATTCATAATAATCTCATCCAGGTAAAAGCTTCTCCACATCCTTCTTAAATGACCCAATATCTCCTATGGGTCATTTTCATACCTACAAAGTAACCAACAAGAGTTTTAGCCCACATCTTACTACCCTCTTCCACCACAGGATCAAGAATGGCCATCTTTTTATTCTGCTCATCAACACTAACAGGATAATAACTCAACTTATTACTACCATTCCCACTCCTACCCTGCAAAGCATTGACAAAAGACTTAGGCTTAACAGGGGAAGTATTTTCCTCCATCACCGCATCATTCATGACCATAACCTCATCAATATTACCATCAGACCTACCCATACCCTTCTCCTTGACCTCATTCCCTAAACTAGGCCACTTCCCCACACTATTAAAAGAAAAGGCAACATTAGCCTTATTCCCACCATCAACCAAGCCCTCACCCCTTTTCAAAATCCTAGGACTATAACTAGTGTTACCATTACCATTCAAAACAGGGTTATCACTTACAGGAATAGGAATGTCCCCCACATTAACATTAGAACGCTAAAACAAATCATTAACAAAATCAGGAACATTATTCTTACCATGAGTAGCAGGCACATCAGGCAAAACACTCTCCATACCCTCAACCTCACTATCAAGAATACCACTCTTAGAGATAGTATCCCCAACACTCCTTGAATCCACACTCTGAGCATTAACATTGGAGTTGATATCCCCATCAGCCTCTTCGTTCCTGACCCCATCAGCTTCACCACCATCCTCCTCACACTCAACACCAACCATACCCTCTCCTACCTTACTACCTTTCTTACCCAATCTCCCATAACTCTTTTTAAAACTTACAAACTTTGTTCCCACCTTCGATTGCTTATTTTTATTCTTTAAGGCACTATTCTGACTCCTATTTTCCCTTGAAGGACGGATAACATCATCTGATCCCCTGGGGGGAATCAAATTAGGGTTTGACAGATCTGGTTCAGACATAGAGTGAAATGGTAATAGGAAATGAAAGGAAGGATTGCATAGAATGATTGAGGTTTTAGGTTAAAACTGGGAAAAAAACACAATACGATGAACAGTATGTGTTTGTGTGTGTAACGGTTTTTTAAAGCGTAATAAATGATCCCAAAAAAGTATGAGATATATGTAAAATTAGTATAGAAATGTAGATCAAGGAAAAGGCTAACCAAATCCACAATCCATTTTAAATCAATCAGATTCAGAGTTTTCATAAAAATTGAAAACTCAATCAATGACTTCAGCGCTTTTAAACTTTTCAGAAAATTAGTCATTGATTGAGGGGGAGAATGTTTTCAAATCTATATCATCTAACGAGCTTATCTAATTATCCTACGTGCTTAACTAAAAATGATATTTTCCTATGTCAAAGGACTAGGAATTTAGGATATGAGTGTTAGAATCAGATGACTATATTTTGATAAACATTTAATTCCCATGCCTTTGTTGATCTGATTGATATGTTGGATTGACTTTTATTAGTCAATTGTTGTTTAAGTGATGTCGACCACCATATATCTATATGTGTGTTCACTAACGTATGCAGGTATATTGGTATATAAGAATGTTCCCGATCCGGATCCCACAATTGAAGATGATTGGATGCCGAAAGGAAAGGGTAACTATATCTTGGGTTGACAAATGAAGAAACGAATCTTAATTTGACTTCTATGGAGAGTTGGCATGAAAAAATGCAACGTAAGAGGTCTCATTGCATCAGCAGATGGTTTTCTTCATCATCAAATGAAGAAACGGAGCTTAATTTGACCTCTATGGAGAGTTGGCATAGAAAAATGCAACGTAAGAGGTCTCACTGCATCAGCAGATGGTTTTCTTCTAAACCTCCAGCAACAGCAACAAAAGCAGCTCAACCACCTAACGCATCGTTATGTAGGAAAAAGTAGTGGATGATACCATTTTTCTTAAAACAATTTTGAAAATGTTGTTCTGAAAATGGAAAAATATTGTTTTGAAAATAAATTGAACTCAAACTTTGGAAATCAACCGGACTTCATTCTTAAACATAAGTCACTCAATCAAGGACTACGGTCATTGATTGAGGGGGAGAGTGATTTCAAACTTAAGTATTTTCAAACGATATTTCTTCATAAAAGTCCGTTTGTACGAAATAATGTGGTGATCTAAAGATTTAATGTTATGTCATGGTATGATTTTCTTTAAAACTCTAAGATCTTTCAAAATGAAATTTTTTCCGTTCTTGTTTGATTGTGAAATTGTTTTATTTTACTTAAAAATCTTTTAAAAACGATCATACCTGACACTAACAATCTTTAATGTCGAAAAATTGATCCTTATCAATCATTTTTCAAAATTAAATCTTGACACGTCTTTCCCCAAACTTTTCTCAATGATTTAAATCAATTGGGATCACAAATCTCAAATGGTTTGAAATTTTTGATCAGGGGAGAGATCGTGATTTAAATCTTAAAACTGTTTTAAAGGGTGATTGTTTCAAAAGCACTCCTTCCTTCATGTGACAAACGATTTCAAATACATGATGCACATGATTGAGGAGGAGCATTTAACCAAAAACCAGAAGAGTATTTAAACAAGGTCACATTTTCTCCCATGTTTACTGAACCTTATTAAATCACTTGGGATCCAAAATCTCAAAGGGTTTGATATTTTTGATCGGGGGAGAATTTATGATTTAATAATGAAATTTGATAAATGATGATCATTTTGATTCAAAGTGCAAGTTCTCTCTAATATGTGCCAAACTTTTTCATATATCGATGCACATATTGAGGGGGAGCGAATGGTTTCTATTGGCAATCGTGAAAAGTACTTCAAAAACCTCTTGCCTCTATGTGATAAAATGATTTCAAATATCCTACGCACATATTGAGGGGGAGAATTTACCAAATAAATTCAAATGGCTTTTTCCACGGAAATTGTGATCAAGAAATTATTTCAAAGAACTCTTGCCTCCATGTGCTATACAATTTCAAAATCATATGCACATGTTGAGGGGGAGCATTTCTAAAAGATAAAAAACAATTAAGGTACAAAATGCTTTGATTTTATATCACAAGTACCTTGATTGATTTTCCAAATGATTTTTCAATTGGTTTCGAGAAGGAAAGAACAATACCAAAAGACCGACCAATTTACTTTATGCATGGAGTTATAAGGATGGTTAGGTTAGGTATTCGTTCTCATGATCCCGCCAGAGCCGGAGGGATCTACCCAGGGACAATCCACTAGATAGTATAGAAGTCCTTAGATATGATGAAAAAAGGAGAAAAATGAGAATATGAGAAGAGTGCGGACTGAGATAGAGCTAGAACTGGAATAAACCCAACAAGGTTCTAGTAATGAAGTCTCGGTAAGCACTGAAGGGGTTGAAGAATGAAAAACAATTGAATGTGAAAAAGGGTGAAAAGAAATAGCCCTCCATTAATTCAACCTTAGGGCAGAAACCGAGTTCAATTCATATGCTACTGGTGGTTACCAAGGTAACACTGGTATTGAAGACAAGACGTCATGGACCCAGTGACGCACTGCACTAAACTTCCCAAGCTACTCAAGTTCCTCTTAAAAGGACTTGTTACATTCTCACGGGGAACCTATATTATCTATCGACTTTCTCTTAGAGACTGTTGATATTGAAGAAGGAGACCCTCTCCTTAGTCTCCGGCATAGGAACCAAATGTGCCTTGTTGAGTCTAGAGCCAAGAGATCGTCCACAATATCTCATTAGGACACAAAATTAATGAAGAGTTGCTGTTTTACACAATGTGGAAAGTAATAATATATTAAGAGTCCTACGCATTATCCTTGTGATTTTGCCAGAACATCCGAGTGATATGTTAAATATTCACGATGAAGATGGAAATCCTTCTAGAGCCAACATCAAACAAGCTTTTGGTGGGTGACATGTGAGATCTTGCAAAAGATCTTGATTGTGACAACTGGACAGAAACGATGGGGCGATTCATTCTTTAATCAACCTTGGTCCAGGAAATGAATTGACAAATACTTTTGGAAGAACCGTTCGATGTGCAAATCTTCTTTTCTCTAGCACGTCGAATGTGTACTCACGTTTTCAAAACACAAAAAGTATCTCTGATTGAAAAAATACTTTTGGAAAAACCGTTCGATGTGCGAATCTCTTCTTTTCTCTAGCACGTCGAATGTGTATTCTTTTTCAAATACAAAAAGTAATTTTGATTAAAAATTGATCTTTCTCATAAAACCTTCTTCGTATTGCAAAACTCTTTCTTCAAGCAATACGCGATTGTTTTCAAAACAATTTTTCATCAATCAGTGAATCTGAATTCGCTGGTTCAGTCACTCCGTGTTGTCTTCTTTGAGACGTTCCGATTTGAGAACGGCTAGAGCAGCTTCGAAACCCTGTCAAGGAGATTCTTCGGAATTCTATCTGATCACAGGCAGTACTTGTACTGATCAACGGGGAATCGTGGGCCGTGTACCTCAATTCAACAAAAATGATCAAAGACACTTTCGTGTGCTTTATTGCTAACTGTCGTTTGCAGGTACATTTGGACGGTGGCAGCTGATCAGAATTGAGAAGTCAATCCAAAGCCGCATGCTCACAGCATCCACACTTAATTTGAAGAAATCATGACAAGTACCTATCTACATAACCTGGCTCAGATATTTTTATATTATGCTTCTGCTAAGTTGCTGCAAATATCTTGAACCAGTAAAAGCTTCCGCTACTCTGATGAAAAGATGTCATGATCCAGAAAGTGTGAGCATGTCGGTCCTTAAATCACAAAATCACATGAAGGAAACACTACAAAGGGTGATCCAGAGATTTATTGTGGCTGATGATCTCAATGAAAGCTCGAAGATCATCAAAGATGTGGATCAGTTCAAAGACCTCCACTTAAAGTACAAAACTATGCGGACTTTGAAGAATCGCTACTAAAGCACAAAGATTGCGGAACTTGAAGAATAGAAGTCTACGAGCTCAGAACTAAAGACAAAGATTGAATGCTAGGATGCAAAATGTATTTCATGGGGTGACCTCCCTTAGGGGGAGATTGTTAGGAATTGGAAATTCCATGTTAAAGTGTCGGTCACCCCAAATATAATCTAGCATATGGTAGCTCGTAGACTTGTAGTTATTTACGTTATTTAGTATTTAAGTAGTTAGTTTGTAGCATAGTTTAGTTTAGTGTAACACCGTGGAGGAAGGACGGGTCTTTACCCACTGTATGCCTGATCCACAGCCCGACAGGAGGGCGTATAATTTGTAACTACAAATACCCCTTCCATCCTTGGAAAGGGTGGTGCTTCTCATTAATCTAACCTTGCATTTGTTTTGTTTATCTCTCTAGAAACACCCTCTCTACTCTCTTCATCTCTCTAAAATGGCTTTCTTGTATCATCACAATCCTAGACCACCTGAATCATCTAAAGAACACAAATATACGATCCTACAGAAACTGAAGTTGAATTCCCCACATTTGTATCTTAAGCTTGCACTTAACGATGGAAGAGCGGTGTCCAGAATTTATGCTTCAAGCAAATCTCTAATTACACACTACTCAAACAAAGTATAAGACATTAACACCTCTTGCGATTATCCACACTGTCATCTGCATGTGACACTGAGTAAAACAACGTAACTCCTAATAGTGATAGTTAACCAGGTCTTCAACCATCCACCCCGACTGATGGTAACTAGATAAACCAAGTCTTCATCTCAATTTCTAAGCACGAGCAAGTTATCATTGAAAGTCATGCATCCAACCAGCCCCGACTTCAAGATAAAGTAAGACCACGCCTTTGTGAAAGACAACTTCAATTTCAAATAAGTGATAAACGATTAACTCTGAAGTAATCTCTTTGTGTCAAATGCCCAACACTTGAATAGACATACAATCAAGTGTACGTCAATCCACTGAATGAACCAGAGCAAATGATTCCTCAACATCAATACCTTCTTCCAAAAGGTATCATGATACTACCACCTTAGCCTTGGTTTTCAACCCTCCTCCCAGTTTATCAGGTTTTACATTAAGTATCCACATTAAAGTGATGATCATAGCATGATCTGGACGAGGAACGAGCTCTTAAACTTCAAGTATTCAAGCTCATTGAACTTTTCTTGCATAACTTCAATCTAGCAGGATTTAGTTAATGCTTATTTGTAAGTTTTAGGTTCAGTTGTGGATATGAGAGCATCATGGTAACAAAAACTTTGCTTGAGTGGGTAGATGAAGGCGTGTAGAGACTGATCTGGAAGATACACAAATAATGTCTTCAAGCGGATGAGGAAGTCATTTTCCTTAATGTTCATGTGGTTGATATACAGAGTGCACATTGGGAGAAACAATAATCTGTGAAGATTAGGCAAAGGAATACCAAAAAGTGGATCATTATTCATGAACAATAATCCGTGCAGATTTAGCAAAGGAATACCAAAGAGCGGATCATTATTCATCAGTGCAACTGCAAAATTATGATAGTCATTATCAACGCCTTAAGGACTAACTAGAGATTGGGTTTTTTGAGTAGTTAGAGTTGTACTTCTTAGAAGGTGTACCAGTTGAGTCAGCAGGAACCGGAGCAGGAGCTTCAGGAACTAGATGATCAACATTCATTGAAAGTTGGAAGTATTCATCAAACATAGGTTGAAACACCAGTTATCCTTAGTAAGTGGAACATTAGGTGTATGACCATTATACAAACATCCATCAACATGTAGATCCACTTCTCCCCCTCAAAAATTGCATCCGATGTTGCCAATGCCATTTTGATAACTGTTATTTTATTCACACTTCCCCCCCTTAAAAATGGCATCCAAAGTTGCCATTTTTTATTTGAACAAGTGAATAAGAATATACTCCAATAAATGTAGAACCACTTGATGACTGAATGAGCATGGGAAAAACATGAAGCTCGTTGATGGAGAATGTAGATGATAATGTAGATGAATGGTCATTCTTGAGAGAATTTCTCTTAAACTAAAGATAAAATGCACTAAATTGTACGCCTTTCTTTTCTTTGAGGAACGGGGCCTGAAGTGTTATCTAAAGACGCCATAATGATGAAGTACGAGGCCTGAACTGATGTGAACAGACGTCATTGCCGATTGAATATCAAGGTTGAGTTACTTGAACCCGTGAGTTATGAGATATCAATCCTTGTGTTATCTATACTTTAAGCCAGTCCATGTAGTGAAGGATCGAAGTATCTACAAATGAATAAGGACTACCTCCACTAAAATTACAAGCTTGATTGCATATATATTGGTTAGTGACATTAGTATCCAAACCCTTTGGGGTTTCACGGTCAACCTTGATTTTGCCATCGGTAAACAGCTTTCCGGTAGGTATCCACCTAAGTCCAACATCCTTAAACATTCTACCAGACGGTATCCACTTATGGCAAGGTCTAGGATTGTTAAGCTTCTTATGCATACTGGAAGACTTATGGTTATTCCTATTTTCCAAATATATATCAGTTGGTAACCATCTAGGTGAAGTTTTCGGTTTGTTTTGCTTCATATGCACTTTAGATGACTTAGTGTGAATCCTAGACTTAACAGGCTGAACCTTTGCATGAGCATTTACTTTCTTAAGGGATTTTGTAAAACAATTATCATGATTTGCATTAAAGACACATTTCAGACAATTTGAGCTGACAGCTTGTTTGGATTCAGAAATAGATCTAGATTTCTTAGAGTGACCTGCTCTAGGAATAGCTTTAATCGAAACGCAACTACTCTTAGATCCAAGCCAATCCCTAGTCTTTAGTTTAGTGTTCCTAGGTAATGGTTTACTACTACTAGCAGTGCCTTGAAATCTCAAAGAATTCATCACCCTAGGTCTTGCACCTAAAATTCCGTCATTTCGAATCTGTGCCTTCTTTCTTGCCATTTCTATATAAGAGTTCTTATACAAATCATTCATAACATTTTTCATAGGCAAGTAAGGTGAAGTGACTGGTTTTGTCAAAACTTGTATCGCATCAACTTAGGAGGCAAACTGCGTTTTTGAAAATTTTGGTCGTTCAGATCTAAACGCATTCGGTTGTCTAATAACTGGTTTCCCCAAGATTGATGGTTTTGCAAACTTAGTGTTCACACTATTCCCTGTTGTTTTTCTGAGCTCATTTTTAAGGCAACTATTGTGAAACTCTTATCCTGAATTTGAGCTTTGAGTTCATCAATTTTTGCTATCAAAGAGTTTGTTTGATCCAAAGACTTAGTTCTAGCTTCTTTGACCAAGTCACTCAGTTCTATGTGATGCTTTCTCAAAGTCTCATTGATAACATCAAATAGTCCAGATTATTAAGTGCCAATTTCCCCTGATAATGCTTGTAATTTATATCATTTATATGGATTTACGATTGTTTTCCATTGTTTTCCACTTTCAGGTAAATTACGAGCATTGGAGCTAAAGAGACGCGGAATTGGAGAATTATCTAAAGATTTATCATAGTATGCTGATTTTGAAGAAGTTACGGCGAAACTCGTCTCTCACATTACGCCGTAACTATTGCGTGACTCAGAAAACCAACTTATCATAAGGTTATGGCGTAACTCTTCCCAAAGGCTACGATGTAACTATATTAGGTCAAAGGAGGTTCCATGCCGCTGTTACTTACGCCGTAACTATTCCATCAACTACAGCGTAACCAAGTTTATTGAAGACTAAGACGTAACCACTTATTAGGTTACGCCCGAACTAGCAGATCTAGTGCAAAATACGAAGGAATTGAAGGTTACGGCGTAACTCTTGTTATAGTTATGCCGTAACCCAGATCCGGCCTATAAATACCTCACAATTTCCAGCATTTTAGAATCATCTCTCTTCCTCCCCTTCCAGGGAGCGATTAGGGCAATAATCTCATTCCACACACAACAACCAGAGAACGTGGCAAAAAGCTCAAGGCAGGTCTAGAGGAGCATACGGAGCTGTCTCCAAGGGAGAAATCACTCCCCTACGATAAGCATTAGCATTTTATATTTTCTTTACTTTCAATTCATGTATTTCGTACCTTTGAATATTGAATTGGTTTGTATGATTAATATGAGCGGCTAAGCACCTCTTTGTGCTAGCCTAGTTATGATTCCTTAATTGTTTTGTTTGCGTTTACTTTACTTCCGTACAAATATTTCTAAGTGTATGCATTGATAGTTTATTGGTAGCCACCCTTGGTTCGGTAGTTTTGAATGGCGGTAGAGGCCAATTGCCTAGGAGATATGACCAACTGACCCTAGGTGAGCGGACCGAGACGGGAAGGGTAAGATATGACCAACTGACGACCCTTTCTACTTTTGCGATTTGACCAACTGATCACCTATCGTTTGGATGAACATAAGAATTATGGGGTGAGTGTCTAAGTTCCTAACGGTCGGGCACTCACTATTATAAATCTAGCATGTAGCGGTACTTAATGACTTGGCTTAGGGGACCAGGAACAACAGGACTTATGAGGGGACACCTGACTTCTCCTGTGGTGGCATCTTTGCTGATAGGTTAGGGCGAATTGACCAAATGCTGTCCTCTCGACTTTGACCCCACCTGAAGTAATTGGAAGTAAGTAGACGTAGACATAACTAGCTAGGAGGATTAACTAGGTTAGCACCACTCTCCTCTATTGATTTTCCCTTTACCATTTATCTGCTTTTATTTTATTCTGCTTTAGTAGTTTAATTAATTAAATCCCTATCAAAACCATTATTAATCTGTGACACCTAGACTTAGTAATAATCCAACACACATAGCTCTTGGGACGACCTCGGCTTTACTGATTACTACACTACACACGACCGGGTACACTGCCCATTAGTGCACTAGGGTAGACCATAGGTATAACGAGAAATTATAAATATTAAGACCTGGTCAGTAAAACCTGCATCAAGTTTTTGGCGCCGTTGCCGGGGAGTTATATTTGGATTGCTATTAAGTCTTTCATTTTTTTTTAAATTTAATTCTCACGATCTCTTTTCAAGTTTCAGGTACTATGGAAGTTGTTAACATTGATGACCTCACTCTTGAGGAATATTTGGCATTGACAAGAAAAGATAATGGGCCGGGGCTCGTAAGACTGGCAATTGGTGCAGATGTCCAATTTAAAATCAGCTGTCAGTTTATGAGGGAACTGAGATAAAAGCTTTTTCCAGGGACTGATAATGATGATGCCCACTTACATGTATGAAGAGTTTTGGAGATAGCCGGTCTTTTTCACATTCCAGGAATCACTCATGATGCTCTTATGCTCAGGATATTTCCTATTACACTCACTGGAGCGCCCAGAAGATGGTTTGACAGAATTCTAGCAGGGCCGATCAATACATGGTATCTTCTGAAAAATGCATTTATTCGAAAATATTGTCCTCCTTCGAAGATTGCCAAAAAGATGGAAGAGATAAGGAGTTTCAGGCAAGAGATGGATGAAACGTTAGATGAAGCTTGGGAAAGATTTAATGACCTTCTATACAATTGCCCAATGCATGATCTCAACAACTATCAGAATGTCTTATTTTCTACAACGGGTTAATAATCCCTTCCCGCCAAATGCTCGACTCTCAAGGGCCGATCCCTCTGATGCCTCTGGCACAAGCCCTTACATCAATTCAAAGGATGGCTGAACATTCACGAAACTGGTACGATGAAGCTACCACTTGGGCCACTAATCGCAATAGCTTGACGATTTTGGTGTTATCACCAAAGGAATTGATAAGCTCGGAGGTGATATGAAGATGGTTAAGGAAGACGTTCATTCCCTCCAAGAAGAATGCAAAGCATATGAGCAGGTCAGGTATATTGAGTCATTGGAGGAAGCCGTCAAGAAATGCTCAGATAATTTAAAAAGGATGCACGACTCGAATGATGAATGGATTGGGAAATTCAAGGAAGGTGCGGACTTAAATCTTAAGAATCTTGATGCTAAGAGGAAAAGTTTGGAAGCTAAGCTTGTAGAATTAAACCAAAAGGTCCTGGAAAGTAAAAAGAATGCAGTTAGAACTATCAAAGCAATGGTGGGAAAAATGAAAGAAGTCAACAAGGAGCCGCTACCTCGTGGTTTACCTAATGGCAGACCATATGTACCTCCTATCCCATTTCCAGGACATTTAAAGACTGAGAGACATAAAGAAACAAGCGATGATCAATCGAGGAAAATGGAAGCAAAGAGTTTACAGGGTGATGAAGCAATTCCACAAGCTAATGAGGAATGAACCACAACACAAAACGGTATGACTTCTAGCTCTTCTTTTATTCCGAATAATCTTTCTTGTTTTTCTTTACAGGTTGCTGAAGATTTGGATGAAATAATGCAACCCTTGACCTCACAAACCTCGCTTGTTACATTACCCGATGATGGTTATGTAGCTCCGGCTACTGAACCAATTTTAGTTGATCTTGCAATGGAATTTGAGGACAAGAGCTTAGACACTTCAGTTATTCACGAGAAGACATATGAGCCAATTAATGGGTAAGGTAAGGAGGGAAATGACATCCCCTTTAAGATATGATCATAATTCATCATTTCCCCATCCTATAGCAAATTCACACCCTCATGGTGTTTATTGCTATTTTCATCCACACTTGATTTCAAGTGAGGGGATGAACACCCTTTTACGTAATAAATAAGGGTGGAGTCAAGCTCGTGACTCGGACAAAAACAAGCGCTTCGTGGGAGGCACCCCATGCCTATCTTTTATTTTTCTTTTTATTAGTATAGTTGGGTTTTGTGTTTTTAACCATTTTTGCAGGAAACAAGAAAAGTTGCTGCTGCAGCATACTGACCCGACCAGAGTTACGACGCAACTCATTCTCATGGTTACGCCGTAACAGGCCCTTTGCAGCAGAACTTCAGAAGCATTACCAATTACGGCGTAATTCCATCTCAGTGGTTACGCCGCAACTACACTCTTGCAGCGTATGCCAGGTTTTGCCCAGTTACGGCGTAACGCCTCCTAAGAGTTACAACATAACTTTCCTCTGCTTTACTTATTTCATTTTAAACACAATAACCTTGTATTAGTATTTTAAATAAATTTGTGGGTGTGTTCCCTGTAAACCCTCACGAGACTTCACTCGTCCACTTGGGACACCAAGTGGTTTAAAAGGCTTGTTGCATTTGCTAAATGCAACCGTGATTCCTATGAAAGTGAGTTAGGTTTGTTTTTCATTTTTCATTTTTTTCTAGTTAGAATTATGCTTGTCGGTTGTGGGATTTCAGGGATTGAAGTTCGTTCTTGATGCTTATACGAAGGCACGTCTCTTTTTCGTGGGCCTTCTTTCTTTATGGAGCAGATTTCAGGGAAGTTCTCGCTCTAATTCTACTTTTCTCTTCACCTTTATTTAATGCTTAGTACAATAGGGACTTTGTACAATTCAAGTGGGGGGACGGGAGTAGAATTATCTCTTGAACATTATTTTGCCCTCGTTTTTCTAGTTTATTTTGAAAAGTTATGCCATTTTTAAAATTTTGACATGTTTTTCTTAACCTAACTAGAGTAGACCTTAGCCGAGCACATGCAACCCTTGATATATTATGGTGAGATTAGCCTTTTCCGTTTCCAATATTTTACCCCAAATCCACCAAATTATGAGTGTGTCGGTAGCTTGTAAACTTTAGACCTTGGCCTTTGCATTATTTCGAGACCATAGATGAGGTATGTTGAGTTAGCTCGATGTATTTGGACTTTTCAGTTTTAGAAGGCAATCTTATAGGATTATCACCCAAACAGCCTACCATTGTGTGTCTATCGATTAGTCACCTCGACTTCTCGACCCCTATGTGAAACCCTTTTGTTGCACTCACCTTTAGTTCAAGATACCCCTAGATACACCCATCTGAGCCATTCCTTTCATTTTGTTAACCCGATATATTGTTTCGATACATCAATACACCTTAGCCTACCCTGTAGTCTTTATTTGTGATTGGGAAGTCATCATTTGCCTAAGTTCAAGGTTCGAGTGGAGAGGTTCGGAAATCACGCTTTCATCGACAACATTCCTGAAGATCATTGAAGACCCCCGAATTCCCATCTCAAGTGGGGGGATATTATGTTTAGTATTTATTGTTATGTTGAAAAAAAAAAAAAAAAAAAAAAAAAAAAAAGTGATTCGAAAAAAAAATGATTCGAATATATATATATATATATACTAGGCGAGTACCCGTGCCTAGCGGCATCGGTTTCTAGCGGCAGCAATGTCTAGTTTTCGACAATAGTTTTAAGATGCGATTAATTTTACTTCGACAAACGGCATTTGTAGGGTTACATAATCTTGCTCGGAAAATGTTTTTACGTGATCACGTGGTAGCGTTTAGTTATTGACAAAATCCGGTTGCGTTGATATTTGTGTGTGTTTTTTATTGTATCCTCAAGTGAGGTTTAAGACATTGTATATTATGCGCATAACGCTAGCGGCTAATAAATTATGTTATAATCAATTTAGCAGGTGTCAAATTTTTCCTTGGGCACACTTTTGTGTTAATTTAGGAAAAAAGGTTAGGTGATTAGGATATTTTGTCTTCGATACATTTTTCAAGGCTTCTTTTATAGTGATACCAAAAAAAAAATATGGATAAGCTTAAAAATGAATATGTTCGACTTTAAAAAAAATTATTAATAATATGTAAATTAAGAGTCATTTTTTTCCTATATGTAAAAAAAATATATTTATAAAAAGTTACATGTCATAATAACAATCATACAATTTTAAGTTCGGGCCATTCAATTAATTTTCAAGTTTAAAATGTATTTAATATATATATACATTTTTTACTTTTATATAAAAGAGGTTAAATATGTTGATATAAAAGCTACTCAAGTATGTGTACTCTAAATTTTGAAAATAACATATTGAGAATCTAGCAAAGTGTGTGTATCGTTAATTGTGCAAAATGTGTGAGAGGGTGCAAAGCTTTATAATGTAACTTTGGTGTTTGTGCAAGACGTGTAAAAAAATTGCAAATATTTGAAACTTTTCATTTTGAGGATTCAAACATTTAAGAAAGATAATTTACACACCATAATATCACAAAATTATTGCACAAGTTACAACATTATATATGCATGATTATAATATGAGAATCATTTTTTTTAGTATCAAGCCCCTTAAAAAATCTATAGCATCATATACTACCTAAAATTAAAAATTTTAAAAATAATAAAAAAAAAACTTCGTATTTTCAAACTTTAAAATAATAAAAAAAAATTCAGATTTTCATACTTCTCAAAATTTGAAAATTTTAAATTTTTCAAAAAGTTGCAATGGTTTTTATACGTGTTGATATTATGAACAAAATAAATTTCTTTTCTAAACGACACTCAATTTTTAAGGATTCTCGTTTATCATTGTAAAAATACAAAATATGAAAATAAGGTTTCATATTTTTCAAACTTACATTACTTGTAAATTATGCAATTCCTAATGAAATTCAAACATTAAAGTAATGAAAAATGATTGCGACTATAATGCAATGACTATAATGAGTAAAGAGTCACTACACAATAAATTCGTAAAAATGAATTTCTTTCCCTTTTTTTTTTAGCATTACCAGTGTTTTTTTTCTTCTCGTTATTGAGTTTGAACCAAAAACAACTTTAATTATGCATCATATTTAATTATGCATCATATCATAAAAATAACGTGCATTTTGGGTCCGTTCAATGTCTTTTGCTTTTGCTTTCTTTGTCTTTTGCTTTTGCTTTTTCTTTTTCTTTTTCTTTTTCTTTTTGTTTTGGGTCCGTTCATAAAGGTAAGTACAATTTATACATTATAATATTATATATAAAAACTTTCGTGTGTCTTTAAGAATATTTTCAAATTTCTGAAAGTTAAAAATCTTTCTTATGTTCCAATTGTGCCAAGTCTTCACATCTTTCAAAAAAAACTTTATTTTGTTTGGCTCGATAACTTTCGAATCTCATTGAAATTTTTGGAAGTTTCAAAAAACTTCAAATTTCCAAAAAGTAGTTTCAGAAAACGTACGTAATGTTTATACAGAATAATAAATTACCAACAAAAAACTTGAAAATTTCACATATTACTCAAGATACTAAACAGCTGCAAACTTTAGCCTATGATTGGTTCATTCTTAAAAATAAAATTCGTTATTTTATTCCTACCATTTCATGGGGCTTAATAACAAATCTACATCAGCTATATTTCAAATTTTACATATAATCAAAAATTACAGAAACGTTATTCCGATATTGACATGAAACTCTGTAAAAACTTTCAAGCAAATCATACAATAAACTTTACAAGCAAATCATATAACAAAATTGACACAAACTTTATATAAAAGTTTAAACTTACAAACAAATTTACATAACAAAATACAAGATTATCTTTACAAAAACTTATAAACACAAATACGAAAAGTTCAAAAAGAAACCATAGCTTTTCCGAAGACAACAGGAGTTTCCAATGGCAGCAGTGGCGCAAGCACAGATTTCGACGACGTCGACGACTAAAAAATCTGTAAAAGTTGTTAAAAAAAACAATAATTTTAAGAATAAAGCATACCATATTTGGCGGCGGCAACTCTTACCGGCAAGATCTAAAAAAACCAAAAAAGTTTTAACAACTCAAATTGATAATAGAAATAGATCTTAAAAAAAACTTATAAAACGTAAGGAATACATATGGTTATAAAAATTAAATAAAAAATAAATAAAAAAAAAAAAAAAAAAAAAAAAAAACCATGTAACACTCGAAGAAATGTAGAAAACATAGATCTATAAAAGAACTAAAAAACTTACCCCATAACTTGTAATGCTTCTTGATATTTAAAGGCTATAAGAGTCATTCGTCTTGTAAAAAAGACATCCACACCGAGACACCTTAACCTTTATTAACCAATACATCAAGAACAGATTATATGAATGACACTAATCTCATATACATCAAGAACTAACAAATTTACCAACAAAATAAACTTACTTCAAAATTTAAACTAACTATTTACATAATAAATATTAACAACAATAAAAAAATAAAACATACGATTCCGGCGAGAGAAACGATTTCTGTAGCAACACAAAAATTTTCCGGCGACCAATATTTATGTGGAGATCTGACTCGCGTGGTCAAAACAGCATTTCTGTGAAAGCCGTTTGACTGAATTCATGACGCATGCTTTATTGGTGACGACATTTTCCGGGGCGACAGTGGCAGCTTTTTATGGCTAGAGAGAGGCGGCGGCAGCACTAACAAAAACGATATCCAAAACATTAGATCTACAATAAACACATATAGATCTACAATAGATCTAAAAATAAATATAGATCTAAAAAAATATATAGAGATTAATAGAAATGTTTTTTAACAAATCATAGATCTATCAAAATACCTTAAAACTTGACGGTGGAAGATTTTGGTGGTGCGGCTCGTGGCGTCTGTTGGTGGTGCCGTCAATGGTTGGATGGTGGCAGCTTCATGTGGAGGCGGCGTCGTGTGGTGGCAGCGTAAGGTGGTGGTGGTGTGATTTGTGATGTTTTGTGCAGAGAGTTTTTTTAGAGTGAGAAGATGAGGTTTGTATCATTTTTTATAAAGTGAGATGTGTGTTTTTTAGTTTGGGATATTGAGTGTTTTATGTGTGTGTTTTGTTTTATGTGGGGTGTTTGTTGGGTATTGGTTTGTATGGTAGGTTTATATGGTTTTGTTGGTTTGGTAATTTTTTAGGATTGTATGTTGGTTTGGTGTGTGTAAATTTAGGCTTTGATGTAGGTATGGGTGGCTGAATCTTAAAGATGGAGGGTTGGGTTTTGGTTTGGGATATACATGCTTTATAAGTAGTATAGATATATATATATATATATATATATATATATATATAAATATATATATATATATATATATATATATATATATATATATATATATATATATATATATATATATATATATATATATATATATATATAGTTGTTATGTTATTATTGTAAAGTGCAATGTTATAAGCACTATGAGCTTTATAGATTTAGTATCGAGGAGGCCACCTCGTTCACATTTGAAGATTGGAGTTGGTAATTATGCCAACAGTTGGAGAAAAGGTAGTGTGCCCATCACGACGTCCTCTAATGACACATCTACCTTATATTTCATGATCCGGTTTCTTGACTTCAAAGCTTGAACTTTGG
Source organism: Chrysanthemum seticuspe (assembly GCA_019973895.1). Lineage (NCBI taxonomy): Eukaryota > Viridiplantae > Streptophyta > Magnoliopsida > Asterales > Asteraceae > Chrysanthemum > Chrysanthemum seticuspe. The sequence continues at coordinate 194,089,888 of BPTQ01000005.1, read as the reverse complement.
GCGGAAGGTAAGTGGTGATGACTTGGTTATAGATTTGGACTACCTGCTTGTTTTTTATTTTACACCATTTATATATCCCATGTCTTATCCTACCCTTTAGTCATGAAGCGTGTCTAGGTGATGCAGCGAGCAATCTTTGGTGTCTTGGCCATGGATTTGGTCATGTATCATTGATTTTGTCCACTTCACCGTGACATGTTAGTAATGACGAGTCACCTCTTAACCTTTGTCGTGTCTACCCATATTGCCTTCGAGAATTGTTTAGCCCTTAACTCTAGTGGTGGAGATTTGTGTAACCGTCAAGCTTATGATAGAATACATGCTATGACTGGGCGATTGAGTGACCACCACGAAATTGACACTTAGAATAGTTGAGAGATTTGAGTGTTATGTTCCCCTTTCGTGAGGTGTTCGGCTTTGTTTTATTATAGCATAATCGATTTGTAAACTTATATTTTCCAGGTTATGGGAGATATCTTTTTAGGAATCTTTCTAATAAGGTCTACTTGAGGGCAAGTAGAGTTCAAGTGGGGGGATATTTGATATCATCAAATAGTCTTGATTATTAAGTGTCAATTTCCCCCAATAATGCTTGTAATTTATATCATTTATACGGATTTACGCTTGTTTTCCATTGTTTTCCACTTTCAGGTAAATTACGAGCATTGGAGCTAAAGAGACGTGGAATTGGAGAATTATCTAAAGATTTATCATAGTATGCTGATTTTGAAGAAGTTACGGCGTAACTCGTCTCTCACATTACGCCGTAACTATTGCGTGACTCAGAAAACCAACTTATCAGAAGGTTACGGCGTAACTCTTCCCAAAGGCTACGACGTAACTATATTAGGTCAAATGAGGTTCCACGCCGCTGTTACTTACGCCGTAACTATTCCATCAACTACGACGTAACCAATTTTATTGAAGACTATGGCGTACCCACTTATTAGGTTACGCCATAACTAGCAGATCTAGTGCAAAAAACGAAGGAATTGAAGGTTACGGCGTAACTCTTGTTATAGTTACGCCGTAACCCAGATCTGGCCTATAAATACCCCACGATTTCCAGCATTTCAGAATCATCTCTCTTCCTCCCCTTCCAGGGAGCGATTAGGGCAATCATCCCATTCCATACACAACAACCATAGAACGTGGGAAAAAGCTCAAGGCAGGTCTAGAGGAGCATACGGAGCTGTTTCCAAGGGAGAAATCACTCCCCTACGATAAGCATTAGCATTTTATATTTTCTTTAATTTCAATTCATGTATTTCATACCTTTGAATATTGAATTGGTTTGTATGATTAATATGAGCGGCTAAGCACCTCTTGGTGCTGGCCTAGTTATGATTCCTTAATTGTTTTGTTTGAGTTTACTTTACTTCCGTACAATTATTTCTAAGTGTATGCATGCATAGTTTATTGGTAGCCACCCTTGGTTCGGTAGTTTTGAATGGCGGTTGTTGGATCGATGTACTCTAACCAAACTAACTTAAATAGCTTGTTTAAGGTTTAATAACCTCGGATAAATCCTAAGTTACTAACAATGAAACACTGAGTAATCTTTATTAAGTACGCGGAATTTACTTAATAAGTCTAAGAAGAACAACTTTATTAGTAACTCTAAATCTGCTTATTATGCAGATACTTCAACAACTCTAAGAATATCGATCTTCTCTAAAACTCTAAATAATAACTTGTAAGCAATCGTACCTCTAATGCCAATCTAGGGGTCCTTTTATAGGCTCAAGGATAACCCTAGTCGGTTTACAAATTGTATCCTTGTACGACAAGTAATATAATATAGAATATTCTAGAATTACAAGACTTTCTATAAACGAATAAATCAGTTCTTTAATCTTGCAGTACTTTAACTTCGTGTGCAGTACTTTGACTTTATCTTTAGCAGTACTTTGAATTACAATTTGTACATTAATTCAGTTTAAGTTGCACACTATTCTCATCACTTCCAGGTGTGTTAACTCCTGTGAGAGGTGAATCATTGAAAATTTAATGGATTTTAATCTCTTTACCAAAGCCATTAACTTTGGAGTAGCTGAATTTTTGGTTTATAAGACCATGGTACATTGATAACCATATGATTTTTAGCAAATCACCAGCTATCAACAGATTTGTTTTGTCTTTACCAAAAGTTGTACCCTTCTAGACTAGTTAGTTCTTTTATCTAATGGTGAACTAGTTACCAATAATGGTTTTTCCATAACCTTTACCACAAGCCATTTTCCTGTGGGCTAGCCAACTCTTAACATTAACTGATATGGTGAGTTGATTACCATACAGCTTATTAGCAAGTTGTCAACTAAAAACGGATTTGAGATATCTTTACCAGAGCCGTTTGCTCATGAATTAGCCAATCCTTTTGTAACCATGGTGGATTGATTACCTATTGATGTTACCATCTCAAAAACCATTTATTCAACCTTTGTTTCAAAATATTTGTTACTTAACAAAAGGTTTCTTCAAAAATCATTTAACTAGTTAAAAGCTGCAAGCAGTACTTTGATTAAAGTACTGTTTGATCAGCAGTACTTTGAATAAAGTACTGTTTTATCAAAAATAATTTATTCAATGAAAATTCATACCAGTTATTCATCATTATCAGCCATAGTAGTCTAGTTGATAAACAGATTGATGACCATATAAGCAGTTTCATTATCCTCTTCAAATTCCATTCCATGCTCTAACATCCTCCTCATAAGCTCAACTGTAAGAGGGTATCTTCTATCTGCAAACATGTGAATCATTGTTCCATTTTCCAACTCTAGAACATGTACACCAGATTCTTCAAAGAATCTCCAGCTAACAATTTCCCAGTTCTCCTGATTCTTCCAAATTTCATCACTGCTCTGTTCTTCAGTTTCCAATGCAGTTGTGAGATCTCCAAGTAAAACTAAACCAATTCCTTCTGATGGATGATGTTCAAAGTAATCTTTCACCACATGATATAAATAGAATACATCCACTCTATCTATGATGTGCAATAAATCCCATAGCCTGTTGAACACTCTGAAGCTTTCCTCTTCTCTATGAAACATCAAATAGCTTCCATCTTTAGATTCCACAACTTCAAAAGCAATAATCTGAGATCTGTTCATCTTCGTGTCAGCATCTTCTTTGGAATATTCAAAATCTACTATTCTGAGATAATTTCTCAGTTCATCCCTAGTTTCAGATCTTAGCTCAACTTTTTCTTTCTTTGAAAACTGTATATCTTCAACATCAGTTTTCCTTTTTTTTTAAACTTTTCTTTCTTTCTGCTTCAGTCCAAGTAGCTTCATCTTTATAATTTTGATGCTTGCAACATCCTTCTTATAAGCCTCTGTCTCAACATCATATAATCTTTTCATATCAACATAATTCAGCTTCTACAATCCTTTATATCCTCGACCTTTCAAATAAGCCATCATTGCATTCCTTTCTTTAGCAAGATTTGATCTTCTAGGTATAAAAGAAACAGGAGTAGGTGACTGTAATGGTTCAGCATTTTTATCATTCAATTCTTCTTGTAATTTCCTAGCTGCTTCTTCATTCATTGCCTCTTCATTAGTAACTTCAATCACTACTTCAGCATTAAGTTCTTCTTGTACTTTTCTAGTTGCAGCCTCATTCCTAGCAACTTCAATTGCTCTAAGATCTGCCAAAGTTAGCTTTTACTTCTTAGTTTCTACCAGAATACCCTTTCCTTTATCTTTAGGATCAATTGCAGGTTGAGAAGCTCTTGGTTGTTCCTCTGCAACTTCAGAAATAGTAACACCCCTTGGCTTTGATAAATCATGCAATATTTCAGCAATAGTTTCATCATCACTTGCAGTTCTTACAGGTTTGGGTGTATCAGCTTCTTCTGGTATGGCAGTTGTTGAAGGACCAGCTTGTTCTTCATGAATAACAGTTGAAGGACCAGCTTCCTCTTCAAAATCTAATACTCTTGGAGTAATTAACTCTTGTCTGAAGGTTCCTTGAAAAGCAGTACTTTGTTGTTCAGTACCTTGGTCTTTAGTCCTTTCATCTTCAGTACTTTCAATGATAACATGCTCTTCAGTACCTTGAGGTTCTTTCTCCTTAACATCATCTTCTTTCAAATTCTTTTCTTCTAAATTCTTCCCCAATTGGACAGAAGATGGTTTATGAACCTTTTTGCCTTTGGTTTTCTTCTTAAATTCCCTAACAGGTCGTCCTTGCTTCCTTTGAGATTTGACCCATAGACGATGATGTTGAACCAATGGCCAGACAAAATTTTTGAGTCTTCCAAATTTAAGCTTCAATCTCTTAATCTCTGTAGCCTGATCTTCAAACGATTTCTTCAACCTTGTCAATTCCCTTGTTAAAGCATAGTTGTTGAGAACTTGACCCTCAGGCTCGATAGAGACTGCATCTCCTTCAGATGGTGAGTGTGCTTCTTGTTGAGAAGCATGTACAGATACTTGTGGAGATTGTGGAGGTGTAACTGCAATATGCTCTTGAACTTCAGTACTCTGGGAAGCAGTACTTTGTGATGCAGTACATTATGATTCAGTACTTTGTGATGCAGTACCTTGTGATTCAGTACCTTGTGGAGAAGCGGTACTTTCTTCTTCATTACTTTCTGCAGCTTCATCACGAATGGCCTGAACAACCTCCATCATTGAAGCAGTTAATGGAGTGTGTCTTCTAGTGAATAAATCACTTTTCCTCTCCATAAACGTAAAAATCTTTGCTTGTTGTACCACAACTGGTAATAAACTTGTAGGTTTAGGTACATCAGCAAGTTGTTTGTTTAAGAAAACTTGTATAAACCTAGGATACATCAACCATTTGGATCCATGTGAAATATGTGAGAGCATCCCATCAAGAATTAGCCTTGAAAAATTGAAAATACGATTAGTAGCTAACCCAACAATAGCAGATGCTATATTTGACCAAAATTGCTCCCATGCAGTACTTTTAGCACTTATGCAGTGAAGCAACACATGAACCAAAAACTTCCAATGTGGACAAAATAAGGGCTTCCTGAATGTTTGTTCTATTAAGGACCCTTCATAGCCAATGTCCCTAAATGTATCCCAAATCAGTTGTTTATCAAAACGAATAGCCCCTTCTTCATCATTAAACAATAAGTCTTCTCTAATAAAGGCTTCTGTAATCTTCACATTTCTTCCAGCAACTGTTGATCGAACATAAAATTCATCATTCTCCATATTATCCCTAGCATTAGCCCAAAATTCTTGAATCCAGGGTTCAATTATATCCGGCTCCACTAAAAGAGCATAACTGATTGGCGACCCAGTAAGATAATCAATTATATCATGAAAAGCCTCATTAGATTCAGTCTTGTCTAAATTCGCCACCATGTTGTGCTTGGAAACAGTATTACGATTCGCCATTGTTGATTATATGAGCACAATAAGAGATATAACCGAATAATAAAGAGGTGGTGAGAGAAATATGGAAAAGATATGAGAATATCAAGATGAGAGGGAAAATCGGAGAGTAGTTATTTGTAGGTGAGATTTGAAAAATCACAGCCCATAATAACAAAATTACCGTTAGTAGTAATTACCCCTCAATATTACCGTTGGAACAGTACTTTAATAAGACAAACAGTACTTTCCACGTGTGCAGTACTTTCCCAAGCCGTTCTTTCCAAGCAGTACTTTCATAAAAAAAATAGTACTTTTCTAAATTCCTCTGTATAAGCTAAGTATACATAAATATCCTCCCCTCCAGCAATGCACAGGACTATACTAATACTAAATATTCCTCCCCTTAAATGTAGCTCAGTAGTTAATCATGCCAATGCTCACCACCAAGTGATTGAATCTTGAAACATCAAAGCCTTTGGTGAGTAAGTCAGCTACATTATCATCCGTGTGAACTTTGACCACATTTATGAGTCTGTGCTCATAACAATCTCTGATAAAGTGATGCCTAATCTGAATGTGCTTGGTCTTGGAATGGTAAACTGGATTCTTCACAATACAAATAGTACTCTCATTATCAATATTGATAGGAGTATTCTTGAAATTGATCCCATAATCCAAGAGTTGATTCTGCATCCACAAAACTTGTCCACAACAGCTTGCAACAACTACATATTCAGCTTCAGTAGAGGATGTTGCTGCAATTGTTTGTTTCTTACATTGCCAGGAGACTAATCTTCTTCCAAGATATTGGCATCCACTAGTTGTTGATCTTCTATCATAGTTATCACCTGCATAATCACTATCTGAAAAAGCTTCCAAGTGAAAAGGTGAATCCTTAGGATATCACAACCCCAACTTAGGTTGTTGTTTCAAATAACTAAAAATCCTCTTAACTGCATTCATATGAGAGATCTTTGGTGAGACTTGATATCTTGCACATAAACACACAGTAAACATGATATCAGGCCTTGATGCAGTGAGATACATAAGACAGCCAATCATTGATCTATATAACTTGACTTCAACAGGTTGTCCATCTTTATCTTTTCCCAATGAGTTGATTGATTTAATAGGTGTAGTTACTGGCTTCATAGCATCAAAACTGAACTTCTTAAGTATGTCAGATACATACTTGTCTTGACTGATAAAAATACTGTTGGGCCATATACAATCGTGTATATGTGATTTGATACAACAAAACTACATATGCTTCAATGAAGATAATTGAAGGACTTAATATGCATAATGGAGATTCTACAAGCTGATGGAGTATATGCAAAATACTTATCTTTATTAAAGATTACAGAAGATATTGTTTTACTTGTAGGATAAGTTTGTAACCCTAGCACCTCTATTATATAAAGAGATGACAGGCACGTAGTTTATTAGATATTTAGAATTACACACAAAAACATACACGTCCCATATATTATTAGTTAGTTCATAGCTTCAAGGTTGAAAAACCCTATCACTATTAAGGGTGATCGTATTAATAATATTGAGGCTTAGTTTGATATTATTACTGTGTTCTGCTATTCTTATTGTTTATGTTCTTCTTAGCTTACTGAGTAGATTCCGCATACTCATTAAAGTTCCAGGTAGAATTCCACTTAGTAGTCTTATACAAGATTGCTAAACCCTTTATAAGTTAAAGGTTAAAGATCCATACAACAACAACTGTCTACGAATTGGGATCTACATGTGGTATCAATCGCCAGGGGGAAATTCTACATAAGAAGAACGAGTGCTCATCCAGTGAAGTTTGCAGTGATGGCCATTTTTTACACATCATCCAGTGATCCAACCAAGAAGGTAAAATTCTGTGTTAACTGTAATGATTCTTATCAAACCTTGCTTAAAGATCTTGAACTTGAAAAAACGAGTCATAGAATAGCTAGGGCTGAGAAACTAGAATATTTATTTAATCTAGAAAAAGTTGAAGCTAAAGTTCTTGTTTATAAAGATAATGAAGAAGCTTGGACAGAAAAGTACAACCAACTAGAGTATCAATTAAAACTAAGTGATTGGACGTTAGGTTGTAAGATATCAGAAGTTGAAAAGCTCACCAAGGAAAGGGATGATCTTTTACAAAAACTTGCTAGTCAATCTTGTGAATCTATGAAAAGTGAAAGTTTAGGTGAGAAGAATGCTACACTAGCTTCACCTACACAAACTGATAAGATTGATAGGAATAAGGTCCACATTGAAGATTGGGTTGAACGTGATGATAAAGTAGTTCCTGAAGGTTTTTCAAAGGTTAAAAAGAAAAAGAGCTTGAAGTCTGTAAAGTTTGCTGAACCTTTAGAAACCAAACCTGTTACAAGTCACAAAAAGTCTCATAAAAACCCTAGGAACAACAATAGTCCTAGAGGTAATCAAAGAAACTGGAATGGGATGATAACTCAAAAAATCGGGAAGACTTTTGAGTTTCAGAATAAAGCTTGCTATGTTTGTGGTAGTTTTGATCATCTGCAGTATACATGTAAACTCAAGAAACCAGTTAGTGATCAAAAGCAGGTATGGAACAACTCAAGGAGGATTAACCATGGAAATTTTTCAAGAGATTCTAAATATCCTCAACAAAGAAGGTTTTTTAACCCATCGGCAGTCCTTACTAAACAAGCATTGAAACAAAGTACTGCTAGGCCAAAAGAAAGTACTGCTAGGCCGAACTCAGAGGATAGTGTTGTTAAGGCTTCAGCGAGATGGGTTTGGAAACCTAAACAAGAAGAACTAGATGTTTCTGAACACAAGAATCCATCAAAGATCTTAACACGATATGATTATGTTGATGCTTATGGAAGATTCAAGTCTATTCTGGCTTGGGACTTCAAAAAGCATTAATTCTTAATGTATTGTGTGCATAGCAATTTATAGAAAGTGGGAGATTGAGAATTGCTATGGGGTATGGTGTCCGTGAACATGAAGGTCGAAGGTGTTTATTTTTGGAAGCATATAATTGGTTATACTTTATAATGCGAAGATTGGAAATTTATTCGAAGGTCGGTTGAAGTTGATCACGTGACATATGACTATTCTTGCATGTATTAAATCAAAGATTGAGGATCTTGATTATTATATTGTTCCATGATACGAAGGATGGTTTTTACATGTTGTCCCCACTCGTTTTATATAACGATTTATGTACACATGTGAATGTTTTGATGGAACCGTACAGTGGCTATTATTTAATGGTGTTGTATTTTACTGATTCACGTGGGATTGGATTGTGTGTAGAGAGGTGTATGAGGATACGGTAGGTCGTTTCTTTTGATTGGTCAAACAGGGCGGTGATCATGTACATGGTTTCGATTCATAGTACTGGTCCACATATGGTGAATTTAAAAGTGGTTCTTGGAATTTAATGATAGTCACGTGATTGTTTATTTGGATGGCGACAGTTAATTAAAAATATTGGTGGGTCTATATAATTGATCTTTTAATTGGTTAATGGTACATATGTGATTGGTGAATGAGTAAAGCAGATCAGTTATTGATGGTTCTCGAGATCTGCTAATTTTATTAGCTTACATGATCGTGTGTTCATATGATGGAGAATGCCACGTATGCTGGGAGTACAAGTTCTATTAATCTTATTGATAGTCACGTAAGGAGTTAACTGTTGTGACAATATAATGAAAGTACTGTTTGATGTCAAAGTACTGCAGATTTGAATATACTGCTTGGATGGATGAAAGTACTGCTGCTGCGTTTTTCTTCAAGGTGCTGCTCCAAGATTTTTAAGGTACTGCTGCATGATGTTTTAAAGTACTGCTCGAGAATTTTGATTGAATTAACGCAAAGTACTGTTGAAAAATTTTTTTTTTTAAAGTACTGGTAAATTCTTAAAGTACTGCTTGGATGCAAGTTTATACGAAAGTACTGCATATTTATATGAATGTACTGCTCCTTCCCAACGTACTGCTCATGGGTTATTACGAGAAGTTTTCAATTTAAGGGGAAGTCGAGCATGATTTTTGGTCACTAATTAGAGATTAGTTAGTTGGGGCGTTTGTGTACTGCTCGTATTGACCGACATATCCTCAAAGTACTGCTATCTTTGTACGCTATTGGGTAACACATGGTTTGATTTCTCGGATGCTTTATGGTTATTATTTTTGAGAATTCAAGAGCCGGTTAATATAAATTTCAGGGGAAGTGTATACCAGTTGCTTATCTTCACAGGTTCCTTATTCGATGATTACAAAAAGGGGAAGAAGTTAACATGAAGATTATTTGCAGCTTATTTATGTGTGTTTGTTTCATTTACGGAGATGATTACATCTCAACTTCTCTATTTAAGGGGAAGTTCGTACACGACTTTGTTTATTTTGTCATCATTAAAAAGACAAAATAAATACAAGAATGAAACAATGGGAATGAAGATTATCGTCATTGAAGATTGCTGAATTCATGAAGATAGTTTTGTAATATCAAATAGGGGAAGATTGTTGGGCCATATACAATCGTGTATATGTGATTTGATACAACAAAACTACATATGCTTCAATGAAGATAATTGAAGGACTTAATATGCATAATGGAGATTCTACAAGCTGATGGAGTATATGCAAAATACTTATCTTTATTAAAGATTACAGAAGATATTGTTTTACTTGTAGGATAAGTTTGTAACCCTAGCACCTCTATTATATAAAGAGATGACAGGCACGTAGTTTATTAGATATTTAGAATTACACACAAAAACATACACGTCCCATATATTATTAGTTAGTTCATAGCTTCAAGGTTGAAAAACCCTATCACTATTAAGGGTGATCGTATTAATAATATTGAGGCTTAGTTTGATATTATTACTGTGTTCTGCTATTCTTATTGTTTGTGTTCTTCTTAGCTTACTGAGTAGATTCCGCATACTCATTAAAGTTCCAGGTAGAATTCCACTTAGTAGTCTTATACAAGATTGCTAAACCCTTTATAAGTTAAAGGTTAAAGATCCATACAACAACAACTGTCTACGAATTGGGATCTACAAATACCTTCCTTTGACTACTTAACTTGAAGTCCCAAAAAGAAAGTTAACTCACCCATTGAACTCATCTGAAATTCTTTCTGCATCAGCTGCTTAAACTCCTTAACCATAGATTGTTTGGTAGCTCCAAAGATGATACCATCAACATAGACTTGAACTAACATGATATCCTTCTTGTCTCTCTTGATAAACAAAGTCTTGTCAATAGCTCCCCTCATGTAACCATGTTGTAATAAGAATGTGGACAGCCTCTCATACCAAGCTCTAGGTGCCTGATGAAGGCCATAAAGAGCCTTAACCACCTTGTAGACTTTGTTTGGATGTGAAGGATCTTCAAAACCAGGAGGCTGTTTAACATAAACTTCTTCTGTTATAGTGCCATAGAGAAAGGCACTCTTGACATCCATCTGGTAAACTTGAAATCCCATATATGAAGCAAATGCAAGAAATATCCGAATAGCTTCAATCCTTGCTACAAGAGCAAATACTTCCTCATAATCTACTCCTTCTTCCTGTCTGTAGCCTTGAGCTACTAACCTTGCCTTGTTCTTGATGACATTGCCTCTTTCATCTCTCTTGACTCTAAAAACCCATTTGGTTCCAATAAATCTCTTCCCATCTGGAAGATCACATAATACCCTAACTTCTTGAAGTTTAAGTTGAAGAAGTTCTTCCTGCATAGCTTCAACCCAGCTCTCTTTAGTCAATGCTTGAGCAATATTCTTGGGTTCCTCTTGAGAGATAAAACAAGTAAATAGGCAGGTTTGATGGTCCTTATGATTCAGCCTATTTTGTTTATACACAAAGCTAAGTAAATCATTGTGAGGAGTAGTAAAACTCTTAGCTTTGTGTCTTGTCATGATTCCAGAAGTAGAAGGACCAATGATTTGATCAGTAGGATGATTCTTATGGATTCTTAAGATGGGAGACTGTGGAACTCCATAAGTATCATTCAGATTAGTGAAATCAGCATCTTCATTGGAATCTGAGAAAATACCTTCATCTTGAAACTCATCATCAGTTTCCTCTAAGCCAGGCATGGTAGGATCATCCAAATCATCTAAAGTACTGTCAACTGGTACATCAGTACTTTGTTCGAAAGTACTGTCCAAAGTACTGTGAGAATACTCTGCAGTCTTATTCTTTTTCTTTGCTTCCTCATAAGCTCTTCTTTGTTCATCAGAATAAGAATGTGCCATTAAATCTTGAAAAAGCATCTGATTAAGTGTCTCTTGAATAGCTTGATCCTCAGCAGATAATGAGGATTTTGGTTCATCAGTACTTTGCTTTGGTGCATCAGTACTTTGCTTTGGTTCTTCATCAGGAACAGCATCAGGTCTAATATGAACTCCATGAACAACATACTGTGAATCTTCTCCATTGTACACAGGTTGATTTTCTTCTCTGACAGGTACATAGTTCATAGAAGGAGTCAAAACTTCAAGATCAAACATCCAATCAGGACCTTTACCTTTCTGATTCTCTTGATCTTCTAAAAACTCAACTTGAAGACAATCTTGAACCTTCTTAGTGACTCTGTTGTACACTCTAAAGCCCTTGCTGTTGGTACAATAGCCCAACAAATATCCTTCTTCTGACTTGCCATCAAACTTACCTAGATTATCAATTGTGTTTAAAATAGTGAGAGGGCATCCAAAAGGCTTCATAAAACGAATGTTGGGTTTGTTGCCCATCAGCAACTCATAAGGTGTCTTCATTTGTGGTTTGGTGACTGATACTTTGTTAAGTACATAGCAAGCAGTACTTACAGCTTCAGCCCAGAATTGAATAGGTAGTTGTGAATCTGCAAGCATAGTTCTGGCTGCTTCAATCAAAGTCCTATTCTTCCTCTCTGCAACACCATTTTGCTGTGGTGTTCTTGCAATACTGAACTCCCTCTTGATTCCTTTGTTAGCACAAAATTCATCCATAAGTTTGTTCTTGAATTCAGTCCCATTATCACATCTAATACCTCTAACCTTGAGTCTCTATTGGTTTTCAAGTGCTATTATTAGAGTCTGAATAGCATCAAAAGTATCATCTTTGAATCCCAAGAAAAATACCCAACTGAATCTACTGCAATCATCTGTAACAACTAAGCAGTACTTTTTCTTGTTTAAACTTGCCACAGAGACAGGTCCAAACAGGTCCATATGTAACAGCTCCAATGGATCTCTAATAGTTCTTTCCTCAAGCTTCTTGCATGAAGCTTTGTGTTGTTTACCCTTCTTGCGTGCCAAGCATGAGTGATCATTCTTGTAAGTCTTTGAAGGTAAACCTCTAACTAAATTTCCTTTGACCAGTTTGTTGATATTCTTGAAATTTACATGGCCCAATCTTCTATGCCACTGATGTGCTTCTTCAGTTGTTGCTTTCGCCACTAAATAGGTGGCTCTCCCATAAGAGTGAAGACTCTTCATGTCCAGACTATACACATCATTGGTTCTTGGTACTCTGGGTACTACCAAGTTATCATCAATAGGCTTGAATTCAGAGGAAAGGATGAGACATTCTGTGTCAGTGAATAACACAGGATGCTTTTTATCACAGATTTGGGAGACTAACTATAAGTTGAACTTGAGCTCCTTCACATATCTAACATTCTCAAAATCTATACGTCCTGCTTTGATGGTTCCTTTCCCAGTAATTCTTCCTCCATTGGGATCATTCCCAAATGCAACTCTTCCTCCACTAATAGATCTAAAATCAGACAGAATCTCCTTGTCTCCTGTCATACTTCCAGAGCAACCACTATCTACAATCAAATGATCTTTAAGCTCCTCTTCTGGGTTGCCCTGCACAAAGAATTAGAGAGTTAGTCTCTTTTAGGAACTCAAGCCATTGCTGACTTGTGTTCCTCTTGTGGAGTCACAAACTCAAATTCTTTGAGTATGTAATTTCCACTATTTTTTAAAACATGATCCAGAATTATCTTTTGATTTTTAGCATGTGGATTTTGAAAACTTTCTGGATTTTCAACAGAACTCTCTTTTGCAAATTCATTCTCTTTTTCTTGTATCACAAAAACATCTGATTCACTTTTTGTTGAAAGTATTGTTTGTCCCTCAGCAGTACTTTCTCTCTTAACCCATTCAGTTTTAACACTTGGTTCCTGTGATCTAGATCCCCTATGCGTATTGTAATTTCTTCTAGGTTGATAGTAACGAGATCTCCTAGGATTCCTGTTCCATGTAGTGTTAGCAGTACCTTGGTTTGTCTGAGCAGTACTTTGAGAAGGTACTGCTTGTGAAGGTACTGGTGGCCTAGAAAAGGGTCTTCTTTGGTGAGGGTACCTATGATCTGGTGAGAAGTTACTGTGCTTGACCCTATTAGAATTATTCCAGACTGGTTTGTTCTCTCTAGGTTTCTGGTTGGCAGACCTGTTCTTTGGAAATTTCCTAAGGTATTCTGAGTGATGTTCACAATCCTTGATTAGATGAGTAGGACTATAACACACAAAACACAGTTTTTCACCCATACTCCCAAAGTGACATCTTCTATGTCTATGACCAAAACTATTGTGCCTTCTAGGTGAATGATTAAACCTGTTTTGACCAAAATTATCCCAAAAAGGTTTAGCAGTACTGTTTTGAAAATATTTTCTTAAAGGTACTACTTGTGGAGCAGTACTTTGAGTAGAAGGTACTGCTTGACTTTGAAAATTTGTTTCAACAGTTTCTTTTGGGGTTTCAGACCTAGATTGACCAATAAGCTTCTTCCTAAACTCTAAATTGTCTACACCAAAACGAGAAACATCAGGCCTAGGGGGTTGATGAATTCTAGTGGGATGTGGAACTGCATGATAACCAGTGTCTTTCCTAAACTCAGGAGGTGAATCACTAACTGAATCTTCATTACTAGATGTATCAACATAATTAATGAGTTCATCATCACTAGTGGTTATATCTTCTAAGTCATCCTGATCACTACTTGTGTTTTCTTCCATGTTGGAAAAGTCCATACCAAAACCTAAGCCAGTTCTAATGTATGCTCTTCTCTGTTTTTCAACATAAGCAACATGTGACAGACCAGATTCATTCCAGGAATCAAACTTTGCTAACAGATCATCTCTCTTCTTAGTTTGTTTCTCAATTTCAGCAATTTTACAGTTTAGTTTCATTGACTTAGTTTTAACTGGTAATCCTGTTGTTCATATTTTTCAGCCCAAGCCATTTCATTATTTTCATGTGTTAATATTTTGGCTTCCATTGACTCTAAGGTTATTTGATAACCTGCTACCTCAGACCTAGCCTTAACACAATTATCTCTTTCAATCACATAACTATTTAGCAGTTTTTGATAGAAATCATGACAATTTGAGCATACCTCAGTGATAGGGGGTGAACTTGGTGAAGTAGCTACCATTTCAAGTAGAACAGGATCATCTTCACACTCCAAGCTCTAATCAAATCCTCCTAGACAATCTCTGGATTCCAAAGCAGCATGTTCAGGTTCCTCATCAAAAGCAGTGCTCCAGTCCAATTCTTCCACTGAATCTTCATCTACTTCTTCCACTGCTACCATACAGTAGGTCACTGGTTCATCATCAAACTCTTCACTCCAGTCAACCTCTGACAAATTCTCTTGAGCAACCAAAGCCTTTGTTTCAGTAATTGGGATTTCCTTTAGCTCAATCTTTGGTTTCTCAGATGTCCTGTTTGCTTGATACTTAGCAAACCTGCACTCCCTTGCAAAGTGTCCTGTCTTTTGACAATTGAAGCATTCAATTTTGGATTTGTCAAAAGTTATTCCCTGTTTTGGTTTGAAATCAATGCTTTTTCCTGTCTTCTTCATATACTTTTTGATCCTTGCAGTGATCATAGCAACTTGCCACCTGATATCAATTTCTTCAAGTGCATCTTCTTCAATCTGTGCTAGATCTTCTTCATAAGTGAAAGGTAAACTAGCTTGATGTGCAAAGAATGAGCATACAACCTCATCTGAGTGCATAGTAGTAGTTGGTTGGGCTTGCTGAGCATGTGTGGGAGCAGTATATGAGACAGTACTTTGAACCACAGTACTTTGAGTAGGAGAAGCAGTACTTTTGATGAAAGTACTGCCCCTCTTTTCAGATGATAGAAAAGCAATACTGTGAGACTTAGAACTTGTTTGACCATTCATCTCATGCTCATACACCTTCAGATGGTTGTAGAGATCATCAAAGTCCATGACATCCAAACCAGGTTGTCCTCTGATCATTGTAGCAATCACATGCCATGTAGATGGCCAACTCCTTAGAAACTTCAGATTTGCATCTTCAACTGATACTTCTGCCTTGTATAACTCTAACATGTTGAGGAGATTTTGAAACCTATCATATGCAGCATCAAGACTCTCTCTTTCACCAACTGTGAAAGTTTCAAACTGTTGCTTTAGTAGATTTCTATGCATCTTCTTAGAAGCTTCATTCCCTCCAAATCTAGTCTTGAGAGCAGCCCAGAGCTGCTTTGCATCTTTAGCATCATGAAACTTCAATAGATGTCCATCAGGTATAGCAGATAAGATTATGTTGAGAGCCTTCTCTTGATTCCTTATGGTAGCTGCGGGTAAGACTTGTTTTGGTGGTTTAGGTTGTCCAGGAATCTCCACAGGATCTGCAACTACTTCATTACCATTGACAATTACATTCCATAGTGCATGGTCTGTACTGGCAATGTACTGCCTCATGTTCATACACCATAAGTCATATTCTCCCTTCTTGATGATTGGAATTCTGAGTAGGTGATTGATGGTGGTGGAACAGCTTCAGTCGACATCTTTAGCTTTTGTTGTAGTAGGGTTTTAGGGTTTCTTCTTAGTCACAGTTTCCACACAAGCTCTGATACCACTTGTTGGATCGATGTACTCTAACCAAACTAACTTAAATAGCTTGTTTAAGGTTTAATAACCTCGGATAAATCCTAAGTTACTAACAATGAAACACTGAGTAATCTTTATTAAGTACGCGGAATTTACTTAATAAGTCTAAGAAGAACAACTTTATTAATAACTCTAAATCTGCTTATTATGCAGATACTTCAACAACTCTAAGAATATCGATCTTCTCTAAAACTCTAAATAATAACTTGTAATCAATCGTACCTCTAATGCCAATCTAGGGGTCCTTTTATAGGCTCAAGGATAACCCTAGTCGGTTTACAAATTGTATCCTTGTACGACAAGTAATCTAATATAGAATATTCTAGAATTACAAGACTTTCTATAAACGAATAAATCAGTTCTTTAATCTTGCAGTACTTTGACTTCGTGTGCAGTACTTTGACTTTATCTTTAGCAGTACTTTGACTCTTTGACTTTTTCCAGTTCTTTGTCATTCTGCAGTACTTTGTTAATCTTCAGCACTTTAACTGTTCAGCACTTTCATATCCCAACAGCGGTAGAGGCCAATTGCCTAGGAGATAGGACCAACTGACCCTAGGTGAGCGGACTGAGACGGGAAGGGTTAGATATGACCAACTGACGACCCTTTCTACTTGTGCGATTTGACCAACTGATCACCTACCGTTTGGATGAACTTAAGAATTATGGGGTGAGTGTCTAAGTTCCTAACGGCCGGGCACTCACTATTATAAATCTAGCATGTAGCAGTACTTAATGACTTGTCTTAGGGGACCAGGAACAACAGGACTTATGAGGGGACACCTGACTTCTCCTGTGGTGGCATCTTTGCTGATAGGTTAGGGCGAATTGAACAAATGATGTCCTCTCGACTTTGACCCCACCTGAAGTAATTGGAAGTAAGTATACGTAGACATAACTAGCTAGGAGGATTAACTAGGTTAGCACCACTCTCCTCTATTGATTTTCCCTTTACCATTTATCTGCTTTTATTTTATTCTGCTTTAGTAGTTTAATTAATTAAATCCCTATCGAAACCATTATTAATCTGTGACACCTAGACTTAGTAATAATCCAACACACATAGCTCTTGGGACGACCTCGGCTTTACCGATTACTACACTACACACGACCGGGCATACTGCCCGTTAGTGCACTAGGGTAGACCATAGGTATAACGAGACATTATAAATATTAAGACCTGGTCAGTAAAACTTGCATCACTCATTTTCCTTTAGTAATTTGGCCACACAAATTGCTAATTCATCATTTCTCGTTTTAATATCATCAATAGCATTAATATCATAATTACTTGTAACCAAATTTCTTTTCACATGCATATCAGAAATATGTTTCTTCAAATTGCAGATTGTGGAGTTTTTGTCCTGAAGCTGAGCTTTTAAATCATTAATTTCAAAAAATTCACGCAATTAAGGGAATTCTGAATTTTTGCAAGGTTTCACAGTGTGAAAACTTTCTTCTTTTCTTTGGATTGCAATTTCAAGTGAATTGCAATGTTTTTCAAGTTCTGAGAATTTATTTGAAAGTTCATCAAAAGTTATCTTATCAACCATATCATTAGTTTTGAAACACTTTATGTCAGACTCAGCTTCAGTTACAGAACATTTATCAAGAACATGTTATGTGATGTGATCAGATTGCACAAGAGTATTTTCAAATGCATCATTTTGGATAGTTAAGGGTACCTCATCACATGACACCTGTTCATTTATCGGTCTGATATCTGCATCCCCATTATGTATAACAAGAGTCACTGAACTACTGGTTTTGTCAAGCTTATCTGTCTCTGAGCCTTTGTATTCACTGTCAACTGATCCATCATCCGATTGTACCCGACATTCATTCACCTTTTTGATTACCGCATCCACTTCTTGTATGAAAACAATTACTAAGCAGCTAGTTACATCATTCTTTGTTGTCTCTGTTATTCTACATTCAGCAACACCCGATCTTTCAACTGATACATTACCCGACTCATCACAACTATCTCTCAATTGCCCCCGACACTCATCCACTTTTTCATCTTTCTATGTAACTTCCTCACTATACTTCTCCACATTATCCATGAGTTGGATAAATGTCTCTATGAACATGTTAACTTACATTCTAGTGTGATTTTGAACGACATTTCAGTCATATCATAGTCATAATCTGAAGTGTATTCCCTGTTGACGAATGACTGAAATTGTCTGTTGATCACCTAAAGTGCTGCTCTAGAACTAGCTTCTTGAACCTTTTCTCTGTCAAGTTGTTGTTCCACTTGTTCTAAGTTTAAGAGTAATGTGCCGGTGAACGTTGATAATTTTTGACGGAAAAGTGCAGCAAATGTTCGTTCCATTCTCTTAGTTAGAAGTAACGTGAGGTGTGAATGAAGTTGTTGATAAGGTTCAATGCAACTTTCCGTTTCTTTTGCAAAAGCATTCTGTAACCTTGACTGGTGCATTTCTCTATCTTTAGATTCTGAATAGGGAGATCTCATATCCTCATTGGTTGATTCCATCATCTTTAACCGTTCAATATAGCTAATATTCTCATGGTTGTCTACAGCAACATACAGTTTGAGTACTTCCGAAATCACAGAATCAGGAGTGTAAGACATGATGTTGTTGTGTACATGGGATTTTACAAGTCTGTGATTTAAACCGAGAAATAGAATCTTTCACGGGATTTTACAAAAATCAAGACCAAACCGTAAAGCAATGACCAATAGAACGTGTTAAGATCACTCATGTATCGACACAATGATAGACGATTGTGTGTTACAACTTATGATTGTTTGTAGGATTAGCTGAGATGTTGTTTGGTTGAGATTTGGATTGGTTAATGCACGTTTTTACGGTGAAATTTAGGTCTAAAAACTTAAAACCTCAATAACTTCCTTTCGGAGGGGATTTAGGCCTTGAAAACTTTTTTTCAAGACTTTGTGGTGAAACTTCACAATATCCAGGCTGTTCCAGTCGTTTTGACAGGTCTTTCGCTGAACACGGAGTTACGGTTCAAAAGTTATGGCCGTTTGAAGTTTTGACGTAAAAATTCAACTTTGGTCAAGAAGCAAGTAGTCAAACCGCAAGTAGTCAAACCGTAAAAGTAAAAACTCAGTTTTCTTGATCAAATCACAGTGGTCAAATCGCATTGTTTAAATCGCACGATTGTCATACTGCTGGAATAAAAACCGCTTAACTCAAACCACTCCTTATCAAACTGCTTCTTATCAAACCGCTTAACTCAAACCGCTTCTTGTCAAACGGCTTCTTATCAAACCGCTTAGATCAAACCAATGAAGACAAACCGCTTGAGTCAAACCACTTAAGTCAAACCGCGTATGTCAAACCTCTTACGTCAAACTACTTAAGTCAAACCTCTTAAGTTAAACCGCTTAAGTGACAAACCTCTTAAGTGTCTAACCTCTTAAGTGTCAAACCTCTTAAGTGACAAACCGCTTAAGTGTCAAACCTCTTAAGTGACAAACCTCTTAAGTGACAAATCTCTTAAGTGACAAACCTCTTAAGTATCAAACCTCTTAAGTGACAAACCTCTTAAGTGACAAACCTCTTAAGTGACAAACCTCTGAAGTGACAAACGTCTTCCGATACAACGAATCTAGACAAATCGCTTCAAATACAACGAATCTGGACAAACCGCTTTAGATACAATGAATCTGGATAAACCACTTCATATACAACTTAACAAACCGCATCCAAGAACTTGAAAAATCGCTTCCTTGAAACTCTTCAAAAACTAAACTTTTCCAATCCAAAACACTATAAACAAGATGAATTAATCCTTCCAAACCAAAAACAGACTAATATGTTGATCCTAAACACAAAACTACAAACCTTTAACACATTTAACCATCAAAAATTCAAACTTGGTGTATTTTTGTGCAATAATATTCGAACCAAATAAAATACAATAACCAAACTTGATGATCAAACCATGGCTCTTGATACCAATTCTGTGGTTTGAATCATGCAAGATGTTTAGAGAGAGAAAGTAGGAGATGGGATCCTTTCTAGAGAGAGAAAGTGAGAGAAAACAAAAAGAAGGTTAGATTAAGAGTGAAAGGTCCAACCCTCTACCTTGGGAGGTAGAGGGTATTTATAGTTTTACATAATACGCCCTCTCTCGGGCTGTGGATCAGGCATACAGTGGGTAAAGACCCATCTGTCCTCCATGGTATTACTCTAACTAACTAACTAACTAATAAATAACGTAATATCTATGAGCTAACATATGCTAGACTAGAGTTGGGGTGACCGACTCTTCAACATGGATTTTCTAAATCCTAACATTTGGTATCGTGTGTTGTGTCATTTTATTATGTTTTTGCATTTTTATCATTGTTTCATGTTCTTGGACATGACTAGTTGATGGGTTTGATGATTGGATGTTGTTTGGATGTTGTTTGGTTGTGTTTGGGTAATAGAGATGCCACTAGGGCTTTGTACGTGGGTATGTTGTGGCGTACGAGACCCATATAGACCAAGGGTCCGCTTCGGGTCGTTGTGGTAACATGTTGGTAGTTGTTGTTGGTATTTGGATGAGACGCGTGGAGCCAAAAAGCTTTTAGAGCTTGTTTGGTTCACGTGTTCTTAACCGGCACCGTGTCAAGACCATTAGGGTCGTGACATTGGTTACGGGTGTATTTGGTAGTTTGTTTGGATGGCAAGATTGATATGGGTTGAATGGAGATTGATTTAAGATATTGTGATTATTTACTTTGGACTTATATTATAATTGTCAACTTTGCGCAACGTCGGTGTTACTTTGACTTTTTAGTCATAGTTGACCCCGACAACGTCGTAACATGGACTTTAGTATATATTGGACTATAGAATGTATAAAAGCCAATAAGTCATGACTCGAGCTTATGGACTCGAAACGGATAACGACTCGAAACTAATATTCAAATTGATGTAATATATATAAATAAACATGTTAATAAAACTAAGAAACATAAATAATAAATGGTTTTGATACTAAACATTTGATCACAAGACTCGTTTTGTTATTCGCTATTTTAAATGGAAACTAACGTCTAAAAATGGATATATTTTCTAATTAATGAGTATTTAATGTTTGAGTGCACGTTTATCGAAATGTGCCATTTATGAGCATTTAATGACATTTTCGAGCATTTAATACTATTTACGTCTTGTGCATGGGTTACGGATGACCTAACATTAATAGTGTAAATCCACGTGGATAGCGGACTTATTATGTTGACGAATCTAATAAGAGCCCGTTAGGAATGTAGGATAACGTTATTAATGGGTGAATTATTCTTATGACTCATTAGGATGCGACCGGTTTATGGAATAATAAGCGACACGAATAAATGATTGAGTTTATCGAGTTGACGAATTCGATAAGGTATAACTATTTATTCCGAAACTTATTGGACTATGGAGCTTATCGCTTAGACGTCTCATTGTGTCGTATTGAGTCGCATTGTAGTCATTTGAATGCATTCATGGTGTCTTGTTGAGTCGATACACACACACGACGATACCAAACGCTAGGACTAAATGGTGAAACAAGATATATTTTGGAGATAAGAAAAGGAATACATTGGGGTAGTTAACGTTGAATTTGGGATTATATATTAGGTTTATATTAATAGGTTGTGCCGAGTCAGTAGTTTCTGAGCCGTGTTAGCTGTTATCTTCATTGCTAGTGTTTGTTTGTGCTTTGCTTGCTTGAGGTGAGTTTCATAGCCCCACTTTTATCTTTGTTTTTAACTAATTTGGGGTGAGAAATCATGCTACTCTTTTGGACCCTTTTAAACCCTTTTGATTTACTTATGTGTTTATTGTTTGGATAGATATGTGGTAGTTGTTGCCTTAGTCTAGGGTAGCAATTATTTTTCTATGACACTTGCCAAGCTAAGTATAGACTTCTACCCCGACCTAGTCCAGAGTAGCATTTGTTCTAGGCCTTGCTACAACTGTACTGGCTAGAGTCGCCAGGGACCCTGCTATGATATTGATTATGTTATTAATGGTGTTATTGATTGTGGTATTGATATGCGAATGGTGTGTTATTATGTATCTATCTTAGTCTCGCATAGAAAATAAACTCTTACATGTCTACTATTAATTTTGTACTTAAACCTATGAACTCACCAGCGTTAGCTGACCTTTTAGCATGTTTTTCTCAGGTAATTAAGTTGATGTATGGAATGCTTGTTCCGTGGAGGCTTGGCAATGAGACATGGTTGAAGGATCATATTTAAACTCTGATAATATTATGCGGACCTATTTTATAAATCATGTTGGGCCTTACATTTGACTATTTGGGATGATTTTAATTGGATAATTAATTATGGGATTGGGTATTGAACTATAATATGACTATCTTGTTTGTTATACTTGTATGATGTGCCAATCCAGTAACGCCCCAAAAACATGTTTAAGTCTTCCGCTGTACTGAGATTTGGGGGTGTTACATAGATCGAACCCAAAAATGTTCACAAGGCATTGGAGGAAGAAAGTTGGGTGGAAGCAATGCATAAGGTTTGGGTTCTTGTTGATCTACCCAAGGGTGTGAGGGTGACTGGTACTAAGTGGGTTTTTAGGGTGAAGAAAGATGAAAGAGGGATTGTGATCAGAAATAAGGCAAGGCTTGTGGCTCAAGGCTATACACAAGAAGAGGGAATTGACTATGAAGAAGTCTTTGCACCAGTGGTTAGGATTGAAGCAATCAGGCTGTTCTTAGCCTATGCTTCATTCATGGGATTCATGGTATATCAGATGGATGTCAAGAGTGCTTTCTTATATGGCATAAATGAAGAGGAGCTTTGTGTCTCATAGCCTCTAGGTTTTATTGATCCTGATGATCCTAACAAGGTATATAAGGTAGTGAAAGCTCTTTATGGTCTGCATCAGGAACCAAGGGCATGGTATGAGACTTTAGCTACATATCTGTTGTAGAATGGTTTTCAAAGGGGCAAGATTGATTAGACCTTGTTCATCAAGAAGCTCAAGGGAGATATCTTGCTTGTACATGTGTATGTAGATGATATTATATTTGGTGCTACAATGAAAGAGATGTATATTGAATTTGAAAAGATAATGCACGACAAATTCCAGATGATTTCCATGTGAGAATTCACGTTCTTCTTGGGGCTACAAGTAAAGCAGATACCAGATGGTATATTTATCTTTCAATATAAATATGTGGCAGACGTTCTGAGAAATTTCAATTTACAGATGCCAGAGTAGCCAGCACACCTTTTGACACTGAGAAACCATTGGTGAAAGATTGAGTCTGGAGAAGATGTTGATGTTCATACCTACAGATCCATGATTGGGTCTCTAATGTACCTAACATCCTCTAAGCAAATATTATGTTTGTAGTGTGTGTATGTGCAAGGTTTTAGGTTACTCCCAAGGTCTCTCACCTTACAGTTATGAAGAGGATCTTCAGGTACCTTAAAGGCTATCCTAAGATGGGCCTATGGTATCCTAGAGAATCCCCTTTTGATCTAGTAGCTTATTCAGATAGTGATTATGTTGGTGCCAGTTTGGATAGGAAATCAACAACAGGAGGTTGTTAATTTCTAGGAAGAAGATTAGTTTCCTGGCAATGTAATAAACAGACCATAGTGGCCACCACTACAACTGAAGTAGAATATGTGGCTGATGCTAGCTGTTGTAGTTAAGTACTTTGGACTCAAAACCAACTGCTTGACTATGGGTATAATTTCATGGGTACTATTATTTATATTGACAATAGCAGTACCATTTGTATTATTAAAAACAAGCCCATCATTCTAAAACAAAAGACATAGAAATCAGAAATCATTTTGTAAGAAATTTCAATGAGAAAAAATTAATAAAGGTGGTTAAGGTTGATACTGAACACAACTTTGCGGATTTATTAACTAAAGCTTTTGACGTGGGGAGGTTTCAGTACTTGGTAACAGGTATTGGGATGCTTAACCCTTAAATGTTTTGATTTCTTAGTATTATTGTAACGGGAAAGTATTAGTACTACTAGTTGTATTATATAGTACTGATTTGTATAATTTGTACTACTAGTGCAAATTTGTATGTTGTAGTTTGTCCTGTTAGTCATACTTTGTACTGTTTTAAAGGAAACACTTTACTTTGTGTTTTCTTGGTTTTGGACTAAAATTGAAAGGTTGTGAAAGCATTTTAAGTGAGTTGAGCTGTGGCTTTACATTGTGTGACTTTTATCACACCACAAATGGTACTCAACTCACCATGTCTTACAAAGATCAAGAACTGACTAGTCCAGACCAAACGGTTTCTGGTAAAGACTAATCAAACCTGTTTATGGCTGATAGTTTGCCAAAAGTTATATGGTTATCAACACACCATGCTTCACAGTAAAGAGTTGGCTAGTCCAGAGCAAACGACTCTTGGTAAAGACACATCACGTCCGTTGATAGTTGGTAGTTTGTTAAAAACTATAATTTTGGTTAAGTATGGGCAGTACTATCTTCAAAGAGTATGGGCAGTATTATTTTAAACCATTCTTAATTTCATACTGCTTAGTCAAATTTTGTTCAAAAAGTTAGTACAGCCAGGCCAAGTTTGTACTGCTAGTATAAAACTTGGTATTGCTATATAGTCGTTGGTACTGTTGGGTTTTAACCGTTTTACAAAATTAGCCGTTGAGTAATTTTCGCTTCCTCACCATACTTATAGGGTTAATATCCTAGATACTTATCTAATTTCCTACTCTCAAAGATTTTATCTTCACGTATAAGTTATCATACTCGCAAAATTCTAAAACCCTAACAGTTGGTGCTAAAACTCAATTGGCTTTCAGAAAATCTTAATTCAACCTTAACCGATCATACTGCTATCTTCTAATCACACCCATAATGGCTGACCTACAATTTGCTAAAAATTACAACAAAGTTGCTTATGTGACTAAAACATAGCAAGGGAATGGACCTCTTTTCTATGAGATTGTGGATTTTCTCAATCAGTCTTATATCAGGTATGTATTGACTGTTAATCCCACTCTCTACTCCTCTCAAATCAAACAGTTTTGGCAGACTGCAACTGTCACAACCCTTGATGATGATGATGAGGAAACATACATTTATGAACTAAGTGAAACTGTAGATGGGCAAGCCATCTATGTTACTGAATCATCTCTAAGGAGACATCTCCATTTAGATGATTCAGATGGTATCATAGATTTTCCCAACCTTAAAATCTTTCAAAATCTTTCAAGAATGGGGTATGAAACATTAAAACAGCTTTTAACTTTTCAAAAAGGATGTTTCGCTCCTCAATGGAGATTTTTAAACCACAATCTTCTTCACTGTCTTAGCCCAAAAAGAACATCATGGGAGCAGTTCAGTAGTAATATTGCTACTGCTCTTGTGTGTTTGACTACAAACAGGGTTTTAAATTTTTCCAAATTTATTTTTGATCACATGGTGAAGAATGTGGATTCTCCTTCAAAGTTTAGGATGTACCCAAGGTTCATCCAAACCATTTTAAGTGCTATAAAAAGTCTACTGTCATCTCACAAAAATGTTTTTCCAACCCCTTGCCTGCAACAAAAAGTTTTCAGTAATATGGCAATGGGGAACCGACAATTTAATGGGGTAGTTATACCTCTTTATCCTGAGATGATAGCTCAAATTACACAGGTACAGGGTGAAGGGTCAGTAAACCCAACTGAACCCCAACATACACCTATTGTGGTTCCATCTATTGTCCATACACCCTAGTTATCCACACCTATAGGAGAAAAACCAAACAAGTCACTAAGGTATCTTAGCCCAGTGGTCCTACTACTATTCCTTTAGCAGATGAGACTGCCATTGGCTGAAAGGAAGAGGCTGACACTACTGTCTCAAACTTAGTAGCTGGACAGGGCAGCGCTAACATTGTTAAGACCTCAACCCTGGCAACATCTAATGTGCCAAGTCCTCCAAGACTTGACACAGGTGATGAAATCTTAAGCCACATGGAAAAATTAGGTGGCTCAGTTGATAGTCCACCTAGGACTAAGACTGAGTTTATGCCTCATGATGCACCTCTCCTAGAAGGTAATAGATCTGGAAGTGCTGAAGGCAGTGGTAAACTTAATGTAAGATATTGGATTTCACATACACATCAAACCATGACACAAAGTAGGCGTACAAGAGGTTTTAGAGAGAGAAATTTAGAGGTTTAGGAACTTTAGTGAGAGAAAGAAAAATCTTATTATGAGCTCCAACTCTCTACCTTGGAAGGTAGAGAGTATTTATAGTCTTACAATAAAACGCCACACAACGGGCTGTGGATCAGGCATACAGTGGGTAAAGACCCGTCCGTCCTCCACGGTATTACTCAACTAAATACTACTTAGCTTAAAAGGACTACGACTACGAGCTTTCTAACGATTACATATACTTGAGGTGACCGACTCTTTAATACCTGGAATTTCTAATTCCTAACAATCTCCCCCTAAGGGAGGTCACCTCAAACATATACTAAAATTACATTGAATACAAACAGATATTACATTAAAAAATTGTTCTTGCATTCTCGATGTAGTACTTTGCTCCGAAGCTCGTAGTCATTGATTCTTATCATTGCATGTTTGGTTAATCCAAGTGGAGGTCTTTTACTAATCCACGTGATAATAATTTTGAGCCAGCTTTTGAGATCATCAGCTAACAAAAATCTCTGAGACATCCATTGTGGTGTTGGTATTATGTGATGTTGTGACTTTCGGACCGACATGCTCACATTCTGGATCATGATATCTTCTCATCAGAGTAGCGGAAGCTTTTGTTGATTCATGATATTGGCAGCAGCGTAGCAGAAGCATGGGGTGAAAATATCAGAGTCATTGATGCACTTATCATGATTTCTTGAGAAATGAATGTATTATGTGAGCATGCGGCTATGGATTGACCGCTTCATTCTGATCAACTGCAAACGTCGGGTGTACCTGCATACAACAGTTAGTAATAAAGCGCACGAAAGTGTCTTTGATCACTTTCATTGCATTGAGGTACACGGCCCACGGTTCCCCGTTGATCAGTACAAGTACTGCCTGTGATGAGGTATAATTCCGAAGAATTTCCTTGACAGGGTTTCGCAACTGCTCTAGCTGTTCTCAAACCGGAACGTCTCAAAGAAGACAACACGGAGTGAGTGAACCAGCGAATAGAGATTCACTGATTGATGAAAAGAGATTTGAAAAACAATCTTGTATTGCTCAATATAAATTGTTTTTGCAATACAACGAAGGTTTTAATGAAAATCAATTATCAATCATAAAACACCTTTTGATTGGAAATATTCGAACACGATCGATGTGCTAAAGAAAAGAGTTTTTAAGCACAACGACCGGTTTTTCAAAGGTATCCGTCAATCCATAACCTGAACCAGGATTGATTCAAACGATTGAATCGCCCCTTTGTTTCTGTTCAGTTGTCACATGGTTGATCTAATGAATAGATCACACATGCCACCTACTAGGAGCTTGTTTGATGTTGGCTCCAGAAGGCTTCCCATCTTCATTGTGAATATTATAGCATATCACTCTGATATTCTGGCAATACCACAAGGATAGTGCGTAGGACTCAAGATATAATCTTTCTTTCCACATTGTGTGAAACAGAGAGTCTTCATTGAAAGTGTCCTAATGAGATTTGTTGATGATCTCGTGGCTCTAGACTCAATTTTTGCATATTTGGATCCTATATCGGAGACTAGGGAGAGGGTCTCCTTCTTCAATATCTACAATCTGTAAGAGAAAGTCGATAGATAATGTCGGTTCCCCGTGAGAATGAAACAAGTCCTTTTAAGAGGAACTTGAGTGGTTTGGGAAGTTGAAGTGCAGTGCGTCACTGGGTCCATGACGTCTTGTCTTCAATACCGATGTTACTTTGGTAACCACCAGTAGCATATGAATTGAACCCGGTATCTGCCCTAAGGTTGAATAAATGGAGGGCTATTTGTTTTCACCCTTTTCTCATTCAATTCTTTTTAATTCTTTAACCCCTTCAGTGCTTACCGAGACTTCGTAGCTAGAACCTTGTTGGGTTTATTCCAGTACTAGCTCAGTCTCAGTCTGCACTCTTCCCATATCTCATTTTTCTCCTTTTTTTTTCAATAAACCTAAGGACTTCTACACTATCTAGTGGATAGTCCCTGGGTAGATCCCTCCGGTTCTGGCGGATCATAGGAACACATACCTAACCTTATCATCCTTATATCACCATACATAAGTAAAGTTGGTCGGTCTATTTGGTATTGTTCATCTGCCATAGAAACCAATTGAAAACCATTTGAGAATCAATCCAGGTGCTTGTGATATATTATCAAAGCATTTTGCGCCTGAATTGTTTTTGATATTTTTAGAATAATAGCTCCCCCTCAACATGTGCATCAAGTGATTGAAATCGTTTTGCACACGGAGGCAAGAGAAAGAGTTAACTTC
The DNA here is from genome assembly GCA_019973895.1 of Chrysanthemum seticuspe. Taxonomy (NCBI): domain Eukaryota; kingdom Viridiplantae; phylum Streptophyta; class Magnoliopsida; order Asterales; family Asteraceae; genus Chrysanthemum; species Chrysanthemum seticuspe. The sequence goes on along the minus strand of BPTQ01000005.1, from coordinate 194,061,193 downwards.
TTTGAATTCCATTTTCTAAAAGATATCAACATCACTTCCCTAATCAAATCAAGTAGATAAAGCATTTTCGGGAAGGATGAGGTTTTCACAATTTTGCTCCCCCTCAATATGTGCCTCAAGGTTTGAAAAGAGTTTTGCACATACTAGAGAGAACCTGCACATTGAGATAAATGATCACGTTTCAAATCATTGTGTTTTAAGATAGATGCTCCCCCTCAATATGTGCATGGAAAATTTGAAATCGTTTGGCACATGTGGGAAGGAGAGCTTGTACATCCTTATAAAACCATTTACCGAATTATCAGTTTAAATCCAATTTAAATCACAAATTCTCCCCCGATCACAATTATCAAATCATTTGAGATTTGTGATCTCTTGTAGATTTAAATTGATTTTGAAAGCTTTTAAGGAAAATTGTGACTTGATTTTCAAAGCGTTTTAACTGATAAGGATCGGAGTTTAAGACTTTAAACTCCATTGATTAAACATGCATGAATATCCTTTGAAAACAATTGAATGACAAATAACCTTTTAATTTAATTGAAATCATTCCCCCCCTCAATCAATGACATAGGTTGTTGATTGCGAGATAGATATTTTGACAAATAAGTCCAGATGATTATCAAAAATAGAGTCCGAGTTATTTTTCAAAGCAGTTAGTTTTCTGCAGATAAATGTTTATAGAATCAGAGCATGGAATTTTGAAAACATGATAAAGTATGACTCTGTTCTTTCTTTAAAAAGCGGGTTACAGCCTGAAATGACAATAAACCATTGTTTCTCTTTCTCCCAAAAATATTTTTTGATTTTTGATTTTTTTTTTTTTAAATAAAAATTTGAACAATATCTAAAGTCCCATGTCATTCTTTGAATGACAGCACAAAGACCGTAGATATTATCGAATCGAGAAAGACAAGACAAAAATGACAATATTTTTTATTTATTTTTTTAAGATTTTTCGAATTTTTCAAATTTTTATGGATTTTGAGAGTTTTATATTTTTCTATTTTGTTTTTCGAATAGACATATACAAGAGATAGATGAAGATAGACCTTTACTCCTCGTCTTCCTCCTGAAGAAGTTTGAGTGTTTCTGGTTGAAGGCTTTTCAAGCCAAGTCGTGGAAGAATAAACTCAAAACGTTCTCTTGGAAGAGCTTTGGTGAAGATGTCTGCTAACTGGTATTCAGTCCTCACAAAATAGAGTTCCACCATACCTTTTTCCACTTATTCCCTGATGAAATGATGTCGAATGTCGATGTGCTTTGCTCTTGAGTGTTGTACGTTGTTACATGAGAGAGCAATAGCACTTTTATTATCACAGTACAGTTGGATTTTGTTAAATTCAAAGCCATAGTCAGATAATTGGGATCTCATCCATAGGATTTGAGCACAACAAGATGACATGGCTATGTATTCAGCCTCTGTAGAGGAAATAGAAGTACTCATTTGCTTCTTTGAAGACAAGCTCACAAGCTTATCACCCAAAAACTGAGCACCTCTAAACGTACTTCGACGAGTATCTTGACACCCTGCATGATCTGCATCTGCATATGCTGTTAGTGACATACCGGTGTCCTTCGGGTACCAAAGTCCCATATTGATGGTTCCTTGGAGATACCGAAAGACCTGTTTAACCGCTTCAAGGTGCCTTTTAGTAGGCTTAGCCTGGTATCTAGCACACATGCAAACAGCGAACAAGATGTCTGGTCTACTAGCTGTGAGGTACATCAGGGATCCAATCATACTACGATATTTCATTTGGTCTACCATGATCCCTGAGTGGTCCTCATCTAGTTTAGTTCGTTCAATCATGGGAGTGTCAACAGGGTCACTTGAATCAAATCCAAATTTCTTTAAAATCTCATTTGCATATTTAGATTGATTTATGAAGATGCCTTCGGGACTTTGTGAAATTTGTAATCCCAAGAAAAATGACATTTGTCCCATCATTGACATTTGAAATTTTGAACCCATTTCATTTGAAAAACGGTCACACTCATTGGGGTCAGTCGAGGCAAAGATGATATCATCAACATAAATTTGAACATGAATTAAATGTTTGCCTGACTTCCTGGTGAACAATGTTGGATCAACTGCTCCTTTGCTAAATCCGGTAGATAGAAGAAACTTTGATAGCGTATCATACCATGCCCTTGGAGCTTGCTTTAAACCGTAAAGAGCCTTCTTCAAACGATAAACGTGAGTAGGATGCTCTTGATTCACAAATCCTTCCGGTTGGCTGACGTAGACGACTTCTTTAAGATCTCCGTTCAGAAATGCCGTCTTTACATCCATCTGATAGACTACCATGTTCTTACTAGCAGCATTAGCCAAAAAGATTCTGATTGCCTCGATTCGAGCAACAGGAGCAAAAGACTCTTCAAAGTCAATACCCTCCTCTTGACGGTGTCCTTTAGCAACTAATCGAGCCTTGTTCTTCAACACATCACCATGCTCATCAAGTTTCACTTTGAAGATCCATTTTAGAGCAATAATCATAGCACAATCTGGAGCAGGTACTAACTCCCATACATCAAGTCGATCAAACTCATGAATTTCTTCTTGCATGGCATTGAACCAGCTATCTTCATTCATGGTGGTTTTAACATCTTTTGGTTCGATCTTAGAGAGTACGGAGTTGAAGAAACACCATAAGGCATCGGTTGAAAGTTGTTTCCGTGTGGATACTGGACGAGAGGGATTTCCAATGATGTTGTCTAATGGATGATCGTGAGTCCATTTTCTGAGGTGTTCATGTAGTAGTTGTTGAGGGACTGAAGTAGTAGAGTCGATGTCTCCTGAAGAAGATGGTTCTGATGAAGATTCATGATAAAATATGTTTTCACATGGAGCATCTTCAGGAGTAGCAAATGGATTAACTTCATCATTGATGCCAGACACAGTTCCATGATGTACAATCGATGATTGATGATTTGTTGATGAGACTGAGTGATCAGCAGCAGGCGCTTCTAGACTTAATGAAATTGAGACTGAAGGATTGACTTCATTCACAGGGATATGAGCAGCCTCTGATGTAGGAATCGACAGTTCATTAGCACTTGGCTCATAATGCTCATCAAACATGGGATCAAACAATTTCTTTAAATCATCTTCAGATGGAGGTACATATGGAGTTGCTTGAGAAGAGTTTGGTACAAGGGATGAACCAATGGGACTATTTTGAAGTGCGGGTCCTGAACTGGATTGTCCAGGAGCCATTTGATCTGTCAGCTCATCAAACGTGACGTGAATTGTTTCCATGATATTTCGGGTTCTCTTGTTGTAGATTCGGTATCCTTTTCTGTTTGGTGCATAACCTACAAATACTCCAATGTGTGCTTTAGCTCTAAGTTTGCCTAAATCTTGGCCCTCATTAGTTGGACAACACAGTGCACCGAACACACGAAGGAATGAAAGATTAGGTTTTTTGTTGTGGACAAGTTCATATGGAGTTTTTCCATGAGCAGTGTGAATCAGGGATCGATTTTGGGTGTAGCATGCAGTGGCGATGGCTTCACCACAGAGAAACATTGGAACTTTTGAGTAAATCAGCATTGTCCTTGCGGATTCCACAAGAGTTCGATTTCGTCTTTCAACTACACCGTTCTGTTGAGGAGTTCGAGGAACACTTCTTTGATGAATGATTCCATTAGTTAAGACGAACCTGCAGCTGTTTGATGAGTTTGATGATGATATCTGGAGTTTCATCCTTTGTCTTTAAGAACTTTACCCAGGTGAATCTAGAGAAATCATCAACCACAACTAACACATATTTCTTCCCAAAGATATTCTGCACTCTCATGGGTCCACATAAGTCCATGTGAATTGTATGAAGAACTTCTGTGACAGAGTTAGTAGGTTTGGGTTTATGGGCATACTTCTTGCTTTTTCCCAATTGGCATGCTGAACAAAGATGATCCTTTTCATACTTAAGTCTAGGTAAACCTACAACTAAGTCCTTTCTGGAGAGATCATTGATGGTGCCGAAGTTCAAGTGATTGAGACGACGATGCCATAACCATGACTTTGTTTTAGAAGCCTTTGACAACAAGCAAATTGGAGAAGACTTCATCATATCTTCGATAGAGATGGTGTATAGATTTGAACCACGTGAACCTCTTAAAATTTCCTTACCATCAAGTTCTCTAACGAAACAAGTATGTTTTCTGAAGGCTACTTCTAGATCAGAATCGCAGAATTGACCAACAGAGAACAGGTTATGACCAAGACCTTCTACATAATATACTCTGGAGATAACACTTTTACCAACAACATAATCTCCATAACCCATAATTGCACCGAAATGACCATTCCTGAATCTAACTGTCCCGATGAATTTGCTCACGAAGTTCATGAGCCGCGACCGGTCGCCAGTCATATGCTTGGAACAGCTTGAGTCCAGGTACCACAGAACGATTTGAACGATCTGCAGTTGAACACAGACAAGAATGGATAACTGGATAATTGGGATCCCCATGCAAGAATGGGTTCCATTTGGTTAGTAACAATGGTTGGAACACCCACATCAGAAATAGAAGCATTCATATCAGAAATTAAGGCAATGGAATCATTATGAATAGATGCAGTACTAGTGTCTGTATTTGCCCTATTCAAAGTGTGCTCACTTCTTAAGGGAATAGTTCTACCAGTAGGCATTCATTTTCTAGTGGGCGTTGCCTGATTAACCTTATGGCCCACAGGTATCCATTGATAACCTATCTTACTAAATGTTCTTCTTGTGGGCTTCCACTGTTTTCTAACTTTCTTTCGCCTTTGCCTTTTTGCCTTCTTAGCATGATATTTTGCATTAACAGTGTTAACTGGGGATTTGACAGCATTAGACAAAACATTCACACCACATTCATGATTAGAAACAGAATTCAAGCAGACATCATTACAAGGTTTGCAAATAGTATCAGAATTCGAATTAATTACAGTACGCCTATGGCTAATACTAGAATCAACACGATTTGTTTTGTTCGACTCAAACTTAACGTTCCTAGGTTGTTGAAAGGCAAGAAGGTAAAGTTTAGTGAGCTCTCTGCCTAGTGGAGAAATCCGGCCACCACTCTCCCCTTAATTCCGGCAAAAAATAACTGCCTAATCGTCCTCTCTGTCTCTCTTTTAGGGATATGCAATACGAATTTGGACAGTTATTATCTTATTGAGGGTGGTTGGTTTCAATTTTCATTCATATCTTATCGGATTTCTTCATCTATTGGCGGTTTTAACCCTAAAATTCGATCTGTAATCGTTTTTTCTAAGGTTTTAAACCGCCTTACGTTGTTGTTCCTTTATTGGCGATTCTGTAAACCCTAATGATTTAGGGTTTCAGATTTGGTGCTTCTCTGATTTTATCAAACCGCCATTAGGGTTTTAAATCGATCTGGTCATGAAATTATATAAGTCGGTTATGATTTATTATATATAGATCGATCTCTTGTATTCTAATCGCCTCATGTTGCTTATTGATTATTATTTGAGGCTCGTTTTCTGGGATCTATTCTGAACGATAATAAACCCTTTAGGGTTTTACATTTTATCATTTTTTTGGTGCTGCATATTTGAACAAAACCCTAAATTTTTAGGGTTTTGTTTATTATTCTGCAGGAAGTATACCCATGCTAGGGTATTGTATATATGCTGGTACGATCATGTTGAGTTGTGTTATGAGTGTATTTGTAAGTGGGTTATGGGAGAGATGGACGTTGACAATGGATGGGGCATGAATGGTTCTAATATCGATTTGTTTGGTCTGGTATATTGCTGCTCTTATTTAGGTATCACATTTGCAGATCGTGTTGGGGTTATGCCTGTACGTTAGGGTTTCATCTTAACCTTATGATTATGGCGATATTGATTCAACTTCTGCTCCTACTAATGTCATTTGTTGCTGTTATGTTTGGAGCTGTGTGGATCATATGGTGGCTGAAAGTTAGGGTTTCTTAACCCTATGTTTATAGGTTGAGTTATTGCATGCCATATGGTGATGTATACTCACCCTTGTATTATTATATGGCATATTATGCTACCATCGGTTTGCTCTCTTATATTGGTTGCATTTGGCAGCTTGCTGGTTCTCATAATCATGTCATAGTTGTTATTTTCATGGGTCTCTTGATCGATGGTACTGAATGGTGTGGAAGGTTTGATTTGTGTGGATCATTGTTGGCATGCAACAGGTTTTGCGAGGGTTTTTGTTACTTTTGTTGCGTATTCATTCTATTATTGAGTGTTGCATATGATGTCATATCATGGTCCATTTTGGCTGTTGCATATGACTTGATACTTGGTTGTCCTCATGTGTGTCACTCGGATCTTGGATCACTAACTTCTATTCAGTTGGTTTTGTGCTTGCATGTCAATGTGTGATGTATTGAAGCTACTAATGGAAGGTTGCAAGTTATGATGTTATATGCTGGAAGTTAGGGTCTTTTATACCCTTGTTTATAGTTCAAATTCGATTTGCTACGGATTGCACTCTTATTAGGTTATTAGATTATGCTTCATGCATAATACTAATAGAAGTTGCAAATGGATTTGCTATGGAATGAGCACTTGGAAGGCGGGGAAACTTGGTGTTGGGTTTCTTCATGCACAAGTTCTGGATTGCTAAAGATGATAAAGAAGACTTAAGTGTTTATTTGAGTTGTGATGTATTGTATTTTATTTTTAGTCATCTTTAGGTGTATTTGGATTTGTAAGGTATAAGAATGGTCTGTCATTCCTATATAGTGGTTAGGTAAATGTCCTAAGGGACTGAGATGAGGGACTCACTCTCATCCGTTGTACTTCAATGTTTTTGGTTAATATACTTTACCAGGGTGCAGGATTACTCCCCTTTACCCAAAAAAAAACGTTCCTAGGTTGTTCTTCTACTCTCTTCCAATGCACATTCTTAGCTTGCGAGGTCCTGTCATTCCTTGTATTGTCTTGAGACTTTGACCTGCTCGCTTTAATGTCACTGATTACTCCTGTAGAGGGAATGGGAACATTAGTTGGTTTTGCTACTCTTTGCTTCTCCTGTTTAGATGTGCAGGGATCTGAACTACATGCAGGCACACTAAGGTTCACTTTCTTAACACTAGAAGTGCTGAGATTTGTACTTCTAGAAGGCACACTAGAGTTCGCTTTCTTAGCATTAACATATCTGGAATCTGAACTACTTGAAGGCACACTAAGGTTCACACCTTCAGATCGAAGAAGGACTTTTTGGAATGGGAATGGATGACGCATTCAAAACATCGGGCATCGAATGAATATCATACTTGGCACTAGGAATAGAACATGGAATCAAAGGATTAACTCTCTCACCTAAGGACTTTGGGCATATTGTGATTAAGCATTCTAGAATTTCTTGAGATCGTTTGGCATATAAGCATGCAGGCCCAATTGCATTGTCAAGTGGTTTCTCTAATTTATCCTCTTCAACAATCTCACGTAGACATTCTAGACAATCCTTAAGGGATGAGAAATATGTTTGAATAGCAAGTTTGTTATTCCTGAGATGAGGGGGAACATATTTCACAGACAAAGCATATTTATTACTAGAGTGAACCTTTGATACACCATTCTCCCCATTGGTCATTGGCATTTTCCCTTTCACCTGGCTCTTCAGATTCTCAATTTCCTTTTGCAATGAAGCTATTTGTTCGTTGTTTTTGTTACGAGTGACCTTTAATGATTCAAATAACTCATTGAAATGACGTTTAACCTTTTCATTTTCTTCTAGAAAAATTTCGTTTTCCTTTTGTAATGTATTTACTAAGTTTTCAAGATGAAACGTTTGAGAATTATGAGAATCTAAAGGAGGAGGCATTTGGGAACCAGTCACATTGTTCTTTTCACCCTTTAATTGAGCGATTTGGGCTTTCAACCTTCTGATCGTGTTACAATGAGCTTGAATCTGTTCATCACGTTTGTTTATTTGAAAAACTACATCAAATTCTGGAGCATCTGAGGATGTCTTGATGTTTGAGGTTTTAACATTTTCTTTAAGATGTTGATATTTTAGTTGTAGATCAAAATGATCAACTTCTAGTTTAGTAAGATGTTTCACCAAATTATCATGATCATCCTGATCAATTTTCTCACTTAGTTTAGAGTTTTTGATTTCAAGCTCAATTACACGATCATGGGAGACTTTCAAAGCAACAGACAATTCATGAAATTGAGAAGCGGTAATAGAACAATTAGTAGCAGTGTAGAACACATCTTGAGAGATACATTCAGAAATCAGATTCTCATTTAAGGTGTGCAAGTTCTTCCTCTCAATCTCATTATATTTTAATGCTCGCTCATAATCACTAACCTCAACTATCATTGCATCAAATTCCTTTTCCATTTCTTTAATGTCTGAATTCATTCCTTTTTTAAGACTCTCAAATTGATCTTTTAATTGTTTAAAGAAAGGCATGACTTCAGTTAAATAACATTCTCTAGTTTGCTCAAAACCCCTTTCTCCTTCAGTTATACCAGTGGGTGTCATCCTTTTCTTCCAAGTTTTCTCAAAATCAACAAATAGTTGAAAGATAACATATTGACTGATTAAGGTCTTGCTTTTAGTGGCAATAGTTCTAGGGACTAGATGCATTGGTGTATTGGGAGGATACACAATTGCTTTAGGCATTTTCCTAAGGGGAGGGTTTGTTTCAACAATATTTTCTGCTTTCTGCTTATCTAAGTCCATTTTCCAGAACACTTGTTCGGGTGTTAACAACGTTTGAGGCTTAAACTTGTTAAAGGCAATCCAATTTTCCTTAGAATAGTTGGGTGCTTTATAACTGATTCTTTTCTCTATGCAAGAAGGGCTCTTAAGTTTTTCATCCAATTTACTTTTAGTGACATCTTCTAATTGCTTATCTTCTTCAGTGCTCTCCGTGCAACTAGGTTTTTGTCTAGGCTTAAGGATCTCATTGCCATCATAGATTACCTTTTGGGCTTCTTTAGCTTTCTTAACATACTCAGGATTGGATTCCTTAATAATGGGGATACTATGCTTGTCGCTTAAAACTCTATGCTTATTGATCAAGTGAGCAGTCTGAATGGTGTTACCTTGGACGTACAGCTTGTTTTCTAGTTTGTTTTTCAAAGTTTTTAGATTGGAAAATTCATTCAAAAGTTTTGATTCCTTAGCACTGAATTCCTGCTTAAGCTTTTTGACGTTTTCTTGAAGTTCTTGCTTTTGCTTAGCAGTTTTAGAAAGCTTTTCTTGTAAGGAGTTTAACTCTTGTTTTAATACTTCTTCTCTAAAATTACTTTTTCTAATGACTGTACGCATTTGGTCATCCATTTCCTGCTCACAAGTGGTTAACTCAAACTTAGCACGTTGTTCATAAATAGCAACTCTTTCTTTATAGGCATTAAGTTCAGAGATACCAGAATCATCAGGGGCACATGCAGTGTATTCATTACAAACATAATCATCATTGACTGCAGAAGATACATCACTTGATACAATCTCACTTTCACTTTGTTTCAGATATTGATCATATGGGACAACATTGATATTACCCATATTCTCAATATCTGACTCAATGATTTCAGTTGATTGTATTTCATTATGTATCTTTTGCACCTCCACTTCATCGTATAGTTTTAATACCTCTGAGAAGATTTTGTCTTTGGATGGTCCAGATTGTGGTGAAGAAGAGACCTTAGGAGAGACCATTGGAGAAATGCTAGCCATGAAAATTGTTTGTGCAGAAGGTCCATCATCAACATCAGAGTCGTATGCATCACAGTCAGCTACTTGAAAGGCATTCTGATGATTATGACGTATCTCCTGAGTCGGTAGTTCATCAACGTCAGCATCATAAGTCTTGGCATTCCCTTCAGCAAGAAACAATAACTCCTCTTCATCCAAAGTAGCACCATTGTCCTGAGCTTGCACTAGCAGCATCTTATCCCTGAAGTACTCTGCATTTTGTGGACGTTTTGGAGATATACAGTTCCTAGCAATGTGTCCCTCACCACCACAGTTGTAGCATTTGATAGGCTTTGTTTGTCCTTGATTTCCAATCATTCCTCGGTTCTGATTTCCACCATAGCCTCCACCTGCTCCACCCCTTCTCTGATCGTACTGCCTTTCTTGGACTGGCTGCACCATAACCTTCCCGTCTTTGACAGTGGCTTGATTGTGGGGATTGGATGTTGTTCTGAGGTTGTTGTTGGTGTGAGGGAGAGTGTTCATGTTTTGACTGATCATGAGAGCAAGTTGACTAATGAAGTTTCCTACGGATGCATCAGCATCAGCTTGTTTGAACATAGGATCGGGAATGAGTTTGTGATTGCCATTACCCATAGGTACAACTTGAGAAGCTTTGGTGGTAATCCCAACATTTGTGTAAAAGGCTGTTGAATCATTTGTTGAGCTTGTTTCTCCTTGAGCTTTGAACTGATCAAGAATCCTTTTTTCAAACATGGCATGTCTCTCATTTTGAAGAAGGAAGGCATAGAGTTGCTCATAGTTTGTATTCTTCAAACCTTTGGTAAGCTTCACGGAAGTGACGAACTTGTGCCATTCTGGATTCATGTTGGTAACAAACTTTGAGTTCAGCTGAATGTTTGGCATGGTCATTCTGATGTTCCTCATGTCATTCACCAGCTTATGGAATCTCACATAGTACTCATAGACACTCTCATCAGGTTTCATCTTGAAATGCTCAAATTCATCATATAGTTGTGATTCTCTATCTTCAACAGTCAATTCAGAGCCTGATAGAAGCATCTTGACATTATCCCATACAGCCTTTGCTTCAGTGTTGTGATTGATAAGCTTATAGATGTCTTTTGGAAGACCTTGCAGTATGATGTTAGAAGCTCTGATATCCGCATCGAATCTTTTCTTCTCCTTATAATTGAGCTCATCATACGTCTTTGGTCTGTCTATTCCATAGATCATTGTTCCATCTTCAGCTGTATCAATTATGTCTCTAGTAGTCTCAACTCGATAAGGTCCTTCATCAATGGATTTGAGTATGTTGACCCTATTTTCCTTTCCAAGACAATACAATCTGATTCGTTGAGCCCAAGAGTCGTATTCAGTTCTGTCAAGCATGGGTGGACGATTATCTAAACCAGCTGCTTGAACATCCTCGGCAACAGTGGAGATGACTGTAGGTACGGTGGCAGACATGTTTAAGAATTACACGGGATTTTATAACTCTATGATTAAACCGGGAAATAGATTCTTTCACGGGATTTTACTAAATCGAGAGAAAACCGTATTCAAAGGATATCACCCAAGTCACTAGGAAACCTTGAACCAAGTCGCTAAGTGCCAAGTCGCTATATAACAACTCGCTACAAACCAAGTCGCTAGCAAAATTTTGACAGCAAGTCGCTAAGCACCAAGTCGCTAATTTGTCAAGTCGCTAAATAGCAACTCGCTATGTACCAACTCGCTAACACCAAGTCGCTAACAATATAAAGTACAAGTCGCTACCTTACACCAAGTCGCTACCTGTAGTGGAGAATCCACTAAGTGTACTTTTTGTCGGCTTGTCTCAGTAGACAAGTCGCTAGCTCAACTTGCTAAGACCTTCAACAACAACTCGCTACCAAATAACAAAGCAAATCGCTTCCAAGATAAACTATCCGTGGCTCAAGTCGCTAGCTAGAAAATCAAAAAAACACCACTTTTCAATCCAAAAACAACCCAACCACGATGATTCAAGCCTTCAAAAACGAAACCTAAACACTTGTGATGATTCTAAATACAAAAGTACTATCAAAATCCAAACTTTAACACTAGAAATCACCCAAATGATGCAAAAACCACTAAACTTTTTCAAACTCAAAAACCACCTAAAAACCACTAGAAATCCAAAGATATGTAAGAGATGATCTAACCATGGCTCTTAATACCAATTGAAAGATATTGGATTTCACATACACATCAAACCATGACACAAAGTAGGCGTACAAGAGGTTTTAGAGTGAGAAAGTTAGAGGTTTGGGAACTTTAGTGAGAGAAATGAAAATCTTATTATGAGCTCCAACTCTCTACCTTGGAAGGTCGAGAGTATTTATAGTCTAACAATAAAACGCCACACAACGGGCTGTGGATAAGGCATACAGTGGGTAAAGACCCGTCCGTCCTCCACGGTGTTACTTAACTAAATACTACTTAGCTTAAAAGGACTACGACTACGAGATTTCTAACGATTACATATACTTGAGGTGACCGACTCTTTAATACCTGGAATTTATAATTACTAACACTTAAAGAATTGATGGAATTATCTACCAGGCTTACATCCAAGGTGGAATCATTAGATCAAGATCTCAAGGATACAAAGACACTGTATGCCTCAGCTTAAAAGAAGTTAGTTATAAAGGTGAAGACATTGGAAGCAAAGGTCAAGGCTCTCAAAGCAAAGGGCAAGGATTCTGCAGCAGACTCTCCCAGTTCTGAAGATGATGATTATGATTTGGGTGATTCTCCCAAACAAGGGAGTAAAACAAGTGCTGAAACTCAGGGGAGGCAATTAGAGAATGAAGAAAATCTAGATGCAGATAATCAGGAGTTAGGTGGTGGTGGTGATAAAAAAACATGAGCCAGTTGATCAAGATACATTGCATCAGCTCAAGAAAAAGGAAAGGCAATCATGACTGGTAATGAGGAAGAGTCTCCAAAGATTATCAAGCCAAGACTTCAAGCTTTAGTTGAGGGAGATGCTAAAATTGCAAGGCTAGTGCAGGAGGAGGAGGTGGATAAGTTTATGGAAGCACAAATACTTCAAAAGGAAAGAGTCTTATCTGAAGAATAACATGCACCAAAACTCCAAGAAGAAGAAAGAACTAGAGCTGAAGGTGATCAACTTCAGTTACTGATTGATTCAGATGTGGTTATAAAAGCAAAGTTTGAATAACTCAAGGCAAATACAAATCTAAAAGTTGATGAAAGATCAGTACAGCTTGCAAAGTTTATCAATACAAGATCAGATGAAAGTGCACCCAGGGAACTTATGGAGACAATCAGGAAGGGTCAAAGGAAAGTCAAAAAACCAAAGTTTCCAAAAAGCACATGTCATCAGTTACATGAAAGAATACCTCAAGCATCAAGATAATTGGAAAGCAGCTCAATTGAAGGGAAAGACTCATGAACAAATAGAGAAACTATACTACATTGCTTACAAGAAGAATCAAGCATTTGTCCCAATTGGTGCAAAAGTAGCCAGTAAAGTCACCAAGAGAGCATGGATAACTCTAGAGTCAGAGATATCCAAGAAGAAAAAGACTACAGAAGAATCATCTACAGCTAAACAAGTAGATAAAGATAAATTTTCTAGTGAACAGCTTACATAGATGATGGTGATAGTCCCAGAAGCAATTCATATAGATCTTCTTCAAGCTAAGCATCCTATCATTGATTGGGAGGTACATACTGATAGATTTGGAAAAGGATGGAAGATTACAATAGTTGGAGGGAATATTGCAGTTTATAAGTTTTTTGAAGACCTTGTCAGATCATGTGATAGAGAAGACTTGGATAAATTATGGGGATTAGTTCAGGAAAGAGAAAACTTATCGAAGATTGTAGAAGATAAATAAAAGGATCTATGGGTAGAATACAAAAGGCTGTATGAACCAGATATTAATGTTACTTACTGGAAGTTTGCTGCTCATGGAGGTAACACTCTCTTGAAATTGTATGATAATGGTGTTCATCATGTATCTACACAAAAAGGTTCAGCCATCTTCATGTTAGCAGATATAGAGTATCCTCTCAGATCAGGTGTTCTAAGAGTGATGATTTCTTCAAAGCTAAGGATTGAAGAAGATTCTGAAATGGATCAAGAGTTAGTACAAAGGATCTATGATCAGTGTTTAAGAGAAACTCAGGCTCTAAGGGAAAAGAGTTGAGTGTTTGGAAGAATCCCCCCTCATCAGAAGAGTTGAAATTTAAATTAAGAAACTTAGTGATTTGCAGAGAAATCATAAGTTTAGGGGAGGATTGTTGGGAATTAAACGTAGCAGTACTAAATGTTTTTAGTACTGCCAAGCATACAGACTTAACTGCTAAAGATTACACTAGCAGTACTAACTGACTTAGTACTGCTAGTACATATAGTTTGTACTGCTAAGATGATATGTACGCGTGTAATTATAGAATAGATTTCATGTATATCTTACATATTTAGATTGATATGAATATTGTATCTAGATAGTTTTCTTGTAAACGACTCCTTGAGCTATAAAAGGAGGTCCTAGGGTTAGATGTTTAGTACGTATCTTTTGTTAAGCTTCAAGGTTGTAAACCCTAGTGATAAGTTAAGATCACTCGTATTATTATCAATAATATTGAAGCGTTTTGTTAAATCATTGATCACTGTTTAATTCATCCATATACATCAATAACATTTGTTTTCTAAAATGCTAAGTAGTAGATTTCACATACTATTTAACCTCAAAGTATCTATATATATATATTAGTTTTCGAAGCCCGCCCAATGGGCAGGTATGTTTCACAATTATTTGTTTGTTGTTTTTTGTTAGCGTAAGCATGCGTAATTATGTTTTTAAAATAATATTATTTGTTTTGTTGTTTTAAGCATTTGTTTGTTTTTTTTCAAACAATATTATAAGATATTTTTTTTTAAATTTTTTATTTTATTTTTAATAAAATAAATGTTAATAAGACATTATATATAATTTTTACTACATTAATTAATCTATGCGTGTTTGTAAAGTTGTAGATAATGAAAATGTATTAAAATGATATAACAATTAACTTAAATTCTAAACAAAGCTTCTTTGTAGACAACATTAGTTGTTGATTTTCCGTATTTCCCTTCTTCATCACAGCATAAAATCTTTAATCCTTTTCTGCTTTTCACCCTTGATACAGCTACGTATAGTTTCCCGTGAGAAAAAACCGGTCGTTGTAGAAACAATCCTACTTGTGTTAATGTTTGTCCCTGAGTTTTGTTAATAGTCATTGCAAAACACAATGCAACTGGGAATTGTCTACGATTTAATTTAAACGGCATCTTATTATCAGAAGGGCTTAAGACCATGCTTGGTAAAACAAATATAAACTAAAAAGTAATTAAAAGTTAAATTAAACAATTTACAACTATAATTGATGGGCGAGCATGACTTATAATTATCTTTGACATATTTTACTACAGCGAAAAAAGGTGGGTAAAAAAATGACTGAAAAAGTGTCCAATAAATAAATTAAGTAATGGTTAATGAATTACAAACATCGTAAAATATTTATACAATGAAAATAATGAGGGGTTGACACTCTTTTGAGGCATTCTTCTTGTATTCTTCTCTTGATCGATTCTTTGTGCTAATATAAAGCTCAGCTACTTGTGATGTGCGGTTAACAATGAAGCTCGATCAAAGATCCTTTTCAGCTTCCTTTCATCTTAGTTCACTTTGTCTTAGTATACCTGGATGGTCTTTCAACTCTTCTTCCATGGCTTCAATAGAAACGACATACTCATGTCTTAAGTCATTCAACATAGAATGAGTCAAACGAAATTCATTAGGGAGTATTCTAACCTGATTTTAACAGACACAATATTAAAGCCAAAAGTGACCCAATTCATCAGCTAAAAAGGACCCTAAATATAGCTGTTTTAAATATCATTTTTATTTAGTATTGAACTATTGATAATCTATTTATCCAAGCATGTAGTAAATACATAAATATCTAAGTTAAATCGGTTAATACCTGTAATTTGGGATTGGTTGTGGGCCATGGTTTGTGCACTGAGGTATTGAGGTATCATGTGTAACTTTTCGGTTGTTGGTAGAGCACCTCTTGTATTTCCATTGTTTTGTGGTAATAATTTTAAATATGGTGGCTTTAGTTGTGAAATCGTGACCACTTTAAAGCAGGAATTTTGTAATAGAATTTTTAAAAATGTATTCACTAAGTTAAAAAGAAGAGACTTGAAATGATATCGCTCACTTAAATAAGAATCACAGGCTCAATAGCGTGGCCATCAATTATTGGTAATGACAGTACAATGAGGTCTCGTTTTATATTATGAGACTAATTTATCAGTTATTTCTGTTTCCACCATTGAGCTAACACCATTCGAGTCCTTGTATATTATAAAGGAAAATTCCTTAATTAATACATATCAATCAAATCAATCAAATAGCTGGTTTTTTGTTTTTTAATGTTCAGGAAATTGAAACCTCTTTGTTGATACTTTTGGAATACGCAAACATATGTTTATATATTAGCATGCCAGGTATCATTATATAAATATTACCAATCTATATACTTGCATCAGAGTCAAATAAACCAAATGAAGATAAGTATCATAACAAACAGAAGATAATATCATTGACTAAAATAAAGCGACTACCTCAACTCATGAAAGTCGAAGCATTAAGCTATTTAACAACAGAAGGCTATTTACCTGATTAGAATAATCAGTTTCTACTCACAAATGTTGTACAAAACAGGGTAATAACAAAAATTAAACTACTTAAAGAATAGTATTCTTTTCTTTTACCATATCAATGTGGGTTGGATATTCAAACTTGCAACCATCTACGGTACTAAGTTGTTCTTGGACACGCTGGCGAGCCGCTGCTGCTGATGTGTCAGTCTGCCAACCTAACTCTATTCAATTAAGACAATAAACATTGATTTAATACACTTCACATCACATTTATAAACAAAATATTGATTAAATAATATCTTATGTGCTTTTTGTGAACTCTGCAATCAAATTTTAAAAAGATCAAGCTTTATAGATATTTAACAAAATGTGGCGTTTACAATCACCCACAGCATGGCGTGGCATTTAACCCTCATTACCTAAAAACAAACAATGTCAAATGGACCATATTTGTATTTACACGAATTCGCAGGGTTAAAATCATACCACTGTCACCATCAACATTTCCTTAACCAGTAGAACAAATTTCTTTCCTTCACCGCGTGTATTAAATCAACCTAAAGTAGCAAGAGGAACCCAATGACAGATTTCCTAAAGGCTCATGCTCTAGCCAGATGTAACATGGGTTGCAATTTCCTTCTGAGATATGACCATAGTTTCATAACCATCATTGGAGCGCTGAGCCGCCACATCTTCAAGGCGTTTCCATATGGCTTCTCGTTTGGTTTTGATTTCGTCTTTTTTCAACTTTTTCGAGCATTCTTCAAAGAGCTGTGGGTCTGCATCAGAAAATATCTTTCTGAGATTAAGAAAATTATTAATTTTTAATCTAAGATACACACAGGAAGACCATGTCAACCAAAACAATTCAATAAACAAAGTTATGGTAACACTATTAAACTTTCACCATTTTGGCAGTTTAACCCCTAAAATTGTTTAGATTTAAACAGCCAAGTTCCACCATTACTAAATCTCTTAACTGGATTTGGTACGCGCAGAATAACTGTGAAGAAAGACCTAGAAAGGTTAAGGACTAAACAACAACCAAAGGAAGTTGTTTTAGTGCTAAACCACCAAAATGGTGAAGATTTAGTGGTCTCACCACTATTACCCCTAAAAACAGAACATGAGTGTAAACTTCAGCAACATGTAAAGCATCACAACAGGCCAACAAAGATATAAGTATATAACTATAATGAACTCATTAACTTAAACGTTGAATAACTTCAATAGGGCTTGGTTATTGACCTCTGTTAGCAAGCAAAATGAACCAAGTTCTAGAATATCTAACTTACATTCCTTCTGCTCAGAAGCATCATCGTGAGGGTGGTAGGACTCCATGTTCCTATAAGAGTCATGGTCATAATGGGGTTCAACAGGCACAGGTGCAGGAAAGTCATGTTCATAAAGGGGTTCATTAGATACAGGCACATCATGGTCATGGTCCTCGATATGATCTTCAGAAGAACTTTCATGTTGTGGCTCAACTCTTTTTAGATAGAAACACAAAAGATAACCAAAATAATACTAATTCCCATAGATTAATCCAAATTAAACATCAATATATCTAAATTAAACATCTACAACCAATTAAGTCATGCTACAAATTCATCAACATTTTTCATTAACTAACTAATCTTTCGTGTTTTATAAGTGGTTTATAAATACATCTTCGAATTACAATGTTTATAATTGCAACTTTGAAACCCACCCACAAATACTTAAATTACCTTACCAATAATTGGGGTCTGCAATTACTCTGTTTTGCTAAGATTGAATAGCCACACTAAATGAAACTACAGAGTTGGCGGTAATCAAAAGTAGATTACACAAACACTAATAATTATAATTCGTTATGAACATTAAAACAATCAAATTATTCATCTTCAAAAACTCAAACAGGAATGGGTCAGGATAGTAGGTCATCATAAATATATTAAGATACTAATTCCTAAATCGTTTTTATATAAAGGTTCAGCTTATTATTTAAAAAAATATGCCTTTAAAACTGTATTAACACATATTATTTATCTTTATTTTCACAAATTTTTTTTGACAAAAGTGTTTGTGCTCAACTCAACCGGTAAAGGGTGTTTGAACATTTACTAAAGTGTGCAAAGGTGTATAGACTCTACCCAATCCAGTTACCCATGGCCCAACACAATACAACCTGTTTTAACTCGTACAACAATTTACCCATTCATACATTACCCAACCCGTTTAACCGTCCATTTTGCCAACACAACTATTCCTAAATCCTAGTAACTAACATGCAATTAGATTTTCTCTTAGGCACTAACCCGTGACTCTTTATCTCTTTTCTATAAGTTTTGAGAATTTTCCAGTTTACCCTCTCTACAATAGGCAACAATGATAGTATTAAAAGTTTCAAGATTTGGTTCCAAACCAAGATCTTTTATTGCAATATAAATAGATTGCACCTCGTATTTTCCAAGCCCTAACAGTCCGTTTGCCAAGACATTATAAGCAACAGGATCAAACTGCAAATTTTTATCCGTCATTTCTTGTGTCATTCTAAGAGTAGCTGACTCGTCACCTGATTTAAAATACTCATCCATTAATGACGTGTAATTAGCACAATCCGGTAAAATTTATCCACGTCTCAAGCTTTGATTAGTTTCAAGTAACCTATCTTCTAGTTTAATGTAACTGCACATATATAAACTTTACAGCCTTAATCCAGTTTCACTAAGCGATTAGCCTCATCAAGCAAAAAAACTTATTTTGTAGATCAATATTTTACACCTGATATATGCACACCGCTGTTTTTGTACATGTGATATATGCAATAGCAATAGCACTCCGCTGTTTTTGTATAACTGACTTAATCTTTCAATATGGCTCTTGCAATAGCAATCCATTGTTTTTGTACACCAGATATATGCACACTCCTCAGCACCACCTATTTATTTTGTAGATCAATATTGTAAATTCAATTGTTTACCACTTATTCAATATTTACTAATTATTGGATCAATATTATTGTGCTAAACATATTAATTAGTATCAGGTTTTATGAAATTTTATAAAACGCGACATAATAGTGTACTGTAACATGATAGTAATGTACTGTAACTATTAGTGGTAGGTTAATACGAAAAACATGAAATTGTTACCTCCATTATTTTCACTTCCATCTTGGCTTATTTTTAATGATTCTTCACAGATTGGATCTTCACCTCTTCCTGCTTGAAGCTACTAATAACTGTAGCATAATAGCTTAAAGACTTACAACTTACATACATGTTGATTATTTTATTTGACATAGCGCTTGGATAGCCAAATAAAAATTTCTATATACTTTTGTTATTCATTTATTCCAATAATCAAATCTCCATACAATAGTAGTAACATGACTGATGGTCCAAATGTGGAATAGGTGTATCTATTTTTGGCTAAGTTTAGAGACTTCTTCTTAACAACTAAATTTTTAAAACAATCAAAATTCGCCAAACACTAAATGATCTGATTATAAGCAGATACTACTTTCAACAACTATGAATGCAAATCCAAACACCTAACTATTTTTTATCTAAGTCAATATATTTACTCCTCTTATTTCACTCATTATACATATCTAGCTTGACGTAATCTCATCTTCTTTTTTGATTGAATGAAAAGCTACAATCTTTTCAAGTCTAATAGAATCTTTATCGTTCTTTCAAGAATTTCATATGACAAACAATTATAATCAAAACGTTACCTGAATATAAGAATTAGTATGTGGATTCGTCAAGTACTCTAGAGCTCCTTCAGTCTTATTTTCATCTCTTCTAAGCGACTCTGCAACAAGTTCTTTTTGAAAACTGCATACATCAGGATATTAGCTTATATAAACAAATCTATATGCAAAACATTTGTTGTTGCACTACGTTTATAGGTTGTATTAATAATATATGTATTGGTTTCTTATAAACAACCCTTGTAACACAATTGGTTTTGTAGTATAATTCATGAATTATATTGTTGTTATGTGACAACTCGCATTTTTCTAAATATTTGTTTCCTAGCAAATTCGTCTGTTTTTCATTTACGAACTTTCCTGAGCTCATTTGACATGAAAACGAGAAAGCTATCTCGCGAAACGTGAAAATTAGACACTACGCGTACCGGCACAACCGTTACCTCATTAAATCATTCGAAGGGATCACTATTTCTATTTGCGAGTAAATAGTCAAATAAATACTCGTTTTTATTGGAAAAATGATTTCGTGAACAAAGGCGCAAGTTTCGTAATTTTTCGAGTCCGTTTGCTAGTCCAAATAAGCCCCGAATCTAATATCTATAAAAGTTTACTGGAATTACAAGAATGGTCCCTGTGATATTTTCATTCTCCCTTCCCTCAACTTTGGTAAATGGCAAGAATGGTCCCTCCAGGAGTATAAATACCCTTATCTCACTCATCCCTCTCATTTTACACACACAAATTTTCTCACTCTTAAAAACTCCTCTCTCTCTCTCTCTCTTAATATCTGGTCACCGGAATTTTTATCCGGTCATCTTCTCCGGCGAATATTCCGATGAACTTTTAAAGCTCCTATACCAAAAGATACATTGAGAGCTTGTGGTTATTTTTATGTGTTGCTCGCGCCCCAAAGCTATCACACGCGCCCTATATCTGAGATCCTAGGGTCGGAATTTCTAGGGTTTCTATTTTTTAAAGGTTGTATATTCGTTTGGGTTGTGTCCGGGAGCCACCACCACCGCCGTGGTTACTG
Source organism: Chrysanthemum seticuspe (assembly GCA_019973895.1). Lineage (NCBI taxonomy): Eukaryota > Viridiplantae > Streptophyta > Magnoliopsida > Asterales > Asteraceae > Chrysanthemum > Chrysanthemum seticuspe. The sequence continues at coordinate 194,040,077 of BPTQ01000005.1, read as the reverse complement.
TCGGCTACCACTGCCGCACCCCAGCCGCCACCGCCGTCGTCTCCTTCCTTCTTTCTTTTCTTTCTCGTTTCAATGGTAAGCCGACCCCACCTCCTCTATCTCGTTGCACGTTATTTGTTTTTTTACGTAAACCGATTATGTGTGTTAAAGTTTTCGTGGACCAGATTTAAAAACGAGATTAAAAACCTGTTTTTCTAAAAGATTGATTCGTGTGGTGAGTATTTGAGAAGGGATACTATTGTGATGCATCTGGATCTGATTGCTTGTGTCTCGGATTTGTTTCATGTCCGTGTGATAAATCTCAGCTTTTTGTAGTGTTTGGATTTAGATTGGTTTAAAAACGTTTTTGGATTTTGTCTCGTGTGGTATAAACTCGCTTTGGTTCTGATGTGTTTATGGTAAATGAGAAGTATGAGTGTGGTCTATTTTGATCTTCGCCAAGCGTGTAAACCTGAAATAGTATTAGACTGCCGTGTTGAGTTGTTTGCATTTGAGTTTATGTTGCGTTTGTTGGAGTTTGTGTGCGTAAAATATTAAGAGTCCGATGCCCATATTGGGTGTGTTAAATTGGTCACGGGCTGAGCCCAAATAACAAATAAATGGTGTTTGGTTTTAAATAAATGAGAGAGTTTTAATTGTCATAACTTAGTTAATACTTTCGACTAACGTGCTTTACTTGTTTTCTCTCGGTTTATATTGGCAAGTTTCAGATACAATTGTGATTGGGATTGAAATTTAGATTTGGATACGGATTGTGATTTGGAAATGTACGAATTAATATATGGGATTGGTAATATTTGGACTTGGGATTATTGGAATATAACTTGGTCTTGTATTTGGATTTACCTTGGACTCATCGGATTATGATTGGACATTGGGCAAATATTGGACTTGTATCGTTATTGATATTTATTGGATATTGGACACTCTGGACTTATTGAACTTGAAACGAATACAGTATATTAGACTCACTATGAATTTAATATATATTTGATTCGCAACAACTATACAATAAGAAAATAATGTCTAATAACCAATGAATACTTTTAATAGTTTTCTATTAAATCGTTGTGAGAAAAATTGAATTGTTAAAGTCACGATGACTTGGAAACGTTGTATAAATGGACGCGTCATGCCGAAATTTATAAAACCCTTCCAAATTTATAAGATTATAAACTCATAAACTTATTGTGTTTTCTTATGAAACCGAAATGATTTCTAACCCATTTGGGATTTTGGGGTAAATACCGAAACTTACCAATTGAATCATTTATTGAAGAAATTATGTGTCTTTATTATCTTAGCATCTTTCTAGTCATTGTCTTCTCAATTTGAGTCTTGGTCAACTTTATTTTTCTCATAATATATTGGGATATATATTATGTCTTGGTATGAGTTATGTTTGGCATGAGTTATAACCTTTGGTGTGAGTTACATTTTGGTATATTTTTGGCGTGAGTTGTATGTCGAGTCTTGATTTTCTTACAATCACACGAAACGTTAAAACTAGACTTTTTGAGATATTGATATTGGACTTTTGAAATCTTTGATGCGAGTATTTCACGAAAACTAAAACACGTTGTCCTTCGGAAATTATTTTGCTTTGCTAGACGTATTCTGAGATAGCAAATTGCTATTAGGTTGTGTCGATGTAGTACCGTTGTGCTTGGACCTTTTTGGTGATCGTTGTGCTTTCCTTGTAAGACTGTTGTGCTTTGCTCACTGATGCCAGTTGTGATTCTTGTGTTGCTTTGTATCGAGGTGAGTTCATGGCCCCTACTTTTACTTGCTTTTAAACTGTTTTGGGGGATAATACATGCTCGTTTTTATTAAATGAAAATGCTTGATTTATTTGAATAAGCTGTTATTACTTGGTTTGATGAAATGTATGATATGGTTTAAATATGTTTTTATGTGGACACAAGTTCTTGAAAACTGTTTTGATTGGACCTGGAAATGTTTTGTAAGTTATTACGTGCTAGGTTAAGGTTAGAAACCCCATGTACACGATCACGGATCAGTTGCACTCTTATTCATTTATGGGTCTTGTGATTGTCTATGCTGGATGTTAGGGTTTGTAAATCCTATTTTCATACGCTACTGGTCATCATGCTTGGTTTTTGTGATTTGTGTTCGGTTTTGCATCTAAACATACACCGTTGGAGCAAGTTTTCTTGTTGCTCTATCCGTGGTTTTAGAGTCTTTCACCAACCTTTGTGTGAAATTTGTGAACTGAATCTCAAGATTGATGATCCATGAGTAGGCAAGTTGGAGGATTCTTCATGGAAGTTAAGGTGGACCGCCATAGTGATATAGAAGGCTCAAGTGATTTTCTTGAGTAGTATTGTATATTTTTATGTACTTTTGTCATTATTGGTAGGTTCAATTTATTGTAAGTTATAAGAATAGTGTGTCATTCTTATATTTGAGTCTGTAAGTGTCCTAAGGGACTGAGGTGAGGGATATCACCCTCATCCTATGTACCTCAATGTTTTTTGGAGTAATGAATTTTACCGGGGTGAATTAACCCTTTTACCCAAAAAAAGGTTAAGGTTAGAAACCCAAGCGTTGTTATGAATTGTTACATACTGGCTCAGGATGGTGCGAATGTTATGAATGGATCTATTGGGAATGGCCACCCCGTCCGACCATCATGGCTCATGTGGGGGACGTATAACATGTTGATTGTTAGTGTGTTTACAGATAGTCACGGCTCGTGCTATCTAGTGATGGTTTCCTGACTTAGCCTGCGTAATAGTTAAGCTTGCGTGACACTATATTCGTTGTAGTGTTTGATTTTTATAATGGTCCAAGTGGTTGTTTATGAATTGTTTTTGCGGATAAATTTTTTGATACTGCGATTTAGGCAGGGTATGCCTCAGTTAAATTGATTTGTTTATGAGAATTGATTTCCACTTGAAAACCTTGTGGTCCACCTTTGTATTCTTTTGCTTAAAGATAAACCTTGTTTTCGCGACATTGTGGGCGTCACAATGATCGAAAGGATCTTTTGAACTCTCAATACTTTTATGAAAACCTATGAACTCACCAACCTCGTGTTGACACTTTTAGCATGTATTCTCAGGAATTGAGGCGATTATTTACTTTTGGAGGCGCTTGGGCAATGGCATGGCATGGTCATAGACGACTCTGATATTTGTATTTGGGGACCGCTTATTTATTATGGGCCTGTTTTCGCATCAAATTTTATTGTAAACTTTGTTTTAGACTGAATAAATGAGTTTTCTTAAGAAAAACCCGTTGTTCTATACTTGTGTTTTGATACCAATTAGTAGCACCCAAGAGTTGTATGCTTCCGCTAAAACCTGATTTTTGAGGGTGTTACAGATTGGTATCAGAGCCAGGTTATAGAGAACTGGGTAAATTTTCAAAACCTAGACTATAACCACTTTTATGAAAAATTAACCCTATGACCGACACGTGCCTGTCTGCCAAGCTGATGCCTCACTTGTGACTTTAATTTCTAATATATTTGATGAGATGTGTGCCTTACTATTGGATAAGTATATCCATTTATATTTCACTATCTGTTATAAGTATCTTCGACATACTTATGTTTACGCATCGTATCTGTTGTAGCGTTGCGTCTCTTTCCCTGCACAATCTCATCACTCGTCCTTGCGTGTGGACACTTGTTTTAATCTTTTGAAAAATGGATTTTGGAAAGTGAAAGACATGAGGCAAGAGTAACTAAGTCAAGTATATCAAAATTCATTGAACCTCGGGTGAATATAGACTGATCACCTATATTCAACCAGGGACAGTGGGACATAGCCTGATCACCTATGTCTGACTCAGAGGTGAATTTTGCGATACTTGGAGTAGTTATAATAGAATTATGTCCGGTTGGTTTTTGGTTTGATTTCGGGAAATGGAAAAGTTTTGGTGTGTATACGAGCATGAAATTCTATAAAAATTTTGCCTTCACTCACGACCCACTGGCATCACAAATTCTTGATTATCGCGATATCCTTCCTTTGTTATGAATCGATTTTCATCGCCGTCTAGTCATTATATGACTTCGGGTTATTTTTGGAATCGTTGGAATCGTACGACCTCGTTTCGCATCGGGTCGGGTTAGACCCGATTGGTCACAAGTTTGCATTTGGGTTGCGTGAAGTTGTACTAAGCTCATCGGGCTTCTTGGAATATTTGGAATCAATCTTGACTACATTGAATTTGGATTGTTAGATTTTGCGGTTTTGGTTCCTATGGTGAAAATGAATTTGCTTATTCTCGTGGGGTTGTTTTGGTCTTGTTGTAGACGCCTCTACTCCAAGCCTTATCTTCGATCGATGATTATTCCATTGGTGCTGTTCTTTTGATGTTGCACCTCGTGCTCTATCGATGTGTATGCTTTTAGCATAACTTTTTGGAACCCTCGTCGTTCAATTGTATTTAGAATTTGATTTGATATCGATTGGTAGTCGAATTTCTTTTGGATATATTGACGTTGGATTTGAATTCCTGTGTTAAGTATTAAGTGCACTACGGAATCAATCTATTGATTGCTAGTTGTAATTAATGCTCTCCTTCAGAGTCATACTCTGAATTTGCTTAACTCTCTTTTCGACAGAGATTATGTTGGCCCAACAGAAACCTTAAGACTTTAAGGAGTAACTTGAGTCGCGATCCTTGGAGCTGACGTCTAATCCTTCGCTCGCTCTTTTGAAATATCTGTTATTCTTGCTACCTCCTTATGAGATATGGAGCCGTACCGTTATTGTCTCTCAAGCTTACTTCAGTTTCCCTATTGACCATTTTGCGGTCGTTCTACGAAATGCTTTACTACTGTCGAAAACTTTGACCATGTCGTTATCCTTACACGAAGGATTGTTTCCTTGTTATCCTCTAAGCTATTTCACTAGTCGTTTCACGATTATTTTGGAAATCGATTTGCCACCTTACCACTTTATTATAAACTAAACCTCAAAAGAATTCCGCACCTCTATCTGGGTAGTTGTTGGTCGTCACCAAATGATGGATCTGGACACTCTCCTTGTGTCAATGATATTTTGTATGATATTATCAAGCAAGCGGAATTTACTTAAGTAATACTTAGAAGACGAATAATATGATGTATGAGAATAAACACAAGTTAACACAAAACTCAAGCTCCAATATTATTAATGAATAATACGAGTGATCTTAACTTATCACTAGGTATACACCTTGAAGCTTTCGTAGGTAATCTTGTAATGTTATACGTACCTAAGACAATGACCTAGGATCTCCTTTTATACAACAAGGAGTCCTTTACAAGATAAGTATAAAGCTAACATAATAGAATATACACAAGATCTATTCTATACTTATCTAGACGCGTTTAACCTTATCATAAACTGATAGCAGTGGTAATGAAGAACTTGCAGTGGGAATATGTTTCCACTGCTAGTATTAATCCATGCATTGTAAACCACAACTATCCGTGGTAACGAATTATTCCCAAAAATCCTCCCCTAAACTTATGATTTCTTTGAAAATCAATAAGTTTCTTCAATATGCATTATCTTCAAGGATTTGGGGAATTCAATCAAACACTTCACTTCTTCTCTCTTAACTTCTGTATAGCTCTTGAACATTGATCTTGAAGTCTTTGTAACAATGCTCTGACCTTTTCATTATCTTCATTAACTCTTATTAGTAAGGTTAACATCACTGTAAGTGCTCCAGCTCTAAGTGGATATTCTTTCGCAGCAAGAATGAAAACGTCTTCTCCATTAGTCGTAGAAACATGATGAACTTCGCATGAATCATAGTAAAACCATTTAGTACCAAAACTTGTGAATAAGGTTTTCCATAAGTCATCATCAACATTTGGTTCATAGAGCCTTCTAAGATTCACCCATAACTGCATTTCCTTTGTATCTTTGAGATCCTGAGCATTAAACCTTTCTTGTACTAACCTCCATAGTGTATTAAGGTCATCTCTGTCAAAAGCTTTAACAAGATCTTCAAATGTCATGAATGATGAAGTTACACCACCTAGCCTTGTGATCTTCCATGATGGAGCAAAATTGCTAGCAGTGAAAACTTCCCAATCAATAATAGGATGTCGAACTTGCAGTTGTTCTGGATGAAAATCTTCTTCAACTATCATCATCATTCTAGTCAGTTGTTCTGCAGTGAACTTCTCAGTAGGAATTTCCTTCTCAGTAGACTTTGTATGATGTTCACCAACCTTAGTCTTCTTAACTTTTTGAGAATCACTTACTTTGGCCTTTCTCTTTAATCTAGGAAACCTTCTTTCTTCTTCTTCAGAATCCTTTGGAATAAAAGATTTATCTTGTTTTACAGTTCTGTAGTAAGCCTTTTCAACTTGATCATCAGACATTCCTTTAAATTGATGCTTTTTCCAGTTACCAACATGACAACAATAAGTCTTCATATATGCAAGTATTTGTGCCTTGGTTGGTTGTCTTTGTTTCTTCTGAACCTTTTTGACTGAATTAATCACATCATCAAGTGCTTGATTGTTCTTCATTCTAATAAAATCCTTCAACTGAGCTGTTCTTTGTTCCTCAGTTAAGGATGCATCAGCAACAAGGTCAATTGCCTTTTTCTTGATTTCTTGATTATTAGCTACCTATAACTGAATATCTTCTTCAGTAGGAACATAACTAAACTCTGGAGCTTTCTCTTTCATAATTGTAGGTTGAACAGTGGAAATTGAATCAGAATTTTCCATTCTTTCAATCTTTTCTTTTCAGCAACTTTCTCAGCAATTTGATCTTCTGCTATCTTCTTAGCAAGTTCTCTATCAAGATCAATCTGAACTTGTCTTTTCTTTGAAATCTTACTTTTAGGTTGCTGTACATCTTCCATAACTGTTTTACCCTTGTCTGTCTTCAATTGATCAAATTCTTCACTTGCAGTGGCAAGATTTGGCTCTGCAGTGGAAATAAAATCAGTAGTAAAATTAGTTGCAGTGTGGAAAATGTCTTGATCTTCAAGTTGCTCTCCATGAGTTTCAGCTTCCTTTGTTCCTTTACTTGTATCTCCTTCATCTTCAAAATCAATTGTCCTCCCCTCAGTGTCAGAACCTGTATTCCTCCCCTGTTTGGAAGAATTTCCCAAATCCTTATCAGTTGAATCACCATCAGAAGGTGAGGATGAAGATGAAATTACCAACTTTGCAGTTTGCTTGTTCTTTTTCAACCTCTGCATCTCTCCCTTTAAAGTCTGAATCTCTGTCGTTAAGAGTTGAATATCCTTGGCATGCTGCTTCTTGACAGTAGCCAAGTCCAGTTGTAGAGACTCAACCTGCTTTGCTAATTTGGTACACAAAACCATCAATTCCAGTTGATTACCACTGCCCTCAGCACTTCCAACTGTGTTACCTGTTGGGAGAGGTGAATCATGGGGCAAAGGTCCAGATTCCTCCATAGTAGGACTAGGTGGAAGTCTAGAACCACCACTGCTTGTTCCTATATCATAAGGTTCAGAAACCTGCTGTGTTGTCATGAGAGGAGTTGTCTGATTAGACCTTCTCTCGTAGGTTCTTGTAACTGGTGGGGTATAATCAATGTTGGGAACATTAATTATGGGTGTGTGTTGTTCAGATGAAATTTTAGTAAGCATTTGGGGTAGGAGAGGTGTAAAAATCATATTGCCATCTTTATTCAAATTTTGAAAAACTTTAGGCTTTAGGCAACTGATTTGATAAATAGTAGTATGAGGTTGCAGTTGAAATTCATTAAGCATAGCTTGCACAAACCTTGGATACATTAAAAATTTGGTTTTACTCTGTACATTGCCTTTCATACATGTAAAAATATAGTTGGACCAGTTGAAAATCTTATCAGTGACTAAGGAAATGTAACAAAGTATGAATCAAAAATCTCCATTGGGGACAAAAACCACTCTTTTTGAATGTAGCCTTTTTGTCAGTGGTATCATACCCCATGGATGATAAAGTATCATGAATATCAGACATAGGTAATGTGATGAGACCATTGAGATCATCCAAGTGAAGTACTCTCCTCAGGGATGCCTCAGTAACATCAATATTTACCCCATCTACAGTGGCTCTTAGAGCATCCACTGATTCATGTGTATCTCCAATCTCAAGTGTTATGGACTGAGCAGAAGTCCAAAACTGATTGATTTGAGAGATATAGATTGTTGGTTTTAAAAGCAATGCATACCTTATATGAGTGGTATGAAGAAAGTCCACAATCTGGTGAAAAACAGGGCCACTCTTCTCGTTAGACTTTTGTAGGTAGGCCACTAGGTTGTGTTCATCTGCAAACTTTAAAGATGCCATAGAAACTTTTAATGAAAAACGATATTATGTCAGTAAGAATTGAAAGAATAACTAGCCAATTGAGAGAAAAAGATATATAGGGTTAGGGTTTAGAATTGATGTGCAAGTAAAATTATCTTTAGAAAGTAGTTATAATATAGAAAGAAGATAATTTACTTAAAATTTTAACCCTATATATATAACTATCAGTGGTTACTTTTAACGGCTAGTAAAAAATAAATTACTGACACAATTAGTTGTAACGGCTAGAACAACAGTGGTAAAATAACACTGTCAGTGGAAACAGTGAACTAGCATTGGTAATTTTTCACAAAAATTTCAAAGAGCAGTGGAAAATAAAAGCATTAGAAAACAAGACTGCTCCCATTATAGTTTTTAGCAAACTATCAGCTATCAACGAATTTGATATGTCTTTATCATGAGCCGTTTGCTATGGACTAGCCAACTCTTAATCATAAAGAATATGGTGAGTTGATAACCATATAGTTTTTGGTAAACTATCAACCATAAACGGATTTGTCAAGTCTTTACCAGTAGACGTTTGCTCTGGACTAGTTGATTCTTATGTGTATTAGACATGGTGAATCAATAACCATTTGTTGTGTATCTCAGTTATACACCTTTTAACTCCAACACCTTATCAAAACTTGATATACAAACTCATACAACAATTCCAGTACCCAACAGCCTCCCCTCAACACCAGAGAACAGTTATGGATTAAGCATGCCAAGACTTGTTACCAAGTACTGAAATCTCCCCACATCAAGACCTTTAGTTAATAAATCAGCATAGTTGTCATCAGTATGAATTTTGACAACTTGAATTAGTCCCTTTTCATAGCAATCACGAATGAAATGGTGTCTAATTTCAATATGTTTAGTCTTTGTATGTTGAACAGGATTCTTGATGATGCAAATGGTACTGCTATTGTCAATATGTATGATGGTATTCATGAAATTGTACCCATAGTCCAAAAGTTGATTTTGAAGCCATAGAACTTGAGCACAGCAACTTGCAGCAGCTATATACTCTGCTTCAATTGAAGACTTAGCCACCATTGTTTGTTTCTTGCACTGCCATGACACTAACCTGTTGCCAAGAAATTGACATCCACCAGTTGTAGATTTTCTATCTAAGCTAGCTCCAGCATAGTCACTATCTGAGTAAGTAACCAGATCTAAAGGAGAATCTCTGGAGTACCACAATCCCAGAGTAGGAAATGCTTTAAGATATCTGAAAATCTTCTTCACAGCAGTTAAGTGAGAGAACTTGGGAGTAACTTGAAACCTTGAACAAGCACACACAACAAACATAATATCTGGTCTAGATGATGTAAGATACATCAAAGAACCAATCATAGACCTATACATGTGCACATCAACAGCTTCACCACTATTTTCCTTAAGAAGTAGATGTGTAGTCTTGTCTACAGGAGTGCTGGATGACTTTGCATCAGTAAACTTGAACTTCCTTAGTATCTCAGCCACATATTCATCTTGATTAATGAAAATACCCTCTGGCTTCTGGAGTACTTGAAGTCCCAGAAAGAATGTGAGTTCACCCATAGAACTCATCTGAAATTCTTCTTTCATCAGTTTCTCAAAATCTTTGCACATCTCTGTTTTTGTAGACCCAAAAATGATATCATCAACATATACTTGGACAAGCAAGATATCATTCTTGTCTTTCATGATGAACAAAGTTTGATCCACTCTTCCTCTATGAAACCCATTTGCAAGAAGATAAGTAGTTAAGGTTTCATACCATTTCCTTGGTGCTTGATGCAAGCCATACAAAGCTTTAACTACCCTGTAGACTTTGTTAGGATATTGAGGGTCTTCAAAGCCTGGAGGTTGTGAGACATAAACCTCCTCATCTATCTGCCCATATAGAAAAGCACTCTTTAAATCCTTTTGATAGACTTTAAAGCCCATAAAGGATGCATAGGCTAAGAATAGCCTAATTGCTTCAATTCGTGCAACTGGGGCAAACACTTCTTCATAATCAATACCCTCCTCTTGAGTATATCCTTGAGCCACAAGCCTAGCTTTGTTTCTGATAACAATTCCCCTTTCATCTTTCTTGTTTCTGAACACCCATTTAGTACCTATTACCTTCTTGCCAGAAGGCAAATCACAAAGCACCCATACCTTTTGAAGCTTAAATTGGAGCAGCTCTTCTTGCATTGCTTCCACCCAACTTTCATCTTCAAGTGCCTTGTAAACATTCTTTGGCTCCATTTGTGACAGAAAACACATAAATAGACATTCATTCTTGCCTTCATGTATTTTAGATTCATATATTTTACTTATGAATCCATGAACATCAGACAACTTTGTTTGTCTTCTAGTCTTCACAGGTGAATAGACATCCCCAATCACATTTTCGAGAGGATGTGATTTATGAATAGAAGTGTGGGGAGTCTGAGGAACTGCAATCTCACTTGGCATATTTGAAATTTCAACATCATTAGCTTGAGCTTCCATAGTAACTGGAGTGGTGATTCCCACATCTGGTGTTGCAGTGGAAACACTTTGCTGAACAGTGGAATCAGAATGTCCACTGCTTTCAGAATTTTCTGCATTCAAATTACTATTTCCTTCTTTTTCCAAGACACTAGAAGGATGAGCAACTCCAGTTTTCAGTATATCATTATTATCTGCATAGTCCCAAAGAGGTAGACTGAATTCATCTTGATCATCTGCATCCTCTTTGCTTGGTTCATCATCATCAAGAAACTCTTCTGAACCTGCAAAATCAAAAGAAGATGTTCTTGTAGAAACAGGCACATAGTTCATAGTATTTGTTAGAGTATCAAGATCAAACAGTCTTTCTGGACCAGTTCCTTTGACATTGACTTTGTTTTCCAGAAACTCAACATGCAGATTCTCTTCAATCTTTTGGGTTCTTAAGTTGAATACTCTGAAAGCTTTACTAACCATGGAATACCCAAAAAAATACCCTTCATCAGCCTTTTCATCAAACTTGCCCAGATAATCTATAGTATTGAGAATAGATACATGACACCCAAATGGTCTCATGAAGTCAAGGGTAGGTGGTCTTCCCCTAAACAATTCATAAGGTGTCTTGTTCTTTGTCATTACAACTAAAACCCTGTTTTGCACATAACATGCAGTGTTAACTGCTTCAGCCCAAAAAGTAATTGGCAATTTGGAATCGGCCAACATGGTTCTAGCAGCCTCTATCAGTGTCCTGTTCCTCCTCTCAGCAACACTATTTTGTTGAGGAGTTCTAGCCACACAAAATTCTCTTTTAATACCTTTATTTCTGCAAAACTCATCCATAACTCTATTCTTGAATTCGGTTCCATTGTCACACCTAATGATTTTAACTTTCATATCATATTGGTTTTCTACCTCTGTGATAAATATCTTGAGGATGCCAGTTGTTTCATCCTTAGTTCCAAGAAAGAAAACCCATGTAAATCTGCTAAAATCATCAGTCACCACTAGACAATATTTCTTTAGATTCAAGCTGCTCACTGATGTAGGACCAAACAAGTCCATATGTAACATTTGAAGTGGGTGAGCAATAGAGTTAACCAACTTTGACCTGCAAGAAGCTCTGTGTTGTTTGCCTTTAAGACAAGCCACACAGGTTTGATCATTTTCAAATCTTTTCTGAGGTAGACCTCTCACTAAACCATCTTTGACAATCTTGTTAATGGTTTTGAAGTTAACATGACCAAGTATTCTATGCCATAACATGGATTCATCCACTGTGGCCTTTGCAAGCAAGCAAGCATAATCATTTCTAGCTAAAATGTTGTTCATATCAAAGCTATAGAGATTGCCTTTTCTAGGAACTTTAAGAAGAATCTGACTTTCATCAGGCATCTTAAAATCCTTAGAGAGAACAAAGCACATATCTTTGGTAAAAAGAACATTGTTCATCTTATCACACATTTGTGACACACTAAAAAGATTGTACTTGAGCTCTTTTACATAGTACACAGGTTCAAAGTCCAAGTTACCAGTTTTAATAACACCTTTACCAGCAACCTTTCCATTTACTCTACCTCCAAAGCTGACATACTGTCCATCATAATGCTCAAAATCTGAAAGATAGGACTTGTTGCCAGTCATGTGCCTTGAACACCCACTATCTGTATAACCTTGATCTGACCTTTTTGTCCTTGGATGTTCCTGCACATATGAGTAAAGAGTTAGTTTCCTTTGGGGACCCAAGCCATGATTGACTTGGATCTGCCTCGTGTATCAATATAGTTAAATCTATCAAAGGTCATTGATACACCATTGGGATTGGTTGTAGAGGTATTTCCTTTAGGTTTCCATTCCCAACGTGCTGAGGCCTTCACAGCATTGTCCATGTCCCCCCTTTTCATATTTAAAACCCTTGCAGTGGTAACTTTTGAATGAGTAGTGGTAACTGCTGGTTTCTTTTCAGGTACCCACTGTTGATTATTGTTGGAATCACTCCTAAACAGTATTTCAAGTATTTATATTTCATATGTAATAGGTAGCTTTATTATGGCCTTTATGTTTGTTTAAGGTCAAGCTTATGTAGAAGGCCCATAAGCTTAGGCCCAAGCCCACATAAGAAAGGATGGGAACTAGGAGTGTTGCCCTAGGTTCCCTCCTATAAATACTCTTGTAAACCCTCATTTGAGGGTTGGTTTTTCAAGTTTTCTCTTTCACATTCACCTACGCATAACCGGTCATAATATTGTTTGTGTGTGTGTTAGATCTTGTTCAATCGCCTTCATCTCTTTCTCTATAACTTGTGTTTGTAAAACTAGTGACCTAACAGTGGTATCAGAGCCAAATAGTTGGGTGTACTCATTTGTTTTTGAAGTTTTTTTGGTTTTGGGTCTTACGCGTAAGGTTAACGCATTCTTTAGCTATCTTAAAAACTTGTTTTTTACACTTTTTAATCCAAGATTCTTGTACTTTCAACGTTTTAAGGTGTTAAAATACTTGTTTTTGGCAAAAAGTTTCAAACTTTATGCGTGGATCATTGTTTTTGAACTAGTTTCTATTCGTGTGTGTATTTCTACGGATAACTGTTTTGAGTGCTTTGGATCATCAAGTTTCACACTTTTGTGTTATTTTGGTGTTATTGAAGCTATTTCATCACACAAAAACTGGTTTAGAAACAACTTTGGGCAAAATCAAAATTACGAGTAATCCTACGCGTATCAAAACCCTAAAATTACGCGTAAGATTTTCCTTGGTTTGATCTTCAATTTTCTGGTTTATTCCGTGTTTTCTTACTTGGATAAGTCTGAAAATACGTCGACTTTGGATATCTTTTGCACTGTGAAGTGTAAAAGATCGTTTGGGCAAAAACCCTAAAATTACGCATAAGCATAAGCTTACGCGTAGAAATCCTACGCATAAGATTCACTTTACGCGTAAACTAAGGTCTACGCATAAGGTAATCCTACGCCTACGTTTCTACGCCTAACTTTTGTCTACGCATAACTTTAGTGTTTTACCTACTTACGCGTAAGCTAAAACCTACGCGTAACTCCTCATTGTTACGCGTAACTTTTGGTGTTTTTACGCATAAGTGATACTTGGTTCTTGTCTTTTCTACGCCTAAGGACACTTCATCAACAAAGGTTCATTCGACTACAAAGATCCATTTTTACCACACAAGTTTATCATCATGTCTCAACCACCATACTCTAACTATTTCCCTCACACTTATAATCATCAACAACAACAACAATTAACTCCACAACATCAACAATGGAATCAACAACAAGCTATTTATCAACAACAATTTAATCAGCAACATACTCCACAACTTGGTGCAATTCCACAACCACAAATGGTTCAACCACCACCAAGCCTTCAAGTTCAAACCTACACAACTGATTTCAATCAACATCCATGAAGGAACACTATGAAGGAACCCACTTGGTTTGCAAAGATGTGTGAAGCTTTAAGCAGCCAACAATCAATTCATGAAGCTGGATCACTTGATAGACCTATAATGCTCACTCAAGGAAACTACGATCAATGGGTGATAAGGTTCTTTAGGTTTTGTGATCTAAAGAAGCCACATGGAAAGTTCTTAAAGAAGGTTATCTTGGAAGGTCCATTTGAGATGCCTACTGTCATTGTACCTGGAGATCCAACTGCTGTTCCACCAAGAGATGAACAAACCAACATTGCTACTGTTGCAGATTTAAATCCTACAGAACTTCTACACTATGAAGCTGATGAACTTGCAATGGAATACATCCTCTTAGGATTACCAAACCCAATTCTTCGTAGTGTTGATGCTCAAAAGACTGCACAAAAAATGTGGGATCATATTCGTCTTCTTATGGAAGGATCTGTACTCAATCAGGAGGATTTGGAATCCAAAATTTACTTGGCTTATGAACACTTCATGATTGAACCTGGAGAGACACTAGAGTCCTATCATCATCGATTTTCAGACATCATCAATGATTTGGATAAACACAACATCATCATGCTAAGAATTGCAGTGAATACTAAGTTCCTGAGTAGTCTTGGTCCTGAATGGGAGAAGTATGTCATCTTTCTCCGTCAAGCGAAGAATATGCATCATTCTACTTATGGACTGTTGTACGATTACTTAAAGCCTCATGAAAAGGAAGTTGATCGGGAAAGGATTCTCCGTGCTCAACTTGCTAAACAGTCACATCCGGATAATCAACAACTTGCCTTGTATGCTCAACAGAATTATCCCTCTCAACCAGCAACTCAACCAACTGCTTCAAACACACCTTCACAGCCACAACCTCAACAAAATCAATTGGTTCCATACAGCAACAATGCTCAAGCATATGTCAGTGAAGCGACTGAGGAAACAGATCCGTTCGAAGCATTGCAACAAGGATTTGTGATGATTGCTAATGCTTTTGACCGTTACACCAACAAATCCAACAATCGTATTCGTTCCTCATCTAACACACGGACTCAAGCTATTGTGAACAATGGACGTGTTGAAGTTCAGACTCGTGATTATGGTCGTCAGATGGGCGGTGGTCAAGGGTTTAATGCTGTGGGTAGGAATAACAACAGAGCTCAAGTGGTGGAACAGGGAAATGCTCAGAATCGGTTAAATGGTCTTCGATGCTACAACTGCAATGAGAAGGGACACCTGGCTAATGCATGCCCAAAGCCAAGGACTAGGGGCAGTGCTTATTTCAAAGAGGCTTTACTTTTGGCTCTTAAGGATGAAGCTGGTGGATCTCTCACAGACAAAGAACAGAGCTTTATGGCAGATGCAGACTCGGATGATGATATGGAGGACTTGCAGGCCAATGCAGCTGTTATGTTGATGGCTAATATGCAAGAGTTACACATGAGTGAAACAGGCCCAGTGTATGACACTGATGGCTTGTCTCAGGTGATACAGATCATTCTCTGGATTGTTGATAGCGGATGTTCCTGACACATGACAAGCAACCTTAAACTGTTATCAAACTTTATTGCAAAGTTCATTGGCACTGTCAGATTCGGGAACGATCACTTCGCAGCTATCATGGGCTACGGATATTATGTTAATGGGAACATCGAAATCAGCAGGGTTTACTATGTGGAAGGCCTCGGTCACAATCTGTTTTCAGTAGGTCAATTTTGTGATGGAGATTTGGAGGTTGCTTTCAGGGAGAAAACTTGTTTCATCCGTGATCTACAAGGAAACGACCTTATGTATGGCTCGCGTAATTCTAGTCTCTACACTATCTCTATGCAAGACATGGTTGCTTCCTCTCCCATTTGCTTACTTTCAAAGGCAACATCTACAAAATCCTGGCTATGGCACCGTCGTCTCTCACTCTAAACTTTCTAACCATCACCAACCTTGCTCGACACAAACTCGTCGAAGGACTCCCACGATTCCGGTATTCAAAAGATCACCTTTGCTCAGCCTGTGAACAAGGGAAAAGCACTCGTGCTCATTTTCCTTCAAAGGTGGAACACAGCTCTCAGCATGTGCTTCATCTTCTTCACATGGATTTGTGTGGCCCAATGCGCGTGCAAACGATCAATGGCAAACGCTACATCTTAGTAATTGTCGATGACTACTCACGATGGACTTGGGTCTACTTCCTTCGTAGCAAAGACCAAGCACCACAAATGATCATCACCTTTCTCACAAAAATACAGGTTCAGCTCCGCAACACCGTCAGGATAATCAGAACAGACAAAGGAACTGAATTTGTTAACAAAACCCTTCGTGAATTTTATGAGAAAGTGGGAATTCAGCATCAAACATCTATTGCACGTACACCTGAACAAAACGGAGTTGTTGAAAGACGAAACCGAACGTTAGTGGAAGCTGCAAGAACAATGTTAATCAATGCTAAACTTCCAGATTACTTATGGGCAGAAGCTGTATCTACTGCATGCTATACTCAAAACCGTTCTATGATCACAAAACGCCACAACAAAACACCTTTCGAGCTTGTCCACAACTATAAACCGAACCTCAAACATTTTCATGTATTTGGATCCCTTTGCTATCCAAATAATGATCGTGATGATTTTGGAAAGCTCAAAGCCAAAGCTGATATTGGAGTCTTTATTGGATACTATGACAATTCTAAAGGTTTCCGAATCTGGAATCGTCGAACTAAGGAGGTAATGGAAACGATTCATGCTCATTTCGATGAACTCACGGACATGGCTTCTGAGTATAACAGCTTAGAACCCGGTCACAACCGTTTAAACTTCCCTCAACCCCCATCATCAGCTGAAGAAAGCCCTCAGCTAACTCGTCAACAAATGGAAAGGTTATTTGCTCCTCTGTTCTGTGACGATATTGATGAACGTGGTCATGGTGTATCCGCTGTTTCCGCTGCACAACCTGATAATATTCATATACCTGATACACCTGCTACAACAACTACTGTTGAAGATGCACCTACACCAGTTGACTCCAACACAACAGTTGAACACACCGCTTCCAACAATGATGAACCAGCTGATGATATTCTGAATGAAGTACCCCCACCTGCAGATTTTGATCCAAATGCGTTCTTCAACCCGTTTGCAAATGAGACTGCTGCACCAGATGTCGCGGAATCTTCAACAAACCATTTGAATCCTCAGAATCTGCACAATGTATACCAACATCAACCCTCTACACATAGATGGACAAAAGATCATACTCTGGCTAACATTATTGGCAACCCGAATCAACCAGTCGTTACAAGACAACATCTTCACTCAGATGGTGAACATTGCATTTATGCACTCACTGTCTGCCAATCTGAGCCTAAAAACATTAAAGATGCAATGACAAAAGACAACTGGATTGAATCCATGCAGGAAGAACTCAACCAATTCAAACGTCTTGAAGTATGGGAACTGGTTGAAAGACCAACAGGGGTCTACGTCATTGGTTTAAAATGGATTTGGAAAAACAAATTGGATGCTGAAGGGAATGTTATCCGAAACAAGTCACGGCTAGTTGCTAAGGGTTATCGTCAGGAAGAGGGAATAGACTTTGAAGAATCTTTTGCTCCGGTTGCTCGTCTTGAGGCTGTTTGGATATTCCTCGCGTTCGTAGCTCATATGAATATGACGGTCTATCATATGGATGTCAAAATAGCGTTTCTCAATGGACAACTAAAAGAAACGGTCTATGTCAGCCAACCAGATGGATTCGTTGATCCTGAGTTCCCGAACCATGTCTACAAACTGAACAAAGCTCTTTATGGTCTCAAACAAGCCCCTCGGGCATGGTACGATAAGCTATCATCTTTTCTCATTGCCAATAATTTCACCAAAGGCTCGGTTGACCCAACTCTTTTTATACAATATCACGGGGCACACATCTTAATTGTTCAAATTTACGTGGATGACATCATTTTTGGGTCAACACATAAAAAGTTTTCAATCGATTTTGCAAAACTAATGAAGAAAAATTTTGAAATGTCCATGATGGGTGAACTTACGTTCTTTCTAGGACTGCAAGTTCATCAATCACCCCGTGGTATTTTCTTGAGTCAGTCCAAATATGCCCTTGAACTGTTAAAGAAATTTGGAATGACAACCTGTGATACTTATGCCACACCAATGGCTCATACCAAGAAGTTAGATGCTGATTTACATGGGAAATTGGTTGACCCTACCAAATACCGAAGTATTATTGGGTCCCTCATGTATCTAACAGCTAGCAGACCTGATATTGTCTTTGCCGTTTATCTATGCTCCCGTTATCAGTCGCGACCAACTGAAACCCACCTCTCTGAGGCTAAAAGAATCCTCCGATACATCAAGGGAACCATTAACTTGGGGATCTGGTATCCGAAGGATTCTGGTTTTGAACTAATCGCTTTTTCAGACGCTGATCACGCAGGATGCTTAGACTCAAGAAAAAGTACTTCAGGAGCTCTACAATTTCTCGGTGATAAACTGGTGTCTTGGCAATCAAAGAAGCAGGATTGTACATCGCTGTCATCAACCGAAGCAGAATATGTAGCCATATCCGCGTGTTGTGCTCAAGTCATTTGGATGAGAACACAACTCAAAGACTATGGTTACGTATTTGACAGAATCCCGATGTACTACGACAATCGGAGTGCCATTGCAATCTCGTGCAACTCAGTTCAGCACTCGAAATCAAAGCACATCGATCTACGCTATCATTTCATCAAGGACCACGTGGAACAGGGTACCTTTGAATTATACTTTGTGGGTACTGAATACCAATTGGCAGATCTGCTCACCAAAGCCTTGCCTCCCGCTAGGTTTAATGAGTTGGTCCACCGGATTGGTATGAGGTGTTTGACTCAAGAGGAATTGGATGACCTCTTAAAACAGTCTTAAAAACCTGTCAAACACCAAAACATCTTTTGTAAATAAATTTTTCAAAAACAAAATACAAAAATATAAAATCCGATAAAACAACAAAAATATTCTCCTAATCTATCTTTCTTTCAACATGGCAAGTACATTTCTTCCGTCAACACTTTAATCTTTCAAAATTCAGTATTTTTTCCGATCAAGTGTTGAGGGGGAGAAAATAATCTATTAACTGTTTCAAAACATCTGTGTACTTGCATGTTATCTTATCTCGGTTGAATCTTTTACAAATGGTGGTACATTTTCTGGTTCAAAGACACTCCTCGGACTTAAATTAATAACCCTTCATTATTTTCTCAAGTCGAGGGGAAGTGTCGTCAAGTGTCTTTCTTAAAATCTTTGTTTGATAACCAAAACGGAAGTTAAATGGCTTTGGATGAATAAGAAAAAGGTGGAGGGACCAAAACTGTCAAAACTTTAAAGTTACTTTAAATAAAATACCCTACCAACCTCATTAACTTCATCTCATTTATTATCTTACCAAACATAATCCACGATCCATAATTGTTTGACAAATCCGTGTTTCAGATCATCAATTTGTAAGTGATTTCGTGTTTATAACAAGTTTTTAAGCAATGGTTTTGAATTTTTCAAAAATCCAACGGTTTAATCTTGAGTTATCATCATTTTTGTGTCTTACGCGTAAGCACAAGAACACCAAATCATGAAAGGGTGTTTATGGTTAAAAGGGCTGTGTCAAAACGTTCTTAAAACATCAATGATACATTTTTAATCATCAAAACGCACCCAGAAACACGAATTGAGTATATTTGAAAACTAGGGTTTATGCGTGGATTTGGGTTTTTCCAAATGAGAACGTTTTTGGTGAAAAAGATTGTTGTATAAGGTTATTATCAAGTTGAATTGATTATATCCAGGCCCAGATTACACCCAGAAACACTAATAATTCATGAAATGGAAATTAGGGTTTTATGTTCATACGGTTTGGGTACTTTTGATTCTTGACACTTTTGATGTTAAAACTTGACCAAAACAACTCTATATGCTTCTTAGTCCTACCAGAACCACTTTAGTGCATAATCCATGGCTAAAATTCATACGCGTAGAATTAGGGTTTAGACTACGCGTAAGATTTTCTACGCATAACTGACAAACTGTTCAAATGTGTTTTGATCTGTCATAAAATGAATGTTATGTGTTAATCATTGATGATATGATGCTTTGTTTCAGGCTTGCTACACTTAATATTCAGAATCAAGGTTGTTGTTACTCTACGCATAAGGATCACCTTATGCGTAGCTTGTTATGCGTAAGATTAGTCTTACGCGTAGCGTCTACGCATAAGGTTCTACATATGGGACTACGCGTATCCTGTGAAGGATATGCGTAAACAGTGACCTCTACGCATAAGGTCAACTCTTACGAGTAGCCTTACGCGTAAGGTTAATATATGCCTACGCATAAGCTCTACGCATAAGGTCCCCTTTTCCTACGCGTAACACTTCTTACGCGTAAGTTGGTATCCTACGCGTAAGTCTACGCCTACGCATATATCATTCCTGTCTACGCATAACTTTACCAATCCTACGCATAAGCCGAGATCATACCTTCTTTATGAATTGTTACGTGTACAAACTTGTAAATAAACTAATCATATCATCACGAATCCAAAAATGTCACTAATAAACTTAAATCGTTTGATATGATGTGAACAATATGTGATAAAATAAACTTTAAAACTTAAAGTTAACTAACTCACGAAACATTTCACGACATCATTAAACTATTGAACATACAAGTGACTTAGGACTCGTAACAATCATTTTCACTGTACATTCAATAACTAGACAATAAGACCTTCTGTTGACTAACATTATGTCTTTCGATATGTTGGTTCTTTTGGCTAATGTTATTTCAGATCACGACATGGCTGAACAAATGAATGTGGATGCATCTGAAGTTCTCTCCATTGCTGATATTTATCCTCATGGCTATCCAATGAAGATTGGAAAGAATAATCTCCGTGTTGACTTTGACACCCTCACTTGCTCAGAATCTTCGTGTCTAATTGCTATTGATATTCTGAGGACTCATCCGTATCAGAATATGCTCACTCACTCTGCAACTGTTCCTGAGATCTACAGCCAACAGTTCTGGAACACTATGGAAAGGGTCAAAGGACGGACTGCTGTAACAGTGACTCTTAACCACAAACAAGTCACCATTACACCTGCAGACTTAAGGGTTGCTCTCCTAATTCCTGAAGTCAATCCAACCAAACTATATGCCACACCTGCTGAAGAGCTAATTCTCCAATTCTTAATCGATATCGGTTATGACGAGGCTACAAGAGTAATCACCAAGCATTCTCACGTAGAGCTTAAGAGTATTCCTCAACCCTGGAGAACTCTCTACATAATCATCACCAAGTCTGTTTCTGGTCGTGACAGTGGCTATGAGCATCCTAAGCTCATGGAACTGCAAATATTTTGGGCATTGGTCAACATGAAACACATCGCTATCGAAGCTCTGATCTGGGATGAAATGATGTCATTTCTCAACAAACTTGGCTCAAAGATTCCCTTCATCAGATACACTAAACTGTTGATCCAGAGAGCACTTGGACTTCATCCTGATATTCCCAAGAGGCTCAATGACCCCGACAATCACGATATGTTGACGGAACCTATTCTATCTGTCAGAATCAAGGAATCGTCTACAAAGAAACAAGGTGCTGTGTTGCCAGATTTCCTTCTAACTGAAGATGTCAGAAAGCTCGAAACGTACCAAAGGTATCTGGAAGCAGTTAGACAAGGCAAAGTTGGTCATCTCGACGAAAAATCTTCTGGAACACCTGTAAGAAGAACCAGAAGAGGAAGTGCAGGAAGCACAACAAGTACTGTGAGTCAAAGGAAGTTTCCTAAAAGGAATCCTCCTTATAAAAGGATTGTTCCCGTAAAGGAAGCCGAACCTATTCCCACACTTGAACCACAGAGACAACTTAAGGACGAGAGCTCTGAAGATACTGATTCAGATGAAGAGTTTCATTACTCTGCAACTGCAACCGAAACACCTGCCTCAGTAGCAAAACCTCCAAGTCCTCCAGCTGTCCAAGAAAAAGGGAAGACTCCACAGCAATTGTACCCTATGATGAGAGCTCTGAGGATACTATTGTGTATGATTTTGAGAAACTGGAAACTGAGAAAGAAAAGTCTAGAGATGACGAGGATGATTATACAAAGTTTCTTCTATACAGTCCAACACACTCAAAGGAGAAAACTTCAGAAACTCCTAAGGACAAGAAGTCTCCTCATGTCTCCTCATCATCAGACTCTTCATCTCATTCATCACCACCACCATCAACGAATTCAACCAGATCATCATCCAAATCAGTGAAGAAACCACCTAAATCTTGGATTTCTCAGACTCATCAAAAGATTGTGAAAGCTGTCCAACAAGTCAGAAAGAAGGACATACTTTACAGAAAACTGAATTGGTTTGCTGACTAGATTCAGTACTTAAATGACGAGAAAGACAAGATGCAGAAAGAAAGGGAGTTTGTTCAGAAGTTCATGAAGAATCATCGTAAAGAGGAACTGAACGAAATGATCGAAGGTTACACTAACAAGTACCTTCAAGATATCGTTCCTAAAGTCCAAAAGGAACTGGAGAAGACAGCTAGAGATCATACCCACAAGTTTCTCCTCGACACTGCCCCCGGTGTGACTAGAGAAGTATTTTCCAGACAACTCACCCCTAACATCGTCGCATTGGTTAAACATACAATGGCCAAAGAAGCTGATCTCTCTGAATCTGAGTTAATCGCTAAACTAGTGATGCAAATGTCAAAGCGATCTGGAAGGTTTACTTCAGAGGAAGCTAAATTTTTCGAAGGTCTACTTGCCTTTCAACTCAGATCATCATGCAAGGAGTCAGCCGATCAAACCAAACGGCCAAGAGATGACGATAATAAGGATAAACACTCTGCACCAAAACGTCAGAAGCAGTCTGGTGAATCTTCTTCGATGCCACCTCCTCAACAACGGACTTCTTCTCAACAAAAGTCTCCTCCATCTCGGTCTTCTACTGATAAACCTCGGGACGATTCCGAGTTACCACCATTGACTCAGAAAACCGGTGATCACTTTGAGTATACGGGTGGTGACGATGAAGAGGTCCTTGAGCCCCGACAACAACCCACCTCACCTAAACAAGTGCAAAAACCAAAATCATCATCAAGGCCTTCTAAACAGAAGAAGAAGACGACTCTGACTGACGTCGTATCATGGCTTGATGACGATAAAACTGCAGAATTTGATTGGTTTGCTACTCTTGTTAACAACACTCCCTACCCTGAAGAAGGTCAAGAATTGGTAGACGGTAGTACCTTGGAGCATGCAAAGATTTTGCAAGAAAGATTCCGTGTGAAGAAGATGACGAAATCCGAGTTGAAGCGCATCAAGAATGAAGCATTCCTTCTCTTGAAAAACAGCTCGGAAAGTGCAATCGAAGTTGAATATCACCTTGAAAACATTGCTCGAGCCATGTCTAACAACATGGATTGGCTCAACCCAGAAGCAAACATCGACTTCACTAAACGGGACAACCCTCCATATTACACTGACTGGACCAAACCTCTACCAACAATCGGCCAACCAGATGAACCAAGGATTCCCTTCAGATATTTCTTCAACAAAGACCTGGAATTTCTTCTCCATGGTGGCGATGGTTCAAGGAAATACGCTACATCATTGACTCTTCCATTCCCAGCAGCTATCTACTCGAACTGCAAAGCCATCGAGGAATGTGCCAATCACTTGTTCTCCGACAATGTGCAAGCATACGACCGAGATGCATTGTATGGGATTCATCATTGGCCAGAACGCCGACGAATCTACTACCGAAGCTGCCAGGTACAGAAGTCACAACATGAAGTGTTTAGTACTAAAAGTATTGTTGCCATCCAACATGTTGGTCTTTCATCAAAATGGGACTACACCTTTCTCAAGAAGATTGTGGTCAAAAGACAAGATGAAAGAGACTATGCATTCTCTGAAGCTGACTTTGAGAATTTGAACATCAACGATATTGAAGACATGTACCTTGCCAAAGTTCTAGGTCGCATGAGACAATTTCCAACTGAAGTACAACGTGAATTCATCAAGTCACTCCTCATCTTCATCAGACGCATAGTCATCAAAGAACGTGTTGAAGATCTTCAGCTTGTCGTTGAATCTTATCAGAAACGTGTAAACTTCACTCCACCACAGCTTGATCTTCCTGACATCAACCAGCTTACACATCTTACGCTCATCAGCAAACCTTTCGGCGTCGTTTACCGCAGTGAACTTCAACGAAACTGCTTAATGACGTGTGACGATCTTCACAAATTTGGGGATCACACTTTGAAGCTGGTAAGGGATGGATTGGCTTATCGGTTGAAGGATATACATGAAAAGATTGGGAACCCAAAGCGATGGAACTCTAAGGACAGAAGGGATGTGAGAAGGATCATCAGAATGATTGATGAAAGGTTGTTTAGAAGAGATCAGTTCAGACGATTGGAGAGCTATGTTGGTGGACGACCCAGGATGAACATTACCGGCTTTCAACGCCCGGTTCGCACTCCTGGAAACATCACTGGGCTTCCCGGTACTCCTTGAATTGTTTCTATTCACTATATATATTTGGATGCATGATATAATATGTCAACGGCTTGTGCACACATAACAGTGTACAACCCGTAATTGTCAAGAAAGGACCCTGTGGTACGCCTCAGTGCCACAATCCTTATAAAAGGAGCGAAAGCTTCTTATTTTTGAGTAAAACCTATCAAACCTTTCACTTTTCAAGGTTTTGCTCAAAAAGACAAGTACTTCCCCATATGATTTTTCAAAACCTCAACCGTTTATATCACTAGTTGAGGGGGAGTATTTGATTTAAAACTTTGTTCACAAATTTTTCATAGTGGTCATCTTCCCGCAACACTCAAAATGGTCATATTTATTCTCAACCGTTCAAAAATAACATTTTTATATGCCATTTTGGAGGGGGAGAAAATTGTGTGATAAGAAATATGTTGTGCAAAAATGCAAATGAATCTGTGCACCTCAGACTTAACCAATGAATTGACGGTACTAAACTGTTTGTAACTCGAAAAGACTTGTCCTGGACGGGTAATAATTTCAAGCTAGTTCGCTAGTAATGTAAACGTGTCTATCAAAGGACTTGTCAAAGTAGAAAGTACCATTCGAGAAACTTTTGATAGACATGAACTCTGACGGGTTTGACAACCTTCCAAGGTTCGTCTACACCTTCAAGGTAGTTATTAGAGCTAGTTGTCACCTAAAAACTAACAATGTAACTCTATAACTATTCAACGTAACCGTGTCTCGCGGGAGATTGTCTATCTTCAGTGGATCAATTCAAAAAGTGCGCGCTCTTTCCTCACTGTGCATTTAACCATTAAAACTATTAAGCACATGTGGAGGGGGAGTATTTATGCAAAACATCACCTCTCACTGTGGTTCAAACATGTTTTTCATTAACAACCCCTTTGAGAGATATTTTAACATACAGTGGTTTTAATGGCAACATAGGTTAGTCATGGAGTTATAAGGTGACTAAGGTTAGGAATAACCGTCCTATGATCCGCCAGAGCCGGAGGGATCTACCCAAGGACACTACCATTTAGTTAGTGTTAGAAGTCCTTAGGAATGATTATAAAAAAGGAGAAAATGAGAATCGGAGAAAGAAGGAGTTGAAGAATCAAAAAGAAATGTAAAGTAAAGGGTGAAAAGAAATAGCCCTCCAGATTATTCAACTTAGGGCAGACACCGGGTTCAATTCATATGCTACTGGCTGTCACTTAGTGACACCGGTATTGAAGATTAAAAGTCGTCATGGACCCAGTGACGCATGCACTAAACCTTCTTAGCCACTCAAGTTTCTCTCAACAGAAGCTTGTTTCATTCTCACAGGGAACCTTACGTAAAATATTGGCTTTCTCTTAGAGATCGCTGGTATTGAAGAAGGAGACCTTCTCCCTAGTCTCCGCTCAGGAAAACCAAAACGCACTATTGAGTCTAGAGCCACGAGATTCATCAAAAGATCTCTTAGGAACACTTGACATTTAATCACTTGATGATCAACAAATAAGATCATCAGTGGTTCATATCGAGTCCTTCACAGATCTTAGCAATCTGTCGAGAACATTTATGAGAGGTTCACATCTGTGATCCTTAGTGATTGAATGGAAACTCCTGCCAGGGTCAACATCAAACAGCCCTGACAGCAGGTCACTTCGGTAACTCCCCGTGGATTACGCGGAGTGTGTCTCAAACGGTCTACAGTCGTGAGGTGATGCTTCGGTGTACCTCAGCGACTCATCTGAACTGTAGATGTACTTCGGTACATCGCGTTATCTCACTTGTGGGACTCCAGTTCAGGAACGGCCTTTGTAAGAATTAGAGTTGTGTTTTCACACTATGCTGTTAAAACTCTCGAAGTTCAAACTTGTAAGTGCCGGAAACCGCTTATTACTAACCGTTTGAAATGTTTTTCTTCTTATGGAAGCTCCGGAGCAGGATGATCGTGCTGATTCTTCTCATGCTCACGCCAACATCATCACTAATGGAAGTTCTATTCTAAAGCAACACAACTGTCAGAATGATTCTTCGTCAAACCAAAGAATCTACAAAGTTAAAGACTTAGAGAACTTCATCAAGTATTGAATTCCAACGTCATAGAGCGTGTGAGCATGTTGAAGAATGACGAGGAGACACTGGAGCAGCGAAGCAGACCTGAGGCAGACTGATGCAGACAACAACATACTATCACTTTCACCACAAAGAACAATGATCTAAGAACAAAGTTAAAGATGACGTCGAAGCATAACTGTTCAAAGATAACTATCTCTCTACACTGGGGAGATGGTTCAAGTCAAGGCAATTCCTCTCACAAGAAAGAAGAATGTCAGAAGACGTCATAGCTACTATTACATCAACGCCTTCACCGTTTACATTCATATATACTTGAGGGGGAGATTGTTGGAATCACTCCTAAACAGTATTTCAAGTATTTATATTTCATATGTAATAGGTAGCTTTATTATGGCCTTTATGTTTGTTTAAGGTCAAGCTTATGTAGAAGGCCCATAAGCTTAGGCCCAAGCCCACATAAGAAAGGATGGAAACTAGGAGTGTTGCCCTAGGTTCCCTCCTATAAATACTCTTGTAAACCCTCATTTGAGGGTTGGTTGTTCAAGTTTTCTCTTTCACATTCACCTACGCATAACCGGTCATAATATTGTTTGTGTGTGTGTTAGATCTTGTTCAATCGCCTTCATCTCTTTCTCTATAACTTGTGTTTGTAAAACTAGTGACCTAACAATTATTATTAACCTTTTTAGCTTGAAAGGTTCTTTTTCCTGTTTGTGCAGATTTTGTTAAACTTGTTTTGAAGTTCGCACTTTTAACAGGTGACTTAGGGTGACCAGTGTTAACAGTTTGTGCAGTGGTAAACATTTTGAGGCCACTTCTAAGTTGAACTGCTCTTGGGACCATTTTGCAATGAGAATTAAGGTGTACATTATGTTGATACCTATTAGACTCCACCCTTTTATACCCATAGACTTCCCTTCTCCCAACATGATAGTCACAATAAGCATGTAAATGATCAAAACTACCATAGATATAGCATGCCTTATTGTTCATAACAAAATCACTACCTAGTTGTTGAGATTTAACATGATTCCAACTCCTCTGGTTACCCCTAGGAGTTGTAGGCTTGTTCCTATACATCTCAGCATACCTTACAGTTGGTATAGGTTTATTAACTGGTTTCCTAGGTTCCTCTGTAACATTATTAACAACTTTTGGGATAGAAGTCTCTACATTCTTTTTAACACTCTCATCTACAATAGATGAGTCACTAGCACTCTCAAAAACATCATTATCAAGCTTACTTTCTTCCTCACTCTTCACAACTGTGTCTTTTAAAGGACCATATTCTCTTTCAAGATCCTTAAAATCCTCTATGCCTGTATGAGCTAAATCTATACCTGGAGGTGAATGAACACCCCTTAGTGGTGGAGGCGCAGTATTATAACCCATACCAGACTTAGCTTTATTAAATATTTGAGCATTCCAAATTTTATCAATTGACTCAGACTGATGATAACATGTGTCTACAGTTAAATTGACATTTTCAATTTTCTTTTGAAGTTTTTCAAGCTCCTTTTGGTATGCTTCATTCACAGCAGTTGTATGTTCTACCTCTCTCCTAAGAAGAATCATATCATCATTATAATTTGACTCATTTGCCTGATAGTGCTCTATTTGTTTTTCTAAAACTGCCCTGGCTCTCCTAAGATTAGCCACATTATAATTAGCAGTGTATAACTCTTGTCTTTCATTAGAATATAAGTCATTAAGTCTTTCAACTTCTCTAGCAGCCCTACATGTTTTAGAGCAACATTCAGAGTTTTGAACCTCAGAGTCAGAGAAAGCCATAAGAGCAACTTCAGCAGAAACAAGAGCAGCAATCGTGTGTTCTTCTTCAAGATCATCAGCCATGAAACTCCAAACATAGCTCACACCATCAATAGCCAACATTGCCTTTGGTTCTTCCACAGTTGGTCCCTTCTTTTGCTTGTACCATGTAGTTCTATTGTCCTTGGTCTTTGGTCTTCTACATTCTCTAGCAAAATGTCCAAACTTGTGGCAGTTAAAGCACTTCACTTTCTTCTTATCAAAGCCTACAGTATCATCACCATTAATGTGGATAGGCTTGCCAGTCTTCTTGTAGAATTTCTTAGCCGTCATGCTAAGAAGAGCTATCTGCCATTTTATATCCATCTCCTCCAAATCATCTTCATCGATTTGCTCTATGTCTTCATGAGTTAAGAGAGAGCCATCAACTTGTGTGGAGATAAATGCATAAAAGGTAGGATCTCCAATACTAGCAACCTTCTTCTTTGATCCTGCAGTGGCAATATTCATATTGCCAGTGGAAACTTTAGAACCTACAGTGGCAATATCATCATCACTTTCATCTTCAGAATCATCACTGTCAACAGAATTTGACAACAATGCCAAGCTACTAGAGCTTGTACCAAGTTTCCCTGCCTTCTTTAACCTTTGCTCAATAAGTTTGAAGTTGTTATAAAGATCATTGAGCTTCATTGTTTCTATGTCTGTTTTGTTTTCCCAGACAGTAACATTGGTTTGAAACTCTAAAGGCAAACTTCTTAGAAACTTCAAATTGAGGTCTTCCTTTTCTACCTCAATGCCAAACACAGTCAGTTGTGTAACAATCTTCTGAAGTTTGGTGAAAATGCTATCAAGAGAGTCATTGCTTGAAGAAGAGAAGTTTTCATAACTTTGCTTTAACAATGTCATTTGAGTCTTCTTTGTAGCATCATTACCACCTAACACTGAGTAAATCTCTTCAAACAGTTCTTTAGCAGTCTTGAACTTGCTGAATGCAATAATATGGTCTCTAGGAAGAGTCATCAGCAACAGACTTCTAGCTTTAAGATCATTCTTCTTTTGAGCTTTTTCAGCATTTGATTCAGGCACAGAAACTTTCAAAACATCTGTGTCACCAACTTTTGAAGTAGTGGTCACAGATTTGAAAGAATCACCAAGTTGAATGATCTCCCATAGAGCATAGTCCTGTATGAGGAAGTATTGCTCAATCAGTATCCTCCACATCTCAAACTCATTAAGCTTAAGCTTAGGAAGTCTGGGTGTAGAAGAAGATTTTGATTGGTTGTTTTCCATCTCCATTGAATTGAGTGAGTGAGTCAAGCTAATTCCTTGGATCTTCTAAAATAAAATATCATAACCTTCGCTCTGATACCACTTGATGGATCTGGACACTCTCCTTGTGTCAATGATATTTTGTATGATATTATCAAGCAAGCGGAATTTACTTAAGTAATACTTAGAAGACGAATAATATGATGTATTAGAATAAACACAAGTTAACACAAAACTCAAGCTCCAATATTATTAATGAATAATACGAGTGATCTTAACTTATCACTAGGGATACACCTTGAAGCTTTCGTAGGTAATCTTGTAATGTTATACGTACCTAAGACAATGACCTAGGATCTCCTTTTATACAACAAGGAGTCCTTTACAAGATAAGTATAAAGCTAACATAATAGAATATACACAAGATCTATTTTATACTTATCTAGACGCGTTTAACCTTATCATAAACTGATAGCAGTGGTAATGAACAACTTGCAGTGGGAATATGTTTCCACTGCTAGTATTAATCCATGCAGTGTAAACCACAACTATCCGTGGTAACGAATTATTCCCAACACCAAACTTGCTCAGTCTCTACTAATCGAAGAAACAGTCATTATGGACAACCTTGCTCACATGTGCGTGAAGGAGATTGTAGTACTTAGTGGTGTGCTAATTTCTATCAATTCTGATTGTGAAGGTCGTTTCACATCAAGTTTCTGGTCATCACTCCAATAGCCATAGGAACAAGTCTTGGTATGAGTACTGGGTATCATCCACAGACTGTTGGCTAAAGTGAAAGGACCATCCAAACGTTTATGGACATGTTGCGTGTCCGCGTGATCGATTTCGGAAATGGTTGGGGTAGACACCTCCCATTGGTTGGAATCTTTTATAACTATAGCCACGTTGTACGAGGCACTTTATGGTTGAAAATGTCACTCGATAATTTGTCAAATCGAGGTGGGGGATACCCAACTTTCTATCCTAAATTTGTTCTGATCAAAAGCAGAATGCAAATTTTTTTTTTGCGGTCGTTAGAAGGACAGTAATTGAAAATGATGGAAATCTTGGAGATTCCATGATTGGAGACAAAGCTACGCCTAAAAGTCTCACCATGGAATTGTGTGATACGTTTAGTAAACATGGAAAGTTTAATCTTCGTTGTGTTGAAACTTTTCAAGACTCTTACTAGAGTTGGACTAGTGGCTTAGAGACTTGAGCTACCGCCATAACTTAGCTATTCATGACGTTTACATGTGCGTATTTTGAGGTAATGCCTCGCTGTTGAAGGAAATTGTTGTCCCTGCTAGAAGATATCCATATCGAAAAACACCTAAGCTGTGTTGAGGAACCTATCGAAATCATAAATCGTGAAGTCAAATGACTTGAGCAAAGTCGTTTTTCTATTTTTACTGATCGGTGAAAACTGTAAGAAATATCTCGAATTCGCGTGAGAATGTGAAAATGGAATCTTGAGAAAGTATCTATATCTCTTTTCAAATCTAACGGATAACTCGAATTGAATCGCGAGGACGCGATTCCGTTAAGGAGGGAAGTCTGTGACAACTCGCATTTTTCTAGATATTCGTTTCTGAGAAAATTCGTCTATTTTTCATTTACGAACTTTCTTGAGCTCATTTGACGTGAAAACGAAAAAGCTATCTCGCGAAACGTGAAAATTAGACACTACGCGTACCGGCACAACCGTAACCTCATTAAATCATTCGAAGTGATCACTATTTCTATTTGCGAGTAAATAGTCAAAAAAAATACTAATTTTTATTGGAAAAATGATTTCGTGAACAAAGGCGCAAGTTTCGTAATTTTTCGAGTATGTTTGCTAGTCCAAATAAGCCCCGAATCTAATATCTATAAAAGTTTACTGGAATTACAAGAATGGTCCCTGTGATATTTTCATTCTCCCTTCCCTCACCTTTGGTAAATGGCAAGAATGGTCCCTCCAGGAGTATAAATACCCCTATCTCACTCATCCCTCTCATTTTACACACAAAAATTTTCTCACTCTTAAAAACTCCTCTCTCTCTCTCTCTCTCTCTCTCTCTCTCTCTCTCTCTCTTAATATCCGGTCACCGGAATTTTTATCCGGTCATCTTCTCCGGCGAATATGCCGGCCAACTTTTACACCTCCTATACCAAAAGATAGATCGAGAGCTTGTGGTTATTTTTATATGTTGCACGCGCCCCAAAGCTGTCACACGCGACCTACATCTGAGATCCTAGGGTCGGAATTTCTAGGGTTTCTGTTTTTTAAAGGTTGTATATTCGTTTGGGTTGTGTCTGGGAGCCACCACCACCGCCGTGGTTACTGTCGGCCACCACTGCCGCACCACAGCCGCCACAGCCGTCGTCTCCTTCCTTCTTTCTTTTCTTTCTCGTTTCAATGGTAAGCCGAACCCACCTCCTCTATCTCGTTGCTCGTTATTCATTTTTGGTAAACCGATTATGCGTGTTAAAGTTTTCGTGGACCAGATTTTTAAACGAGATTAAAAACGTGTTTTTGTAAAAGATTGATTCGTGTGGTGAGTATTTGAGAAGGGATACTATTGTGATGCATCTGGATCTGATTGCTTGTGTCTCGGATTTGTTTCATGTCTGTGTGATAAGTCTCAGCTTTTTGTAGTGTTCGGATTTAGATTGGTTTAAAAACGTTTTTGGATTTTGTCTCGTGTTGTATAAACTCGCTTTGGTTCTGATGTGTTTATGGTAAATGAGAAGTATGAGTGTGGTCTATTTTGATCTTCGCCAAGCGTGTAAACCTGAAATAGTATTAGACTGCCGTGTTGAGTTGTTTGCATTTGAGTTTGTGTTGCGTTTGTTGGAGTTTGTGTGCGCAAAATATTAAGAGTCCGATGCCCATATTGGGTGTGTTAAATTGGTCACGGGCTGAGCCCAAATAACAAATAAATGGTGTTTGTTTTTAAATAAATGAGAGAGTTTTAATTGTCATAACTTAGTTAATACTTTCGACTAACGTGCTTTACCTGTTTTCTCTCGGTTTATATTGGGAAGTTTCGGATACAATTGTGATTGGGATTGAAATTTGGATACGGATTGTGATTTGGAAATATACGAATTAATATATTGGATTGGTAATATTTGGACTCGGGATTATTGGAATATAACTTTGTCTTGTATTTGGATTTACCTTGGACTCATCGGATTATGATTGGACATTGGGCAAATATTGGACTTGTATCGTTATTGATATTTATTGGATATTGGACACTCTGGACTTATTGAACTTGAAACGAATACAGTATATTAGACTCACTATGAATTTAATATATTTGATTCGCAACAACTATACAATAAGAAAATAATGTCTAATAACCAATGAATACTTTTAATAGTTTTCCATTAAATCGTTGTGAGAAAAATTGAATTGTTAAAGTCCCGATGACTTGGAAACGTTGTATAAATGGACGCGTCATGCCGAATTTATAAAACCCTTCCAAATTTATAAGATTATAAACTCATAAACTTATTGTTTTTTCTTATGAAACCGAAATGATTTCCTAAACCATTTGGGATTTTGGGGTAAATACCGAAACTTACCAATTGAATCATTTATTGAAGAAATTATGTGTCTTTATTATCTTAGCATCTCTCTAGTCATTGTCTTCTCAATTTGAGTCTTGGTCAACTTTATTTTTCTCATAATATATTGGGATATATATTATGTCTTGGTATGAGTTATGTTTGGCGTGAGTTATAACCTTTGGTGTGAGTTACATTTTGGTATATTTTTGGCGTGAGTTGTATGTCGAGTCTTGATTTTCTTACCATCACACGAAACGTTAAAACTAGACTTTTTGAGATATTGATATTGGACTTTTGAAATCTTTGATGCGAGTATTCCACGAAAACTAAAACACGTTGTCCTTCAGAAATTATTTTGCTTTGCTAGTACCGTTGTGCTTTGTACCTTTTTGGATATCGTTGTGCTTTCCTTGTGAGACTGTTGTGCTTTGCTCAATGATGCCAGTTGTGATTCTTGCGTTGCTTTGTATCGAGGTGAGTTCATGGCCCCTACTTTTACTTGCTTTTACACTGTTTTGGGGGAGAATAAATGCTCGTTTTTATTAAATGCGAATGCTTGATTTATTTGAATAAGCTGTTATTACTTGGTTTGATGAAATGTGTGATATGGTTTAAATATGTTTTTATGTGGACACAAGTTCTTGAAAACTGCTTTGATTGGACCTGGAAATGTTTTGTAAGCTATTACGTGCTAGGTTAAGGTTAGAAACCCAAGCGTTATATGTGAGTCAGTAAGTTTCCTAAGGGACTGAGATGAGGGAAGTCACCCTCATCCTATGTACTTCAACGATTTTTGGTGTAATGAATTTTACCGGGGTGAATTAACCCTTTTACCAAAAAAAAAGAAACCCAAGCGTTGTTATGAATTGTTACATCCTGGCTTAGGATGGTGCGAATGTTATGAATAGATCTATTGGGAATGGCCACCCCGTCCGACCATCATGGCTCATGTGGGGGACGTATAACATGTAGATTGTTAGTGTGTTTAGAGATAATCACGGCTCGTGCTATCTAGTGACGGTTTCCTGACTTAGCCTGCGTAATAGTTAAGCTTGCGTGACACTATATTCGTTGTAGTGTTTGATTTTTATAATGGTCCAAGTGGTTGTCTATGAATTGTTTTTGCGGATAAATATTTTAATACTGCGATTTAGGCAGGGTATGCCTCGGTTAAATTGATTTGTTTATGAGAATTGATTTGCACTTGAAAACCTTGTGGTCCACCTTTGTATTCTTTTCCTTAAAGATAAACCTTGTTTTCGCGACATTGTGGGTGTCACAATGATCGAAAGGATCTTTTGAACTCTCAATACTTTTACGAAAACCTATGAACTCACCAACCTCATGTTGACACTTTTAGCATGTATTCACAGGTATTGAGGCGATTGTTTACTTTTGGAGGCACTTAGTCAATGGCATGGCATGGTCATAGACGACTCTGATATTTGTATTTGGGGACCGCTTATTTATTATGGGCCTGTTTTTGCATCAAATTTTATTATAAACTTTGTTTTAGACTGAATAAATGAGTTTTCTTAAGAAAAACCCGTTGTTCTATACTTATGTTGTGATACCAATTAGTAGCACCCAAGACTTGTATGCTTCCGCTAAAACCTGATTTTTGAGGGTATTACATGTTAAAACAAAGTTTTGACAGTAAAGTATTTGTGGCCACTAACCAAGACCTCATAAATGACTCATTTCCGTAGCATTCAAATTCTTGAATGACAGCTAACAAATGCAAGAATATTTGTTCATACCTAGCAAACATAACGATAAGGTATAACTTACAGCCCAAGGCTTCTCAAAAGTAGATGTGTCATGCCTATTGTAACTGGAGTCTTTTTTTTACACGGAGATTGTGATACACCAGTCTTATTCTCATCAAACTTATGTAACGCTGCCCCTTGTCTTGTAAAAGTTGGTCATAACTCAAGTATAAAGATATACGGATCACGAATGTTTGGCATCATATTTTGAGAGTGACAAATAATCAGCTTCTATTGTTTAGCCATAGTTACTATTCGACGCATCCCATTTTAGTAAATTCTAAAGTCCTTATGAATCCAGACACCAAATTACATGGGCCAAACATATAGGATTGTCATATTAACTTTCTACTATTTAGGCGAAGTAATATTCATATATAAACTCTTCTCGACAACCTCATTGGAGCTAAGATTAGAAACAAATTACTTAAAGAAACAGGGTGGCTTGTTCGAACCTTGTGAGTACCTTGAAGAGGGAGAAAAATCTACATCAACAAACTTGTTAATAACATTCTGCGTGTAGTAGTAAAACCTATTGTTACCTCTCCCTAACCTGTAAATGTTTTTTCACCAACTCTAGAAACACCAAGAAAAAAGAGCTACATGAGAAAGCAATAACATTACATCTTAATAGCAGGTAGCTAGCAAGAGAAAGTTAACAAACTATGTGTTGGTTGCAGATGGTAAAATATATATATATATATATAGGTTCAAGCATTTTGTAATTTAAATGGTTAGTCTACATATAATTTATATTGCAACCCTCAAGGATCAACCATCACTTTATCTATTCTCTTACATACAGTTTCCTATCTACAACTTAAGAAATTTAACAAACATTTGATAGAGAAATGTATTTAAATCAAGAACATATGATAGTTTTATATTTGACCCATAACACACTTCTTTTTCTAAATGACCTATTACCAGACCACTTATACATGCCAGTGTGCCACGTATAGTTACAACCAAGTTTGTCAATACATATCACTAATATTAGTTAAATGCCGAACATAACTTTTTGTGGTACAGGTAGTGTGCTTACTTGAACCTTGTAGTCCGAAATCCTAATGACACATTAGATGATTATTGCCACTGCGATGGGTTGTTTCCTACAATGCTCTTATATATTTTACAAAAAAAGACCAAGATAAACATTATGATACATGATCTATATAGATATATGCAGTTAGATTTGATCTACAAATCTCAAGTTGTATAACGACGAAAATAGTTAAACGCTAATGCTAAATGATTCCTTAAGTAGCTAAACACTAAAGCCAACAACTTTTTAAAGTTTTAATTCCAAACGCTAAACACTCCTAAACATTCTTAAATGCTCCTTGCCAAACATACGCTTAGTCTTACATCAAAAGGCGTTGTTATTCACTTTTGCTAACTAACCAGATTGGCATATATACATATAAAAAACAACGATATCAAAAAAACACAAACATGTAATATACCTGTAATGTTGCCAAGAATGGTTGTGACGGCTCAATAGAGGGCCAATCAGGTTGTGACAACTCAATAGAGCGCCAATCATTATCAGGAGAAGCACTGTATTCTGGAACATGGTTGTGGCTGATACTCTGTTGAGATGGGTTTGGAGTGGTATAACCCTTATTCTGTGGTCTGCCCATTTTAACAATGTCAGCCATTGACTTTTGACCAGGAGCACCTGACCAAGCAGATTGATATCCAGAAGATGGTTGTGTAACTGATACAGCATCAGTTGTGCTATAACTTGATTGTTGATAAGAGTCACTATGACATAAAATAAATGTCAACATGTTAAAATTTAGTTAAAGCGACCAAATCCAACCAAGTGAAAACCACCCAAAAATTGATCTTATCCTCAAAATTAAAAAAGAAGACAGGGATACACAATTTAAACTTGAAATAATGATAGATGATGAAACTAAACCAAAATATACACAAAAGCTATATATATGAGCAAATGCATACATATACAGAGAAAACAGTCCAGGAATCATGAAGCTTTTGAATATGGAAGGCAAATATACATAAAAACGGCCCAATATGACAACAACTTGTAATAAAGTTTACTGAATCATTGCCTTAAACAATGAGTCATATATAGATGACATGAGTACTCTACAGGAGTTAGGAGGTTTTTACCTTTGCAAACCACATAGAATGTAAATGCGATGCATAGTAGTATTACCAATTAGTATATCTTATTTTTCCTTATCAATTATATTAAGAATGTGGTTCTAGCATGACTAACCTGTAAGTTGGAGGATTCCAATATGCAGTATGTGGTGCAGCTCTGGGAGCTGGTGTGGCTGAAGCTGTATAAGAACTCGCCCCATTTTCCCTTTTATATGCAGGCTTTCTGTACACTCCACCAGACTCTATAAAATTCAATATGTAAGAGTTCAGCTGGGATATCAGTATGCAATCTTTTTTAGGCTGCACGGAATCATTAACTAAAAAAATGAAAAAAGTTAATAGAGATAGGGCTTTGCTATACGTACTTACAAACTAAATAACAAAACATACTCATTAAATATGACTATAATGATTTATCACTGGAATATAGACAATCTTTAAAATTCTGTAGATAATAGATGGATCGTTTATGTGTGTACAACACATAAGCTACGTTTATAAATTACACAACTCCACCAGTAACTACAAAGCTATATTATCACATGATAGAAACACGGACAACACGGCATTTCACAATCTGAATTTTCCTTAAACTATCATGGATAATGGGTATTTTCTGAATTCCGTTACCAAGAATGGCATCAGTCACAATCAAACTCTTTAACGTAGTGCAACCAGTTAAAGATTTGACAAATGTCTCCTTTAACTGCCCTTTTCCCAAAGTTAAAAGCTCAAGATTCCTGAAATAACATGTGTAGCCAGTTAAAACAACATTTAATGAAGAGATACTCCTAATGTAATGAAGCATTGAAAATTAATCACCTCAAGGAAGAAATTACTTGCATCGCAAGTGCATAAATAGCATGTGTTCAGATAAAAAAGGGTAAAAAAAAAACTAAGCAGTATATTTTTCAAAATCCATGAGATTTCATCTGTGTCAAGATGAAGTATCCTGTCCATGCCTGATTTTTGACAATTTCAGATGTAAAAGCCTCAATAATAAACAATAGAAACATACAATGATGACTTACTTGCAGAGGTATTAATATTAAAAGTAAGAACGTTTTTTACCTTACCCCATGACCTGGACTGCAAGTGGTCACCCTCATCGTAACTTTTTCGTGTTGTTGACAATAATTATGTAGTCATCACCTGGTTCATTCGGTTAATAAGCCTAAATATGAATAAACATATTACAAAATATAACATTCAACAAATAACAAAAAAACTTGTAGCACCTATGACTTCTCAATATTGGATTCACTTATATGAATACAATTTGTATTTGAAAATACCTTCAATGGACATGCTATGCCCCTAAACGTCATATATAGACTCTCTGATATTCTAAACTAAGACTTCAGAACTAAATGAGATTATAAGCTGGCAAAGACTTCAGAACTAAAACGCAAGAAGATAGTAAAAAAAAAAAAAAAAAAAAAAAAAAAAAAAAAAAAAAAAAAACCCTAAAAAAGTACTCTCTACAGTGGCGAAAAATAACGCCTCCGTCCCACGCATCCCTTAATCGAATTCCTCCTTTTTAATTCTTTAATCTGATTCAAGTTATTGTGTCTGTTTAAAGAATTGTTTAGGTATCTTTCACGTGGGACGGAGGGCAGCATATATCAATTCATAACCCTTAATATATGTTTGACCCAATATCTTTTGTCCCACTTGCTATAACGTGGGTCGGTGTCTTCATTTGTCACTCGATTTATTAAGGGTTATTGTTTGTTTTTGTCGCCATATGCTATTACGTGGGTCGGTGGATCTTGCATGTAAACTAAGATTTGTATTTATAATCTATTGTCGCTTACTGCATGTTCTTGGTATTATTTATGGGGCTGATCGATCTAGCTTTTTAGGTTTAAATTTACAAGTTCGATCTATTTTTTGGTGCTTTAACGAGACCCTTTGTAGGGTTTTATTTTATTGGCTGGAAAGTAAACCTTTTCGAGGGTTTTGCTTTTGTTGCACGTTGGATCTTCTGTTATGTTTCCAGATCGGTTGATTCATGTTACGTCATTTGCTTGTGGGGTATAAGAGAGAAAATGGTATGTTTGGTAGTTTGGTGTCGTAACTGTATTCTGTTTTGGGATCATGGTTACGTTTCGGAAGTGCTTGGCCATCTCTACTGAGTTGATTATAATGTTTAAAGGTGCTACCCAGGTTTGTTGGGGTGGTACTTGGGTTAATTTTCGGGAGGTAGCCAGCTTGGGTGGTACGACGCTTCTTTTGTTTGTTTCGAGTGGAAGTTGTGTTTTATGGTTCTTTTCCTACAAACACGTTACGTGGTTCGAATCAGCCTATGGGTTGAGTTAGATGACAACATATTGTGTTATGATTGCTCAATGCTGGTTCTGTTTGTTCGTTTCTTGCCGAGGCATGCAGACGAGTGGAAGTTAGGGTTTTGATACACCCTATTATTGGTGTTTGATTCGATCTGCTTTGTGATACACGATTGTTTGGGCTTTTGGTTTCATTGTTTTCCTGCTACAGTTGTTCGTGTTAGTGAGGTGGATTTGTATCTTACTCTTATTTGTATGGTGCGACATGTTCTATGTTTTGTATGGTTCATGTCGTTTCCGTACTGGTTACCGACTTTGATCCTCGGGTGTCTTCCTGAGTTTCATTTGGATTGTTTTGGAGACGGGCTCAAGGTTCTCTGTAAGTTTGTAAGTTAGGGTTGATAGTACCCTATTCTCATGTTTCAGATCCATTTGCTATGGAGTACATTCTTATTTGGTTATTATTATCTTGCGTCTTACGTAATAATAATAGTGGTTGCACATGGGTTTGAATGTCATTGATAGCATCTTCGTGGTGCTATGGTACATTTGGATGTGGTTGTTGGTGTTGCACTCGCGGGGTATGTATGAAAGATTATTGAAGATAGAGTCGCTCACTATGCATGTGGTTCTTCGAACCTTGGTTTATTACATTTAGATTGTTTTTTAAATGTAATTGTTAGTTAGCATTTAGTTGTGTTTGTTCTACTTTTTGTAGTAGTTGTCGCCTATGTAATGGGCTGAGGGCATGGGAGTCACCCATGTCAATTGTACTTCAATGTTTTTTGGCGTAATGAATTTTACCGGGGTGAATAAACCCTTTTACCCAAAAAAAAAGACTCACAGAGGTTGATGCTGGCGCATATGCTAGCGGTTGAGAAGCATCCATTTCAATTAGATGAAGGTAACTTTCAACTTCCTTTGCTCCGATTTTG
The DNA here is from genome assembly GCA_019973895.1 of Chrysanthemum seticuspe. Lineage (NCBI taxonomy): Eukaryota > Viridiplantae > Streptophyta > Magnoliopsida > Asterales > Asteraceae > Chrysanthemum > Chrysanthemum seticuspe. Next base: position 193,999,538 of record BPTQ01000005.1, on the reverse strand, counting down.
TTAAGTCCCTTTGCAAGGAACTTGACGCATGCAAAGACATCTTTCTTGAACTTAGTTGAGCAGATCTGCTTTTTATTACTAACCATACAACCCGCTTGCAAACCTTCCGTATAAGACTTGCATGACATTAGTATATCATGTGCACGCTTGCGAAAATGCCCAGCCACAAAAACCTCAAAGTGCTGGATGAATCATACAACATCTAATAAGATAAGCAAATACTCAATAAGCAAAAGTAGAAACAAAATGTTTGTTTTGATTACCTTGGGTGGTTTGGCCATGGTACACACCATTGTTTCTACCAATTTTATAAGGATATTCTCGTTGTATAGTAAGGAAGGTGATAGTGATACTCCAGACGTGTCACCCAACGATGGAAGCCCGTTAAACAAAGGCATTGTATTCAAAATCAGACCCTGTATGGAGAGTAGATATTGGAGCACGTTCGAAGTGCCAGGCACCCACGTCTTTTCCAGTGCAGCAGTTGTAAACATGCGGAATATTTGATCTTCACCGCAATTGTTCAAATTTGGATTGACACCAAGAACAAAAGAGTGAGAGCATAGGAGCTGAAACAAAAAGATCAATCCCTCGTTAAATTACACGAAACTAAGCAAGATTATACTTTGTATATATGTATTCGGATCAAGTAGGTAAAGAAAGAGGGCGACATACTGGCGGGCTATCAGGATAGTTGCTCAGGAACACACAGTCAGTCTTTTAGTAAGCGTATATAAGCAGCTGTTTAGTGTATAAGCAATTCTTTAGTGGTCGCACCGGTACGATGGAGGTTGCTTGAAGATGATATTTCTTCTAAAAAAGTCTTATATTATGTATATATATATAATTTGATATTCTTATTTATTTAAATAGCTGCAAGACCACAAAACGGCAAGAACGACCTTTCGGTGGTACGGGGGGCACGGACTCCGCGAACGTCCCTAGATGTATCTGGTCTGATACGATACAGCCTTTGTGGCTCCTGTTGCTACGGAGCCTCTGTGCTGTTGGTTTGACCCTGCCGGGTAACTGAATATTCTCATGTTCCGATTGTCGACAAAAAACCATCAAAGTGCTCCCCTTTTTTTCTAATAATAAGGTCACGATCATTCACATCTATTTCAGTAGGCAGGAAGGGCGCGGAAGCTACCATTTCTAGAATGCAAGCAAGCTAGCGACTCTCCTAGTAGTGAAGGAAAGGGGCATTCGGGAAGCGACTAGTCGCTTCTGGCGAAGCTTCTTTGCTCTTTCTAAGTCTTCGTCTTGCATAGAAGAACGCAACGGAGGCAGGGCAATAGATTCATCTTGTCCTTGGCTTGTGAAGGGAATGAGGTAGGGTCAAAAAGGACAATGTATCCCGGTAAGTGCAACCAGACCCAATTCAGATCTACAAAAATTACACTTTTTAACTCGTTACCAACCTTAACATTTTCCACCTCTATAAATGGTGAAAGAGCACAAAAATGAACATTAAATGTATTTACGATGTTGAAATTAGGTTGTTGCAAGCAATATTTTTTTCAAGTAAAAAAGACACTCACTGACAATGCACATTGTCGGGTCTGCCGCCAGCATAACCTGTGTACCCAGCAGTTGCCTGAGCAGCATCTGAAAGTGGAGACAATACAATAAACTAATATTTCAGATGTACAGAGAATTATGCATGAGAATATTCAGTAATATAATGGATAATAGAGATGGAGATATGACTGAAATAAATATCTTAAGGTCACGTATATACAAAAAAAGGGGGTAGTATAGGTTATATGATGTATTGTCACAAATAAGACATACAAATCATAAAAATTTCTCGTAAAAGATCCTTCATGTCTTTATAAGCCCTCACAAATATCGTCTATGTGTTCAGGAAGCATGCATAGATTAAGGTTAATCATTAAACTCTACAAAAAAGGGGTAGTATAGGTTATATGATGTATTGTCACAAATAAGACATACAAATAAAAAAAATTCAACCCTGGTTGTGGATTAATGAAGCTCTTGGTGAGATTAGATTTCGAATAAGACATACAACTTGATTCGATTTTCTGCATAATCTACATCCACCTGCTAAAACGCAAGATTTTAACAAAATATTAGGGTTTGTAGGGGAAAGAAGCGTAACAGCATAGTAAAATAGGTATTTAAGGAAAAGATATATATAATAAGTTTTTGAAAAGATAATTACTTAATATAATTTGTAGATAAATTGTATTTAGTATAGGATTCCAATATAATTAGAGGCATTTATAGATTATAATATGCAACATAATTATCAAAATAACTTATTGCCTAAGTGGTAAACACACTTGTTATTTATCCAAAGAACCAAGGTTCAATCCTTGCAAGGCTCCTTTTTTATAAATAATTTTCGAAAATAACTATAACAAATCCGAAATTTACATAATATTTAATTAAATTAAAAAAATATTGCTTAGGTGGACAAAAATATTGCTTAGGTGGACAACTAATGATTACATGACATTAAAATGAATTACATGGCATTGAGGTGGCAATTGTGGAATAATCTACGTGTCATGCCTCCTGTTATATATATATATATGTATATATATATATATATATATATATATATATATATATATATATATATATATATATATATATATATATATATATATATATATATATATATATATATATATATGCTAGACCAGTGACTTGCTGGTGCTCAGGTATCCATGTGGCGGTACTTGCTCGTGTCTAGTCGGGGTCTAGTAAGGTAAGCATCGCGGCCCATAAGGTTCTGCTACTTATACACACCACCACCCCATGCTGATTCAGAGACATACGGGTCGTTGAGGTGATACTCACCACTAGCGGGCTGTGAAAGGCGGGGCTCACTTCCTGTGTGGGGATCTTCTGCTGTGACGCGACTAATGATATTCTCTATGGGATTCGAACTCTCTATCTTGTTTTCTGTCTCCAGAGCGTCTTTCGTAAGTCGGCGAAGGAAGAACGGTGTTGGTGTAGCGTAGGGACACTAACAGTCCTTCCGTTGTTCACCTCGTTACCGGGCTCAATATCCATCATAGGTTTTTCTTCGGAGTTCAGTGTAGTGTACCTAGAGAGGCTAGTAGTGTGTCCTGAATCGCTTGCAGAGTCAGCGGTGTGGGGAGACCAGTTCTAGGTCATGGTGTGATAACGCTCAAAATGAGTATGTTTTTAGTAGCGTTATTGTTGGTTTTGTGTATGATAATCGGCTATATTTACTCAGAATTGTTGCAAAAGTGCAAAAGAAGCGTATTTGTATGTGAATGTAGCCAGGTATCGCAAAAGGTGAAGAAACAAAGATTTCATGCACATTTGGACAATTCCCGAGGAAGAAAGTCAAGTAAGGAAGCTCTTGGACTCAATGATTAGGAAGCGCAATGATTTCTAAGTGTCCAAAACAAGTAAAGATCAAGTTTAGTCTTGGAAATCAGCATCGAAAGAAAAAAAAAGGCGCGAATCAAGTAAAGTCAACCAAAGTCAAAGATTGGGTGTACGAGAGGCTCCCAGCCGATCGGTTGGAGCCCACAACCGATTCAGCTAGGCTGATGGACAAAGCGCAACCGGATTGGCTGCGTCGCAACCGATCCGGCTGCAAACCTTGGAGTTACACTTTGGTCATTTATTGTTGCCTTAACTTCCATTAATCATTAGAGACCGATCATTTCTAGTTAATAACTTGTTAGGGTCGTTTTTAGCCTGATAGTTAAGGGTTTTTACCTATAAAATGAACCTAGACTTAGTAGTCTAGTGTGACACAACCAAAAGAGTAATAGTTTACACCAAAGCTATTACCAACCCTTATTATTCATCCCAAAAGTCTTGTTACTACTGTAAAACGTCCAGGGAAGTGGTGAGACAAATTCTCATCCATTGTGTGATCATTCGGAGTTGTACGGTTAGGCTAGACGATTGGAGGCGTGTGGTTGCTATATTCCCTAATTTCTAATTCTTGTAATCCAAAGCTTAGGTATTCTATTGAACTTGTCATGAATTTCTATTCTCTTGAATTACTTGAATTACCTTCTTACTACTTGTGTTTTGTTATGATTGTCATGGAGTAATTCTTGAATATACTTGTGTGTACGGATGTAGGAAATTGTAGTAGTGTTCTTATATGCGATGCATGTAAATGATCTTGTTCAAATGAGTTTGTTGGAAAAACTACTAGTCTTGTTGGATTTTTCGGTAAAACATGTTTAAGAAAAAGGACCGAAAGGATTTCTCTTATGTTTTATTCCAAAAAGTTAAGTGACAAACTAGTATGGGGATATGGTGATTGACAATCACCATGTTTACTTATTGAAACAAGACTAGAAACATTTTCATCAGAAAAGGTCGAAAGATTCGTAGGAACAAGTTTAATGAGAACCTTTTACAAACAAATGGATTTTCTAAAGAATAATCATTAGGATAAGGACCGAAAGGATTACCTACATGTTATTGTTCTTCAAATTATTTTAGAAAACATAAACCATGGGTTGGAAATCATTTGCTTATGATTTTTGCGTTGCATCAAGAGTTTACACCGAGCCTTCATGAACACTCTCTATGATTGCCTATAGACATCACACAAGTATATGTTTCTTAAATTTGATTTTTACTAAACCACAACTTTGAGGAAGCCTTGACAAGATTTCTTGTTTGGAATATTTTAGACAAATTAAAACGCAAATCTCTTGGGACAATCTCGACTTACCCACATTTTCTATCGCGAACGAGTATACTTGCTCGTATGTTTTTATAGTAATTGCCGGATAAATCGTGTTTATAAATTTTAAAATTCTACACACGGAGCACATCAAGTTTTTTGTGCCGTTGCCGGGATTTGAGTGTTTTTTATTTGTTTTGTTTCTGTAAAATTCGTAATATTAGAATTTGGTTTCAAATAGATAAGTAAAAAAAAATTGGTTTAGGACCAACCGATTCGGCTGCGCGAGCAACCGATCCGATTGGTCGTCTCGGTAAAATAATGTTTTTTATTTTTTATAGTTTCTAGTTTATCTATTTTTTTGTGTTTTAGTTTATATCTTATTTCTTGTCATTTCTGATTTTTAGGCTAGTTTAGAAGATTTTTTGTCATTTTTAGAGTTTTGTTTATATGTCATTTTTAGTTTTATTTAAGTTTCTAATTAATATTGTCTTTATTAGAATAATTATCTAGTTAATTTTTAGTTTTAGATGTTTAGTAAGTTTTAATGATTAGTTAATATTATCTAGTTAATGTAGTTTATGTTTAATTAGAATAATTAATGATTTTAATTAGTAGGGTAATGAGTAGACACACTTATTAGAGTTTAAGTTGTAATTAATTATCTTTAATTAATTTTTAATTAATAAGTTTAATTAATTTTATTTCATAAAAAAAAAGTTTTTGGAGTTCACTCCAGCCAATTGATTGCAGCCCGTAACGGGATCGGCTGGGTGTGTTTTGGGTTTGAGACATACCACCAACCGAATCGGTGGGAGGACCAACCGAATCGGTTGGAGGGCCAACCGATCCGGTTGGAGCTCTCGATTAGAATTTTTCTAGTTTTATAATTTCAAGTTTTAGCTTGCGTTTTTAGTCTTAATAAGAGTCTTTACTTGTTTAGAATATGTTTTTGTAGTTTGTTTTGATTTTAACTAACTCTAACGCTAATAATTTGGATGTTTTGTTTTTGCTTTTGTTTAGTTTTGTTAAATAGTTTGAGTGGAATTTCCGAGTATTTACGCAACTTGGATGAGATGTTTAAGGATACCGGTAACTCGTTGGAGAAGATTGAGAATATCTTGGAAGAAAGTAAGAAAGAGTTGGCTATCGATTCGGAATGTTTGGAAGAAGTTGGAGAAAACAAGGTTCAAGTTCCTAAAAAGAATAGGGTCGTGATTTTCACGCAAGCACCTCTAACGGGGTACGATTCACCATTTATGAGGTTTGGGACACCGTGTAGTGTTGAAGGGGTGAGCGCGTGGGATGCTCAATTGAACATGGCTTATGGGGACAACTATATTGTGGACAACATCCTTGACAAAATTGGCCACGTTCGTTTGGATTATGAAGCTTATGGGAGAAAAATTGTTAAGAATCTTCGGATTAATATACATTGTCATATTTTCGAGGCCGATTTTGTAGTTTTGGAAGAAGGGAACGCGGATGAACTGGACGTATGCTTTGGGCGAGATTTCCGTGTGACAACTAAATGTCAATTGGATTTTGCTCTAGGTGAGATGAGAATCAACAATACCGATTTGGAGGAAGAGAAGGAAGTGAATGAAATGCTTGCGGAATTGTGTGCAAACATGGAGAAGGAGAATGTGGAGATGGTGAAAATGGGAAAGGCTAGTAGAAAGAAGACCTCATCAAATAAACTAACTCCCACCACCTCTACCACCAACAAGACCCATGATTACACACCATCACCACCAAATTCACCAAACACCTTCAAACCCTTAACTCAAGAGCAAAAGGAAGCCATCTTAGCAAACCTTGAATAAAAATTCCTTTAACTTAACGAGAAGAAACCGGTGCTTGAAGTGCTACAAGATTATATTCTATACCGCAAAAAGCTAGATGCGGTTATGTTGGCTAGAGCACGGTTGGAAGATAAGGATCTTCGGATGAGGATAGGGATAAGATCTTATTTCGGGGTATGCCACGGAAAGAGAGTAACCCGGGTAACTTCGTGTTGCCAATAAAAGTTAACGGGACCACTCCGGTTTATGCTTTGGCGGATACGGGATCAAGCGTCAACGTTATGCCTTACCCACTATTCAAGACTTTGGTACTAAGCAAGCCTCAACCAAATCATTCTAAGCTAACCATGGCGGACATCTCTCAAGCTAAGGCTGTGGGGGAAGTGAAAAATGTGAGGGTACAAATTGGCTACTAACCTTATTTGGCCGATTTCCTAGTCTTGGATATACCGGTTGATAAAAGTCTACCTCTCTTACTTGGAAGACCTTTCCTACGCACATGTGAAGCGATTATAGATATGGGGAGGGGGACTATGACAATCGATGATGGGATCTCAAAGCAAACTTACATCCCAAGCCTAGGGGTAAAGTGTTAGAATTTATGGAGGATTTGGAACTCTTTGATGGGGAAGATGATTTAACTTGCTTCGAAGTTGGACGTGATGCCCAAGGAAATCCTATGTATGGGTCGCTTGCGCCACCATATTTTGATCTTGATGATGAAATGGAACGTGCACTTGCTATGGAAGCCTTCTACAACCCATTTAAGAACATCCTTGTGTACAAAAAGTTCACGGATTTCTTAGGATCTCTACCAGTACAATTGAAAATTTTGGAATGGGGACCCGAGGGGTCGAGTGTATACAAAATAGAAGAGGGAGATGGGGAATGGCATGTCAAATTCGATATACTATGCCCTAATGGAAGGAGATTTGTTAGAAAGTTCAAAACTCATGAAACATATCGTTAGTTGACCGTAAATTTCCAAAGCGAGGATATTTTGAGGCATGAATATTTTGAGGAGTGATAAGGAGAAGAACATCGCAACAATAATAACAAGCATTTGTTTGCTTGATTTTCATCTTCTGATGAAATTTTATTTTATGCACTTAGGGATTTTGATTTCATTTGGTTTTTATTCTTATTATATTTATGGTTTGAAGCTATTTTAATCAATTCATTTTGAGTTTTAGTTTAAGTTTATGATGATAAGTATGATGATTTAGTTTTTGAGTTAGATGTTGTTGAAATTTGCAAATAGTTGGATGAATGTCATGTGCATCTTTAATTGGATTTTTGAGTAAACAATTTTTGCTTGGAAGGTAAAATGCCCAAGTAAAGTTAAAAAGGTAAAATTCTGCAAAAAAATGCAAAACCAAACGGTTGTGTCCATGACTGAATCGGTTGGATGCAAGTATAAGTACCAAAAATTCATTTTTACAGAAAAACACACACACGCACTAATCCTCCATCTGGGTTTCATAAAATTCGACCCCTAAGAAGCAATTTGAAGATTGTAAGAGTTTTAGAAGATCATCATGGCACCTAAACAAGTAAGCATCTGCAATCAATTAACTTAATTAGGGTTTAATTTGAGTATTTGGTTCGAATTGCAAATTAGGTAACTAATTTAGGGGTTTTTGATGGGATTCGAATTAAGTTGTAATCTTTTAGAATTAAGTGGGTAATTGATATAGGAATGCTTTGCAAAAAGAATTGTAGTGATTGATTCAACATGGAATGAGTATTAGATGATTGAATTTTCGGATTCAATTAGGTTGTGCCATTGAATCAAATTAAGTTGCAATTGATGATTCCTAGTTGTTAGATGATGCATTTTCAGTGAATTTTATATGCCAGATTGTTGATTAGAACAACTGATTGATGAATTAAAGTTGAGCTTGTAAGTTCTAAGCATGATGAACATGTGATGATTGGAAGTTTTGAATGCGAATTAAGAGCAATTTGAGGTTGTGGAAATCATTGGTGATGTTAAAATGCAGTTTAGGAGTGAATTGGAATTGGAAAAATCTAGTGGGAAATCATTTGGAAGGCCGTAGCCTTCTGCAGATTAGGGAACTGATTCGATTGCGTAGCGCAACCGAACGGTTTGATCATGGTCAGGAGAGGAGCCGGATCGGCTGCCCCTCAACCGATCCGGTTCCAGGTTCTTATGTGAAAAAATGTAAATTTTGAACTAGACCCTAGAGGCTTCTATAAACCTTATCGTTGGTTCTAACACTCTTATATTGACTTATATTTGTGATTTCTACAAAGAAATGTTGTAGATTGTTCGAGTTCAACGCGGATTCCACCGAACCCGATCATGACCAAGTATTGCCAAAGGAATGCAAGGAAGAATGTTACGTATAGCTTGAAAGCTGAAGGGAATGCAAAATTGAAGTTTAAAGATCTCACCAATGAGGAGAAACATGCTTTTAGGGAACGTTTGTCAAAGTTGCACAACAGAACTGTTTCGGTTCCTAGGTTGATAGATTGGGATTTGTTTAATGAATATGAGTGTGAGAATGAGTTGCAGGGAATGATGCGGATGTCTTATGTCTATCCGGTTGATGGAGACTCGTTTGATAGTTTATCGTGGGAGAGAGCTTTTAGCTTTAATGAAGAAGTTTACCGAGAATGGTGTATGGAGTTCTTTTCGACTATGTACTTTGAAAGGAAGGTCAATATTCGAAACATCAAGAATGAAGTTTGTGTTTGGTTTAGGATTTTTGTGGGCTGGATCACGCATATACGTTTCCAGGTTTTGCTGTTGCTCTTGGATTGTATGAACCGGATGAGGTTAATCATCGATTGTTTGAAGCTCATTTGTCAAGGCTTAGGAGATTTGAGAAAGATTACCCTAGTGTTCCCGCATATTGGAATCGCGTGGGAGATCCTTCTTATACTCGTAGGAATTCTGCAACCCTTAGGAGTCCATTGATGAGAGTGCTACATAAGTTGTTAGTATGGGGATGTTTCACAGAATTGGGAGCTGAGACAAATGCCATAAGCCGGACTTGTGGATTATGATGTTGTTGGAAGAGACTAAGGATGGGAATGCGGCTTGGCTTATAGATGAGTATTTGTCAAGGAAAGCCCCGGGAATCAAAGGTAATAGCAACATATGTGGAGGTCATTATGTGATGAGGTTGGCAAAGAATCTTGGGTATTACAATAGCAATGAGTTGGCTAAGTGTGGAGAGCCACAGGTTAGTGAGATAAAGGATGCAATGAGTCTTGAAAAAACTTTGAATAGGAGGACAAAGACTTTGGGAGCATGGATTGAACCACCACCACCACAAGAGCTGGGCAATATGCCAATGGGCAATGTACAGATAGGTAATGTGCAAACGGGTACGACTAGTAGTTTTGACTCAAGTTGGGGAGATTGGAACCAGCATTTGAATGAAATTGAGTGTAGGGATATTTGGAAAGATTCGATGATGTTAAGGAACAACTACATTAATGATTATTTGATTTCGTTCTTTCAACACATGGCTCAAGAACCCAATTATGAGTTGCATCCCTACAACCCACCTAATGTTCCACCATATCCTTTCCCCTACACCTCGTATCCTGGACCGTATCCATACTCATATCCTGGCTATGCACCATTTCCCGACCCAGTGCCTGCGTATGGTAGATTACCCGAGGTGGGAGGATCTAGCTATGATGTTGGAGGATCTTCATCAGGAGCTGGAGGAAAGAAGAAGAAGAGGAGAGTTCGTTCGGAGTTTGTGGACGAGCACTATGAGTCCGAAAGTGATGACGAAGATGATGATGATGAAGGTGATGATGTAACACCCCTAAATCTCGGTACAGCGGAAGTCTTAATCAAGTTTTCGGGGCGTTACGACTGGATTGGTATCTTACACAAGTATAGCAAACAAGATAGTCATTTAACATTCAAAACCAATCCCAAATTTAAATATTCAAAACATTAATCCCAAAGTGTAAATATTAGGCCCAAACATGATTTAATAAAATAGGTCCCCATAATTTATCAGAGTCGATTTATGATCCTTGACCATGCCTCCTTGCCAAGCTTCCACCGAACACGCACTCCTAACATCACTTAATTACCTGAGAAAGCATGCTAAAAGGTCAGCTAACACTGGTGAGTTCATAGGTTTAAATTCAAGAAAAAGTAGTGGACCTGTAGGAGTTAATTTGCTATGCGAGACCGAAGATAGATACACATCAAACACAAACAAATATCATATCCGATATCACAACGGGCCCCTAGCGACACTAGCCAGCACAGCCGTGGCAAAGTCTAGAACGATTGCTAACCCTAGACTAGGTCGAGGTATAAGTCTACTCTTAGCTAGGCAACGTGTTATAGCAATTGGATTGCTACACTAGGCTAAGGCAACAACTACCACATCTATCTAAACAGTCAAGCAAATAAGCAAATCAAAATAGTTTAGAAGGTCCAAAAATTGTAGCATGATTCTCACCCCAATATAGTTAGAAACATAGATAAAAGTGGGGATATGAAACTCACCTCAAGCAAGCAACACACAATTAAACACTAGCAGAAGATAACAGCTAATCATGGCACAACAAGTATCGACTCGGCACAACCTATTAATGTAAACCAATTTTAATATATATTTCCCAAAATCAACGTTATCTACCCCAATGTACTCCTTTTCGTTATTTCCAAAAATGTCTTGTTTCACCGTTTAGTCATAGTGTTTGGTATCCTCATGTGGGTGTATCGACTCAATATGAAGCAATGAATGCACTCACACAACCAATATGTGACTCAATGCAACACGATAAGACATCTAAGCGATAAGCTCCATAGTCAAATAAGTTTCGGAATAAATAGTAGACCATATCGAATTCGTCAATTCAATAAATTCAATTATTTATTCGTGTCGCTTATTATCCCATAAACCGGTCGCATCCTAACGAGTCATAAGGATAATTCACCTATTAATAAGGTTGCCCAACGTATGTAGCGGGCTCTTATTAGATTCGTCAACCTAATAAGTCCGCTACCCACGTTGATCAACACTATTAATGTTAGGTTATCTATAACCCATGAACACAACGTAAGTAAATAAATACTTGAAACTAGTATTTAATACCCATAATTGGCACATTTCGATAAACGTGTAGTCGAAACATTAATTACTTATTTATTATAAAACATTTCCATTTTTAGTAATTAGTTTCCATTTAAAATAGTAAATAAAAAGACAACTCTTGTTATCGATATTTTTGGTATAAAAGCCCTTTTTATTATTTATGTTTCATAGTTTATTAACATTTTCATATATATATATTTCGTCAATTTCAATATTAGTTTCATATCGTTATTCCTTTCGAGTCCACAAGCACGAGTCATGACTTCTCGGCTTTTAATCAATCAATAGTCCAAACTATACTAAAGTCCATGTTACGGCGTTATCGGGGTCAACTATTGCTGAAAAGTCAAAGTAACACCGACGTTGCTCAAAGTTGACAATTTATATATGAAGTCCAAATAAAAGTCATAATAACGCAATTCAATCTCAAATCAACCCAAATAAATCTCGCCAACCAATCAATAAACCAAATATACCCGAAACCAATGTTATGACCATAATGGTCATGACACGGTCACGGTTAAGACTACGTGAACCAAACAAGCTCTAGAAGCTTTTCAGCTCCACGCGTCTCATCCAAACACCAACAACATTAACCCACAAGCTACCACAATGACTCGACCCAGACCCTTGGTCCATGTGGGTCACGTACGTCACCCAACCCATCATCTATTCCTAATCAAAAACATAAAACATGACCTAAAATGAAAAAAACCCAACAATATGATACACTACATGATACCAAATCACTAGTTACATGCTTATTTAAGTGTTAATTAGATTTAATCCCATGTTTAAACCAAAACCCCTAAAATTCGTCCCATGTATGAACACTAGAAGGGTTGTACGTGACTTTTCATGGCTAAAACTAGCTTGACCCATGTTCCATTTACCTTTTCCAAGCCCGATCTACAAGATTTAATGAAAACCCTAGAATCACGAATCTTAATTTCAAGATTTGGAGGTGTTAATGTAGGCTTTTGTGAGAGTTTTATATATGAATGGAAAGAGGAAAGAGAGATCTACAAGATGGTGGTGGAGGTGTAGTGTCACTCGCTGGATATTGGCCGGAATTTGGCCGGAATAGTGGTGGCGGTGGTGGTGTTATTTAGGGTTAGGGTTTTTAGAGAGAGGTTAGAGAGATAAAGGGAGGAGTGTGTGTCTTTTTGGTGAGAGAAATAAAAGAGATGAATGAGCTAGTGATGGGGTATATATACTTGGGAAGGCGAGACTCAAAAATAAATAAATGGGTAGGAGGGGGCGCCGGCTAGAGGGAAAAAGGAGGGGCCGGGGTCGTCATTTTTCGTAAACTATCTTGTTTACCCATTCCTGAGCTCATATATTGTCCCACGAGTGTACCTCGACGTTCATTCAACTTTCTATTATCGTTATTTATGTTTTCCACGAGTTTTGACTATTTATTTGCCAATTTTTGAGTTACGGTCTAAAAGTTACGTTATTTCTCGTTTTAGGCTTTTATAGTGCCGAATCGAATAGTGCCTATCAAAAAGAGTTAAAACTCACACGATAACTCATCCAATAATAAAATAAATCATAAAAACCAATAAACGATATAAAATCAAGTCATGGTCGATGAAAATAGTGGTAAAGGCAAAGCTCGGTTTAGTTTAACGTAATGCGGTTACCTAAAATAGATTCTCTAAATTGCCAGTTGTCACAACCTCCCAGCCTCAGAAGAAACCCGTCCTGGGTTGCACTCCGAGTTGCTTGATGTTATGAAGAGTTTATGGTACTTCCTACGGAAAACGTCCCCACGTTCCCAAGTGAACTCCGGTCCATGTCGGGAGTTCCAACGAACTTTGACAAATCGGAATACGGCTATGCTTCAGCCGTTTAATCTCACGATCCATGATCTCAATCGGTTCCTCAACGAAATTCAATTTCTCATAAATAAGGATATCTCTTAAAGGCACAACTAGGTTTTCCTCCGAAAGACATTTCTTAAGATTACTAACATGAAAGACATTGTATACACTGCTCAATTTTGATGGTAGATCAAGGCAGTAAGCTACTGGTCCGATTCTTTCCAGGATTGGAAAGGGACCAATATATCGGGGATTGAGTTTTCCACGCTTTCCAAAACGAATCACTCCTTTCCAAGGTTTATGTCTCCTATCGGCATAACTCTTTTGTCTATCTCGGGTGGTTTGCAAACGGTTACGAATCTGAACTATCTTCTCAGTGGTTTCTAGGACAAGTTCGGGACAAGTAAGTTGACTCTCGCCAACTTCAGCCCAACAAAGAGGAGAACGACATTTTCGGCCATACAATGCTTCAAATGGAGCGGCCTTAATGCTAGAATGATAACTATAGTTGTAGGAGAATTCGGCCAAAGGGAGGTGTCTCTCCCAGCCTTTGCCGAAATCAATGACATAGGCTCTACGCATATCCTCTAAGGTCTGAATGGTTCTCTCGCTCTGACTGTCGGTTTGAGGATGATAAGCAGTGCTCATATCCAGGTTTGTTCCTATGGCTGACTGTAAGGATCTCCAAAAGTGGGATGTAAAACGGCTATCTCGGTCGGAAATGATAGATATCGGTAGTCCATGACGCGATACTACCTTCTTAAGATACAGCCGAGCAAGCTTGTCGAGACTATCGACCTCGCTAATGGCTAAGAAGTGAGCAGAATTAGTCAAACGATCAACGATTACCCAGATAGCGTCATTGCCGCTAGCTGTTCTTGGTAATTTGGTGATAAAGTCCATGGTGATTCGCTCCCATTTCCATTCTGGGAGTTCGGGTTGAACTAAGAGTCCTGAGGGTTTCTGGTGTTCGGCCTTTACCTTAGAACAAGTCAATCACCAACTGACATACTGAGCTATGTCGGCTTTCATGTTAGGCCACCAGTAGAGTTTCTTAAGGTCCTGATACATCTTATCGGCTCCGGGGTAAATATAGTATTTTGATTTATGAGACTCGTGCATAATCAACTCATGGATTCCGTCGTGAGATGGTATCCAGCTTCTGTCTCTGAAGCATATGGTTTGTTGGAATGCTTCAAGAAGCAATTTTCACTTTCTACCATTCCATGCAGATTCTCATAAGGACGGTTCTCTTCCATCAATGCTGCAGCTTGGGCGGCTAGGATTTGAGATGGTAGAGGTGAACTAATGGTCATTCATAGGGATCGAACGAGTAAAGGTGGAATGTTCTCCTTACGACTAAGTGCATCAGCCACAACATTAGCCTTACCAGGATGATAACGAATCTCACAGTCATAATCACTAAGCAGTTCTAACCAACGACGCTGTCTCATATTCAGTTCCTTCTGATCTAAGATATGCTTCAAGCTCTTATGGTCGGTAAACACTACACACTTGGTTCCATACAGATAATGTCTCCAGATTCTAAGAGCAAACACTACAACACCTAACTCAAGATCATGGGTGGTATAGTTTTTCTCATGCTTCTTAAGTTGTCAGGATGCATAAGCAATCACCTTCTCCCGTTTCATCAAAACAGCACCTAAGCCTTTATGCGAAGCGTCAAAGTACACGACAAAGTCTTCGCTTCCTTCAGGAAAGCTAGGATGGGTGCACTACACAACTTCTCCTTCAGAAGTTGGAATGCTTCTTCTTCCTTTTCTCCCAATTCATACTTAACGTCCTTCTGTGTCAGTTTGGTCAGCGACTTAGCTATTTTAGATAATCCCTCAATGAATCTCCTGTAATAGCCTGCTAAACCTAGAAACTGGCCGACTTCTGATGGGTTCTTAGGGGCTGCCCATTCCTTAATGGCCTCAATTTTAGCTGGGTCAACATGAACTCCTCGACTATCTATCACGTGACCTAAGATTGTACAGACGGAATCCAAAATTCACACTTCGAGAATTTGGCATACAGGTTCTCTTCTCGCAACAATTCTAAAATGATCCTCAAATGCTCTTCGTGCTCCTCTCTACTCCTGGAGTATATCAAGATGTCGTCTATGAATACTATCACAAACTTATCCAGATATGGCTTACATACTCAATTCATGAGATCCATGAAAACCGCTGGCGCGTTGGTCAAACCAAACGACATCACTTGGAAATCATAGTGCCCATATAGAGTCCTAAACGCCGTCTTAGGGATATCCTCCTCTCGAACTCTAAGCTGGTGATTTCCAGATCGTAAGTCGATCTTGGAAAAGACACTAGCTCCTTGGAGTTGGTCAAATAGGTCATCTATTCTAGGTAACAGATATCGATTCTTCACCGTCAACTTATTCAATTCCCTATAGTCGATACACATTCGAAACGATCCATCCTTCTTCTTCACAAAAAACACTGGTGCTCCCTATGGTGACGAACTTGGTCGAATGAATCCCTTCTCTGACAACTCTGCCAACTGTTTAGACAGTTCCTCCAATTCTCTTGGAGCAAGTCAATAGGGTGCCCGGGCTACGGGTGCAGCACCGGGTATCAACTCTATTTGGAATTCCACTTGTCGGACAGGTGAAATCCCTGGCATATCGTCGGGAAACACATCCGGAAACTCTCTAATGATGGGTACATCATTAAGGTGTCTTTCACTCTTCTCCTCGCTTTTATTTTCAGAAACTCGAGCCAAGAAAAGACAACCTCCTCTATCGATGTACTTCTGGGCCTTAATACAAGACATGATGCTAAACCGGGAAGGACTTCCACAGTCGCTCCGATCTCCTTGTATGCTCAGAACGTTTCCACCATACGGTACACGCACGATCTTCTCATCGCAGATGATGTGTGCACCGTTCTTCGACAACCAATCCATTCCGATGATGACATCAAAACTTCCCAAGGTAACTGGCCATAGGTCTATGCTAAACGGGTGGTCTAGGAAACTTAAGGTACAACCTCGGACTACGGTGTCTATCTTCTCCCTATTTCCATTAGCTAATTCTACATCGTAACTAAACCCTAGAGGTGTTTGGGAGATTCCTAGTAATGGCATAAAATCGGTGGATACGAAACTCATATCCGCACCAGTATCAAACAGTATGGAATCATAGCGATTATTGAGAAGGAACGTACCCGTAACTACGTTAGGGTCCTCACCAGCTTCCTTCCCAATAGCATACACACGCGTTGTTCCCATGTCTCTCTGCTGATTCCTAGCACTCAGATTTCCTTGGTTTTCCACAACCTCACGCTTCACAGGGTTTAAGCCATTACTTCCCACACCTCGATTAACAAATCCTCCTCCACTACCGGGATTTCCTCTCATCCATGGCTCTCGACACTCATTCTTGTAGTGCCCTTTCTTTCCACATCGAAAACAGGTGACAGTGGCCTTCCAGTCCGCTCCTTGCGCAGTTTAAGCGGCAGCAAGCGGACGAGACCTACAGTCCTTGGCCATGTGTCCTACCTTATAGCACTTCCTACACATAATCGGGCACAGTCCATGGTGGTGTCGATTGCAACGACCACACAAGGGCTTGCTACCTTCATAACCCTTCTTTTCTCCATTTCCTATAGCGAACACCCTGGCTGTCTCTTGCCATTTGTTGCCACTCCCTTTAACATCTTCATTCCTCTTACTCTTATCACTCCTATCACTCTTACCCTAGTCTCCTACTTCCATTACTTAAGAATCCATCAAACGCTGAGCCACAGTAATTGCCTCATGCAAATTAACAGGCTTCGCAGTGATGACATCATTATGAGTAGCTAAAGGCAATCCATCAGTATACCTCTCAATCTTAAGGGCTTCAGTGCGAACCATATCAGGGCAAAGCAACGAAAAATCTTGGAAACGACGATTGTAAGTCGTCATGTCGGTACCCTTAACCTTATGGTTCCAGAACTCAATCTCTAGTTTCTTAACTTCATTCCTAGGACAGTAAGTCTTGATCAGGTGAGCCTTAAACTGGGTCCAAGTCATGCTATAGGCTACATCACTTCCTACGGATCTGTGATAGTTGTTCCACCAGGTCAACGCTTCGTCCTTCAAGGTAAATGTTGCATACTTAACCTTACAATCCTCTTCACATTTGCTAACGGTAAACACAGACTAAGTTTTCTCCATCCACCTAGTTAGGTAAACTAATCCCTCAGTTAGGTAAACTAATCCCTCAGTCTGATTAAGTAGTGCGGTTCCACCAGAGGTGTTAGAGAGATTAGTCTCAGCTAGCAGATCAGCGACACACTGCGTCACTAGCTGGTCAATGTGGGCTGGGTTCAAAGGTGGAGGGTTTTGTGGAACAGGACCATTCTCAGCACAGTCGTTCACATTCGGGTTTTCTACGGCTGGGTTATCAGTGTTCACGTTCTCAACAGTTGGAGTGGTCGGGGTCGGACGACGACCTCGACGAATAGGGGTAACCACAACAGCAGGAGTTGCTCGGTTGTTCCTAGGCGGTTTTCATCTTGGTGCCATCATTCTGAAGGCAAGAATAACAGTTTTATAAGTTCACATTTCACGCTTTAAAAGATCGAGTTGGGTTCCAAGGATCACCAATAAGGCTCGAATACATAATCAAGGTCAACAAGGATAACGTTCTACCATAATAAAACAACGAGAGACCGAATCATAACTAAAGGATGCACGTTCTAATAATCATAACTCATAGGTTTCAAGTGGAATACATGAAAGGATAGATCTAACAACGATACTAATAAGATAACTAGGATAGACCTACATCTCGAACCAAGTACTACTTAGTTTGAAGATGGTACAAAGCAATGAATCTAACACTATCTAGCCACGATCACGAATACCCCTAACTGATCTCCTAACATCGTCAACCTCTCTCCATAAAGAAGTCAGCTCAACACGTCGAGCATCGCGATCACTCTTAAGATCCAGGACCTGATTAGTGGTTAAGGGTGGTGTGTATGGATGAAATAGTATGATAATATCAATATCAAAATAAACGCGAGAATTGAATCGAAAACCTTTTAGGAAAAAGGTTAGTCAATCAAATCCCGTGAGTGAGATATGTGATACCGGATAAGGATATCCGGGTCGTTTCCCAACGAGGTGTGAATTGAGAATTTCGTTTGAGGTTTGTTATTAAAATGCTCGATGTTACGGGTTTTTGTTTTTGATTACGTTATCTACAAATTAACTAAAGGGAAAGTAATTAAGGCTATGGGAACAAAGTAAATGATAATCTAACTATTACTAAGCATACGGAACAATAAAATTAAGTTACACTAAGTCCTAGAGTGATAATATGCAAAAACGTGAAAACCCGGGCTAATCCCGAGCCTCAAAAAGTGAAAATGATGCAATTTAAGGCCTAAGGATGTGAAACTAATTTTCCTACGTTCTAAACGACTAAAAATAATTTTAGGAAAAAGCCGGGTATTTTTTCGACTTTTAAATTATTTATTATGAATTAAGAACTAATTTAATCTAATTTAATTATAAAAAATACTAAACTATTTTTGAAAAATCTGAAAATTTCACAGAAAATACTTTTAACCTAACTGATTCTAAGAAAATTATAAAAAGGTGGTACTACTTTACGAAATAAGCACTTAAAAAGCCTAATAAGCTAATAAGGTAAAAACTGAATTTTGTATATAAGAGATTAATTGTGCAGATTCCTACCAGTCAAAGACCCAAGGGCGTTTGGTGATTGTGTTTGTGTTAAGTGCGTGAGCCAAAAGGCCTGAGTTCGAACCTGGTGCATTGCACCTTTTGTAAATTATTATTTTTTTCAAATTTTTCTTTTGCAACTTTTTAATAAGCTTAATTTGAGAACTTTTTGTGAAAACTTGCTTTTCAAAACTAGGAGAATAAGCAGTTAAAACTGCTTATACCAAACAGTTTTCAAAAACTAAATGAGCACACTATTTTTGACAGATTCTTAAGCACAAGGAAAAAAAAAACTCAAATAAGCTATTGTAAAATAAAATAGAAATTGAAATGCTAGCTTAAATAGAACTAATGGGAGGGAAATAAGCTGGATAAGCAGTTGGGATTAAGTAGCTAAACGGGGAAAAGAGCAGTCATGGAAATCCTAAGTTAACAATGGAAAATGAGCATGTAAGATAACAAGCTATAATAAGCACTAAGACAAGCTAAATCTAACAAAACTAATCTATTTTACCTAAAAAGCACTAAAGTATCCTAAATAAGCTATTGGGATTCTAAAATAAGCTAAAACAAATGTGCCTAGGCTGCTGCAAGGGGACAGGAACAGTCCCAAGGACCTGCTGAAACAGTTTGCTGAAATGGGTTTGGGACAGATTTTGATGCAAATTTAAGCTAAGCTACAGTAACCTAAGGCCAACTAAACTAATGCTATATGGAAATGGGCATATGAGGATTCCATAAAAGTGTTTTGTAGAAAATTTGGACTACAAATAAGCTACTTAAAGAGCTTGTGAACAGCAGCAATGGCTGCTGTTCTGTGTGCAAGTTTTTATGACAGAAAATTGTTTTTTGGCTATCCAATCTTGTAACAGCTTGTAAAAACAGATTAGATCATTCAAGACTAACTCAAAACACCTTAAAAGAAGCTTGACTATTAAAGTCAAAATGGGTAAAAATGTTTTTTAGAACCTCAAATAAGCTTAAGCCAAACACCCCTTTTTGGGGTGTTAAACTTAAGTAACAGATTTTTAAAAGCAACTATGGTTTTCTTTTATAAAACTTTCTTAGGATCTTAAAATTGAACTTTGGACTAAGAAATAATGAACAATAAGCTAATAAGCAATCAAGTGCTTATTAGCTAAATAAGCAGTAAAGAAAATGTAAGGAAAAACTTTTTCATTAATTAGAAAACAAATTACAATTTTAAAAACAGAAACTAAATATTAAAACTATTCTAAAACCTAATGCCTTCAAATGGCTACAAGAGCTATCTATTTATACTACTGTAATGGGTCTTGGAGTCTTGAGCTTGTGTTTCTTTTGTGAGACAATGAGCTTCTTGGATGCATTTGTGTTTCTTTGCTTTAATCTGAGCCATCCATTGAGCTTGGGCACCAAGGGGAGAAATCTAAGCCCTTGATTCTTTGTCTTCATATAAGCTCCAATGGGGAAGTTTGGGATTGTAAAGGTGGCATAGGAGACCCACGTGGGATGTGGGGCTTGAGAAGAGCTGGGGGCCAGAGAGGGATAGTGATGGGGAGAAGAAGACAAGGGATGTGGAGTTTTAGCTTTGGCTTTTTGGCGGGCAAATGAAAAGAAGGACACAGCTGGGTTTGGGTTATGTTTTGGGTAAAAAGAGGAAGAGGTCCAATTTGGTTATGGGGGGTCAAGTGATTATGTGAAAAGGGTTCAAAAAGGTTTAAGGTTTTTATTTTTAAAACTTGTATTTAGTGGTTTTTGATTTAAAACTTTTTTTTTTTTTTTTTTTTTTTTTTTTTTTTTTTTTTTTTAAACAACTTTTAATAAAAATTGGTTTTTGAAAAATAATTGGTTTTAAATAAAATTTAGGATTTGGAAAGAAAGAGTAATTTAGGATTTTTGTGAAAAAGGGTAAAATGGTAATTTTGGGTTCGGGTGAAGGGTAAATTAGTAATTTGGATTTAGGGATAGGTTTTTCGTCTGATTCCCCAAGCTCACTCCCAAATATGTATCCCGGGCTCCGAAAATGTAGAAAATCATCATCCGGCTCCGTCTCCAAAGCACGCATTCCAATCCGAGCTCATTTCTGTCCGTTTTTGCCCTGTTTTCGATCCTTTGTACCTGAAATACATAAAAACACACTCCAAGGATATCTGTAGCATAATTGGTTATATTTCAGTGTTTTTAGACATTTTTGTGGGCTTAGATGGGTAAAAATGATGAGTGAATAAGCACTCATCAAATCCCCCACACTATCAATTGCTAGTCCCTAGCAATCCGATCATATGAAGTAATGAAAGGATCAAAAATACCAAGAATACCCCGTTTTGACTTTTTATTCACTAAGAGAAATTTAAAACTTGAACGTAAATAAATAACATGCTTGATTATCAAAACATGGCATCACGGAACGGGATTCACGCAAAATGGGTGTCTCCGGGGAATTGTAATCGTCATCCTCTTTTTTATACTCTCAAACTAAGCTTAAACTTATTGTGCAAACGTTTTTGTAAAATGCTAACACTACTTATACAAATAATCTATGTAAGTCGAGACTTAACTTTTTACTCCCGCAATTCATAAAATTTAAGTGTGTGTGCTCATTTTCAAAAGTTTGACCATTAAAATCGACATTTGTTATGGCTATGATCCACTTACTAAAGTACTAACTCACCGGAAACGACGAAAGTCTAAGGTTCGAAAGAGCCTTTTCCATGTAGCGGCTTTCTTCTCAGCTAGTCCTTTTAAGGAGGCTAGGTTTTCACCCTTGAGAATAGTACCGGAATCAGCGGGAATTCGATTCCAAAGATTTACAAAGCTACCGTTAAGTTAAAACTAAACCGAAATGGATTACAACCGACAATAATTTAAAAATTCGAGATTCAAAGGTGAGATCACTCCATGTGGCGACTTTCTTCTCAGCTTGTCCTTTTAAGGAGGCTAGGTTTTCACCCTCGAGAATAGTATCGGAGCTTTCGGGATCTTTGAAATCAAGGATTTCCAAATTACCATCAAACTTTTAGACAACTTTGACGAATACGAGTTCAACTTCCGATTTAAATTTAAGAAAAAGAAAGTTTCGCACATTTATTCATAAGCAACTTAGTGCTTTTATTCACGCAACTCATATTTTTCATTTTTCATTTTTCAACTTTTTCATCACATTTTTTTTTTTTTTTTTTTTTTTTTTTTTTTGACTTTGAACTTTAAACTTGCACCTTTTGAATCATTCAAGCACTTTTACGATACTTTCATTTTGCAACATTATTCAGATTTTAAGAAAGTATGCTTTCTCGGAAATTTAAATAAAAAGTTGAACTCGGACTCTAAATCAATTTTGCTTAAAAACTTTTTTGTGTAACAAGACGATTTTAAATGTTCAAAAGTTTGACAACGAGTACGTATTTAGGTCCAATTAGTTAGATTCTGGGAGAAAAAGCCATAGATTACTTATATAAGCTCTAAAGAGAACCAACTACTCCACGCTTAGCATTTTCATTTGCACAACGCATAAAACCTTAGCCTAAATGTTAAGAGAGCAGCTAGATCAACACTCTAGCAGAGTCGGGATTCCCCTTGTTCTAGCCGAATCAAGACTAAACTACCATTAATGCCGAAGCATCAATGCTTTATTTTTGTGCAAAGCACTTCTTGTAAATGTAAATACTTGACTTAAAACGATAAAAATTTTAAAATATTTGGTCAAAACGGGGTGCTAGGGTACTAGAAGGTACACAAGTGATCAAAATTCGCTAGAATTCCCCCCCACACTTAGAGTTGAATATTGCCCTCAATATTCAAAGTACCGGCCGTAGCCGAAACTCTAGAACGGAAAAAGGTAATACTATTATCCAAGTGTGGAAGCGAAATCTTTTTTCACAAAAAAGGATTAATAAGATATCCCTAGATAATCGTTAGCAAAGAGATCGGATATTGGGCGGCTGGATTGAAAACAGGCGCATCAATCATCACGATCTACGGGAATCCTGAAAACAGAGAGCAAACACCAAACAAGCAAACAACAGTGGGGGTTTCCCCCCACACTTAGTGTTAGAAAATAGAAAGAAGATAGAAACATGGGTGGACACCCATGGAATGCTACTGTTTTTGTTAACCGAGTCGCTAGCTTGACTCGACCCCGAATTCATTGGTTCATGGGGAAGGTTTGGAGATCCGGGACAACCATTTGAGGTATGTCCCCTCCAAAATAATGTTTCAATCTATGGTCGTTCACTTTGAAGTTTGGTCCGTCGTTTTGAGATAACTCGACGGCACCATAAGGAAAAACTTTGGAAATGGTGAACGGCCCAGTCCAACGGGTTTTAAGTTTCCCCGAGAAGATCTTTAATCGAGAATTGAAAAGAAGGACTCGGTCACCAACGTTGAAAACGCGGTTCTTGATTTTGGAGTCATGGATCTTCTTTGTCTTCTCTTTGTAGATTAAAGAGTTCTCGTAGGCTTGATCACGAAGTTCATTTAATTCATTGATTTGAACTTTTCGGTGATCACCCGCGGACTTGAGATCAAAGTTAGCATGCTTCAAGGCCCAATAGGCTTTGTGCTCGAGCTCGATCGGGAGATGACACGCCTTTCCGTATACAAGCTTATAAGGAGTACAACCGATGGGTGTTTTGTAAGCGGTACGAAAGGCGCAGAGTGC
The DNA here is from genome assembly GCA_019973895.1 of Chrysanthemum seticuspe. Classification (NCBI taxonomy): domain Eukaryota; kingdom Viridiplantae; phylum Streptophyta; class Magnoliopsida; order Asterales; family Asteraceae; genus Chrysanthemum; species Chrysanthemum seticuspe. The sequence goes on along the minus strand of BPTQ01000005.1, from coordinate 193,975,806 downwards.
ATCATCTAGCTTATCCGACCAAGAGGCACGGTTTTCGCCTACGGTCCTTTCAAGATTTCTTTTTAGACCACGATTTGAGACTTCCACTTGACCACTAGTTTGTGGGTGATACGCGGTAGCAAGACGGTGAGTGACACCGTACTTAAGCATGACTTTTGCGAATTGGTCATTGCAAAAGTGCGTACCGCGATCACTAATGATGGCACGGGGAGTTCCAAAACGAGCAAATAGAGATTTCAAAAATTTCACAACTACTCGGGCGTCGTTGGTAGGGAGCGCTTTCGCTTCCACCCATTTAGACAAGTAATCGACCGCCACGAGTATATACTTGTTCCCTCGAGAAGACGGGAACGGGCCCATGAAGTCGATGCCCCACACGTCAAAGATCTCGCACACTTGGATTGCATTTTGAGGCATTTCATCCTTTTGCGAGATTTTGCCGTGACGTTGACAAGCGTCACATGATTTGACTAAGTCATGGGCATCGCGATAGATTGTGGGCCAATAGAAACCAGAGTCAAACACCTTTTTGGCGGTGTAGTTCGGGCCATGATGTCCCCCCGTGGGTCCATTGTGACAAGCGTTGAGAATATCAACGGCTTCTTGGCCGTGAACACACCGTCGGATGACTTGATCCGCACAGACTTTGAACAAGTAGGGGTCGTCCCAAAAGTAATGCTTAACATCTTTGAAGAATTTACTTTTTTGTTGGGACGACATCCCTTTAACAATAAAGTTTCCCGCATGGTAGTTTGCAAAGTCGGCAAACCATGGGGTACTCGAATTTCCACTTAGAGATACCACATTAAGTGTCTCGAGAGGAAATGTTTCATTGATTTCCTTTTTCTCGAGCACACCTTGGTGAGGATTTTCAAGACGGGATAGGTGATCAGCCGCAAGGTTCTCGGCTCCCTTTTTATCACGAACGATGATATCAAATTCTTGTAGGAGGAGAACCCACCGGAGCAATCTCGGCTTTGCATCTTGCTTTGCAAAGAGATATTTGAGGGCCGAGTGATCCGTATACACTATGCTTTTAGACAAGATCAAGTATGGTCGAAACTTCTCGAAAGCATACACCACGGCTAGTAATTCTTTTTCCATCGTAGTGTAATGTGCTTGAGCTTCGGTCAAAGTTTTGCTAGCATAGTGTATAGGCTGGAAATGTTTTGCTTTTCGTTGCCCCAAGACCGCACCTAGAGCAAAGTCGCTAGCGTCGCACATAAGCTCGAAAGGTAGGTCCCAATCGGGGGCAACTAATATAGGAGCTTCCGTAAGTTTCTTCTTTAAGGTTTGGAAGGCTTCAATGCATTCTTTTGAGAAGATGAACGGAGTATCTTTTTCAAGAAGACGGGTCATCGGCCGGGCTATTTTCGAGAAATCTTTAATGAATCGACGATAGAAGCCGGCGTGACCTAGAAAACTCCGAACACCCTTAACGGTGGTGGGATGAGGTAATTTGGATATGACATCAACTTTAGCCTTATCAACCTCAATCCCGCTTTTAGAGATCTTATGGCCGAGGACTATGCCCTCTTTGACCATGAAATGAATTTTCTCCCAATTTAGACAAAGATTTGTGTCTTCACAACGTTTTAGCATCTTGTCCAAATGGGAGAGACATGATTTGAAAGAATCCCCAAAGACCGAAAAATCATCCATAAAGACCTCCATAGTTTCCTCGATCATGTCGTGGAAGATGGCCATCATGCACCTTTGGAATGTACCGGGAGCATTGCATAAGCCGAAAGGCATGCGCCGGTAAGCAAACGTTCCATAAGGGCACGTGAATGTGGTCTTCTCTTGGTCTTGTGGATCTATGGGTATTTGGAAGTAACCCGAGAAACCATCGAGAAAACAATAGTATTCGTTTCCCGCTAATCTCTCAAGCTTTTGGTCCATGAAGGGTAAGGGAAAGTGGTGTTTACGGGTGGCTTCATTTAACTTTCGGTAGTCAATGCAAACACGCCATCCCGTGACCAATCGAGTAGGAATTAACTCGTTATCATCATTTTCTATAACGGTGATGCCACCCTTTTTGGGCACACAATGAACGGGGCTCACCCAAGAACTATCCGAGATAGGGTAAATCAATCCGGCATCAAGAAGTTTTAGGACCTCTTGGTTGATAACCTCGTGGATTTTAGGATTCACTCTTCTTTGATGTTGAACCGCCGGTTTGAAGTCATCCTCCATTAGAATCTTGTGTGTACAAAATTCCGGGTTAATACCCCTAATGTCAGAAAGTTTCCAAGCAATGGCTCGCTTGTGTGACTTCAAAACCTTTATGAGAGCGGCTTTTTCTTCCTCACTCAAATCTTTAGCAATTATAACGGGTAATTTATCGTCACCCTCCAAAAATGCATACTCAAGATGAGGCGGTAAGTCCTTAAGTTCGACCTCCGGAGGATCATTAGCATTTTCAATGTTTTTGATTTCCTCAATATGAAGTTCTTGAGGAGGGAGTGATGATGGATCATCATTGAGCATCTTCTCGATGAGAAGAATATCTCCCTCGATGTCGACGGGAGCGTGATCAATTTCCCATGGGACAGAATCACTAGACAAGTAAGCTTCAATCTCTTCCAAGATAAAGTCACTTTCCTCATTGTAAAATGGAGTGAGGGAAGGGGAAGAGAGAGCAATGATGGGATCAACCGAAGTGGGATTGCCACTCGAGAATCCAAGAATTTCTTGAGAATACTCCTCCGACACAATGTCAATGACATCAATTTTGTTGACGGACGTATCGTCATAAACGGGGGAGTATCTCGTAACTTGATCAAGATTAAAAGTTACGGCTTCTTTGTTTACCCTCAAAGTAATTTCCCCTTCATCAACATCGATCAATGCACGACCCGTTTTCAAGAAGCACCTCCCAAGGATGAGGGGTACTCGGGGATCGGCATCAAACTCGACGACAACAAAGTCGGCGGGGAAATAAAATTCTCCTACTTTCACGCAAACATCCTCGGCTATACCTAACGGATGAGAATTCGTTCGGTCGGCAAGCTCGAGGATCATACATGTAGGTGTGAGTGGGGGTAACGAAAGCTTCTTCCACATAGAGTGTGGCATTAAGTTAATGCTCGCGCCAAGATCAGCCAAAGCGGAGCATTGAACTATCCCATGAAAATCACACGGGATTAGGAATTTCCCGGGGTCTCCTAACTTTTCGGGAAGTTTTTTAAGGATAACCGCCGAACAATTCTCGTTCAAGGAAGTTTTAGCCAACTCGGAAATTTTTTCTTTGTTGCTCAACAAGCTTTTGATCGTCGGAGCAAACTTGGGCATTAGAAGGAGAGCATCCGCGAAACTAATCTCGAAGTGCAAATCTTTGAAGATTTGGATAAGCTTCTCCATTTGTTGATTAGTTTTGTCGCGGAACTTTTGATCACTAAGCCTTAAAGGATAAGGGATTGAAGGCCTAATCTTCGGAACATCGGGCTCCGGAATGGAAATTTGGACTACCGGAGGTTGGACGTGTGCAGTACTTTGTGGGCTTGTAGAATGCACCTTGTCCTTTGTCACCTCGGTTTCTTGTGCTACCTCCCTCACCGGAGAGGGTGTAGGCATCGAGGGTCCATCATATGTCTTACCACTTCGGGTGGCAATAGCATTCAACTCTCCCTTCGGATTTGGAATTGTATTACCCGGAAGGGTTTTAGAAGTTGAAGCTTGATTCATTTGACACATGATACTATTGAACATATTTTCAATTTTGTTTTGATTTTGATCAATTTTGTTGTTTGTTTTGTTCAACTCATTTTTTAACTCGTTTCCTTGTTTTGACATTGAAGTTTGGAATTCATTTCTCAAAGTAGTGATTTGGCTTTGCAAACCCCTAATTGTAACCTCATTAGACTTAATGTAGTTGGAAAGTTCAATAGAGGGGCCAACCGGGGGTTGGTAATTAGGAGCTTGATAACCATGATTGAGATTACCCCCTTGGAGCGGGTATTGGTTCATCGGGGCTTGATATGGAACATTTTGCCCTTTCACTTGATTTTGATTGAACCTATTTTGATTGTTAGGTTGAGGAAAACCGGGTGGTCCTTGATTGCTAGCACGATAGCTCGGGTCAACTTGAGGACGGTATTGATTACCTCCTTGATTCTAAGGCCTGGCTACAGCATTTGCTTCAAAAGGATTACCATCCGTAGCGGTACAATTGTAGTAAGCATGAGGCCCACCACAAGTAGTACAAGTAGTTGCCACCGCTTTGACTTGAGCGGGTGGATTTGGAGATGGAGAAGAAAGAGATTTTGAGAGGACCAATGCTTGGATTGCATCGGTAAGCTTGTCAATCTTAGCATCCGTGCTAGAGACATTTTCCGAAGAAGGTGAAGCACTCACTCAGGAAGCAATCGGTTTGCTTCGTGAGGTGCGGACTTTAGACTTGTTCTCAATGATGGACAACACATCTTTCGTAGAGCGTGTCAAAAGATTACCACCGGCGGCGGCATTGAGAGAGTCTTGATCGTTTTCATTAAAACCATTGTAGAAAGTATCGAGTTGATGTAACTCGGAAAAGCCATGGTGAGGACATTGACGAAGTAAGTCCTTGAAACGATCCCAAGCTTCACTAAATGATTCATCAAATTTTTGTGTAAACTTTGTGATTTCATTTTTTAAGTGTGTTGTCTTTTGTGGTGGGAAGAATTCGTTGGTGAATTTTGAAACTAAATCTTCCCATGTGGTGATTGATTGAGGGGGTTGTTTCTCGAGCCAAATCCGGGCGGCCCCCTCAAGTGAGAACGGGAAAAGAAGTAGTTTGATTGCTTCTTCCGGCACGTTTCGATATTTGATTGTAGACGTGAGCTTGTTAAACCGTCGGATATGAGAGTGAGGATCGTCTCTCTCAAATCCGTAAAATTGGCTTGACGATACCAAGTTAATCAATCCGTGTTTGAGCTCAAAATTGTCGGCAACGATTGGTGGAACGACGATAGCTTCTCCATAACCCTCGGTGGGTGCTTGGAGTTGTTCCAACATAGAACGGTTATCCTCCGCCATTTCGGGAATGGGGTCGGGATTAGTACGAATCTCGGGTTCGACTATTGGCGGGGGACGTCTATTTCGTCTTCGCGGAATTGTGGCGAGTTCAAGAAGAGGGGTAGAAGAATTAGAAGAACGAGTGCGCATGCACTTCCAAAAACAACACTTTCAATTAAAACAAGACCGAGGCAAAACACAGTGAACTTAAACCAATAATCCCACGTGAAATGATCACTTTTATAAGTAAAACGCACAAAGGAGCGGAGAGACTTAGTAGGTCAGCGCGAAGCGTATTAAAAACCCGTCTCTTTTCAGCCGCAATTTAATGTCAGGCCGTCCTTATACCCCTCACACAGTTTGTTAAACCGATAGAAGTAAACCAAATCACGAGCGATACAAAGGCAAGTTTTTAATCTTTTGTTCGGGAACTTATAATGATAACACTCAAGTTGAGAATGTTATATTGATTGTGTCTTCTATTTTATTTAAAACAAAAGGGAAAATCTTTTTGTATTTTTATCTTATAAATATATATATACAAAGAAAAAGGAAAATATTTTTGTGTTTTATAATTTTTCAAAAAGCAATAACTTCACGAAGGAAGGATCTCGAGTCACTAATCGTCAAACCTTAACGATATTGTCGCGACACAACCTCCCCGGCAGCGGCGCCAAAATTTGATTAGTGGTTAAGGGTGGTGTGTATGGATGAAATAGTATGATAATATCAATATCAAAATAAACGCGAGAATTGAATCGAAAACCTTTTAGGAAAAAGGTTAGTCAATCAAATCCCGTGAGTGAGATATGTGATACCGGATAAGGATATCCGGGTCGTTTCCCAACGAGGTGTGAATTGAGAATTTCGTTTGAGGTTTGTTATTAAAATGCTCGATGTTACGGGTTTTTGTTTTTGATTACGTTATCTACAAATTAACTAAAGGGAAAGTAATTAAGGCTACGGGAACAAAGTAAATGATAATCTAACTACTACTAAGCATACGGAACAATAAAATTAAGTTACACTAAGTCCTAGAGTGATAATATGCAAAAACGTGAAAACCCGGGCTAATCCCGAGCCTCAAAAAGTGAAAATGATGCAATTTAAGGCCTAAGGATGTGAAACTAATTTTCCTACGTTCTAAACGACTAAAAATAATTTTAGGAAAAAGCCGGGTATTTTTTCGACTTTTAAATTATTTATTATGAATTAAGAACTAATTTAATCTAATTTAATTATAAAAAATACTAAACTATTTTTGAAAAATCTGAAAATTTCACAGAAAATACTTTTAACCTAACTGATTCTAAGAAAATTATAAAAAGGTGGTACTACTTTACGAAATAAGCACTTAAAAAGCCTAATAAGCTAATAAGGTAAAACTGAATTTTGTATATAAGAGATTAATTGTGCAGATTCCTACCAGTCAAAGACCCAAGGGCGTTTGGTGATTGTGTTTGTGTTAAGTGCGTGAGCCAAGAGGCCTGAGTTCGAACCTGGTGCATTGCACCTTTTGTAAATTATTATTTTTTTCAAATTTTTCTTTTGCAACTTTTTAATAAGCTTAATTTGAGAACTTTTTGTGAAAACTTGCTTTTCAAAACTAGGAGAATAAGCAGTTAAAACTGCTTATACCAAACAGTTTTCAAAAACTAAATGAGCACACTATTTTTGACAGATTCTTAAGCACAAGGAAAAAAAAAACTCAAATAAGCTATTGTAAAATGAAATAGAAATTGAAATGCTAGCTTAAATAGAACTAATGGGAGGGAAATAAGCTGGATAAGCAGTTGGGATTAAGTAGCTAAACGGGGAAAAGAGCAGTCTTGGAAATCCTAAGTTAACAATGGAAAATGAGCATGTAAGATAACAAGCTATAATAAGCACTAAGACAAGCTAAATCTAACAAAACTAATCTGTTTTACCTAAAAAGCACTAAAGTATCCTAAATAAGCTGTTGGGATTCTAAAATAAGCTAAAACAAATGTGCCTAGGCTGCTGCAAGGGGACAGGAACAATCCCAAGGACCTGCTGAAACAGTTTGCTGAAATGGGTTTGGGACAGATTTTGATGCAAATTTAAGCTAAGCTACAGTAACCTAAGGCCAACTAAACTAATGCTATATGGAAATGGGCATATGAGGATTCCATAAAAGTGTTTTGTAGAAAATTTGGACTACAAATAAGCTACTTAAAGAGCTTGTGAACAGCAGCAATGGCTGCTGTTCTGTGTGCAAGTTTTTATGACAGAAAATTGTTTTTTGGCTATCCAATCTTGTAACAGCTTGTAAAAACAGATTAGATCATTCAAGACTAACTCAAAACACCTTAAAAGAAGCTTGACTATTAAAGTCAAAATGGGTAAAAATGTTTTTTAGAACCTCAAATAAGCTTAAGCCAAACACCCCTTTTTGGGGTGTTAAACTTAAGTAACAGATTTTTAAAAGCAACTATGGTTTTCTTTTATAAAACTTTCTTAGGATCTTAAAATTGAACTTTGGACTAAGAAATAATGAACAATAAGCTAATAAGCAATCAAGTGCTTATTAGCTAAATAAGCAGTAAAGAAAATGTAAGGAAAAACTTTTTCATTAATTAGAAAACAAATTACAATTTTAAAAACAGAAACTAAATATTAAAACTATTCTAAAACCTAATGCCTTCAAATGGCTACAAGAGCTATCTATTTATACTACTGTAATGGGTCTTGGAGTCTTGAGCTTGTGTTTCTTTTGTGAGACAATGAGCTTCTTGGATGCATTTGTGTTTCTTTGCTTTAATCTGAGCCATCCATTGAGCTTGGGCACCAAGGGGAGAAATCTAAGCCCTTGATTCTTTGTCTTCATATAAGCTCCAATGGGGAAGTTTGGGATTGTAAAGGTGGCATAGGAGACCCACGTGGGATGTGGGGCTTGAGAAGAGCTGGGGGCCAGAGAGGGATAGTGATGGGGAGAAGAAGACAAGGGATGTGGAGTTTTAGCTTTGGCTTTTTGGCGGGCAAATGAAAAGAAGGACACAGCTGGGTTTGGGTTATGTTTTGGGTAAAAAGAGGAAGAGGTCCAATTTGGTTATGGGGGGTCAAGTGATTATGTGAAAAGGGTTCAAAAAGGTTTAAGGTTTTTATTTTTAAAACTTGTATTTAGTGGTTTTTGATTTAAAACTTTTTTTTTTTTTTTTTTTTTTTTTTTAAACAACTTTTAATAAAAATTGGTTTTTGAAAAATAATTGGTTTTAAATAAAATTTAGGATTTGGAAAGAAAGAGTAATTTAGGATTTTTGTGAAAAAGGGTAAAATGGTAATTTTAAGTTCGGGTGAAGGGTAAATTAGTAATTTGGATTTAGGGATAGGTTTTTCGTCTGATTCCCCAAGCTCACTCCCAAATATGTATCCCGGGCTCCGAAAATGTAGAAAATCATCATCCGGCTCCGTCTCCAAAGCACGCATTCCAATCCGAGCTCATTTCTGTCCGTTTTTGCCCTGTTTTCGATCCTTTGTACCTGAAATACATAAAAACACACTCCAAGGATATCTGTAGCATAATTGGTTATATTTCAGTGTTTTTAGACATTTTTGTGGGCTTAGATGGGTAAAAATGATGAGTGAATAAGCACTCATCAGGACCTCTCTCTCTAACTCACCTATCCTGCACCATATCGCTCTGTCTGCATCTCGGGATTTCGCGAACCCTCTCAGCAGGTCCCCAACCTGCTCCTGGATCTCCGACATACCCTCTCGCAGAATCGTAGTCCTCCTGACTACAGTACCCATATCAGCTCTCATATCCTCTATACTAGCCCTCGATACTCCAACCAACCAATCTATCAACCTACTAAGCCTAGTACCCTGTGATGTAATCCTCTCCCACATCAGACCCGTCTCCCCATATCCTCGGGCTCTGAAGCAATTTCCGACAGTATCTCAGATCCTAATGGGATACCTATCTCAGGTGAGTAAGGTGGTGAGTCAATGTCTAAAGGCTTCCTAGGAGAATCAGGCTCAGGAAAAGGTAAAGGAGAGCCTGTTCCTAGAGAATGTGCAGGACTCTGCAACGGAGGAGTACCCACATCTGGGATATCCTCATCATCCTCCTCGTGAGGATCCTCATCCTCATCTACATACTGCTCCTCAATCTCATGCTCCTCCTCGATCTCATGCTCCTCCCCGCCCTCATCTTTAGAGGGAGAGTCCATGAGTCGGAGTGTCTGTGCGGGTAAATCCTGAGGTGGTACAGTATGGGATCTAGGTCTTCTAAGACATGGTGATGCTGGTGGTGATGACAGAAGAGAGTGAGCTGCTATGTGAATAGGTGATGATGGTGGTCGCACGGACATGCGGGCAGTACTACGAGCAAGTCTAGGAGTCTGGGCTCGTGCTAAGGCCTGATGTAAAGTGAGCTGCCTAGATGAGCTAGGGCGATCTGATGATGATGATGAACTAGAGTGACGGGTAATCTCATAGGGATCACCCTGCGCAACAGTCATGAGAGTCAATGCTGGGGAACTAGCAGCAGCAAGGACATCCTTAGACACATCAAAAGCTAGTGAAGGCATAGTCTATGACATTGGCATAGGGTAGGTATAAGGGTTCAAAAACAACTAGTTCTAATAAGCGCATCAACTCAACCATAACATATATCACATAATGAAAGCTTTAAAAAAAAGAGGTACCGCATTACTCAAAATATGCCTTTAAATAAAACACATAAGTTCTGTTCTATCACATAATCCACGCATCATATAATCCCAAATCAAATCAATCATATAATCAAGCTCAAAATCCCAATAATCATATCACCAAAATATAACATCTCAATAAACAATATGCAATTCATAATATCTCATAAATCAAATCGCAGTTCATACCATAATCAAATAAGAAGCTTCGGCTTGGCAGGCAGGCAAGCGTCGGTCGAGGATCAATTTTCTTAAAAAGTGGTTATAGTTTAGGGTTTATTAAATACCTAGTTCTCTATAACCTTGAGCTCTGATACCAATCTGTAACACCCCCAAATCTTGGTACAGCGGAAGTCTTAATCAAGTTTTCAGGGCGCTACGACTGGATTGGTATCTCACACAAGTATAGCAAACAAGATAGTAATTTAACATTCAAAACCAATCCCAAATTTAAATATTCAAAACATTAATCCCAAAGTGTAAATATTAGGCCCAAATATGATTTAATAGAATAGGTCCCCATAATTTATCAAAGTCAATTTATGATCCTGGACCATGCTTCCTTGCTAAGCTTCCACTGAACATGCACTACAAACATCACCTAATTACCTGAGAAAGCATGCTAAAAGGTCAGCTAACGCTGGTGAGTTCATAGGTTTAAATTCAAGAAAAAGTAGTGGACCTGTAGGAGTTAATTTGCTATGCGAGACCTAAGATAGATACACATCAAACACAAAAAAATATCATATCCGATATCACAATGGGCCCCTAGCGACACTAGCTAGCACAGCCGTAGCAAAGTCTAGAACGATTGCTAACCCTGGACTAGGTCGAGGTATAAGTCTACTCTTAGCTAGGCAACGTGTTATAGCAATTGGATTGCTACCCTAGGCTAAGGCAACAACTACCACATCTATCTAAACAGTCAAGCACATAAGCAAATCAAAATAGTTTAGAAGGTCCAATAATAGTTGCATGATTCTCACCCCAATATAGTTAAAAACATAGATAAAAGTGGGGCTATGAAACTCGCCTCAAGAAAGCAACACATAATTAAACACTAGCAGAAGATAACAGCTAATCACGGCACAACAACTATCGACTCGGCACAACCTATTAATGTAAACCAATTTTAGTATATATTTCCCAAAATCAACGTTATCTACCCCAATGTATTCCTTTCGTTATTTCCAAAAATGTCTTGTTTCACCGTTTAGTCCTAGTGTTTGGTATCCTCATGTGGGTGTATCGACTCAATATGATGCCATGAATGCACTCAAACAACCAATATGTGACTCAATGCAACACGATAAGACATCTAAGCGATAAGCTCCATAGTCAAATAATTTTCGGAATAAATAGTAGACCTTATCGAATTCGTCAATTCAATAAATTCAATTATTTATTCGTGTCGCTTATTATCCCATAAGCCGGTCGCATCCTAACGAGTCATAAGGATAATTCACCCATTAATAAGGTTACCCAATGTACCTAGCGGGCTCTTATTAGATTCGTCAACCTAATAAGTCCGCTACCCACGTGGATCAACACTATTAATGTTAGGTTATCCGTAACCCATGCACACAACGTAAGTAAATAAATACTTGAAACTAGTATTTAATGCCCATAATTGGCATATTTCGATAAACGTGTACTCAAAACATTAATTACTTATTTATTATAAAACATTTCCATTTTTAGTCATTAGTTTCTATTTAAAATAGTAAATAACAAGAAAAGTCTTGTTATCGATATTTTTGGTATGAAAGCCCTTTTTATTATTTATGTTTCATAGTTTATTAACATTTTCATATATATATATTTCGTCAATTTCAATATTAGTTTCATACCGTTATTCCTTTCGAGTCCACAAGCACGAGTCATGACTTCTCGGCTTTTAATCAATCAATAGTCCAAACTATACTAAAGTCCATGTTACGGCGTTGTCGGGGTCAACTATTGACTAAAAAGTTAAAGTAACACCGACGTTGCTCAAAGTTGACAATTTATATATGAAGTCCAAATAAAAGTCATAATAACGCAATTCAATCTCAAATAAACCCAAATCAATCTCGCCAACCAATCAATCAACCAAATATACCCGAAACCAATGTTATGACCCTAATGGTCATGACACAGTCACGGTTAAGACCACGTGAACCAAACAAGCTCTAGAAGCTTTTCGGCTCCACGCGTCTCATCCAAACACCAACAACATTAACCCACAAGCTACCACAACGACTCAACCCGGACCCTTGGTCCATGTGGGTCACGTACGCCACCCAACCACACCCATACGTGGGTTTGGTGGCTTGTACGCCCCAATACTCACATCCAAACACCTCCCAAATCACTTCCACAACATCCAAATACAATCAATCAACCTCCAATCGTTAACCAAACATCAAACCCATCATCTATTCCTAATCAAAAACATAAAACATGACCTAAAATGCAAAAACCCAACAATATGATACACCACATGATACCAAATCACTAGCTACATGTTTATTTAAGTGTTAATTAGATTTAATCCCATGTTTAAACCAAAACCCCTAAAATTCGTCCCATGTACGAACACTAGAAGGGTTGTATGTGGCTTTTCAAAGCCAAAACTAGCTTGATCCATGTTCCATTTACCTTTTCCAAGCCCGATCTACAAGATTTAATGAAAACCCTAGAATCACGAATCTTAATTTCAAGATTTGGAGGTGTTAATGTAGGCTTTTGTGAGAGTTTTATATATGGATGGAAAGAGGAAAGAGAGATCTACAAGATGGTGGTGGAGGTGTAGTGTCACTCGCTGGATATTGGCCAAAAATTTTAGAGAGAGGTTAGAGATAGAAAGGGAGGGGTGTTTGTGGTTTTTGTGAGAGAAATAAAAGAGATGAATGAGGTAGTGATGGGGTATATATACTTGGGAAGGAGGGACTCAAACATAAATAAATGGGGAGGAGGGGGCGCTGGCTAGAGGGAAAAAGGAGGGGCCGGGGTCGTCATTTTTTGTAAACTATCCCTTTTACCCATTCCCAAGCTCATATATTGTCCCACGAGTGTCCCTCGATGTTCATTCGACTTTCTATTATCGTTATTTGTGTTTTTCCACGAGTTTTGACTATTTATTTGCCAATTTTTGAGTTACGGTCTAAAAGTTACGTTATTTCTCGTTTTAGGCTTTTATAGTGCCGAATCGAATAGTGCCTATAAAAAAGAGTTAAAACTCACACGATAACTCATCCAATAATAAAATAAATCATAAAAACCAATAAACAATATAAAATCAAGTCATGGTCGATGAAAATAGTGGTAAAGGCAAAGCTCGGTTTAGTTTAACGTAATGCGGTTACCTAAAATAGACTCCCTAAATTGCCAGTTGTCACAGATGCGATGAGTGAGGATGACTGTTGGAATCACTCCTAAACTAGATTACAAGTGTTAGTAATTAATATGTAATAGTTAGCTTAATTAGGTTTTTATGTTTGAATTAAGGCAAGGCTTATATAGAAAGCCCATAAGCCTTGGCCCATATCCAATAAGGAAAGGAAGGGACTAGGAGTGTTGCCCTAGCTCCCTCTCCTATAAATAGCCTTGTAAACCTTCATTTGAAGGTTGGTTGTTCACTTTCATAATATCACCTAAGCATATCCTTTCTATATTGTTCATTTGTGTATTTGTGAGTGTGTTCAACCGATCACTTCTTTCCTATTTCTTATATTGATGCTTGTGTTACATAAATGGGAACTTAAAAGTGGTATCAATCGCCAAATAGTTTGGTGAAACGTTTTTTTTTTGTTTTGAAGTTTTACTCTTTACGCATAAGTTTCTCGTTTCAAAACTTTCATATGCTTTAAAAACTTATTTTTTACACTTTAAAATCCAAGATTCTTGTACTTTAAAGGTTATTTGGTGATAAAGTTTGAGTTTTTGGCAAAAAGTTTGAAACTTTATGTGTTTTTCATTGTTTTTTAGCTTGGTTTCATACGAGTAGTTATGTCTACGCGTAAGGTGCATAAGGGTTTTAGATCATCAAGTTTCACACTTTTGTGTTATTTTGGTGATATTGCAGCTTTTTCGTCACAAAAATCTGGTTTAGAAACATTGGTGTGCTTAAAAATCGGTTTTAGCAAAAGTTGGCTATTCCTACGCGTAACTAAACCCTAGTTTTACGCGTAAGTGCTCAAAGTTTACGCATAAGGTTTTTTCTTGGTTTGATCTTCAGAGATACTGGTTTACTCAGTGTTTTCTTGCTTGGATAAGCCTAAAAACACTTCGACTTTGGATATCTTCTACACTCGATAAGTGTAAAGGATTTTTGGGATAAAACCCTAGTTTTACGCCTAAGCATAAAAGCTTACGAGTAAAAAATCTTACGCCTAAGCATTTCCTACGCATAAGCACGTCTTACGCCTAAGGAAATATTATGCATAAGTTTCTTACTACTAAGTCTTTAGTTTACGCATAACCTATGGTCTAACCAACCCTACGCGTAAGCTAATCCTACGCGTAAGCTCTCTTCTTACGCGTAAGTTGGTGTTTTTACGCATAAGGTTTTCTCTACGCTTAAGCTGATTTCTACGCCTAAGGATACTTCATCAACAAAGTTTCATTCGACTACAAAAATCCATTTTTCAACACAAGTTTTAAGATGTCTCAACCACCATACTCTAGCTACTTCCCTCATGTGTATCCTCAACAACAACAACAACTCCATCAACAACAACAATTTTATCAACAACTACAACAACAACAACAACAACAACAACAACTTCAACAACAATTTCCTCAAGGAGAAATTCAACCACAAATGATTCATCCACCACCTAGTCTTCAAGTACAACCTTACACAAACTTTCACAATCAACATCCATCCAGGAATACTATGAAGGAACCGTCTTGGTTTGCAAAGATGTGTGAAGCTTTAAGTAGCCAACAGTCCATTCATGAGGCTGGATCACTTGATAGACCTCCAATGCTCACTCCCGGAAACTACGATCAATGGGTGATAAGGTTCTTTAGGTTTTGTGATATAAAGAAGCCACATGGAAAGTTCTTGAAGAAGGTCATCCTGGAAGGTCCGTTTCAGATGCCTACTATCACTACACCCGGAGATCCAAATACTAATCCACCAAGAGGTGATGTCACCAACGTTGTCAGTCTTAATAAACTCACTACTGATCAACTTCTACACTTTGAAGCCGATGAACTGGCAATGCAATACATCCTTTTGGGATTACCTAATCCGATACTTCGAAGTGTTGATGCTCAAAAGACTGCTAAAGCAATGTGGGAGCATATTCATCTTCTCAAGGAAGGCACAGAACTCAATCAAGAAGACATGGAATCCAAAATCTACTTGGCTTATGAACACTTTATGATTGAACCAGGGGAGACATTAGAGTCATATCATCATCGCTTCTCAAATATCATCAATGACTTGGACAAACATAACATCATTACGCCAAGACTTGCTGTCAACACTAAGTTCCTGAGTAGTCTTGGTCCTGATTGAGAAAAGTATGTCATCTTCATCCATCAAGCAAAGAATCTTCATCATGCTACATACAGATTGTTGTACGACTATTTGAAGCCCCACCAGAAAGAAGTTGACAAAGAAAGGGTTATCCGTGGACTCCCTGTCTCACCTTCACTTCCGGATAATCAACAATTAGCTTTGTGGGCTCAAACTTGTTATCCTCAATTCCCGACATTACAAACTGTCTTCACAAATCCTCCACAACCAACTGCAACAATTACACCATATGATCCGTCACAGCACCAATCTCAAGAAACTCAATTGGTTCCATACAACAACAACAATGATCAAGCACTTTACATTGAATCTAATGAGGATACAGAAGCTTTCGATGCATTGCAACAAGGGTTTGTCATGATTGCTAGAGCCTTCGGCCGATATTCAAACAAATCCAACAATCGCATTCGTACCTCATCAAACACAAGGAATCAGTCTGTTGTTAACAATGGACGTGTTGAAGTTCAGAATCGTGGTAATGTTCGTCAGATGTGCGGTGGTCAAGGGTTTAATCCAATGGGAAGAATAAAATGGGTGCTCCACAACAACAACGGGCTCAAGTGGTTGAACAGGGTAATGCATCAGAATGGGATTAATGGTCTTCGTTGCTATAACTGTAATGAGAAGGGTCATCTAGCTAATGCATGCCCTAAGCCGAGGACAAGAGGCAGCGCCTATCACAAAGAGGCTTTACTCTTGGCTCTTAAGGATGAAGCTGGTGGAACTCTTACCAACAAGGAACAGAGCTTCATGGCAAATGCAGATTCTGATGATGATATGGAGGACTTGCATGCTAATGCAGCAGTGATGCTAATGGCTAACATGCACGAACTCCACATGACTGATACAGGCCCAGTGTATGACACTGACGGCTTGTCTCAGGTACCGGATCAAACTATATTCATTAATTATCTGATATCTCAGCCAACATCTGCATCCGACAAGGATCAGAGTGTTCAACATGAGCCGTCTACATCTCATTCCGATAAAAATCAAATAGATCCCGTAGTTATACTTGACGATCAAGATGACCTTATGGTTAATACTGATAATCAAGTTGACTTTGTGGTTATACTTGAGGATCTGACTAATGATCATGTTGAGACTCACGTTGAACAAGCTAAACTTTCGTCTAATCTAGATATTGAGCTCATGACCTTACTTAAAGACCAAGAATCTCGACTGAAAATATGCAAAGACATCAATAAGAAATTAAAGGACAAAAATGAACTGTTAACCAAGGATAATGAATGCTTAAAATATCAACTCAACATTTTTCAAACACAAGAAAAACATGAAAAAGGTTTTGAAATCGCTTTTGCTAAATCTTACCAAAACAAAAAATCATTAGAACAACAGATACGTGATCTAGTCGCATCTAAGAATGCTTTGCTGTCTCAAATAGAACAACTGAAATATGATCATAAAAAACAACTTAACGCTCTCACTTTGGAAACTCAAAAAGCCAAGTCTGAGTTGTTAACTTGTCAAAAATAGTTCTCTGAGTACAAAAAGCATTCAACGAAACGAATAGATGACTATCTTGAAGAAATTGTCGACTTACAAAACAAAATCAAATAGTTTCGAAATGTTGTTTATAAACATGGTGAGTCAATCACAAGTATTCAAAAGTTTACTTTTAAACCAAATCCAAATGGATATGGACCGAATCTTGCTGATTACAAACCAAAGTTTTCAAATAGAGCATTCAAACCAAATCCTGAAGTTTACAGTGCAGAACATAGAATTGATGATTCCATTATGAGTGTTGTTGAATATAATCGTCAAGAGGAATTAGATGCAGAAGACGAGAGTCGATCAAAATTAGAAACTGTTGTTTATAACAAACCATTTAACTATTCAAAAGCCGTCACTTTCGTCACACAACAGGATAATTCTAACACACCTTGGTCACAGTATACGGATACCCCTGTGATAGACAGGGATCTTTCTCTTGTTACAGGTGAACATTCTGAGGTATCACACCTATTTCTGAGTCTTCTAATGTTGGTCCCCAACCCAATTCTGCACAAATTAATGGTCCTTTACCTTCACTCAGTGAAGTAAAATCAATACCCGAAAAATGTCAAATTATTAAATATTTTGAAACATTCATTTCGGACATCAAACTTTTGGAACGTGAAATTGAACTCAATTCTGAAATAAAAGTTGAACATTTTCAATCGCCTCATGCGAGAGCACAAAGAGATATTTTTCAGAAAAGAATTATACCTCGTGTCTGGAATTTGAAAATGTGTGCATTATATTAAGAAAGGGATTTTCACAAGGAGCTTGGACTTATGAAAAGAGTTTTCGAACAAACAAAAACATCGACTTCAAAAAATGTTAAGGATAGATGTTGATCGACTCTTGGAAGATGTTATCTGTGCTGATATCAATAATGTTTTGTTATTACACTCTGTTGCATATGCATTTGATTATATCTCTGTTGATTCTGTTGATTATGTTGAAAATGTTGAGAATACTAATACTGTGTCATAAATCAAGTCTTTTAAAGTTGAAAATGAACGATTGTTAAACGAGCTTTCAAATGCAAAACATCGTCTTCAATGGTGTCAAAAAGATTGTCAAAATCGTGAACTCGCTTTGCAAAATAAAATCAACCAGTTGCATACCAAAACTCTTAGTCCAAAACTTGAGCAACTGGATGACGAAAATGTGTCTTTGAAGTGTCAAATATCAAAATATGAATAGGAAATTTCAAAAGTTAAAAAGGAATATGGTGTCATATTTGATTTACTCAAAAAGACTCGTGCTAAAGCGTCAAAATACCTTGATGATCATCTTGCATACACTAAAGATGTTTTACGACGAGATGGTCTCACTCGTTCTGAAAATCTAGATTTGTTACACAAAATCCATGATCTAAAAGCAGAGTTGGTGAAACTTAAGCAAGATAGGGATAGTAACACTGTAGTACCTGCACCTAAACAGATTCAAAATGACTCTAGAACATCTAATGACAAACCACAAGAAACTAATGTGCTTCCCTCTACTGAAACAGGAATAGTTGCCTCTTTTCCCAACGCCCGCACTTCACCGCCTGAGAGCAATACAAGGAAGAATAGGAAGTTGCGCTGTAAGAAAAGAACAATAACGAATGTTGAAGTAGAAGAACACCTTAGGACTTTGAATAAAACTCAAGTTGCACCCACTTTAGATATCGCGTCTGATAAATGTAATGGAAAAAGTGATGTAACGAATGCTGAATCTTTAAGTACTCTTAAAGTTAAGTTTGAAGCTTCTTGTGTTGGTTGTCAAAAAAGCATGTTTTCTGGTTGTCATGATAAATGTGTTGCTAAGGCTATCTTGAATCGTAAGCGGAATAACAGAAAACGG
This sequence comes from Chrysanthemum seticuspe, assembly GCA_019973895.1. Classification (NCBI taxonomy): domain Eukaryota; kingdom Viridiplantae; phylum Streptophyta; class Magnoliopsida; order Asterales; family Asteraceae; genus Chrysanthemum; species Chrysanthemum seticuspe. Next base: position 193,957,245 of record BPTQ01000005.1, on the reverse strand, counting down.
AATACCTCTAGGCCCACTAATGCTTCTAAGTCTGTGCTAGGTAAACCACCCTCTAATGTTTCAACTACGATCATTGATGTACCCATAGAATCCCCTTCACCTCCTAGGAAGAACTTATCACCTAGTGCATTCACTAAGACCAAAGCTAAGACTAGTTGGAGATGGCATAAATGGTTACACAATACACTTGGATTTAAATGGATACCTAAAATCATTAATATGTGTGTTTCTACTATAACTGCTTCGGAACCCTCTAACTCTTCGGGTTCCACATCTACTTCTATTCCATCTGTGTCGTCTGTGTGTAATGCAGGTGATACAGATCATCCTCTGGATTGTTGATAGCAGATGTTCCCGACACATGACAGGCAATCTCAAACTGTTATCAAACTTTGTTGCAAAGTTGATTGGGACTGTCAGATTCGGGAATGATCACTTCGCAGCTATCATGGGCTACGGAGACTACATCAATGGTAACATCGAAATTAGCAGGGTTTATTATGTCGAAGGCCTCAGTCATAATCTCTTCTCAGTTGGTCAGTTCTGTGATGGAGATTTGGAAGTTGCTTTTCGGGAGAAAACTTGTTTCATTCGTGATCTACAAGGAAACGATCTTATGTCTGGCACCCGCAATTCAAGTCTTTATACAATCTCAATGCAAGACATGATTGCTTCATCTCCCATCTGTCTACTTTCAAAGGCAACATCTACAAAATCTTGGCTATGGCACCGTCGTCTCTCACATTTAAACTTTCAAACCATAACCAATCTTGCACGATACAAACTTGTTGAAGGTCTCCCAAGATTTCGGTATTCTAAAGATCACCTTTGCTCAGCTTGTGAACAAGGGAAAAGCACTCGTGCTCACTTTCCTTCAAAGGTGGAACACAGCTCACAGCATGTGCTTCCTCTTCTTCACATGGATTTTTGTGGCCCGATGCGCGTGCAGACGATTAATGGCAAACGTTACATCTTGGTAATTGTAGATGACTACTCAAGATGGACTTGGGTTTATTTTCTTCGAAGTAAAGATCAAGCTCCACAGATGATCATCACCTTTCTCACGAAAATACAAGTTCAGCTCCGGAACACAGTCAGACAAATCAGAACAAACAAAGGAACTGAATTTGTGAATCAAACTCTTCGTGCATATTATGAGAAAGCGGGAATTGAGCATCAAACATCAATTGCGCGAAAACCGGAACAAAACAGAGTTGTTGAAAGACGAAACCGTACGTTAGTGGAAGCTGCAAGAACGATGTTAATTAATGCAAAACTTCCAGATTACTTGTGGGCTGAAGCCGTGTCAACTGCATGCTACACTCAGAATCGTTTAATGATTACCAAATGCCACAACAAAACACCTTATCAGCTTATCCACAACCGTAAACCGAATCTCAAACACTTTCATGTATTTGGATCCCTTTGTTATCCGAATAATGATCGTGATGACTTTGGTAAGCTCAAAGCCAAAGCTGACATTGGAGTCTTTGTTGTATATTGTGAAAACTTTAAAGGTTACCGGATCTGGAATCATCGTACAAAGGAGATTATGGAAACGATTCATGCAAATTTCGATGAGCTTACAGAAATGGCTTCTGAGCATAACAGCTTGGAACCCGGTCATAACCATTTAAACTTCCCTCAAACCCCATCATCAGCTGAACCTAGTTTACAACTTACTCGACGTCAAATGGAACAGCTATTTGCTCCTCTATTTAGTGATGATATTGATGAACATGCTCCAGATGTATCAAATGTTTCCGCTGCTCAACCTGATCATAATCCAATACCTGATACACCTACTACAACAACTACTATTGAGGAAGCACCACCAGTTGATTCTATGACAACAGTCGCACAAACCACATCCAACGACGCTGAACCAGCTGATGATCTTCTGAACAATGAAGTACCCCCACCTGCAGATTATGATCCAAATGCGTTCTTTAACCCGTTTGCAAATGAAACTGCCACATCTGATGTTGCGGAATCATCTACAAGTCATTTGAATCCTCCTAATCTGCAGAATGTATATCAACATCAACCCTCCACACATCGTTGGACTAAAGACCATCCTCTAGTGAACATTTTTGGCAACCCGAATCAACTAGTCGTAACTAGACAACGACTTCAGACTGACGGTGAACACTGCATTTATGCACTTACCGTCTGCCAAGCTGAACCCAAAAACATTAAGGATGCTATGACATATGACAACTGGATTGAATCCATGCAAGAAGAACTCAATCAGTTTAAATGTCTTGAAGTATGGGAATTGGTTGAAAAACCAACTGGAGTCTATGTTATTGGTCTCAAATGGATTTGGAAAAACAAGCTGGATGCTGAAGGAACGGTTATCCGAAATAAGTCACGTCTGGTGGCTAAGGGTTATAGACAGGAAGAAGGAATTGATTACGAGGAATCATTCACACCGGTTGCTAGACTTGAGGCTGTACGGATCTTTCTCGCATTCGCGGCTCACATGAACATAACGGTCTTTCAGATGGACGTCAAATCTGCTTTTCTCAATGGACAACTGAAAGAAACGGTCTATATTAGCCAGCCAGAAGGATTCGTTGATCCAGAGTTTCCTAATCACGTCTACAAACTGAAGAAGGCTCTCTACAGTCTCAAGCAAGCCCCTCGGGCGTGGTATGATAAGTTGTCATCCTTTCTTATCGCCAATAATTTCGTCAAAGGTTCGGTTGACCCTACACTATTCATACAATATTACAGGGCACACATTTTAATAGTTCAAATTTATGTGGATGACATCATTTTTGGGTCAACACATCTAAAGTACTCAAACGCTTTTTCAAAACTGATGTAAAAACATTTTGAAATGTCCATGATGGGTGAACTTACGTTCTTTCTAGGACTGCAAGTTCATCAATCACCCCGTGGTATTTTGTTGAGTCAGTCCAAATATGCCCTTGAAATTTTAAACAAAAATGGAATGAAAAACTGTGATACCTATGCCACACCAATGGCACATACCAAGAAACTGGACGCTGATTTGCATGGGAAATTGGTTGACCCTACCAAATACCGAAGTATCATTGGGTCTCTCATGTATCTAACAGCCAGTAGACCTGATATTGTCTTTGTTGTATATCTTTGCTCCCGTTATCAGTCGCGACCAACTGAAACTCACCTCTCTGAGGATAAAAGAATCCTCCGATACATCAAGGGAACCATTAACTTGGGGATCTGGTATCCGAAGGATTCTAGTTTTGAACTAATAGCTTTTTCAGACGCTGATCACGCAGGTTGCTTAGATTCTCGGAAAAGTGCTTCAGGAGCTTTATAATTTCTTGGTGATAAACTGGTGTCATGGCAATCGAAGAAGCAGGATTGTACATCGTTGTCCTCAACAGAAGCAGAATATGTAGCCATGTCGGAGTGTTGTGCTCAAGTCATTTGGATGAGAACACAACTCAAAGACTATGGTTACGTATTTGACAGAATCCCGATGTACTGCGACAATCGAAGTGCTATTGCGATCTCATGCAACTCTGTTCAACATTCGAAATCAAAGCACATCGATCTTCGATATCATTTCATCAAGGAGCATGTGGAAAAGGGTACCGTTGAATTATACTTTGTGGGTACTGAATACCAACTGGCAGATCTTCTCACCAAAGCCTTAGCTCCTGCTAGGTTTACTGAGTTGGTCCACCGAATTGGTATGCGGTGTTTGACTCCAGAGGAACTGGATGAACTTTTAAAACTATCTTAAACCAGTCAAACACCAAAACCTCTTTTGTGAATATTATTCAAAAATAAAATACAAAAATATAAAACTTACAAAACTACAAAAATATTCTTCTATCTAAATTTCTTTCAACATGGCAAGTACAAATCTTCCGTCGACACTTTACTCTTTCAAAATTCTGTATTTTCTCGGTCAAGTGTTGTACTTGCATTTTACCTTATCCCGGTTGTTTCTTTGAAAATGGTGGTCACATTTCTGGTTTATTGACACTCCCCGGACTCATATTTATAAAATTTCATTATTTCTTAAGTCGAGGGGGAGCGTCGTCAAGTTTCTTTCCAAAAATCATGCATTATGTAACCAAGTTATGGGCTTTGAATGAAAATGGTTAAGGTGGAGGGACCAAAGTTGTCAAAAGCTCAAACTAATTCTTAACAAAACCTCTCCACCAACTTTACTTACACATTCAATTTAAACATTAAATTCTCAACCTAACAATCCTACGCCTATAATTCATTCTACCAATCAGTGCTTTAAACTCATGATTTGTAAGTGATTATATGATCTTCATATGTTTACAAACATAGGTTTTAAATTCATAAACATCCAACGGATGGATTTTGTGTTTGGATGATTTTGTGTTCTACGCGTAGGCGTATGAACACAAAATCATCACTTGTGTGTTGGTGATGATAAATATGGTGTTAAAATGCTCAAAATCATATGCTATAAACATTTCCAACATAAATTTCCACCAAGAAAATGTTTTCATCATATTTCAAATTTAGGGTTCATACGCATGAATTAGGGTTTTTCATTTGAGAGTGTTTCTGGTCAATTAGTTGTTCTTATGGTGTTGTATACATGTTTAATTTACCAAAACCATGCTTCAAACATACCTAGAAACATTAATTTTGTGAAAATTAAGAATTAGGGTTTATGCTCATACGAATTGGGTATTTTTGATTCACAAGGGTTTTGATGTTAAAACTTTGTTTAATCAACTCATTAGGCCTCTAAGTTATCCTAGAATATGTTTGGTGCAATTCCTATTGCTAAATCTCTTATTCGTAAAATTGAAAACTTAGGGTTTCAACTTACGCATAAGGGTGTTTTACGCATAAACTGTTTGGTCTATTAGTTCATATGAAAAATGAAAGGAATTGATATACGTGTTAATGAATGTGTTATGATAAATTTTTTTCAGGTTTTTACGCGTGAAATATTCAGAATCAAGGTTAACCATGGACTCCTACGCATAAGGATCACCTTACGCGTATAAAGTTACTTGTTAGAGAAATCTTACGCGTAACCTTTACGCGTAAGGTTCTACAAAGGGGACTACGCGTATCCTGTGAAGGATATGCGTAAACATTGAGTCGTACGGATAAGGTTTACTCTTACGAGTAAGCCTTACGCGTAAGCTCCCACATACGCTTACGTGTAAGCTCTATGCCTAAGGCTCTCTTTTTCTACGCGTAATATTTCTTACGCATAAGATAAGATCCTATGCATAAGCTTATGCTTACGCGTATGTCCACAACTGTTTATGCATAAGCTTGGAACTTTACGCCTAAGCCTTATCTTAACCATTATTATGAATTGTTACGCGTACAAACTTGTAAATAAATAACTCATAACGTCACGAATCCAAAATATCATTAATAAGCTTAAATGGTTAATATGTTGGGAAAATAAGTGAAAATTTGGACTTTAAAACTCAAAGTTATTCAACTAACGAAACTTATCACGACTACTTTGGACTATTGGACAAACAAGTGACATTGGACTCATAACATTCATTAACATATCATATTCAATAATTAGACAATAAAATCAACTTTTGACTAACGTAATGTCTTTCGATATGTTGGTTCTTTTGGCTAAATATCTTTCAGATCACGATATGGACATCTAAATGGAAAACGTTGATGCACCAAATGTTCTCTCAATGGAAGACATCTTCCCCAACGGTTACACAATGAAGATTGGGAAGAACAATTTCAGAGTCTATTTTGACAACTTTACGTGTTTTGAGTCTTCTTGTCAAATTGCTGTGGATATTCTGAAGACTCATCCTTACAAGAACATGCTCACTAATTCTGCAACTGTGCCGGTGATTTATGTTCACCAATTCTGGCATACCATGCAGAAGGTCAAAGGTCAAGAGGCTGTAACAGTGACAATTAACGACAAACAAGTCACCGTCACTCCAGCAGATTTAAGGGCTATTCTTCTTCTTCCAAACATCCAGCCTGCTGAACATGTTGCTTCTCCTTCGGAAGAATTTACTCTCCAATTCATTGTCGACATAGGCTATGATGAAGCTGTTGGGATCATCACAAAACACTCTTCTGTTGATCTTAAGAACATTCCCCATCCATGGAGAACCCTCTACATCATCATTGCCAAATTAGTTTCTGGACGTGACAGTGGCTTTGAGCATCCGAAGCTCATGGAACTACAAATATTTTGGGGCATGGTCAACATGATGCACATCGAATTTGCAGCTCTGATCTGGGATGACATGATGTCTTATCTTATAAAGCCTGGCACCAAGATCCCTTATATCAGATACACAAAATTGTTGATCCAAAGGATTCTAGGGAATAATCAAGATATTCCCTTGAGACTTGATGACCCCAACCATCACTCCATGTTGCTTGAGCCCACACTCAATGTTGTCAGATTTAAGGACTCAACAACGAAGAAACAAGGTGCGGTATTACCAGATTGCCTCCTTACTGCTGAGATCAAGAAACTTCAATCGTACAAACGTTATCTGGAAGCAGTAGCATCAGGAAAAGTGGGGTTCATGGATGTAAAGTCTTCTGGTACACCTGTTAGGAAGACCAGGAGAGGCAGTGTTGGAAGTATTGCAAGCAATGAGAGTACTCATAAGTATCCAAAGAGGACCCACACACTCAAAACGAGAGTTCCATTAAAGGTTTTTATCGCTAATCCCAAACTAGAACCAAAATTAATGGTTGAGAGATCCGAGGACACTGAAACGGATGAAGAGGTTATCTACTCTGAAACTGCAACAGATGATACACTAACAGTTGCAAAAACTCTCAGTCCCAAAACTAACAAGGGAAAAACTCCAGTGCAAGAGCAGGAATAAGAGAGCTCATATGAAGAGCCACAGGATGAAGACAAAGACTATAGAAAAAAATTGAAGAATCTCAGACTTCAACATGTTGCTAAGGAGTTCAACCTTCAAAAAACTCATGGCCCTGGAGGGTCAAGTGGTGGTGCACTAACAACACCAGTTTCTGATGCGATTAATCAACCCGATAAGGGAACTGGTACCACCACCCACGAATCACAACAATAGCAACTAGAGGATGAGATCATTTTTGACTTTGAGAAACCTGATAAGGAGAAGGAGAAGACTGAGAATATTACTGATGGAGATGTTGATGCTGCTGCTAAAGAAAAATCAGAAAATGAAGCTCTAGCAAAAGTAGATGAAGAAGCTAGGGTGCAGGCTGCAGAAAAGGCTAAAGCCAAAAAGGAAGCAGATGACTATATTCTAGATAGTCCCGACCGTAGCAAGGAACTAACTTCTGAGCCACCAAAGGACCCTGAGCCACCTCATGAATCATCATCGTCAGACTCGTCTTATCATTCATGTCCACCACCATCCAAAGCAACCACCAGATTCGCATCCAGATCGGTAAAGAAACCAACCGACACTTGGGCATCACGTGCCAAGACGAAGATTGTCAATGCTGTCAGAAGAGCAAAGAAACGTAACATTGTTAACAGGAAACTGAATCAGCTCGCCGACAGAATCAATCTTCTTCAAAAACTGATAAATGAGATGTTGGGTGAAAGGGAACAGCTTCAACAGTTTCTAAACAGAGATGTCCAAGGGGAAATGGACAAGACGATCAGAGAATATACTCATAAGTTTCTTCTCGACACAGTCCCTGGTGTGACAAGAGAGATGTTTACCAGACAACTTTATCCAAATCTCATGCAATTGGTCAAGCAAACAATGAAATCTACTCCGATAGCATTAAATATCAATCCAATTGAGCCTGCAGTTGTCGCCGATGCAGAGTTGATTTCCAAGCTGGTGTTACAAATGTCTAAACGATCTTCAACGTTTACTTCTGACAAAGCTAAACTATTTGAGGCGTTGCTGGAATATCAACTCAAAACCTCATGCAAACAGACAGCTGAAAAGACTAAGCGTCCAAGAGATGATGATGATGCGGATAAGGATAAAGAACCAAAACGCAAGAATAAAACTGGTGAATCATCATCTATACCTCCACCACCCCGAAGGACCTCCACCGAAAGAAGATCTCCACAACGATCTCCTGCTACTGATAAACCTCAGGACTCTGAGTCACCACCACCAACAGAAAAAACCGGTGATCACTTTCAATACACTGGTGGTGACGATGAAGAAGTTCCTGAGCCCTAACAACAACCTCCTTCTTCTACTTCAACAAAGAAACCAGCATCATCACCAAAGCCTAAGAAGAAGAAAAAGACCAATGTTGTGTCATGGCTAGATGATGATGACACTATAGAGTATAACTGGTTCTCTAAACTTGTTGATACTACACCTCAGTTACCAGAAGGTCAAGAATCGGTAGATGGTCGCACAATGGAGCATGTGAAGCTTATACAAGAAAAGTTCAAAGTGAAGAAAATGACTAAAGCAGAGTTGAGGCGAATCAAGAACGACGACTTTCAACTACTTAAGGACAGCTCAGACAGTGCCATTGAAGTCGAATATCATCTCGACAACATAGCACGAGCCATGTCTAACAACATTGATTGGCTCAATCCTGAATCAAACATTGACTTCACCAGACAAGACAAAGCTCCATACTACACTGACTGGACCAAACCTCTACCTACCATTGGCCGACCGGATCAACCTAAGATTCCCTACCGCTATTTCTTCAACAACGACTTGGAATTCCTTCTACACGGTAGCGATGTCTCCAAGAAATACGCTACATCACTCACCCTCCCTTTCCTGGCAGCAATCTACTCAAACAACATAGCCATCGAGGTAGAAGCCACACACATGTTTGCTGACAAAGTGGAAAAGTATGACCTCGATGCACTGTATGGGATTCATCATTGGCCTGAACAAAGAAGAATCTACTACAGAAGCTGCCAGGTTCTCAGGTAGAAAAAGGAAGTGTTCAGTGACAAAAGGATCGTTGCAATTCAACATATTTCACTATCGTCGAAGTGGGACTACACATTCCTTAAGAAAATTATGGTCAAACGACAAGACGAAGAGGAATATGACTTCTATGAAGCGGATTTTCCGAGATTGTGACTAAATGACATTGAAGATATGTATCTTGCAAAGGTACAAGGACGAATGCGACAATTCTCTACAAACATCCAACGCGAGTACATCAAGTCATTGTTAATCTTCATCAGAAGCATCGTGATCCAAGAACGTGTAGAAGATATTCAACTTTCCATGGAATCATACCAGAATCCTGTTAATCTCACAAAACCATAGCTAGACCTTCCTGACATAAACCAACTTGCTCAGTACACCCTTATCAAGAAACCATTTGGGGTAGTTTATCATAGTGAACTACACCACAATTGCTTTATGGCGTGCAAAGAGCTTCATAAGTTTGGGGATCACACACTCAAGAAGGTTCGGGACGGATTAGCATACCGGTTAAAGGAGATCCATGATGGCATAGGGTCACCGAAGAGATGGAATTCGAGGGACAGAAGGGATGTGAAGAAGATCATCACTCGGATTGATGAAAGGTTGTTCAGACGGGATCAGATAAGGACACTGGAAAGCTTTGTTGGAGGGCGTCCAAGCATATCTCTAACAGGCTACCAACGCCCAGACAGAACTCCTGGTGTTATTGGCGGAATACCTGGTACCCCTTGATTTGTTTCCTTATCATTATTTGGATGTGTGATTTTATCTGATTATGGCTTGTGCACACATAACAGTGTACAACCCGTACCTGTCATGAAAGGACCATGTGGTATGCTTCAGTGCCACAATCCTTATAAAAGGAGCGAAAGCTTCTTACTTTTGAGTAAAACTAATCAAAACTTTCATTTTCAAAGTTTTAGTCAAAAGAACAAGTACTTCCCCTTATGATTTTCAAAAGCTCAAAAGTCAACATCACTTGTTGAGGGGGAGTATTTGTTTAAAAACTTTGTTCACAAAATTGTTCTTCGTGGTAATCTTCCCTCAAAACTCGAAATGGACATATTCGATCTCAAATTTAGTCAAAAATAACATTTATATGCCATTTTTTAGGGGGAGAAATATTATGTGATAAGAAATATGTTGTGAATTGCTAATGAATCGTCGTGCTAAAAAGACTTAACCAATGAATTGACGAGATCTTAAATGTTAGTAACTCGAAAAGACTTGTCCGGGACGGGTAATAATTTCAAGCTAGTTCGCTAGTGATGTAAACATGTCTCGCAAAGGACTTGTACTAGTAGAATGTACCATTCGAGAAACTCTTGGTAGACATGAACTTTGACGGGTTTGACAACCTTTCGAGGTTTGTCTACACCTTCAAGGTAGTTATTAGAGCTAGTTGTCACCTAAAAACTGACAATGAAACTCTTTAACTTTGCAACGTAACCGTGTCTCGCGGGGAATTGTCTTATCTTGAGTTGATCAATTCAAAAGTGCACGCTCTTCTTTCACCTTGCAAATTTCTGTCAAATACTTAAGCACATGTGGAGGGGGAGTATTTCTGCAAAATACATAACTCTTTCAGTGGTACAAAATGCTTTTAATCATAACCACTTTAAGAGATTTTCATGAAAATAGTTTACGGCAACTTAGGTTACTCATGGAGTTATAAGGTGACTAAGGTTAGGAATAACCGTCCTATGATCCGCCAAAGCCGGAGGGATCTACCCAAGGACACCACAAATAGTTAGAATTTAGAAGTCCTTAGGTATGATTATAAAAAGGAGAAAATGAGAATCGGAGAAAGAATGAGTTGAAGAATTAAAAGGAAACGTAATGAAAAGGGTGAAAAGAATTAGCCCTCCAAATTATTCAACTTAGGGCAGACACCGGGTTCAATTCATATACTACTGGTTGTCACTTGATGACACCTGTATTGAAGATCAAAGGTGTCATGGACCCAGTGACGCATGCACTAAACCTTATTAGCCACTCAAGTTTCTCTCAACATAAGCTTGTTTCATTCTCATAGGGAACCCTACAAAACTATCGGCTTTCTCTTAGAGATTGCTGGTATTGAAGAAGGAGACCCTCTCCCTAGTCTCCGCTCAGGAAAACCAAAGTGCACTATTGAGTTTAGAGCCACGAGATTCATCAAAAGATCTCTTAGGTACACTGTTGGAATCACTCCTAAACCTAAATCAAGTGTTAGTGATTCATATGCAATAGTTAGTTTTATTATGGCCTTTACGTTTGTTTTAGCTTAAGCTTATGTAGAAGGCCCATAAGCTTAGGCCCATGTCCATTAAGGAAAGGAAGGGAGTAGGAGTGTTTCCCTAGCTCCCCTTCCTATAAATACCTTGTAATAACCCTCACTTGAGGGTTGGTTGTTCAATTTATCTCTTTCACATACTCCTACGCGTAACCCTTCTTTATCATACGAGTGTGTGTTTGGTTTATTGTTCATCCGATCTCTTCTCCTCTCTATCTCTTTCTATTGTGCTTGTGTTGTAAAACTAGTGACCTAACAGTGGTATCAATCGCCAAATAGTTGGGTGAACGTCTTGTTCTTGAAGTGGGTTTTGGTCCTACGCGTAGAACATACGGTTCGGTTTTGATACTTTGGTTCGCTTAAAAACGTATTTTTTACACTTTTTAATCCAAGATTCTTGTACTTTCAACGTTTTAAGGTGTTAAAATAACTGTTTTTGGCATAAAGTTTCAAACTTTACGCGTAGATCTTTGTTTTTGAGCTTGGTTTTGAACGAGGGTTTCATTCTACGCATAACTGTTTTGTGAGCTTTGGATCATCAAGTTTCACACTTTTGTGTTATTTTGATGATATTGAAGCTATTTCATCATGAAAACCTGGTTTGGAAACATCATTTGACAGAAATCACTTTTGGCTAAATCCTACGCGTAAGTAAAACCCTAAACTTACGCGTAACTTATTCCTTGGTTTGATCTTCAGTTTCGTGGTTTACTCCGTGTTTTCTTGCTTGGATAAGCCTGAAAATACGTCGACTTGGGATATCTTTTGAACTGTGATAGTGTAAAAGATCACTTGGGCTAAAAACCCTAAACTTACGCATAAGCTTAAGCTTACGCGTAGAAAATCCTACGCATAAGATTCATCTTACGCCTAAGCTTTGTATTACGCATAAGGTAATCCTACGCCTAAGTTTTCTACTCCTAACTTACTGTTTACGCATAACTTTAGTGTTTTTTCTTCTACTTACGCGTAAACTAAACCTACGCGTAACTTTTGCTGTTACGCGTAACTTTGGTGTTTTTACGCATAAGTGCTACTTGGCTTTATTGTGATTTCTACGCCTAAGGATACTTCATCAACAACGGTTCATTCGACTACAAAGATCCATTTTATAACACAAGTTTTTTTCAACATGTCACAACCACCATACTCTAACTATTTCCCTTACACTTATACTCAACATCAACAACAATTAAGTCCACAACATCAACAATGGAATCAACAACAAGCAATTTATCAACAACAATTTAATCAACAACATACTCCACAACTTGAAGGAATTCCACCTCAAATGGTTCAACCACCACCAAGTCTTCAAGTACAACCCTACACAAACGAATTCAATCAACATCCATCAAGGAACACTATGAAGGAACCCACTTGGTTTGCAAAGATGTGTGAAGCTTTAAGCAGCCAACAATCAATTCATGAGGCTGGATCACTTGATAGACCTCCAATGCTCACTCCAGGAAACTACGATCAATGGGTGATTAGGTTCTTTACGTTTTGTGATCTGAAGAAGCCACATGGAAAGTTCTTAAAGAAGGTTATCTTGGAAGGTCCATTTCAGATGCCTACTGTCATTGTACCCAGAGATCCAAATGCTATTCCACCAAGAGATGAACAATCAAACATTGCTACTGTTGCAGACCTGACCGCAGCAGAACTTCTACACTATGAAGCTGATGAGCTTGCAATGCAATATATCCTTTTAGGATTATCAAACCCAATTCTTCGAAGTGTTGATGCTCAAAACACTGCAAAGGCAATGTGGGAACATATTCATCTTCTTATGGAAGGATCTGCACTCAATCAGGAGGATATGGAATCCAAAATTTACTTGGCTTATGAACACTTTATGATTGAACCTGGAGAGACACTAGAGTCTTATCATCATCGATTCTCAGACATGATAAATGATTTGGATAAACACAACATCATTATGCCAAGAATTGCAGTTAATACTAAGTTCCTAAGTAGTCTTGGTCCTGAATGGGAGAAGTATGTCATTTTTCTCCGTCAAGCGAAGAACATGCATCATTCTACATACGGATTGTTGTATGATTACTTGAAGCCTCATCAAAAGGAAGTTGATAAGGAAAGGATTCTCCGTGCTCAAATTGCTTCATATTCACATCCGGAAAATCAACAACTTGCCTTGTATGCTCAAAACAATTATCCTCCTCAACCAGCAACTCAACCAACTGCTTCAATCACACCATATGATCCTTCACAGCAACAATCTCAAACTCAATTGGTTCCATACACCAACAACAATTCTCAAGCACTTGTCAGTGAAGCTAATGAGGAATCTGATCCGTTCGAAGCATTGCAACAAGGATTTGTTATGATTGCTAATGCTTTTAGCCGTTATACAAACAAATCCAACAATCGTATTCTTTCCTCATCTAACATATGAAATCAAGCTGTTGTTAACAATGGACGAGTTGAAGTTCACAATCGTGGTTATGGTCGTCAGATGGGCGGTGGTCAAGGGTTTAATGCTATGGGTAGGAATAACAACATAGCTCCAGTGGTGGAACAGGGAAATGTTCAGAATGGGTTGAATGGTCTTCGATGCTACAACTGCAATGAGAAGGGACACCTGGCTAATGCCTGCCCAAAGCCGAGGACTAGGGGCAATGCTTATCACAAAGAGGCTCTTCTTTTGGCTCTTAAGGATGAAGCTGGTGGAACTCTCACAGACAAAGAACAGAGCTTTATGGCAGATGCAGACTCAAATGATGATATGGAGGACTTGCAGGCCAATGCAGCGGTTATGTTGATGGCTAATATGCATGAGTTACACATGAGTGACACAGGCCCAGTGTATGACACTGATGGCTTGTCTCAGGTATCCGAACAAACCATATTTATCTCTGATCTAATATCTCCGCCAACATCTGAATCCGGCAAGGCTCAGAATGTTCAAAATGAGTCGTCCACATCTCATTCTGACGATTTTCAACCAGACCCCGTAGTTACATTTGACGATCAAGATGACCTTATGGTTTCCCTTGATAATCAAATTGACTCCGTGGTTATACTTGAAGATCTAAATAATGATCATGTTGTGACTCACGTTGAACACACCGAACTTTTGCCTCATCCAGATGTTGATCTGTTGCTTAAAAACCAACAATCCATAGTGGAAGAATGTCGTGCTGTAAATCAGGACTTGAAAATTAAAAATGCACTGTTAACCAAGGATTTTGAATGTTTACAAATGCAACTCAACTTTTTCGAAACTCAAGAAAAATGTGAAAAAGGTTTTGAAGCCGCTTTTGCTAAATCTCATCAAAACGAAAAATATATAGAGCGACAGATGCGTGATCTAGCCGCTTCGAAGAATGCTTTGTTGTCTGAAATAGAACAACTGAAACATGAAAATAAAAAGCAAATTAACGCTCTCACCTTGGAAAATCAAAAAGCTAAGGCTGAGTTGTTAACTTGTCAAAAAACAGTTCTCTGCATACAAAAAGCATTCAACGAAACGAATAGATGATCATCTGGATGAAATTATCGGCTTGCAAAACAAACTTAAAGAGTTTACAAATGTTGTATACAAACATGGTGAGTCAGTCACAGCTATTTAAAAGTTTACTTTAAAACCCAATCCACATGGATATGGACCAAATCTTGCTGATTACAAACCTAAGCTTTCAACAAAAGCATTCAAACCAAATCCTGAAGTTTCCAGTGCAGAATATAAAATTGATATTTCTGTTATGAGTGTTGTTGAATATCATCGTCAAGAGGAATTAGATGCAGAAGACGAGAGTCGATCCAAATTAGAAACTGTTGTTTATAACAAACCTCATAACTATTCAAAAGCGGTCACTTTCGTCACACCAACGGATTCTTATAACACACCAAGGATTATCATAAAAACGTCTGAGTCTTCTAATGTTAATCCCAAACCAGATTATGTACAAATTTATGGTCCTTTACCTTCCATCAGTGAAGTAAATTCAAAACCTGAGAATCGCAAAATTCTTGGATATTTTGACCTTTTCATGGCTGACCTCAAACTTTTACAACATGAGATAGAATATCATTCTGAAATCAAAGTTCAACATTTTCCATCACCTCTGGCGCGAGAACAAAGAGACATCTTTCAGAAAAATCTTTTACCAAATGTTAAAAATTTGAAACATTGTGCATTGTCTTGGGAATGGGATTTTCATAAGGAACTTGGATTGATGAAGGTCATCTTCGAGAAAACAGAAACATCTATTTCTAATACTAAACGTAAAAAGAAAATGTTGAGAAAAGATGTTGATCGACTCTTGGAAGATGTTATCTGTGCTGATGTCCATAATGTTGTTTTATTGAATTCTTTGCCATATGCATCTGATTATATCTCTGCTGATACTGTTGATTCTGTGGTAACTGTTGAGAATACTGATAATGTGCATCAGATCGAGTCTTTAAAAGCTAAAAATGAACGATTGACAAACGAGCTTTCATATGCAAAACGTCATCTTCAATAGTGTCAAAACGATTGTCACAATCGTGAACTTGCTTTGCAAAACAAAATCAACCAGTTGAAATCCAAAACGTTTAATCCAAAATTTGAGCAACTGGATGATCAAAACGTGTCTTTGAAATGTCAAATCTCAAAATACGAACAAGAACTTGAAAAAGTTAAACAGGAATATGGTGTCATATTTGATTTACTTAAAAAGACTCGTGATGAAGCATCAAACGAGCTTGATCATTTTCTTGCACACACTAAGGAAGTTATGAATTTTTCGGGAAATCTTTGTTCTGAAAATCAAGAATTGGTGCACACTATCTTTAAGTTAAGAGAAATGTTAGGAAAGTATAAACAACTTCCGCCTACCGTGATTAAGAGAATAGCACCAGTAACACTTAGTAATCGTGAACCTAGAATCCCTACTGCCAAATCACAAGATACTAATGTGCTTCCCTCTACTGCAACAGGAATAATTTCCTCTTTTCCAAATGTCCGCACTTCACAGCCTAGGAGCACTACATCGAAGAATAGGAAGTTGCGACCTTAGAAAAGATCAATAAGGAATGCTAAAGTAGAAGAACACCCTAGGACTATGAATAAGACTCACGTTGCTCCCACTTTAGATATTGCGTCTGACAAATGTAATAGAAAAAGTGATGTAACGAATGCTAAACCTTTAAGTACTTTTGATATTCAGTCTGATGCATCTTGTGTTATTTGTCGTAAAAGTATGAATTCTGATTGTCATGACAAATGTGTTGCTAAAACTATCATCTCTCGTTTAAGGAATCCTAAGAATCAGAATACCTCTAGGCCAACTAATCATTCTAAGTCTGTGCTTGGTAGACCGCCCTCTTTAGATTCTAAGAACCGCATTGTTGTCCCTGTAGTTCCAGTATCACCTCCAAAGAAAGTAGTACCACCTAGTGCATTCACTAAGACTAAAGCAAATACTAGTTGGAGATGGCAAAAATGGTTACATACTACACTAGGATTTAAATGGATGCCTAAAGTTATTGATGTGTGTATGTCTACTATAACTGCTCCGGAACCCTCTAACATTTCGGGTTCTACATCTACTTCTATTCCATTTGTGTCATCTGTGTGTAATGCAGGTGATACAGATCATTCTCTGGATTGTTGATAGCGGATGTTCCCGACACATGACAGGCAATCTTAAACTGTTATCAAACTTTATTGCAAAGTTCATTGGCACTGTCAGATTCGGGAATGATCACTTCACAGCTATCATGGGCTACGGAGACTATATCAATGGGAACATCGAAATTAGAAGGGTTTATTATGTGGAAGGCCTCGGTCATAATCGGTTTTCAGTAGGTAAGTTCTGTGATGGAGATTTGGAGGTTGCTTTCAGGGAGAAATCTTGTTTCATTCGTGATCTACAAGGAAACGACCTTATGTCTGGCTCGCGTAATTCAAGTCTTTACACTATCTCTATGCAAGACATGGTTGCTTCATCTCCCATCTGCTTACTTTCAAAGGCAACATCAACAAAATCCTGGCTATGGCACCGTCGTCTCTCACATTTAAACTTTCAAACTATAATCAATCTTGCTCGACACAAACTAGTTGAAGGTCTCCCACGATTCCGGTATTCTAAAGATCACCTTTGCTCAGCTTGTGAACAAGGGAAAAGCACTCGTGCTCATTTTCCTTCAAAGGTGGAACACAGCTCTCAGCATGTGCTTCATCTTCTTCACAAGGATTTGTGTGGCCCGATGCGCGTGCAAACGATTAATGGCAAACGCTACATCTTAGTAATTGTTGACGACTATTCACGCTGGACTTGGGTCTACTTTCTTCGAAGCAAAGACCAAGCTCCACAGATGATCATCACCTTTCTCACGAAAATACAGGTTCAGCTCCGAAACACCGTCAGACAAATAAGAACAGACAAAGGAACTGAATTTGTTAAACAAACTCTTCGTGAATTTTATGAGAAAGTGGGAATTCAGCATCAGACATCTATTGCATGTACACCTGAACAAAACGGAGTTGTTGAAAGACAAAACCGAACGTTAGTGGAAGCTGCAAGAACAATGTTAATCAATGCTAAACTCCCAGATTACTTATGGGCAGAAGCTGTATCTACTACATGCTATACTCAAAATCGTTCTATGATTACAAAACGCCACAACAAAACACCTTTCGAGCTTGTCCACAACAGAAAACCGAATCTCAAACACTTTCATGTATTTGGATCTCTCTGCTATCCGAATAATGATCGTGATAACTTTGGAAAGCTCAAAGCCAAAGCTGACATTGGAGTCTTTATTGGATATTGTGATAATTCTAAAGGTTTCCGAATCTGGAATCGTCGAACAAAGCAGGTTATGGAAACGATTCATGCTCATTTTGTTGAACTTACGGAAATGGCTTCTGAGTATAACCGCTTGGAACCCGGTCACAACCGCTTAAACTTCCCCCAAACCCCATCATCAGCTGAACAAAGCCCTCAGCTTACTCGTCAACAAATGGAAAGACTATTTTCTCCTCTGTTCAGTGACGATATTGATGAACGTGCTACAGGTGTATCCGATGTTTCCGCTGCTCAACCTGATAATACTCTTATACCTGATACACCTGCTACAACAACTACTATTGAAGAAGCACCACCAGTTGACTCCACCACAACAGTTGAACAAACCGCTTCCAACAATGATGAACCAGCTGATGATGTTATTAATTAAGTACCCCCACCTGCAGATTTTGATCCAAATGCGTTCTTTAACCCGTTTTCTAATGAAACTGCTGCACCTGATGTCGCGGAATCATCCACAAACCATTTGCATCCTCAGAATCTGCACAATGTATTCCAACATCAACCCTCTACACATCGATGGACAAAAGACCATCCTCTGGAAAATATTATTGGCAACCCGAATCAACCAGTCGTTACGAGACAACGTCTTCACACAGATGGTGAACATTGCATTTATGCACTCACTGTCTGCCAATCTGAGCCTAAAAACATTAAAGACGCAATGACAAAAGACAACTGGATTGAATCCATGCAAGAAGAACTCAACCAATTCAAACGTCTTGAAGTATGGGAACTAGTTGAAAAACCAACAGGGGTTTACGTCATTGGTCTAAAATGGATTTGGAAAAACAAATTGGATGCTGAAGGAAACGTAATCAGAAACAAGTCACGTCTGGTGGCTAAGGGTTATCGACAAGAGGAGGGTATTGAATTTGAAGAATCATTTGCTCCGATTGCTCGTCTTGAGGCTGTTCGGATATTTCTCGCGTTCGCGGCTTATATGAATATGACGGTCTTTCAGATGGATGTTAAAACTGCGTTTCTAAATGGACAACTAAAAGAAACGGTTTATGTCAGCCAACCAGAAGGATTCGTTGATCCCGAGTTCCCGAACCATGTCTACAAACTGAACAAAGCTCTGTATGGTCTCAAACAAGCTCCTCGGGCATGGTTGATGAGTGTGTAAATACTCATCATTTTTGGTCAAATCTGAAATGCAAAACATTTAAAAACACTCAGAAATGCTTCAAAATATGTTAAAAATATCCTCGGAGTGTGTTTTGTGTCTTGCAGGTACAAAAGGATTGAAAACAGAGAAAACGGACAAAATCGAGCAAAAATCATAAAAGTGCTGAGAAGCCGATGCCGGGTTGTGATTTTCTACGATTGTTGATCAATTTAAGACCCGAACACGTTTTTAGAGTGGGAAAAGCAACCGTCCTTAAACCTAAACCAAAACCAGAATCACCATTTTACCCGTCCCCGATACCCAAATAAACCTTTCTTTTTTCTATTTATAACCATTATCCAATAAATAAACCTTACCCTTCCCATTACCCTTCCCATTATCCAATAAAAAAAAACACAGCAGAAAACAATACCACAAACCCGCCAACCATTTCCTTCCAAACCACCATTACCACTTGCTCACTGCCACACTCCATCACCTTCCACCAACTCTGCCCCTTATTCCCACCTTTCAAATATACCAGACAAATTGCATTTAATGCTCCCTCCCCTGTCACAAGTTATCAGGACCCAATTGCAACAAGTTTTGGCGCCAAAAACGTGACTCAACGGTTAAGATCAAAAGGACCTAATCCAATGGCCAGAATTGAGAGAAGGAGAGTCTGGAAGCTAAGATAAATAGCTGGTAGCCATGGAGAAGAAAGAGTTAGTTTTTAGTTAGTTTTAATTTAGTTTTTAGTTTTAGTCTAGAAATTAAAAGTTCTAGTCCCAGTTACTTTTCTTGTCATTTTAATTTAATTGTAATTTCAATTTCAAGTTTAATGCAATTTCAGTTAAATTCACATTTTTATGCTTTCTCAGAATCTTTTTTTTATTTCTGTCGTAATCTTGGTGGGAAAAGTGTTTTACGAATTGTTGGAACTCATTTTAAGTATTTGTTAAGATCATAAAGTGGTACTTGAATTTCCAAGTTCTCAATTGTTCAAGAAGTTTTTTTTTATTTCCCAGAAAGGGTGTTTAAATTTGTATAAAATGTGGGTTAAAAATCCCATTCTGACCCATTTTGGATTTTAAAAGTAGTGGGAAGGTCTTTTGCAAGCTTATTTGTCGAGGTTTCAATCATCAATTCAGCATTCAAAAGAAGTTGGGTAGTTTTTTTTTAATGTTAATTGTGTTTCTGTTTTGTTGATATGCAGTCCATTCTTCCTTTTTGGAGCCTAAAAACAGATAGGTTAGAAGTTGATTGAGAAGTTAGAGTTCGGTTTATAGGTTGTTAGCAATATAAAGTCGATCTAGGATAGCTTAGTTTAAAATCTTGAAGCCATCTTGTGGCTTATTTCTATGCTTAAAGACACCCTTTGGTGCCCATTTGTACTGAGCAGTCCACAGCAGCCCGAGCCTTTTGATAAGCTCATATCAAGCTTGAAGTGGCTCCACAGAGGCTAGATATGGGGGCAAAAGTCAGTGTTCTAGGTGAACTCCAAGAATCCATAAGCTCATAAGCTCATTCACCCTGTAGCTTATTGAAATTAAGCCACGTTGGACTGTTCTGCATCTGAAAACAGCAGCTCTGGTTTCTTTCTTATTTTCTTTTAGCTTATTTTCATAAGTTTCAGCTTATTCAGTAGAGATAAAAGCTTTTTTTAGATGGTATTGATAAGGTTCTTTAGGTCTTAGCTCATTTGGCTCCCCATTCAGTGCTTATTAAGAATATCCTTTAGCTTATCTAGTTTATTCATTGCCTAGTAGTGACTTTAGAATAGGTAGATCCTTTGTTAGCTTTTGATTAGTTTTATTCGTAGCTTTTTGGTACCTTTTATTTTCTTAGTATCGCTTAGTTATCCCCTGTCCCAAACGGCCCCTTAGGCTGTTTTCATAACAGCACCCCAACAGCAGCTTGTGCTCATTTTTTTTTAGCTTTTTGATGTTCCACTATAGCTTATTTTAGGTCCCCATTGATGTTTGTTTAGGAGGTTTACTGTAGTAGTTTAATGTTAGCTTGTTGAAGCTTTTGTATGTCCTTTAGTGGCCTTTAATCCAAACAGCCCCCTTGACTGTCCATTGTACCAAACAGTCCAATTCAAAGTTTGTTTTTCAAATCTGTTGTAGATCAGCCGTTCATAACTTGTTTTGAAATTTTCCAAGTTTAAATTTTGGCAAATAACTTATCTTGTTCACTTGTTCGAATTGCAAAAGCAGAAAATCAAGAAAATAAAAAGCAAAACCAAAATGGGAGACTGCAGGTTCGAACCTGAGACCTCCTGCACACCCTCCCCACACCACGCACACAGTTCACACCTCTCTACCAACTGCCCTAGGGACTTTCTTGGTTATTTATTTGCAACATTAATTCTTTAAGTGGCATTTCATAGTTTTTACTTTTAAGCATTTTTAGCTTATTTGTAGCTTATTTCATTAACAAAGCACTGTTTTCTGAATTTTATTAGATTCCTCATTACTTAAAGTACTTTTAGGAAAATTTTCAGATTTTTCAAAAATGTTTTAGTATTTTTAATTATTTAATTAGTGTAGAATAGTTTTTAATTCATAATAATTAAAATAAAAGTCGAAAAAATACCCGGCTTTTTCCTAAAATTATTTTTAGTCATTTAGAATGTAGGAAAATTGCTTTTGCACCCGTAGACTTAAATTGCATATTTTTCACTTTCAGGGCTCGGTGAGTTCCCGGTTTTTTCGCGTTTTAATCGATTTTAAATATAGAATTAAAATGACTTCAAAGTCTTTATTAGATTTAATTTCCTTAGTGTAATCAATCATAACCCCTTTCATGTTCAATATTCACCCAATCACAGATTCGTTGTATTACAGTGTTCACACCTCGTTGGGACTTAACGACCCGGGGATACACTAAACTCCTCTGGATAATTGCATTGCGTTCTCAAGTGATTGACTCTTGTTGACCATTCACCTGGTTAATTTGGGTTGACCGTTTGGGACCGATCAATGGTACGATAAGCTATCATCTTTCCTCATTGCCAATAATTTCACCAAAGGTTCGGTCGACCCTACTCTTTTTATACAATATCACGGGGCACATATCTAATTGTTCAAATTTACGTGGATGACATCATTTTTGGGACTACACATAAAAAGTACTCAATCGCTTTTGCAAAACTAATGAAGAAAAATTTTGAAATGTCCATGATGGGTGAACGTACGTTCTTTCTAGGACTGCAAGTTCATCAATCACCCCGTGGTATTTTCTTGAGTCAGTCCAAATATGCCCTTGAATTGTTAAACAAATTTGGAATGAAAACCTGTGACACTTATGCCACACAAATGGCTCATACCAAGAAGCTAGATGCTGATTTACATGGATAATTGGTGGACCCTACAAAATACCGAAGTGTTATTGGGTCTCTCATGTATCTAACAGCTAGCAGACCTGATATTGTCTTTGCCGTTTATTTCTGCTCCCGTTATCAGTCAAGACCAACTGAAACCCACCTCTCTAAGGCTAAAAGAATCCTCTGATACATCAAGGGAACCATTAACTTGGGGATCTGGTATCCGAAGGATTCTGGTTTTGAACTAATCGCTTTTTCAGATGCTGATCACGCAGGATGTTTAAATTCACGGAAAAGTACTTCAGGACTACAATTTCTTGGTGACAAACTGGTGTCCTGGCAATCAAAGAAGCAGGATTGTACATCCCTGTCATCAACCGAAGCAGAATATGTAGCCATGTTGGCGTGTTGTGCTCAAGTCATCTGGATGAGAACACAACTCAAAGACTATGGTTACGTATTTGACAGAATTTCGATGTACTGCGACAATCGGAGTGCTATTGCGATCTCGTGCAACTCAGTTCAGCATTCGAAATCAAAGCACATCGATCTTCGCTATCATTTCATCAAGGATCATGTGGAACAGGGTACAGTTGAATTATACTTTGTGGGTACAGAATACCAATTGGCAGATCTTCTCACCAAAGCCTTGCCTCCCGCTAGGTTTAATGAGTTGGTCCACCGGATTGGTATGCGGTGTTTGACTCAAGAGGAATTGGATGAACTCTTAAAACAATCTTAAACACCAGTCAAACACCAAAACTCTCTTTTGTAAATATTTTTCAAAAACAAAATATAAATATATAAAACCTGATAAAACAACAAAAATATTCTTCTATCTATTTTTCTTTCAACATGGCAAGTACATTTCTTCCGTCAACACTCTAATCTTTCAAAATTCAGTATTTTTCCGATCAAGTGTTGAGGGGGAGAAAATAAATTCTTAACTGTTTCAAAATAACACTGTACTTGCATATTAACTTATCTCGGTTGTTTCTTTAAATGGTGGTCATATTTCTGCTTTACTGACACTCCTCGGACTAAAAATTATAATCTTTCATTATTTCTTAAGTCGAGGGGGAGTGTCGTCATGTTTCTTTCTTAAAATCTTTCGTTTGGTAACCAAAATGGAAGTTAAAAGGCTTTGGATGAAAATGGAAAAGGTGGAGGGGCTAGTCAAAAGCTTAAAGTATTTTTTAATAAAACATCCCTCCTACCACATTTATTTCATCACATTAAATACTCACCAAACATATCCTACGCTTAAAATTCGTTCAACAAATCCGTATTTTGGATCATCAATTTGTAAGTTGTTTCATAATCTTAACGTGTTTACAAACATTGGTTTTGATTTTTATACGAATCCAACGGTCAAATTTTTGTATATGATTGATATTGTGTTCTACGCATATGCGTATGAACACATGATCAATATTGTGTGTTTATGGTTAAAAAGATAGTGTCAAAACGTTTCTATAACATCAATGATATCATTTTTATCCTCAAAATGCACCCAGATACACGAATTGATGGATTTTAGAAATTAAGGTTTATGCGTGGGTTTGGGCGTTTTCATTTGTGAACGTTTTTGGTGATAAAGATTGTTATAATAGGTTGTTTTCAAGTTAAATTGATCATATTTAAGCCCAGAACTTGCCCAGAAACATAAATAGTGAAAGAATTGAAATTTAGGGTTTATGTTCATACGGTTTGGGTATTTTTGGTTCATGACTCATTTGCTGTTAAAACTTGGATAAGACAACTTGATAGGCATCTTAGAACTACCAGAAAAACTTTGGTTCAATTCCTATGGTTAGATTTCATATGCGTAATCTTTGAGCTCTAGGGTTTAAGTCTACGCATAAGTTATCTTACGCGTAAACTGTTTGATGAGTTTTCATGCCATGATCAGTTTTAGAATGAATGAATGTGTTAATATTGATGCTGTGATGAATTTATTTCAGGTTTGCTACTCGTAAAAATCAGAATCAAGGTTGTTAACCATCTACGCATAAGGATCACCTTACGCGTAGCATGTTATGCGTAAGAGAAATCTTACGCGTAGCGTTCACGCGTAAGGTTCTACAAAGGGACTACACGTATCCTGTGAAGGATATGCGTAAACAGTGACCTCTACGCATAAGGTCTACTCTTACGAGTAAGCCTTAAGCGTAAGGTTTTATATACGCCTACGCGTAAGCTTTACGCATAAAGTCCCCTTTTCCTACGCGTAATATTTCTTACGCGTAAGTAAGGAACCTACGCATAAGCTTGCGTCTACGCGTATACTTCTCCTGTTTACTCATAAGCTACCATTTCTACGCCTAAGCCTTGATCAAACCTTCATTATGAATTGTTACGCGTGCAAACTTATAAATAAATGAATCATAACGTCACGAAACCAATAATGTCACTAATAAGCTTAAACGTTTGATATGTTGTGAAAAATAAGTGATAACATAAACTTTAAAACTTAAAAGTTAACTAACTCACGAAACTTATCACGACGTCATTGGACTCTTAGACAAACAAGTGACTTTGGACTCGTAACAATCATTAACATATCTCATTCAATAATTAGACAATAAAACCATATGTTGACTAACATAATGTCCTTCGATATGTTGGTTCTTTTGGCTAATGTTATTTCAGATCACGACATGTGACAACTCGTATTTTCAGGTCATATTTCAAAACATTATTCATGCTTCATCATTTATCGTTTATCGTAAACTAGGTTTACGAGTATCAAATTCACGTAACCGTAATGGTTTAGCTGTGAATTCATGATCAAATCATTGAGAACATTTCATATAGACTAGAGTTAGTCTACATATCATTGGTAATATCATCATCATATTAGTTCATGCATGGTTTTGCATATTTCATTTAACGTATATTTTTCTATTAAATAAACGCTATCGCACGATCATTTATTTTAGATATTTGATCCGACACTTCCGACAATTGTCCAGATATATTTTTATACTCATTTTAAGATTATAAAAATTATAATATTAGACCCGGTGTTTTAAATTTATTTTGTATATAAATTGTTGTATATATATATTTACGACGGTTTACGTAATTTCGATACGATAATTATTTATTCACCGGTGTTATGAACGTACCATCGACTTACAATTTTATTTAACGTCGAATAAATTTTATCAGATGTGCTCAAACTATTTTAAAATAGTTAGTGTCACCTAAACTTAAAAACTTTACGCTTTTACGTTGGCATCTTCATATCAAAACTAATATGAAGTATATTGATAAGTTTTAAGATATTTTTATAAATATTATATTTTTACGTTATCCAATTTAAATTTCATGATTTAAGGACTTTACGTTAGTAATTACTATGATCAAACTATACCTTCTAAACTCTAATAATATCAATATTATATAAGATAGTGATAATTTTAGATAAGACACACACGATGCCACGTTTATCTTACACGAATATACATGTCTACACTACTTTGAATGAGATTTGCATGTTAAATTGTAAAATATCTACACACCATTTATACGTGTCCTTGTATCATGAATACATGCTTCAAACATTCAAGTTGTTTCATGCGTGTCTACCATGCAAATATGTAGGACATACAAATTGCCAGCATACATCTATTAATAGCTTAAGTTAGCCATAAAAAACTAAGTTTGCTAAATATATAACCCAACGTCACTAAATCAACCCAACTCATTTGCATACACCTCACTTCTAAACTATCTAAGCATGAACACAATTCGCAAGTTAGATGTGTAGAACCAACTTGTTACATAGGCACGTAGGTAACCTCACGAAGGAACCTCGTTATGGAACCTTGCTATGTAATCTCGCTAAGTAACGTCGTTAAGAAATCTTGTTGTACGGGACCTTCTTAAAAGTGTGTAAGAAACAATAGTCTCAAATAAAATTCTGGAAATCGGAAGTCTTGATTGATGATGAGCGTGTTCTATACATGAAAATGAAGGTCCGGGTTTAAACTATGAGCAATATTTAGGTATGATTTTTAGTCCATGATGAGTGTCTAAATACTCATCATTTTTATACTGTTAGAATGCCAAAAACATCTGAAAACACTCAGAAATGCTTCAAAATGATAAAAATATCACAAACAAGTGTTTTATATGTTTTAAATGCAAAAACATCAAAATCTGATGAAAAACGTATTAATTTTGCATAATTGGCAGTTTTAGTCCCCCAAGTTTCAAAAGTTGTCAAAAACAGTCCCTGGTAAAACCAAATAAAGAAAAATGTTATTCAAGGTCCCTGAAATATTCTAATTTGTCAAAAATGGTCCTTGAATAAAAGTTTTGTAAAATGGCAGAAAAGGTCCCTGAACTTTTGAAAATTGGCAGAAATGGTCCCTGGAAAATGTGAAAATGACAGCTTTGATCCTTGAACTATTGATACTTGTCACTTTTAGTCCTTGTGTCAACTTTGGAAATTGACAGGTGTGGTCCCTCATGAAATGGATAATTACAAAACAAGTCCTTGTCTTATTAAAACTAAGCCTTGTCAAAATTAAATTAGACCCCTGCCATTGACCCCTGCCAATACCCTATTTTGAACCCCTTGGTCAAAAATAGTCAAAGCCCGCCACTGGCTTATCCTCTTCCCCCTCTACTTGCCCTGCAACACCTGCCTTATCTCACCCATCACCTCACAAAGCCTTATCCCTTCCACCTCTCCCACCTCATCATCAACCCTACAAGTCCACCCCCCCTAGTTGCAGTCAGAAGGCCCAAAAGTCAAATTTCAGCTTTCCCGCCAAAATTGACAAAGTGGCTAAAATCCACAAAAGTTATCCCAAGGCTCTGAAACTAAGTGGGATCCACTCAGAGACATGTGGCAAGACCATTGGAGGTATAAAAAGAGGAAGAGAAGAAGAGAGGAACCAGTAGTTAGATTTTAATTTTTCAATGTATGTCGTTTTAAATTTTAATGACTTAGTTTAGTGTAAAAGCTTTAAATTTCTGTTCCTTTGTACTCAAATTAAGATATTTCATCATTATAATCTGTGGTTAAGTATAAATCCCAAGTTCTATTATCATTCCAAATTTTTCATGTTACTGTTGCAAAGTCAAAATTTCAAATTCTTGTTTCTAAGCTTCTAATGGCTCATTTGTAAACTCAAATCGACTTAGGTAAGCTATTTATAGCTTTTGAAAAGCTTATGGATCAGTTTGTAGCAATATGTTCAGTGGGTCAACAAAAGTCAAACTAAGTGTGTTTGGACTTAGTGATGGTAATGGGGCTGATGCAGAGGTTTGAATGGGTTGAAATGAGTTGAGATCTAGGTTAGGTTACTGTTCTAATGGTCTGAGATAATCTGCAATTGGTAGGATTATTGTAAGTATAATCTTTGCTCAGCTGCTTCATACTGTCAAAACTGCATAAGTAGATTTACATCTGTTTGATAGTTATAGTATATGATCTTGCTTCATTTAGGAGTTTTAGTGTTATTTAGATCTGCTTTGATAATTAGTATAGACCAGATTTGAGGATTTGATAGAGTTAATTGCATAACTGTTTTGAAACTAGTGTTTGGTTCAGTTAAGGAATTTGTGATCAAGCTTTGGTTTGTGCTCAAAAACTGCATACTTAGTCTCTATTTCAATAACTTGAGTCATTTCAGTCATCTTATTGCATACAAACACACAGAAAGTCAAAGATCCCATTTAATCTGTCTTGATACCTTAACTGTTAGGATTTTGGGTACTAATTTCATCACAGTGATTCATGAGTAGGTTATCTAGCTTAATCTAGTTTCACTATAGCTTAATATATCATAGTTAATCAGTAGTTTCAGTTTTAAACTCATAAAAGTCAACTTTTTAGTTTTGTTAAAAAAAAGTCAAATTGCATAATTGTCAGTTTTGGCCAACATGGGAGGATTTTTCATGCACTCATTTTTAGGTCAAACTTAGTGAAACTTGATGTTCTAAAATCTCATGTTGGTCTAATTCCTTATTAGCATTTTTGTGAAATTTTGTTAATTTTTTATAAGCCTCAAATTGCTATTCAAAATGGACATAAATGCCCTGTGCATAGACTCAGTCAATACTGAGTCTGCACAGGGGAATTGCAAGGTTCACCCAGAGCTCACTTTGGCTCATCATGGTCTGGTATTTGGTACTTAAGCACTTAACCAGGTCTAGTTTAGGTTCCATTTGTTAGTTTTTGGTTTTCAGCTTATTCTAGTACTTAGTTTCTTGTCCAAAGTTGGTGCCAAAATCTGTTTTTAGCTTATGATCTCAAATCTCCAAATCTTTGCATCTTGCATATCAGAATGTTAAGCCTGTTGTTTTAAGTTTTATTAGAGTGGTTTTAGCATAATAAAGCTTCTGTAATCCTTTGGTAGCTTTTGATCTTCATTTAGCTTATTCAAGTGCTTATTTATAAGCACTTGATTCATCAGTTGCATAATCCTCCACACATGCACCTGTTTTTCTAATTTTCCTAGCTTCATAATAATGTTTTAAACTTTTCCTGAAATTTTCAGATTTTTCTAAGGTGTTTAGCTATTTTTCTTTATTTAAATTAGTTTTTAAGCATTTTTAAATAGCTTTTAATACAAATAATTAAGAAAAGGTTCAAAAAAATAATTTTTCATTTTTATTAAGTTAAGATAAATATAAAAAGCCAAAAAAGTATTTTTCCATATTTTTCTTAGTTAAATTTGTATTTTTAAATATTTTAATTAGTTTTTAATAGTTTAAAAATCATAAAAAATA
This sequence comes from Chrysanthemum seticuspe, assembly GCA_019973895.1. Taxonomy (NCBI): domain Eukaryota; kingdom Viridiplantae; phylum Streptophyta; class Magnoliopsida; order Asterales; family Asteraceae; genus Chrysanthemum; species Chrysanthemum seticuspe. The sequence continues at coordinate 193,928,075 of BPTQ01000005.1, read as the reverse complement.
GAAAAATAATCATAAAAATACAAAAATAGTTTTGAAAATTCTATTTTGATATTTTAGACTTTTCCATTTCATAATTTTATTTTTCTAGCTTTATTTCCTAATTTCTTGTAATTTAGGTTATTATTAATTAGTTAAAAATAGTTTTTAATTAATAATAATTAATTAATTAGTTATAAAAATAGTTTTCTTTTTCTAAAAATTTTCTTATATCATTAGGTTTGTAAAAATGTATTTTTCATATTTTTAGGATTTATATTGTATAAGTTTCACGTTTTTATTTGTACGTTTACGTTATTTGTATTTAAACGTAAGTTTTAGGTTTTAAACGTTCATCACTTTAAAAATAGTGATAGCGTTTATTTAATAGATTTTATCTTTTTAATTTCCTTTAATTTGCATTTAAGCCCCTGTAGTTTATGGGCTTTCTCTTTAGATATAGATCAACCACAATCTCCTTTCCCGTTCAAATCTCTCGATCACTTTACGTTTGACTATTCTCGCACAGCTCGTTGGGACTTAACGACCTGGGGAAACACTATACTCTCCTGATCTTCATTGCATTCGTGCTTGAGCTGTTTTAAGTTTGTTACGGTCTGCCATTCACAAGTGGCGGACTTGCGTGATAAAACTTGACGGTTCTGCGCGGATCAAATTTTGGCGCCGCTGCCGGGGAGCTGTGCTGATAATCTTACGTCTAGCAGATTAGTGATTTGGATATTCACTCTTTGTACATACCATCCATCTGTATATGTTTATATTTTCTTATCCAAAAAACACAAAAATATTCTTCTCATTCCTCTTATTCGTTGATTCTATTTCTCTTACCCTCTTTTGCCGTTTAATTCTATTCTTCGTATCCTCTCAACCATTTGATTCTCTTCTTAATCCTCTATATGTTTAATTCTTATGTCGGCTTCATCGTCAGAAATGTGTGTGAGCGGTGTGGAGGTCCTAGTTCAAGCGAATTTTGCAATTCGTGCGAATTATCCATCATAAATTCTTTTCAAAGTTATTTCGACCACCCGCCACAACCTGAAATACATTCTAATCTTGACAAACCAGTTCAAACATCGGAGCTACCCCAAGCACCCACCGAGGATTACGAGGACACTTTCTTTGAAGATAAAGCCCGTAATCTAATCGAACAAATTCAAACCGATGAAAAAAGGTCGAGAATTAGAATTGATTACGATGAACCCGTTCAAACACCGGTGACCAGCAAGAATGACTTGCCTAATCTTCACGCTTCTCAAGAACCAGAACCGGAGACCATAACGGAAGTGGTGGAAATTGCTAGCTCTCAGAGCACACCACTTGTCCCACCTCCGGATCTTTCTGAATGTTCTTCGAGACTTGATAGTCATTCTGATCACCATGTAGGTTTTGTTGATCCTTTGAATAAACTGATTCCTCTTCATAACTCTCAAATGCAATCATTTATTCCTTGTGTCGGTTGTGGTGAGCCTCTTTATGGTTCACCCTGTCGTTGGTGTACTTGTGTACAATGTGGTAATGATATTCATAATGGGAGTTGTTTGTTTTGTGGTTCAAGGAATTCATTTGATTATGATCCTAATCAGAACTCATTTAACGACTCCTCAAACTTTTCCAATTACCCACCCCAGCCCGACCTATATTCATATGATCAACATTACTGTTGTGAATTTTGTGGAGGTCCTCACCAAGGATTTGAGTGTCAATCCGGAAACACGTTTGTCTATGAACAGTTTTCCGATGATGCTCGGAACTTTGGTTATGACCAAAATCCATATGATTCACCTATCCAGACTCAACAGTTTTACTGTTGTGAGTACTGTGGAGGTCCCCATTTCAGCTCTGATTGTCAAATAGGGAACCCAGTTCCTTGTAGCAATCATGACTCTCACATGTTTGATACTTTCCAACCTCCACAGCACTATACGGTTCAAACTCCACCTGAGCCGTTGTCTCATGAAATCTCCCAGGATCTTGAAACCGCAATGAAAACACTTGAGGATATGATGAGTAATTTTAAGAATCAAGTGAGTGGTGAAAAGACCATAGGAGAATTACTTGCCGAAGAGCGAAAGGCCCGAGAATCTAGGGAAGAATTATTAGCCCTAGAGCATGCAGCTCTAAGGCGTTCCCAATTTCTCAATGCAGCTCTTTATGACGATGACGAGGAGGGTTTTTATCCTTTTAAAAGTAATATTTCTCAACCCCCTCAGTCAGTTGATATTCCAGCAGTTGAGATTCCATCTCAAACAACTGCTATCACACCCGAGATTCACACTCACTCTCTTATTATGGGGGACGAGCATCTCGACACTGTTCCTGAAAAGGAATCGGACGAATTGATAAAGTCTAGTGTTGAGGACCTTGTCCCAATCCCAGGAGAGTCACAGGGAATTCTTGATCATGTGTGTGATATCCCTCCTCCTCCTGTCTTCCAAACAGATCATGTTGAGATGTTCTCCGATTTTGATGATGATGAGTCGTTATCTTGTGGAGACATTATTTATGTGGAAGATTCACCTTCTGAGCTTGTTAGCTTAGAAGAAGAGAATGATGAAGTTACTGACACTGAAATCAAAGATGAAGCTCTTCGAGCAACATTATTGAATGTCAGTATTCTCATTTCTAAAATCGAGGCTTTCAAAGAGAAACCGATTTCATCTCCTATCCCCATTAAGGGTAGTGACATTCTTTCCGATGATTCTAATCCGGAAATGAAAGCCTCCTGTTTTGATAATATGGGAGAGAAGACTAGTGGCAGTACCACTTTTCATTCTCATAATTCTCTCCCCGATCATGAATCATTTACTTTTGAGGAGTTCTCCTGTGAACTCACTCATATCATATCTCCACCGGAGTATGATAATTTCTACTTTGATCTAGACACACCCATAGTATGTCTTGATCAAATAAGCTTAACTGAGGAGATTCATGAAACTATGAATTCTCCTATTGAGGATGAAGAGTTAGTCATGATTTGTATCATGATTTTCTTTCTTTTCTTCATATATCCCGTGGCTTCTCCTGTTCTTCACTCCTTCGGGAATGAAGACATTATCTTTGACCCAGGCATTTCCATGTACCATTTGTGAGCCGGGTCTGTCTGTCTGTATCTCATCGGTGTGGAACTTTCACGTACTTCAATGTTTATCCAAACATCTTGAATGAAAGTCCGATGGAGATTATCTCTTCCACTTACTTCCCCATGAACAAATTAATTCGGGGTCGAGTCAAGCTAGCGACTCGGTAATCAAAAACAGTAGCTTAACATGGGTTTTCACCCGTGTGTACCACCCTAGTGTGGGGGAGATGCCCCACATGTTGTATATAGATCTAAAAAATGAATGAAAATTCTAAATATTAAAAAAGAGAATAATTGTTGTGTTTCTACACTTAGCTAGTAATGTTATCTTTTTACGTTCTAAGTTTCGGCATTACAGCCGGTACTTTGAATATTGAGGACAATATTCATTTCTAAGTGTGGGGGGGAAATTCTGGCGAATTTGATCATAAATGTACCCTTTTAGTCCCTTTTTCCCCAAAATGGCCAAATTTTAAAATTTTTTATTTTAGTGGAAGTACTATGTACTAAACACAACAAATGGTAATCAGTCCACCATGTCTAACCCACATAAGGATTGGCTAATCCAGGGGCAAACGGCTCTTGGTAAAGATATCTCAAATCCGTTTATGGCTTGCAATTTGCCCAAAATTGTATGGTGTTCAGCTCACCATATCCTAAAAAGTGAAGAGTTGGCTAGCCCGCAAGGTTATGGCTTGTGGTAAAGGCAGTGGAAAATCCATAATTGGTAATCAGCTCACCAAAGATAATATTGATAATTTATCTAAGAGTTGGCTAGTCCAGAAGCAAACGGCTTCTGGTAAAGACAAATCAAATCCGTTCACAGCTTATGATTTGCTTAAAATCATTTGGTTATCATTGTACCAAGGTTCTTACTTGAACTGAAACAATTGGCTACTCCAGAAGTAATGGCTTTTGGTAAAGAGATAAAATCCATTAACTTTTCATAAATCATTGCTAGGGACTAGCAATATCTTAGTGTGGGGGATTGATGAGTGTCTAAATACTCATCATTTTTATACTGTTAGAATGCCAAAAACATCTGAAAACACTCAGAAATGCTTCAAAATGATAAAAATATCACAAACAAGTGTTTTATATGTTTTAAATGCAAAAACATCAAAATCTGATGAAAAACGTATCAATTTTGCATAATTGGCAGTTTTAGTCCCCCAAGTTTCAAAAGTTGTCAAAAACAGTCCCTGGTAAAACCAAATAAAGAAAAATGTTATTCAAGGTCCCTGAAATATTCTAATTTGTCAAAAATGGTCCTTGAATAAAAGTTTTGTAAAATGGCAGAAAAGGTCCCTGAACTTTTGAAAATTGGCAGAAATGGTCCCTGGAAAATGTGAAAATGACAGCTTTGATCCTTGAACTATTGATACTTGTCACTTTTAGTCCTTGTGTCAACTTTGGAAATTGACAGGTGTGGTCCCTCATGAAATGGATAATTACAAAACAAGTCCTTGTCTTATTAAAACTAAGCCTTGTCAAAATTAAATTAGACCCCTGCCATTGACCCCTGCCTTTTCCCATTTGACCCCTGCCAATACCCTATTTTGAACCCCTTGGTCAAAAATAGTCAAAGCCCGCCACTGGCTTATCCTCTTCCCCCTCTACTTGCCCTGCAACACCTGCCTTATCTCACCCATCACCTCACAAAGCCTTATCCCTTCCACCTCTCCCACCTCATCATCAACCCTACAAGTCCACCCCCCCCAGTTGCAGTCAGAAGGCCCAAAAGTCAAATTTCAGCTTTCCCGCCAAAATTGACAAAGTGGCTAAAATCCACAAAAGTTATCCCAAGGCTCTGAAACTAAGTGGGATCCACTCAGAGACATGTGGCAAGACCATTGGAGGTATAAAAAGAGGAAGAGAAGAAGAGAGGAACCAGTAGTTAGATTTTAATTTTTCAATGTATGTCGTTTTAAATTTTAATGACTTAGTTTAGTGTAAAAGCTTTAAATTTCTGTTCCTTTGTACTCAAATTAAGATATTTCATCATTATAATCTGTGGTTAAGTATAAATCCCAAGTTCTATTATCATTCCAAATTTTTCATGTTACTGTTGCAAAGTCAAAATTTCAAATTCTTGTTTCTAAGCTTCTAATGGCTCATTTGTAAACTCAAATCGACTTAGGTAAGCTATTTATAACTTTTGAAAAGCTTATGGATCAGTTTGTAGCAATATGTTCAGTGGGTCAACAAAAGTCAAACTAAGTGTGTTTGGACTTAGTGATGGTAATGGGGCTGATGCAGAGGTTTGAATGGGTTGAAATGAGTTGAGATCTAGGTTAGGTTACTGTTCTAATGGTCTGAGATAATCTGCAATTGGTAGGATTTATGTAAGTATAATCTTTGCTCAACTGCTTCATACTGTCAAAACTGCATAAGTAGATTTACATCTGTTTGATAGTTATAGTATATGATCTTGCTTCATTTAGGAGTTTTAGTGTTATTTAGATCTGCTTTGATAATTAGTATAGACCAGATTTGAGGATTTGATAGAGTTAATTGCATAACTGTTTTGAAACTAGTGTTTGGTTCAGTTAAGGAATTTGTGATCAAGCTTTGGTTTGTGCTCAAAAACTGCATACTTAGTCTCTATTTCAATAACTTGAGTCATTTCAGTCATCTTATTGCATACAAACACACAGAAAGTCAAAGATCCCATTTAATCTGTCTTGATACCTTAACTGTTAGGATTTTGGGTACTAATTTCATCACAGTGATTCATGAGTAGGTTATCTAGCTTAATCTAGTTTCACTATAGCTTAATATATCATAGTTAATCAGTAGTTTCAGTTTTAAACTCATAAAAGTCAACTTTTTAGTTTTGTTAAAAAAAAGTCAAATTGCATAATTGTCAGTTTTGGCCAACATGGGAGGATTTTTCATGCACTCATTTTTAGGTCAAACTTAGTGAAACTTGATGTTCTAAAATCTCATGTTGGTCTAATTCCTTATTAGCATTTTTGTGAAATTTTGTTAATTTTTTATAAGCCTCAAATTGCTATTCAAAATGGACATAAATGCCCTGTGCATAGACTCAGTCAATACTGAGTCTGCACAGGGGAATTGCAAGGTTCACCCAGAGCTCACTTTGGCTCATCATGGTCTGGTATTTGGTACTTAAGCACTTAACCAGGTCTAGTTTAGGTTCCATTTGTTAGTTTTTGGTTTTCAGCTTATTCTAGTACTTAGTTTCTTGTCCAAAGTTGGTGCCAAAATCTGTTTTTAGCTTATGATCTCAAATCTCCAAATCTTTGCATCTTGCATATCAGAATGTTAAGCCTGTTGTTTTAAGTTTTATTAGAGTGGTTTTAGCATAATAAAGCTTCTGTAATCCTTTGGTAGCTTTTGATCTTCATTTAGCTTATTCAAGTGCTTATTTATAAGCACTTGATTCATCAGTTGCATAATCCTCCACACATGCACCTGTTTTTCTAATTTTCCTAGCTTCATAATAATGTTTTAAACTTTTCCTGAAATTTTCAGATTTTTCTAAGGTGTTTAGCTATTTTTCTTTATTTAAATTAGTTTTTAAGCATTTTTAAATAGCTTTTAATACAAATAATTAAGAAAAGGTTCAAAAAAATAATTTTTCATTTTTATTAAGTTAAGATAAATATAAAAAGCCAAAAAAGTATTTTTCCATATTTTTCTTAGTTAAATTTGTATTTTTAAATATTTTAATTAGTTTTTAATAGTTTAAAAATCATAAAAAATAGAAAAATAATCATAAAAATACAAAAATAGTTTTGAAAATTCTATTTTGATATTTTAGACTTTTCCATTTCATAATTTTATTTTTCTAGCTTTATTTCCTAATTTCTTGTAATTTAGGTTATTATTAATTAGTTAAAAATAGTTTTTAATTAATAATAATTAATTAATTAGTTATAAAAATAGTTTTCTTTTTCTAAAAAGTTTCTTATATCATTAGGTTTGTAAAAATGTATTTTTCATATTTTTAGGATTTATATTGTATAAGTTTCATGTTTTTATTTGTACGTTTACGTTATTTGTATTTAAACGTAAGTTTTAGGTTTTAAACGTTCATCACTTTAAAAATAGTGATAGCGTTTATTTAATAGATTTTATCTTTTTAATTTCCTTGAATTTGCATTTAAGCCCCTGTAGTTTATGGGCTTTCTCTTTAGATATAGATCAACCACAATCTCCTTTCCCGTTCAAATCTCTCGATCACTTTACGTTTGACTATTCTCGCACAGCTCGTTGGGACTTAACGACCTGGGGAAACACTATACTCTCCTGATCTTCATTGCATTCGTGCTTGAGCTGTTTTAAGTTTGTTACGGTCTGCCATTCACAAGTGGCGGACTTGCGTGATAAAACTTGACGGTTCTGCGCGGATCAGTCCAATCTGTAAATTAATCACATGCTTAGCTCCTTTTTATGTCCCCAACATGATAACCTCGTCAATTTATGTTCAAAAAAAAAAAAAAAAAAAAAAAAAAAAAAAAAAAAAAAAAAGATTAGATGTCCGATTTATGAGGTTTAATTCGGTTTTCTTAAAAGTTCGAAAATAAGTGTTAAAAACCCGAAATTTGAAACAAAGTGACTTGATATTGGTATTTTTTTTACAACACTAATATATGTCAAAAGTAAATTTCAGCGACAATAAAGAATAAAAAGATTTGCTTGGAATCGCTTCCAAAAGCCATCGATCTCTGTTGCGTTTATGGTGGGAACAGAGGACCAAGTTTGAATTTTTATTCTATCACATTTGGCTATTTTAAGATTGGTAAAATATCTTGAGTGGCATCTTAATCTATATTAATTACTATGTAATTGCCATTTTGAGTGAAAATGACATCTTAGATGAGAAACTACGTAAAGTCTCTAGATGTACAATTATTAGTTTGAAATGCCTTTTGAAATGTTTTACGTAAGTTGAAGATGTAAATTTTATGAAAATGACTTCTACAATTATTGGACTATTGACGAAAGATGGATCATGAGCAGGGGCGGTACCAGAAAAACTATCAAGAGGGGGCAAAATTTAAAAGTGGGTGCCAGTCAGGTCATGTCATTTACTCGAACTTTGTTGCTATAATGAAATCGATTTTACTTTTAATGAAAGTGATTTTTTGGTATTTGTTTGCATGTGAGAACCAAAACTAAGAATTGATGATGATATGCACAATATTTAGCACATACTTGTTTTTTATGATCGATATTAAAATATGTAGTTGAAGCAAAAATAAAAAGTTGGATAACAAAAATTCACAAAAACATAGAGTAGCACAAGAATCGAACATTATATATCCACGAAAGTGCAAATGTCCTTAACCACTTGACTATAATGCAACTATTGGATAAATTTTTACATTTATACTATTTACCCATTTATGGAGGCAAAATGAAATTCTCTAATCAATCGACATAACTCGAGTGAACTTTGTGGGGGCAGCTGCCCACACTGCCCCCATTGTGGTACCGCCTCTGATCATGAGACATAAAATACAAGCTAGTACATAAGTATGTCGAGATTTACTTAATACTAGAAATCACTAAACATGTAGGTTGATTCCACAAATATTGGTACACTACTTTAGCGAGGCTTAGATATAAGGTGAGTTCATAGCCCCACTTTCTATTACTTAATTGTTTTACAAACTCTTGGGGGAGATACATGCTATATTTTTAATCGAACACAAATGGTTTGAACTGTACGTTATATCCAAATGCTTTATTGTCACTAAGTATTCTATTGCCATGTTCGAAGTCCCTACATCATGCACCATTAGTCACTTGCGAGTGAGCGCGAATATTGTGAATAGGCCTATTGGAATTAACACTCCCGTTCTTATTGACCCATTTAGGGGAAATCGAACGCACTATATTTGAATCATTGAGGTAAATTGGCAAGTTTACCTATTAGGGTTGCGATGAAACGATTTTACCAATTTCTATTGGTACGAGGTTTACGCTTTGGTTGTCATGAACTTAGTGAAATAAATGCTGTTTTGTTTTCAACGATGAGTGTGAAACAACGTAACTCACACTACGAATATTGTGTTCAAACGAATTAATTAAACCTATGGATTTCACTCAACCTTTGTGTTGACTGTTTTAAGCATGTTTTATCTCAGGTATTAGCATATCATCATGGCTTGCATGGAGTCGCTGAGTTGACGCGTCTCACATGTATTTTATGCACTTTAAAACATCGTTTGTCTTGTATCAAACTTATTTCCGTACATATTGATTTTTATTTGGGACCTACACTTTGTAAACTCTGATTGTTTTATTAAATCAAACGATGTGTTTTTCAAACGACACTTTAGGTCGTTCAATATAACTGTGATTGTGATGCTATGACAGTCAACCCTCGGGAATTCCATTCCGCTGCAAAACAGGTAATTTGGGGGTGTGACAGATTGGCATCAGAGCTTCAGTTATAGAGAACTAGGTTGCATCATTGACGCTAGACTATAACTACATCATCATAGCATCTCATCATTTCATCATAAGTGCATATTCACTTTACATGCGGTTTATACGTACTTTTTTTCGAGTTATTTACTTTCATTTCAAATCGATTGTCACATGGATGCCTTCAAATACCCATCCCATTATCCTTTTCTCATACTCTAATATGGAGAATGCTTTGTCATTCCCTATCGCAATTTTAATATCAACTGATTCATCACCGATAACGTCGAATGCCGAGATAAACCTTTAAGTAGGGCAAGTCACTCTCACTCCCTTGTTTCACCACTAACATGTCGAGTTACACGCTATTCACACATTAAGTCACTAAACCGTCACTCATTTTGAAAAGTAACCTCAAAGTTATCACCTCACATCACATCTCTTTAGAGCGCTTATTTTTAACATATGACTTTGCTACATCTCACCTTTCCTCTTATTTTGAAGAAGTTATGGCACCGAAGCAAGCCACACCTGAATTGACACAAGCGGCTATGCAAAAGTTTGTGAGGGATAGTATAGCCAATGCATTAAGGATTGAAAGGGCAACAGTGGCGGCTGCTGCTGAGGCTGCGGCTACTGCCAAAGCCACTAGACTTGCCAATGCTGCCGAGGCTGCAGCCACTGCTGAAGCCGCTAGACTCGCCACTGCCGCTGAGGCTGCAGCTAATGCTGAAGCTGCCAGGCTTGCCAATGCCGCCGCGGCTGCGGCAACTGCTGAAGCTACTAGAATTGCGGCGGAAGCTGAAGCCACTAGGCTTGCTGCTGCTGCAGGTATTGCAGGAGGGTCCGGGGTTAGAAGCTGTTCATATAAGGATTTTAAAAGTGGAGATCCCACTAAGTTCAAGGGCACTGAAGGGACCACTGCCATGGTTAGATGGTTCGAGAAAATGGAGTCTGTGTTTTTGTTATGTAATTGCCCGGAGGATAGCAAGGTTAAGTTTGCTACAAGTACACTACTTGATGGGGCAATGTCTTGGTGGAATTCGTATGCTCAGCCAATGAGGATGGAAAATGCTTTCAAGCTCACTTGGGAGCAATTCAAAGGGTTGTTAACGAAGAAGTATTGTCCCCGTACGGAGGAGAAAAAGTTAGAGACCGAATTCTATGAACTGGTAACTATTGGGTATGACATTGATACTTACATTCGAAGGTTTCAAGAATTGGCCGTGTTATGCCCATCTATGGTTTCGGATAACGAGAAGCTACTGGAGGCTTTCATTGGGGGACTTCCCGAGATTATTCAAGGTGACGTGATTTCTTTTGATCCGCAAACGATTGAAGAATCTATCCGAATATCTCAAAAGCTCATGGAACGAGTTTTGAAAAAGGAAAACATTACCAACATCAACCGTAACAACAATACCAACAACCGCATCAACTACAACAATAACCAAAACAACAACAACAACGACGATAACCAAATCAACAACAACAAAAGGAAATGGGAAAACGACCAAGGAGGTTATAACAACAACAACCAAAACCGTAACACTAACCATCATCAACAACAAAATAGAAGGCAAGAAGCTGCAATGGTTTATGTCGCTGCACCAATAGAAGGCAGAGGTTATGCTGGAACACACCCACTATGTAATCGATGTAAGTTTCATCACTCGGGTCCTTGTCCTGCCAAGTGCCACAAGTGCCAAAAATCGGGACACCTAGCCAGGGATTGTAGAGGTAAAGCCGTAGTCACATGCTTCGGATGTGGGGAGCAAGGACACTATCGGAATTAATGTCCACAAAACCAAGGTCAACAAGTTGAAGGTGCTCTTGGGAAAGCATACATGTTAGAAGCAGGAGAAGCTCAAAAGGATTTCAACAACGCGGAGGACTGAAGAAGTTCAGAAACTAACAGTCTTATTTTTTCTTATGTACTATGTCGTACTAAGTTTATGTCTTCCATCGTATCCGAATCTTTATAACTTAAGATGTATTACTGTTTGATAAACCACTCGTTGTAAAATATTCTCATCTATCGTACTTTATTTTCTTTTCGATTTGTTATCACTTACGAGAATTTTACTTCCTTTCTCTTTAACGACCATTTTAACGACACGGTTTAAATCATTGTAAACATTGAGAGTTATAACAACTAAACCGAACGTCACATTATCGTTCCTTAAGTATACATAGCCTAGCTAACTATGTCTAATTCTGGAGGGATCATGTTATGTTGGGAGCAGTTATTTATAAATCTTAGTGCAAGCAAAATTTTCACATATTCCAAAGTCAAAGTGTTACTCATGGGAGATTCATCCAATATTTTCTCTACTATGATGTTTTGTACGCTCTCAATCATCGATAACCATAACGACACTTCCTCATGTCTTCTCTCCTCGATATTAATCACAAACTCAAAAATTCGATAGACTAACACGAACTGAATTCAGGGACTGAATTCCTTTTTGGTTGGGCGAATGTGACAACTTGTATTTTCAGGTCATATTTCAAAACATTATTCATGCTTCATCATTTATCGTTTATCGTAAACTAGGTTTACGAGTATCAAATTCACGTAACCGTAATGGTTTAGCTGTGAATTCATGAAAAAATCATTGAGAACATTTCATATAGACTAGAGTTAGTCTACATATCATTGGTAATATCATCATCATATTAGTTCATGCATGGTTTTGCATATTTCATTTAACGTATATTTTTCTATTAAATAAACGCTATCGCACGATCATTTATTTTAGATATTTGATCCGACACTTCCGACAATTGTCCAGATATATTTTTATACTCATTTTAAGATTATAAAAATTATAATATTAGACCCGGTGTTTTAAATTTATTTTGTATATAAATTGTTGTATATATATATTTACGACGGTTTACGTAATTTCGATACGATAATTATTTATTCACCGGTGTTATGAACGTACCATCGACTTACAATTTTATTTAACGTCGAATAAATTTTATCAGATGTGCTCAAACTATTTTAAAATAGTTAGTGTCACCTAAACTTAAAAACTTTACGCTTTTACGTTGGCATCTTCATATCAAAACTAATATGAAGTATATTGATAAGTTTTAAGATATTTTTATAAATATTATATTTTTACGTTATCCAATTTAAATTTCATGATTTAAGGACTTTACGTTAGTAATTACTATGATCAAACTATACCTTCTAAACTCTAATAATATCAATATTATATAGAGTTAATTGCATTTTTGGTCCCTGTGGTATGGCCAAATTGCAGATTTGGTCCCTAAAACTTTAAAAGTGCACCAGAGGTCCCTATTTTCAAGTTTTCGTTGCACGTTTGGTCCCCGGCCAAAGTCAAATGTCTAAAATACCCTTGTCTTCTTCTTTCCTATTTTCTTTTCAGTCCATCTCTTTAATTTCTTACATAAATGGTCCTTGTGTCTTGCCAAGTTTTACAGGGACCAAAAATGCAATTAAATCTTTTAATTATTTATTTAACTATTAATATTTATTTAACTATTAATATTACATAAATGGACCAACAGTGTAATTTTCAAAAAAATTCAAAAATTTAAAAAAAAATTAAAAAAAAAATTTGAAAAATTTATTCGAAAAAAATTTTGAATATTTTTTTTTTTCAAAAAAGTCTATTCGAAAAAATTTCTAAAATTTTTTTTGAAAAACTTATTCAAAAAAAAATTTCGAATAACAAATTTTTTGAATTTTTTTTTCCGAATTTTTTTTTGAAAAAAATTTTCAGAAAAGTTTTTTCGAATAAAATTTCAAAAAAAAAATTATTCGAAAATTTTTTTTAGAAATTTTTAGCTATTAGAAAAAAAATTTTGAAAATTTTCGAAAAAAAATTTTTGAAAAATTTATTCGAAATTTTTTTTAGAACTTTTTAGAAAAAATAACGTTTTTATTAAAAATAACGTTTTTAATAACCAATTTTTCTAAAAAAAATTTCGAAAAAAAATTTGAAAAAAAATAATTTCAAAAATATTTTTTTCGAAATTTTTTCGAATAAATTTTTCAAAAAAAAATTCAAATAATTTTTTTAAAAATATTTTTTTTGAAATTTTTTTTCGAAATTTTTTTTAGAAAAATTGGTTATTAAAAACGTTATTTTGAAGTTATGCAAATATGACTATATAATGTCGTATAGTTTTTACTCTTTAAGAATATAAGAAAATTATGTATATAACGATGTAAAATTCTTTCGACTGTTAACTTTCACATTCACAAGATCAAACGTAACTTGTATTTGAAGTTTCGTTTTCTACTCCTTCGTGACATTGACAATAAGCAACCCATGAATACATGAGTTATTCTGCATAAAATTTTAACTTAATGAATTAACCTTTACAAATCATATACACATGATTGTTATTTGAGTCACATATGCGGTTCATGTCGTTTTTCTAGTGGCGGTTATTTTGTTTTGTGTAAAAGTTCTTTTAGCAAGGAAAAAAAAAAAAAAAAAGATTTCGAATAATTTTTTTTTTTGAAATTTTATTCGAAAAAACTTTTCTTAAAATTTTTTTCGAAAAAAAAAATTTCAAAAAATTTGTTTTTCGAAATTTTTTTGAATAAGTTTTTTAAAAAAATTTTTAGAAATTTTTTCGAATAGTTTTTTTCGAAAAAAAATATTCAAAATTTTTTTCGAATAAATTTTTCAAAATTTTTTTTTTATTTTTTTTTTAAATTTTCGAATTTTTTGAAAATTACACTGTTGGTCCATTTATGTAATATTAATAGTTAAATAAATATTAATAGTTAAATAAATAATTAAAATAGTTAATTGCATTTTTGGTCCCTGTAAAACTTGGCAAGACACAAGGACCATTTATGTAAGAAACTAAAGAGATGGACTGAAAAGGAAATAGGAAAGAAGAAGACAAGGGTATTTTAGACATTTGATTTTGGCCAGGGACCAAACGTGCAACGAAAACTTGAAAATAGGGACCTCTGGTGCACTTTTAAAGTTTTAGGGACCAAATCTGCAATTTGGCCATACCACAGGGACCAAAAATGCAATTAACTCTATTATATAAGATAGTGATAATTTTAGATAAGACACACACGATGCCACGTTTATCTTACACGAATATACATGTCTACACTACTTTGAATGAGATTTGCATGTTAAATTGTAAAACATCTACACACCATTTATACGTGTCCTTGTATCATGAATACATGCTTCAAACATTCAAGTTGTTTCATGCGTGTCTACCATGCAAATATGTAGGACATACAAATTGCCAGCATACATCTATTAATAGCTTAAGTTAGCCATAAAAAACTAAGTTTGCTAAATATATAACCCAACGTCACTATATCAACCCAACTCATTTGCATACACCTCACTTCTAAACTATCTAAGCATGAACACAATTCGCAAGTTAGATGTGTAGAACCAACTTGTTACATAGGCACGTAGGTAACCTCACGAAGGAACCTCGTTATGGAACCTTGCTATGTAATCTCGCTAAGTAACGTCGCTAAGAAATCTTGTTGTACGGGACCTTCTTAAAAGTGTGTAAGAAACAATAGTCTCAAATAAAATTCTAGAAATCGGAAGTCTTGATTGATGATGAGCGTGTTCTATACATGAAAATGAAGGTCCGGGTTTAAACTATGAGCAATATTTAGGTATGATTTTTAGTCCAATCTTTAAATTAATCACATGCTTAGCTCCTTTTTATGTCCCCAACATGATAACCTCGTCAATTTATGTTCAAAAAAAAAAAAAAAAAATATTAGATGTCCGATTTATGAGGTTTAATTCGGTTTTCTTAAAAGTTCGAAAATAAGTGTTAAAAACCCGAAATTTGAAACAAAGTGACTTGATATTGGTATTTTTTTTACAACACTAATATATGTCAAAAGTAAATTTCAGCGACAATAAAGAATAAAAAGATTTGCTTGGAATCGCTTCCAAAAGCCATCGATCTCTGTTGCGTTTATGGTGGGAACAGAGGACCAAGTTTGAATTTTTATTCTATCACATTTGGCTATTTTAAGATTGGTAAAATATCTTGAGTGGCATCTTAATCTATATTAATTACTATGTAATTGCCATTTTGAGTGAAAATGACATCTTAGATGAGAAACTACGTAAAGTCTCTAGATGTACAATTATTAGTTTGAAATGCCTTTTGAAATGTTTTACGTAAGTTGAAGATGTAAATTTTATGAAAATGACTTCTACAATTATTGGACTATTGACGAAAGATGGATCATGAGACATAAAATACAAGCTAGTACATAAGTATGTCGAGATTTACTTAATACTAGAAATCACTAAACATGTAGGTTGATTCCACAAATATTGGTACACTACTTTAGCGAGGCTTGGATATAAGGTGAGTTCATAGCCCCACTTTCTATTACTTAATTGTTTTACAAACTCTTGGGGGAGATACATGCTATATTTTTAATCGAACACAAATGGTTTGAACTGTACGTTATATCCAAATGCTTTATTGTCACTAAGTATTCTATTGCCATGTTCGAAGTCCCTACATCATGCACCATTAGTCACTTGCGAGTGAGCGCGAATATTGTGAATAGGCCTATTGGAATTAACACTCCCGTTCTTATTGACCCAGTTAGGGGAAATCGAACGCACTATATTTGAATCATTGAGGTAAATTGGCAAGTTTACCTATTAGGGCTGCGATGAAACGATTTTACCAATTTCTATTGGTACGAGGTTTACGCTTTGGTTGTCATGAACTTACTGAAATAAATGCTGTTTTGTTTTCAACGATGAGTGTGAAACAACGTAACTTACACTACGAATATTGTGTTCAAACGAATTAATTAAACCTATGGATTTCACTTAACCTTTGTGTTGATTGTTTTAAGCATGTTTTATCTCAGGTATTAGCATATCATCATGGCTTGCATGGAGTCGCTGAGTTGACGCGTCTCACATGCATTTTATGCACTTTAAAACATCGTTTGTCTTGTATCAAACTTATTTCCGTACATATTGATTTTTATTTGGGACCTACACTTTGTAAACTCTGATTGTTTTATTAAATCAAACGATGTGTTTTTTAAACGACACTTTAGGTCGTTCAATATAACTGTGATTGTGATGCTATGACAGTCAACCCTCGGGAATTCCATTCCGCTGCAAAACAGGTAATTTGGGGGTGTGACACGACATGTTCGCTCAAATGAATGTGGATTCACCAAATGTTCTCACCATTGCTGATATCTTCCCAAATGGCTATCCGATGAAGATTGTGAAGAATAACCTTCGTGTTGATTTTTATACTCTCACCTGCTTGGAATCTTCTTGTCTCATTGCTGTTGATATTCTGAAAAATCATCCTTATCAGAATATGCTCTCCAATTCTGCTACCGTGCCTGAGATCTACATTCAACAATTCTGGACTTCAATGCAAAAGATCAAGGGACAGAATGCTGTGACGGTGACGCTCAATCACAAGCAACTCACCATCACTCCTGCAGATTTAAGGGCTGTCCTCCTCATTCCTGACATCATACCAACTGAATTCTCTGCTGCACCTACTGAAGAAACTGTTCTGCAATTTTTGCTTGATATTGGGTATGACGAAGCTTCAGGAGTTATCACTAAGCATTCACACATGGATCTTAAAAACATTCCTCAGCCTTGGAGAACCCTTTATATCATCATCACAAAATCTGTTTCTGGTCGTGACAGTGGCTATGAGCATCATAAGCTCATGGAACTACAAATATTTTGGGCTCTGATCAACATGAAGCACATCGAAGTTGAAGCTCTAATATGGGATGACATGATGACATTCCTCAAAAAGCTTGGCTCAAAGATTCCTTATATCAGATATACAAAACTGTTGATCCAAAGAGCACTTAGATACAACCCTGATATCCCCAAAAGAATCAATGACCCCGATAATCTTGACATCTTGTCCGAACCCACTCTAGCAGTCAGATTTAAGGAGTCAACTACCAAGAAACAAGGTGCTGTGTTGCCGGATCTCCTTCTCTCAGATGAACTCAAACAGATCTATTCTTATAAAAGATATTTGGTTGCTGTGAAAGAGAACAAAGTTGGTTTTCTCGATGATAAATCTTCTGGTACACCTACAAGGAAAACCAGAAGAGGGAGTACAGGAAGTGCTGCAAGCACAGAGAGTACGAGGAAGTTCCCTAAGAGGAAACCTGGACGCAAGAGGACAATTCCCGCCAAGGAAGTTGTTCCCATTCTCAAGCCTAAGCCTGAACCGTCAAGAAAGCTTGTGGACGAAAGCTCTGAAGGTACAGAATCAGAAGAAGAGATCTTCTACTTTGAAACTGGAACCGATACTAATCCTTCAGCAGTCAAAACTCCCAGTCCTATAGCTGAACACGGCAAAGGGAAGACTCCAGTGATTGAGCACGAAGAGGAAAGCTCAGAAGAAGAGCCACTGGAAACTGATTACAGGAGGAAATTCAAATTCGTTAGACTCCAACACGTTGCGAAAGAGTTTGCAAAGGATCAAATGGGTGGCCCCGGAGGGTCAAGTGGTGATGTTCAACCAACACCAATTCCTGATGCGGTTAATCAACACGATAAGGGAACTGGTGCCACCACCCTTGTGCAACAACAAACGCCACTGGAGGAGTCTATTAAGTATGACATTGAGGAACCAGACACTGAGAAGTCAGAGAAAGATAGAGCTGATGAAGAAGCTGCAGCTCAAGCTAAAGCAGATGAAGAAGCTAGGATTCAGGCTGAAGAAAAAGGTAAAACTGAACAAGATGACGAAGTGAACTATGATCAATTTATTCTAGACAGTCCAACTCGTTCCAAGGAGAAAACTTCTGAAACTCCTAAGGACCCTGAATCTCCTCACATCTCATCATCATCAGATTCATCTTCTCACTCTTCACCACCACCATCAAAAAGAACAACCAGATCCACATCCAGATCAGTGAAGAAGCCAACTGCCTCTTGGATCTCTCAAGCAAAGACCAGAATCGTTAAAGCTGTCAAGCAGGTCAGAGAGAAAGATATTACAAAGAAGAAGTTAGATTTTCTTGCTGACCGGATACAGTATCTTCATGATGAGAAAGACAAGATGCAAGTTGAAAGGGAGTATGTCCAGAAGCTCATGAAAGATGATCTTCAAGGGAAAATGGACGAGATGATCAAAGGATACACTCACAAGTTCCTTCTTGACATCGTTCCTGGAATTACAAAGGAGATGTTTACCAAACAACTCTATCCGAATCTCTTACACCTGGCCAAACAGACTATGAAATCAACTCCAATGCATGTGAACATCAATCCAGTTGATCCCATAATCTTCTCAGATGCTGAATTAGTCAACTGGCTGGTAGCTCAAATGTCGAAACGATCTGCAACATTTGCCTCCTACGAAGGTAAATTGTTTGAAGCATTGCTGGAATACCAACTAAAATCAGCATGCAGAGAAGAAGCTGAAAGGCCTAAGCGTCCACGCGACGATGAAGATAAGGATCAGGATAAGCATGACGAGCCTAAACGCCCGAAGAAGTCTGGTGAATCATCTTCTATGCAACCTCCACCCCAACGGACTCCAGTACAACAAAGGTCTCCTCCTCGTTCTTCTACTGAAAAACCTCAGGATTCTTCTGAGTTACCACCCCAGACTCAGAAAACCGGTGATCACTTTAGGTATACGGGTGGTAACAATGAGGAATTCCATGAGCCCCAACAACAACCCGCCTCTCCCGACAAAGTTAAGAAACCAGAATCCTCATCTAGGCCTAAGAAAAAGAAGAAGAAGGCGCCTAAGGTTGACGTCGTATCATGGCTAGATGAAGATGACACAGAGGAATACGACTGGTTTTCTACACTTGTTAATTCCACTCCCTACCCAACTGAAAGTCAAGATCTGGAAGACGGTAGTACATTGGAGCATGCAAAGATATTGCAAGAAAAATTCCGTGTGAAAAAGATGACGAAATCCGAGTTGAAGCGAATCAAGAATGAAGCATTTCAACTTCTCAAAGACAGCTCGGAAAGTGCTATTGAAGTTGAGTATCACCTCGATAATATAGCACGAGCCATGTCTAACAACATAGATTGGCTCAACCCAGAAGCAAACATCAACTTCACCAAACGGGACAACCCTCCATATTACACCGACTGGTCTAAACCTCTACCTACAATTGGCCAACCAGATCAGCCTAGGATTCCATTCCGATATTTCTTCAACAAAGATTTGGAATTCCTTCTACACGGTGGCGATGGTTCAAGGAAATATGCTACACCTCTGACACTTCCATTCCTGGCAGCCATATACTCTAACTGCATAGCCATCGAGGAAAGGGCTAACCACATGTTCTCCAACAATGTGGAAGTATATGACCGTGATGCATTGTGTGGGATTCACCATTGGCCGGAACGCCGACGAATCTACTACAGAAGCTGCCAGGTTCAGAAGTCTCAACATGAAGTGTTCAGTACTAAAGGAATCGTTGCCATCAAACATGTTGATCTTTCGTCCAAATGGGACTACACTTTTCTCAAGAATATTGTGGTCAAAAGACAAGACGAAAGGGATTATGCATTCTCTGAAGCGGACTTTGAGAATTTGTCTCTCAACGAAATTGAAGACATGTACCTTGCCAAAGTACAGGGACGCATGAGACAATTCTAGACTGAAGTGCAACGTGAATTCATCAAGTACTTGCTTATCTTCATCAGACGCATAGTCATCAATGAACTTGTAGAAGATCTCCAGCTTGCAGTTGAATCATATCATACCCGTGTCAACTTCACTCCACCTCAGCTAGATCTTCCCGACATCAACCAGCTTCCACAATACACCCTCGTCAGCAAACCATTCGGCGTCATTTATCGCAGTGAACTTCAACGAAATTGCTTGATGGCGTGTAGAGATCTTCACAAATTTGGTGATCACACATTGAAGAAGGTTCGGGATGGCCTGGCTTATAGGTTAAAGGCGATACATGAAGGCATCGGGTCGAAGAAAAGATGGAATTCTCAGGATCGAAGGGATGTGAAGCAGATCATCACTATGATTGATGAAAGTTTGTATCGAAGGGACCAGTTCAGAACATTAGAGAGCTTTGTAGGTGGTCGTCCCAGGATTGCTCTCGCTGGCTATCAACGTCCTGTTCGCATTCCTGGAAAGATTGATGGACTACCTGGTACCCCTTGAACTGCTTCTATTTCATATACATTTGGATGTGTGATTTATTATGACCATGTCTTGTGCACACATAACAGTGTACAACCCGTAATTGTCAAGAAAGGACCCTGTGGTACGCTTCAGTGCCACAATCCTTATAAAAGGAGCGAAAGCTTCTTACTTTTGAGTAAACCTTATCAAACCTTTCACTTTTCAAAGGTTTTACTCAAAAGAACAAGTACTTCCCCTTATGATTTTCAAAACCTCAACCGTTTATATCACCTGTTGAGGGGGAGTATTTGATTTAAACTTTGTTCACCAAAATGTTCTTTGTGTCACTCTTCCCGCAACACTCGAAATGGTCATATTTATTCTCAAATTTTCAAAAATATCATTTTATATGCCATTTTTGAGGGGGAGAAAATTATGTGATAAGAAATATGTTGTGAGACTGCAAATGAATCTTTGTGCTATAGACTTAACCAACGAATTGACGATACTTAACTGTTAGTAACTCGAAAAGACTTGTCCGGGACGGGTAATAACTTCAAGCTAGTTCGCTAGTGATGTAAACGTGTCTCGCAAAGGACTTTTCCGAGTAGAATGTACCATTCGAGAAACTCTTGGTAGACATGAACTCTGACGGGTTTGACAACCTTTCGAGGTTTGTCTACACCTTCAAGGTAGTTATTAGAGCTAGTTGTCACCTAAAAGCTGATAATGTAACTCTTTAACTATGCAACGTAACAGTGTCTCGTGGGGGATTGTCTATCTTGAGTTGATCAATTCAAAAAGTACGCGCTCTTTCCTTACTATGAAGATTTCCATAAAAACTCTTAAGCACATGTGGAGGGGGAGTATTTATGAAAAAGATTTATCTCTCAACAGTGGTACTAAAATGTTTTTCATTCACAAACACTTTGAGAGATTTTCATGAAAATGGTTTTATGGCAACATAGGTTAGTCATGGAGTTATAAGGTGACTAAGGTTAGGAATAACCGTCCTATGATCCGCCACAGCCGGATGGATCTACCCAAGGATACCACAAATAGTTAGAATTTAGAAGTCCTTAGGTATGATTATAAAAAGGAGAAAATGAGAATCGGAGAAAGAAGGAGTTGAAGAATCAAAAAGAAATGCAAAGAAAAGGGTGAAATGAAATAGCCCTCCAGATTATTCAACTTAGGGCAGACACCGGGTTCAATTCATATGCTACTGGTTGTCACTTGATGAAGCCGGTATTGAAGATTAAAAGTCGTCATGGACCCAGTGACGCATGCACTAAACCTTCTTAGCCACTCAAGTTTCTCCCAACAGAAGCTTGTTTCATTCTCACAGGGAACCCTACATAATCTATCGGCTTTCTCTTAGAGATTGTTGATATTTAAGAAGGAGACCCTCTCCCTAGTCTCCGCTCAGGAAAACCAAAACGCACTATTGAGTCTAGAGCCACGAGATTCATCAAAAGATCTCTTAGGTACACTTGACATTTCATCACTTAATGTTCAACAATAAGAACATAAGTGGTACGTTATCGAGTCCTTCACAGATCTTAGCAATCTGTCGAGAACATTTATGAGAGGTTCACAATTGTGATCCTCAGTGATTGAATGGAAACTCCTGCCAGGGTCAACATCAAACAGCCCTGACAGCAGGTCACTTCGGTAACTCCCCGTGGATTACGCTTAGTGTGTCTCAAACGGTCTACAGTCGTGAGGTGATACTTCGGTGTACCTCAGCGACTCATCTGAACTGTAGGTGTACTTCAGTACATCGTGTTATCTTACTTGTGGGACTCGAGTTCAGGAACGGCCTTTGTGAGAATTAGAGTTGTGTTTTCACACTATGTTGTTAACACTCTCGAAGTTCAAACTTGTAAGTGCCAGAATCCGCTTATTACTAACTGTTTTCATGTTTTCTTCTTATGGAAGCTCTGGAGCGGAATGATCGTGCAGATTCTTCACATGCTCATGCCAACATCATCACTAATGGAAGTTCTATCCAAAAGCAACACAAAAGTCAGAATGATTCTTCATCAATCCAAAGAATCTACAAAGTTAAAGATTTAAAGAACTTCATCAGTACTATTATCCAACATTAAAGAGCGTGTGAGCATGTTGAAGAATGACGTGGAGACACTGGAGAAACGAAGCAGACCTGAGGCAGACTTGATGCAGACAACAACAACATACTATCACTACCATCACAAAGAACAATGATCAAAGAACAAAGTTAAAGATGACGTCAAAGCAAAACTGTTTAAAGAAAACAATTTCTCTACACTGGGGAGATTGTTCGATTCAAGGCAATTCTTCTCACAAGAAAGAAGAATGTCAGAAGACGTCAAAGCTACTATTACATTCGCACCTTAACCGTTTATATTCATTCATCACCAACACTTAGGGGGGGATTGTTGGAATCACTCCTAAACCTAAATCAAGTGTTAGTGATTCATATGTAATAGTTAGTTTTATTATGGCCTTTATGTTTGTTTTAGCTTAAGCTTATGTAAAAGGCCCATAAGCTTAGGCCCATGTCCATTAAGGAAAGGAAGGGAGTAGGAGTGTTGCCCTAGCTCCCCTTCCTATAAATACCTTGTAATAACCCTCACTTGAGGGTTGGTTGTTCAATTTATCTCTTTCACATACTCCTACGCGTAACCCTTCTTTATCATACGAGTGTGTGTGTTTGGTTTATTGTTCATCCGATCTCTTCTCCTCTCTATCTCTTTCTATTGTGCTTGTGTTGTAAAACTAGTGACCTAACATACACTTGACATTTCATCACTTGTCGTTCAATAATAAGGACGCAAATGATGCATTCAAGAGTCCTTCACAGATCTTAGCAATCTGTCGAGAACATTTATGAGGGGTTCACATATGTGATCCTCAGTGATTGAATGGAAACTCCTGCCAGGGTCAACATCAAACAGCTCTGACAGCAGGTCACTTCGGTAACTCCTTGTGGGTTACGCTTAATGTGTCTCAAACGGTCTACAGCCATGGGGTGATGCTTCGGTGTACCTCAGCGACTCATCCGAACTGTAGGTGTACTTCGGTACATCGCATTATCTCACTTGTGGGACTCCAGTTCAGGTACAACCTTAGTGAGAATTAGAGACGTGTTTTCACACTATGCTGTTAACACACTCAAAGTTCAAACTTGTAAGCGTTGGATTATTTCTAACCCATGTTTTATGTTTTCTTATTATGGATGCTCGCGGGTGGAAAAGATCGTGCAGATTCTTCACATGCTCATACCAACAACAACACTAATTCAAGTTCTCTCAAAAGGCAACACAAAGTCAGAATGATTCTTCATCAAAGTCAAAGAATCTACAAATTTAAAGACTAAGAGAACTACATCAGTGTTGAAATTCAATGTTAAAGAGCGTGTGAGCATGTTGGAGAAAGACGTAGAGACACTGGAGCAACGAAGCGGACCGGATGCAGATAACCACAACATACTATCACTACCACAAAGAACAAAGATCAAAGAACAAAGAAAAGGAAGACGTCAAAGCTGAAAAACTTCAAAGTAAACAAGATCCCTACACTGGGGAGATTGTTGGAATCAAGAAACTTCTTCTCATGTTAGGATTTAGAAAATCCAGTCGTTAAAGTGTCGGCCACCTCAAGTATATGTAATTGTTAGAAAGCTCGTAGTCGTAGTTATTTAACGTTAGTTAGTATTTAGTTTAGTAACACCGTGGAGGACAGACGGGTCTTTACCCACTGTATGCCTGATCCACAACCCGTTGGTGGCGTATTTTGTAAGACACTATAAATACCCTCTACCTCCCAAGGTGGTTGGAGCTTCAATACCATTTTTCTTTGTTTCACATAGTTCCCTTTCTCTCTCTAAACATTGTATACGCCTCATATGGTTATGGTTTAATGTGTTTGTGAAATCCTTTATCTTACAATTGGTATCAAGAGCCATGGTTTGATCACTCATCTTTCATGCTCGTCGTTTTGGTGGATTTCATAAGGTTTTTGGGGTTATATGTGTTTAGAAGAGTTTGAATCATTTGGATAATTTCTAGTGTTAAAGTTTGAATTTTGAGTGTACTTTTATGTTTAGGATCATCATATGTATTTAGGTTTTGAATTGGAAGGCTTGAATCATCATGGTTGGGCTGTTTTTTATTGCTAAAGTGGTGGTTTTTGAATATTGTACTAAGCGAGTTGAGCCATGGTAATACGTTTCTTTGAAGCGAGTTGCTTGGTTATTGGAAGCAAGTTGCTTTGTCATTGGAAGCGAGTTGTTGCCTAATCGAGTTGCTTTGTAAGCGAGTTATCTTGGAAGCGAGTTGGTTCATGCGACTTAGCTATTAAGCGAGTTGATTCTTTAAGCGACTTGGGTTTTAAAACGACTTGTCTATTAAGCGAGTTGTATCTTTATGCGACTTGGGTTTTAAGCGACTTGGCTATTAAGCGAGTTGATTCTTTAAGCGACTTGGGTTTTAAAGCGACTTGTCTATTAATCGAGTTGTATCTTTATGCGACCTGGGTTTTAAGCGACTTGTCTATTAAGCGAGTTAGTTTATGCGACTTGGCTGTTAAGCGAGTTGTCTATTTATGCGACTATTTTTTTGGGTAAAAGGGTTAATTCACCCCGGTAAAATATATTACGCTAAAAACATTGAAGTACAAAGGATGAGGGTGAGTCCCTCATTTCAGTCCCTTAGGACACTTACAGACTCTCCTATAGGAATGCAACATCATTCCTATAACTTACAATATAAGCGTGACAGACCACACTTATAACAAACATCAGACTACAACGATAAAAAATAAAAATAATGCACTTCAAGTAGAAATACTTGAATCATCAAATCACCATAGTAGTCCAAAATTCCAGCGTCGTCCAAATATACAATATCATGTTCCTCAAATTGAAGTGCAGTTCACAAGTATCACACAACGGTTGGTGAGGGACTCTAAAACCACGGATAGAGCAGCGAGCTCAAAACTCGCTCCAAAAGGTGTATGTTGAGATGCAAAACTGAACACCAATAAGAATAACCAACGAATACGTATAAACCAACGCACTTCCACAATAGCAGCTCCTAAGCACAGACTTGACATAGTCAAACAGTAACATCAGCAAATATGACCATTATGCAAAGAATCTGCCATAGACTAACATAGGGCTAATAAACCCTAACTTTCCAGCCACCATAACACTGAACTTACACCTCTCTCATACCCACATGCCATTAACACCAATCGAACAGGAACATGTACTATCCACATAACATACCAGAACATTAACGATCATCAGATCGACCCTCATGAAATAATGGATGAAACAATCCAACTTGCAGGAAATATGATATACATGAATGTGCATAAGCATCAACACAACAGCAGGACCCATCAAAACGAGAAAATAACGAAACCCTAATTAGGGTTTCGTTCTTGAAAGCACCCTTATCCAAACGATCGATCCATAATAATGGATGAAAGGCGGTTAGGGAATGGTTTTAGATCGCCCATAGCAACCGAATAACGATTAGAAAAGATAGATCATAGCACAAATCGTTAGAAGGTAACAAAGAAACCCTAAACCGAATATTACAACAGCAGCAACTTAGGGATATCTTTATTCGCAGCAGTAGACTAGCGATGTATTAGATCAAAATAATAAAACCACCAACCGCCACCACATGTACAACACCCCCTAAATCGATTGCATACCAGTTAAGAATGAAAAGATCAATCGTTAAAAGGCAGAGAAACAATCTAGGGACTATTTTTTGGCCGGAACAGTATAGGTGGTGGCGGCCGGAAATCGCCAGACCTAGAGAGAGTTAGGGTTTTTTTTATTTATGCGACTTGTCCGCTAAGCGAGTTGATCTTTAAGCGAGTTGGTTAGGGTGCGACTTGCCAAGTTTACTACTTGTCTATTGAGACTTGTCACTTCTTCGTGCTACGTTTTAAGATTGTTCTTTTGATTTTGTAAAATCCCGTGAAAGAATCAATTTCCCGGTTTAATCAAAGAATAGTAAAATCCCGTAGAATCTGGAATCATGTCTAACAACGTACCTACTATCGTTTCTACTGTAGTTGAGGACGTTCAAGCAGCTGGATCAGATATTCGTCCACCTATGCTTGACAGAACTGATTATGACTCATGGGCTCAACGAATTAGTTGGTACTATTTGGGAAAGGAAAATGGGGTTAACATTCTCAAATCAATTGATGAAGGACCTTATTAGATTGAGACTACAAGAGACACACTTGAAGCTACTGTGGATGGTACAGTGATCTTAGGATTGGACAGACCAAAGACGTATGATGAGCTCAGTGATAAGGAGAAAAAGAGATACGATGCTGATATCAGGGCTTCAAACATTATACTTCAGGGTCTTCCAAAAGACATCTACAAGTTAATAAATCACAACACTGAAGCCAAGGCAGTTTGGGACAATGTCAAGATGCTTCTCTCTGGTTCTGAATTGACCAAAGAAGACAGAGAATCTCAACTGTATGATGACTTTGAGCACTTCAAGATGAAACCAGGGGAAAGTGTCACTGAATACTACGTGAGGTTCCACAAGCTTGTGAATGACATGAGGAATATCAAAATGAATATGCCAAATGTTCAACTAAATTCAAAGTTTGTGAACAACATGAATCCCGAATGGCACAAATTTGTCACTTCAGTCAAGTTAAATAAAGGTTTGAGGAACACTAACTACGAGCAATTGTATGCGTTCCTGCTTCAGAATGAGAGACATGCTATGTTTGAACGAATGATCTTGGAAAAATTCAATTCAAATTCTGGTAATGCAAGTTCGTCCAATGATTCAACAGCCTTTTACACCAATGTAGGAATTACTACCAAAGCTTCTCAAGTCATACCCACGAGTAATGGTAACTACAAGCTCATTCCTGATCCAAGGTTTAAGCAACCTGATGCTGAGGCAACTATGGAATATTTCATCAATCAACTGGCTCTTATGGTTAAGCAAAACCTAAACCTCACTCCACACACTAAAAATGATATCAGAACTACATCGAATCTACACAATCATGTTGTTGTCAGAGATGGTAAGATCATGGTGCAACCAGTGCAAGGGAGACAATATGAACAAGGAAAGGGTGGAGTAGGTGGAGGGTATGTGGCTCATCAAAATCGTGGAAGGAATGCAATTCAAGGACAAGGAAAGCAAATCAAGTACTACAACTGTGGTTGTGAAGGACATATTGCAAGGAACTGAACATCTCCAAAACGCCCTCAAAATGCAGAGTACTTCAGGGATAAGATGCTGCTGGTGCAAGCTCAGGACAGTGGAGCGGTTTTGGATGAAGAAGAGTTGCTGTTTCTTGCTGAGGGAAATACCAAAACCTATGATGCTGATGTGGATGAGCAGCCAATTCAGGAAATAGGTCACAATCATCAAAATGCCTTTCAAGTTGCTGACTGTGATGCATATGACTATGATGTCGATGATGAACCTACTACTCAAACAATCTTCATGGCTAGCATTTCACCAATGGTCTCTCCGAAGGTCTCATCACCACAGCAGGCTGGTCCATCCAAAGATTCAATCATCTCAGAGGTATTAAAGCTATATGATGAAGTTGATGAGCGAGAGATGCATAACAAAGTACAATCACATGAAACTAATGAATCAGATATTGCTTATGTGGGTAATAGTAATGTTGTTCCATATGATCAATATGTGATACAAAGTGAAAGTGAGATTGTACCAAGTGATGCATCTTCAGCAGTCAATGATGACTATGTTTTTGATGAATACACTGCATGTGCCCCTGATGATTCTGTTATCTCTGAACTGAATGCCTATAAAGAACAAGTTGATATTTATGAACAATGTGCTAAGTTTGAGTTAACTACCCGTGAGCAGGAAATGGATGACCAAATGCGTACAATTATTAGAAAAAGTAATTTTAGAGAAGAAGTGTTAAAACAAGAGTTAAACTCCTTACAAGAAAAGCTTTCTAAAACTGTTAAGCAAAAGCAAGAACTCCAAGATAATGTTAAAGTGCTTAAACAAGAATTTAATGCTAAGGAATCAAAACTTTTGAATGACTTTTCCAATCTAAAAACTTTGAAAAACAAGCTTGAAAATAAGTTGTACGTACAATGGAATACCATTCAGACTGCTCACATGATCACTAAGCACAGATTCTTAAGCGATAAACATAGCATTCCCCTTGTTGAGGAACCAAATCCTGAGGTCGGTAAAAAGGCTAGAGCTGCTCATAAGGTACTATATGATGGTAATGAGATTCTTAAGCCTAGGCAAACACCATCATGTATTGGTAGCACGGAAGAGGATAGAAAATTAAATGATGCCTCTAGGGAGAAAATGGATAAGAAGCTAAAAGATCCTGAGTGTAAAAAGCAAACCATAACGTTCAAACCCCATGATTACACTAAAGAAAATTGGATTTCCCTGAACATGTTTAAGCCTCAAACTCTATTAACCCCAGAACAAGTTTTTTGGATAAAGGACATTGATATGCAAAAAGCTAATGCACTTGTTAAATCAAACACTCCCCTTAGGAAAATGCCTCCAGCGACTGTGTATCCTCTGAATACACCAATGCATTTAGTTCCTAGATCTATTCCCACTAAGAGCAAGACCTTAATCGGCCTGTATGTTGTTTATCAACTATTCGTTGATTTTGAGAAGACATGTAAGAAAAGAATCACGCCCACTGGGATTACTGAATGGGAGAGGGGTTTTGAGCAAACTAAAGAATGCTATTTAACTCAGGTCATACCTTTCTTTAAACAATTAAAAGGTCAATTTGAGAGTCTTCAAAAAGGGATAAACTCCGATATTAAAGAAATGGAAAAGGAATTTGATGCAATGATAGTTGAGGTCAATGATTATGAACGGGAACTTAAATATAATGAAATTGAAATGAAGAATCTGCATATCTTAAATGAGAACTTAGTATTGAGTTGTGTGGCTCAAGATGTGTTTTATACTGTTACTAAGCATTCTATTACTGCTTCTCAATTTCATGAAATGTCTGTTGCATTGAAAGTATCCCAGGATCGTGTCATTGAGCTTGAGTCAAAAAATTCAAAATTGCATGATAAAATAAAAAATGACGATCATGATAACTTGGTCAAAATTTTTTCTAAATTGGAAGTTGAACATCTTGCTTTGCAATTAAAATATCAACATCTGAAAGAAAATGTTAAAACCTCAAATACCAAGACATCTTCGGATGCTTCTGAGTTTGATGCAGTTTTTGAAATCAACAAACGTGATGAACAGATTCGAGCTCATTATAACACGATCAAAAGGTTGAAAGCCCAAATCTCACAATTGAAGAGTGAAAAGAATGAAGTGATTGGCTCCCATATGCCTCCATCTTTAGATTCTCAGAATTTCCAACTTCAAAACATTATTGATAAATTGCAAAAGGAAAATTAATGTTTTAAAGCAGAAATTTCAAAAGTTAATGATCAAAACAAAGAGTTATGTGATTCATTCAAAGTTAATCATGATAAACACATTGAAAAGGTAACTTCTTTGCTTAACGAAATTGAGAATCTGAAGCGTGAGGTGAAAGGAAAATTGCCAATCCCAAATTGCAAATATTCTATTCCTAAGACATCTGCATGTGATAAGTATGCTATTGATATGTTGTACATTCCCCCTTCCACTTAGGAATAATGAACTTGCACATCTAGCATATCTTTCATATCTTAAGGATAGTTTAAAGAGTCTCCGTGAGCTTGTAGAAGATGATAGAAGAGAAAAACCTCATGATAGTGCAATCGCCTATGCCTGCATGGATGCCAAACAATCTCAGGAACTCTTAGAATATGTAATTGTCACTAGTCCTAAATCTGGTAATAGGCGAGATAGAATTGTTACACCAAGTTCTATGCCTAAAGTCAAGAATTTTATGTTTGATGCGCCTCTGAAAGCCTCAGAACCCAGCACTTATAGACCAGAAAATCAAATGGCAGTAAAACAAACTAAGGCTCCCATCATCACTTCTATAGATGTTAAATTTGACACTAAAGTTAGCGGGTTAAAACCTAGAAGCAATACAAAGAAGGATAGAATTTCGCTGACTAAAAGTGATCATGAGAAGGAAGTGAAAGAACACCATAGGGAAAATAAGTTTGTGATAAGGTTTTAAAAGGTACGATTTTGAGGGGTCGTTTAAGCCCTTATTTGATCACTTTTGTATCCGTTATTGCTTAATATCGTTCCTTTTCACTTTTTAGGTCTCTTGAAGGCAAAATGCTGGAATGGCACTTATTTGGACGAAAAGGCGCGATTATACGAAGAAAATGGCCAAAGTCAGAATCGAGACACTCAAGGCTGCTGAAAACATAAGGTGACGGAGTCACTGCTTATCTGCGACGCCGTCGGAGGATTTTGTGACGGGACAGAAGCCAAAAACCCTATTTTCAAGTGACGACGTCAGGTTATTAAAGAGTAGGCCGTCGCAACTCAGACGGCCTAGATGCAATCCAGACGGCGTCAGAAGCTGAAGAGGACAGCGTCACAAGCATAAGGTGACGCCGTCACAAGACTAACGTGGCCAAGACGAAACCCTAATGACGGCGACACGACGGCGTCACGAAACACAAGGTGACGCCGTCGCATATGTAATCTTATATATAGAATCCGAATTTTTCAGTATTAGTGTGTAGTCTTTTGGAGTAAAAACCTAAAACCGAACCAAGGCTGTCTTGTACAGTATTTTAGGGTTCCAAACCCTATCTTACACCAAGATAAGTGTTTTACTTCATTAATATAATTATGTCTTTGATTATTTGTGTGTATGCTTGCATGTTCTCCATGTCCGGCTAATTTATTTGTGTGTTTGCTTAGGGAATATGAAACTTGATTATTGAATATTGATTGGTTGTCTCTTATCTTAGTTGATTAATAATCTAGTAATGCGATAGGTCATTCGTTTTGTACTTAATGCTTGATTAAATCTTTGTGAACCTTAGAATATGACTCTTTGAGTAGTTGTAGGCTAAACCATCCAAAGAGTGCCTTAGAGTAAGAGTTTATTATCCCTAGTGGGTTTTGTAGACGAGACCCTTTGGTAAGTTCAAAGAGTTAGGGAACATACGCATACCCTACAACCTTAGACACACAACGCAACTAGGAATAAGGACGTGACAATTCAACCATCAATAGGAGATAATTAAGGAGTAGTAAAACCTAAGTAAACACATCTTTAAACTATCATACGAGCACACAATAATTAGACATAGACTACATACATCTTAGATTAGATAATTAGATAAGTAGAGTAATCGGTAGAAATACCAAACCCCCAAATCCAAACCCCGAGATTCGTACCTTTCCAATTTCTAAAAAAAACATAAAAAGATAAAAAAATAATCTTCCTCAACCCCAACCTTAGCGTAGTAACTTCTTACTAGCATTCCTATTCCCCTAGAGAACGATATCAATACCCGTGGCTTACCCTAATTACTACACTACAACGATTAGGTTCACTGCCTACGGTGTTATAAAACTTGCTCGAAGAAAAGGAAGTTTCCTTGACCCCAAACGACGCGTGTAGCGTTATCAAGTTTTTGGCGCCGCTGCCAGGGAATAGAATAGCTAGTTAGTAGTCCACCTCGTTTAGGTTTCCTTGCTTGATTCCTATCAAGTAAATTTTTTTCTCATTTTTAGCTTTCTCATAGTCTATCCCCCTTCTTCGTGACCTTTATTCGTAACCCCATCACTTTTCATCATGGAAGGTGATAACCAACCACCATTCATCAACCCTACCAACCACCTTAGACAACTTAGAACCCGCAGTTCCACCAAAACTCTTCTTGAACCTTTTGCAGAACCTGAAAGAGAGCTTAATAGGCGAAGAAAAGCTCTCCATGATTCGGAACCTCATGGCACTTCCATCAACTTTGATGAAGTCACATCTGATGAAGAGCCCCCCACTCCCCACAATCCCCTGAAACCATCATCATTGACGATCTGAGCCAAAATGACAAGGATGTTCATGCCACTCCGGTCAATGGACCCATTAATCCTCCTGAAGCAAAATCTCTCGGGGAATACTCTTCCCCCTCTGCATCTGGATTCACCAGTGCCATTGTCTATCCTTCAGAGCAAGTCAATGAGGTACTGCATGCGTCTGACATTTGGCTGTTCCAAAATGCATGTCAATTCCATGGAGCCCACAGCGAAAACCTAATCCACCACATCAAACAGTTTTTAAAAATTGTTGATGCTATCTATGCCGACGGAGCATCCAAGGAGACATATAGACTCCGGTTTTTCCCATTTTCTCTTCAAGGGCAAGCCAAGGAGTGGCTCGATAAGCTCCCTCCAAGGTCTATTTTCACGTGGGAACAACTCACAACCAAGTTCACCAAGAAGTTCTTCCCCCCTGGAAGAACTGCATCAATTAGGAGCAAAATTCTGCACTTCCATCAAACAGATGGAGAATCTATCACTAACTCCTGGAGTCGTTACAAATATCTTATTCAACAAGCCCCACACCATGGTATCAACCTTTGGTTGCTTGTTCAAATCTTTTAAGACAATGTCTCCCGAAAGTATCAAAAATGGATTGATTTCTCAACTGGCCAAAGAATTGCAAACCTCACTGCAGAAGAAGGGTGGAACCGCATTGAGGAATACATTCAATACCAAGACAGCTATTGGAATGAGCCAGTAAACGCGCTGAGTATCTCTACTTTCTCAAATGAAGAGTTATCCTTCGATGATCAGATTGAGAAAGCACAGAAGAAGCTTGCATACCTCACAAAGTCGCCAGAACCAAAAAGGCTAATTAACCCATACCTCATATGCGACATTTGTGTAGAGCCACACGAGAGTGATGAGTGTGATAACACACGCCAAGAGAGCGTCTTCCTTTCCAGTCATGATATTTATGATGACCCTTCACTCCTCACATTCTATCAAAACGATGAATGTGAACCCTGGGGCAATCTGAAATGGAGAACTGAAGGAAGGGAAGGATCTGAATGCACCATCCATGATACCTTTGAAGAAGAACTCGGTCAGTTTACCATGGAAGGGACCACACTCTTAAAAGGACTTGGGGATTTTATCCAGGAGCAGCAAGCTGAATTAGAAAGTCAATTCGCCAACCTCCACAAAAGAATAAGCGGATCTGGCCCAACCCTTCACGATCCAACTTGCGCCATCACTACTCGATCAGGAACTACTACCAAGGATCCCCCGCATCCTGACCGGAACCCCACCACAAGGGAACCTGTGTTAGGAAATGAGGAAATTCCTGAACCCCTTTCAACTCCTCACGGTCCCCCTCCACAAACACCAACACCGGCCCAACAACCCACTCTCGCACGGATTCCCTATCCCTCTCGTCTAAAGAATCAAAAGGCTGAAGAAGACAATGAAAGAATATTTTCTTATTTAAAACAAACGTCCGTCAACATACCACTCCTCGATGTATTCTATCACATCCCTAAACATAGAAAATACTTTAAGAGATTAATATCTAATCAGAAGAAACTTGAAGGGTTGATATCATTAGGAGAAGAATGTTCGGCTATCATCCAGAAAAGCCTGCCCAAGAAGAAAGAAGATACGGGCAATTTTACCATTCCTTGCTCTATAGGGGCGCTTTCTATGAAAAATGCCTTGGCGGATCTTGGGGCAAGCATTAACTTGATGCCTCACTCCCTATTTCTTAAACTCGGATATTCGGGGCTGAAGCCAACTAGGATGAGTATCCAATTAGCTGATCGATCAATCAAATACCCCATTGGAGTTTGTGAGAATGTTCTTGTAAGGGTAGGAGAATTCAAATTTCTAGTTGATTTCGTGATTTTAGAAATTGAGGAAGATAACTCAGTCCCAATAATCCTTGGAAGACCTTTCTTGGCTACAGATCGTGCCACCATTGATGTTCATGATGGTAAACTCACTTTACGAGTGGGGTCCGAGAGCTTAACCTTTGACATCAAGGATTCTATGAGCCATTCCTCCCCCTACGATCACCATGTATATTTTGTTGAGGAAGTTGATGAATTTGTTGATGACATAGATGGCTGCATTGACGAGTATCTATTAAACGAATTCATGAATAATGATAACAACACAATATACAACAACGAAGAAATTGAGATGGTTGGAGTTGTTTCCTTTTATCCACGAAGGGAAGAAATTGAACCTATCGAGCTTCAAAAGCCAGAGAACAAGCTAAAACCATCAATCAAAGAACCCCCTACCTTAGAACTAAAAGATCTCCCGAGTCACCTGGAATACGCCTTCCTTCAAGGAGAGGATCAACTCCCTGTCATCATAAGCTCTTCACTAACCACTATTCAGAAAGAGAAGCTCTTGGAAGTTTTAAAAGAGTACAAAGGAGTAATCGCGTGGAGTGTTGCCGACATCAAGGGAATTGATTCTACATTATGTACTCACAAAATCCTCATGGAAGAAGATTACAAACCAGCCGTTCAGCCGCAAAGACGGGTTAACCCTAAAATCAAGGAGGTAGTGAAAAAGGAGGTCATCAAGCTTCTTGACGCAGGTCTCATCTACCCCATATCAGATAGCCCATGGGTCAGCCCAGTCCAAGTGGTTCCAAAAAAGGGAGGAATGACGGTCGTGAAGAATGAAAAGGGTGAGATGGTGCCGCAAAGAACGATTACTGGTTGGCGTGTCTGTATTGACTACAGAAAGTTGAATGATGCCACCCGGAAAGATCATTTTCCTCTGCCATTCATTGACCAAATGCTCGAAAGGTTAGCCGGGCATGAATACTACTGTTTCCTTGATGGCTTTTCAGGATATTTCCAAATTCCCATTGCCCCTGAAGATCAAGAAAAAACAACATTTACATGCCCCTATGGGACGTTTGCCTACAAGCGAATGCCCTTCGGGTTATGTAACGCACCCGCTACCTTTCAACGATGTATGATGGCCATATTCCACGAGTTAATTGAGGACAGCATGGAAGTCTTCATGGATGATTTCTCGGTATTTGGAAATTCCTTTGGCCTTTGTCTTTCCAACCTTAGGAAGATGTTGAACCGGTGCGAGGAAACTAATTTGGTCTTAAATTGGGAAAAATGTCATTTCATGGTAAAAGAAGGAATTGTCTTAGGGCATAAAGTATCTGGAAATGGAATTGAGGTCGATAGAGCAAAAATCGAAGCAATTTCCAAACTCCCCTATCCTACCACCGTTAAAGCCATTCACAGCTTTCTAGGTCATGCAGGTTTTTATCGAAGGTTTATTAAAGACTTCTCGAAAATTGCCCGGCCAATGACACAGCTTCTTGTTAAGGATGCCCCTTTTGATTTTTCTGGAGAATGCAAGGAAGCATTCAACCGACTAAAGACAGATCTCACTCAAGCGCCTATAATGGTCACCCCTGATTGGTCTCAGCCATTCGAAATCATGTGTGATGCTAGTGATTATGTTGTAGGCGCTGTGCTCGGCCAAAGGAAAGAAAAGCACTTTCAACCAATCTAATATGCTAGCAAAACCATGAATGTAGCGCAAGAGAATTACACGACCACCGAAAAGGAACTTTTAGCTGTAGTTTTTGCCTTCGATAAGTTCAGGCAATATCTCGTTCTTTCTAAAATTGTCGTTTTTACCAATCACTCCGCCTTACGCTACTTGTTTTCAAAACAAGATGCTAAGCCCCGACTCATTAGGTGGATCTTATTACTTCAAGAATTCGACATTGAAATTCGAGATAAAAAGGGGGCTGAAAATCTCGCTGCTGATCATCTATCACGCTTGGAAAACCCTGATCTTGAGAAATTCGATCATACCGAGATTCGCGACTCTTTTCCCGAGGAACGACTAATGGCCATTAAGGAAATTAAGCCATGGTATGCGGATTATGCTAACTACCTGTCCAGTAGGGTTTTGCCAAATTACATGACCAAGCAAGATAAAAAGAAATTCTTAACTACGCTAAAACATTACTTCTGGGATGAGCCCTTCCTATTCCACATATGCCCCGATCAAATCATTCGACGTTGCGTGGCCGGTAGAGAGATTGATCGAATTCTGAAAGAATGCCATGCGGGACCATCTGGAGGACATCACGATGTAAATGTCACGGCATGAAAGGTTTTCGATGCCGGATTCTATTGGCCTACTATTTTTCGAGACGTTAAGAGATTAGTTCAAACATGTGATGCATGCCAACGATCTGGAAACATCTCGAGAAGGGATGAATCACCTCAGAACTATATCCAAGTCTGCGAAATATTCGATGTTTGGGGTATAGACTTCATGGGACCTTTTCCATCCTCCGGATGGAATGAATACATTCTCGTAGCTATTGACTATGTATCCAAATGGGTAGAGGCTCAAGCCCTTAGGACTAATGATGCGAGGGTAGTTATCCATTTTCTTAAAAAGCTCTTCGCATGATTCGGGATTCCCAAGGCATTGATCAGTGATAGAGGGACTCACTTTTGCAATGCTCAAATGGAGAAAGCGATGAAGAAGTATGGCGTCCCACACAGATTTTCTACTGCATATCATCCTCAGACGAATGGACAAGTAGAAAACACGAATAGGGCTTAAAGCGGATACTTGAAAAAACGGTCCACCAGAATAGAAAAGATTGGGCATTCAAACTGGATGAGGCACTCTGGGCATTTAGAACTGCTTACAAAACACCTATCGGAACAACCCCTTTTCGCTTGGTGTATGGGAAGGCATGCCACCTCCCTATTGAACTTGAGCAAAAAGCATATTGGGCACTTAAGGCCTATAATATGGATTATTCTGAAGCAGGGTTAAATCGGTTCCTACAGCTTCAAGAATTAGATGAACTAAGGATGGAAGCGTATGAATCATCGATCACATACAAAGAAAGGGCAAAAAATGGCATGATCAACGAATAAAGAGTCCTAAAGAGTTTTTGGAAGGAGATAAGGTGCTCTTGTATAATTCAAGACTGAGATTATTCCCAAGAAAACTCAAATCGAGATGGTATGGACCCTTTTTAGTAAGAAAGCAGATGAGCAATGGAGCGGTGGTACTACTAGACCATGATGGAAGAGAATTCACCGTTAATGGACAACGGGTGAAGCATTATCAGTTGGATAATAATGAAATGGTGCACGATGAGGATATCGTTTTAGAAGAAGGTGACGGTAATGAGAAAACGTAGGAGCACGACTATGAGTCTAGCTACAAGACTCTTAAATAAAGAAAAGCGCTTCGTGGGAGGCAACCCATGCTTAATTGTTTTCTTGTCAGTGTCGTATATCTTTTATTGATTGTTTATTCTCATGTTTAAATTTGTAAAAATGCTTTATTTTGTTTTTAACCTCGTCTTAATTGCATATAAAGGTATTTTACATAAGGGATAAGTGTAGGGAGGATTACACACGTTTTCAAAAGAAACGTAAACATGAGAATAATAATTCATTAAAAGATATATTTGTGTGTTTGTTCGAGTCAAATGCTGTTAGGTCACTAGTTTTACAACACAAGCATCAAGAGAAGAGATAGAGAAGAGAGATCGGTTGAACCCTTATCCAAACACACGAAATATAGAGAGAAAGGTTAAAGGAAAGAGTGAAATAGAAAAGAGAACAACCAACCCTCAAATGAGGGTTTACAAGAGTATTTATAGGAGGAAAGCTAGGGCAACACTCCTAGTTTCCATCCTTTCTTTTATGGGCTTGGGCCTAAGCTAATGGGCCTTCTACATAAGCTTAAGGCTAATAACAAACATAAAAGCCATAATAAAGCTAACTATTACATATTAATTACTAACACTTGATTATGGTTTAGGAGTGATTCCAACAATCTCCCCCTCAAGTGTTGGTGATGAACGGTGAAGGCGTTGATGTAATAGTAGCTCTGACGTCTTCTGACATTCTTCTTTCTTGTGAGAGGAATTGCCTTGATTCGAACAATCTCCCCAGTGTAGAGAGATAGTTATCTTTGAACAGTTATGCTTTGACGTCATCATTAACTTTGTTCTTTGATCATTGTTCTTTGTGGTGAAAGTGATAGTATGTTGTTGTCTGCATCAGTCTGCCTCAGGTCTGCTTCGCTGCTCCAGTGTCTCCACGTCATTCTTCAACATGCTCACACGCTCTATGACGATGGAATTCAATACTGATGAAGTTCTCTAAGTCTTTAACTTTGTAGATTCTTTGGTTTGACGAAGAATCATTCTGACGGTTGTGTTGCTTTTGAATAGAACTTCCATTAGTGATGATGTTGGCGTGAGCATGAGAAGAATCAGCACGATCATCCTGCTCCGGAGCTTCCATAAGAAGAAAACATTTCAAACGGTTAGTAATAAGCAGGTTCCGGCACTTACAAGTTTGAACTTCGAGAGTGTTAACAGCATAGTGTGAAAACACAACTCTAATTCTTACAAAGGCCGTTCCTGAACTGGAGTCCCACAAGTGAGATAACACGATGTACCGAAGTACATCTACAGTTCAGATGAGTCGCTGAGGTACACCGTAGCATCACCTCACGACTGTAGACCGTTTGAGACACACTCCGTGTAATCCACGGGGAGTTACCGAAGTGACCTGCTGTCAGGTGATGTTGACCCTGACAG
Source organism: Chrysanthemum seticuspe (assembly GCA_019973895.1). Taxonomy (NCBI): domain Eukaryota; kingdom Viridiplantae; phylum Streptophyta; class Magnoliopsida; order Asterales; family Asteraceae; genus Chrysanthemum; species Chrysanthemum seticuspe. The sequence continues at coordinate 193,888,897 of BPTQ01000005.1, read as the reverse complement.
GAGTTTCCATTCAATCACTGAGGATTACAGATGTGAACCTCTCATAAATGTTCTCGACAGATTGCTAAGATCTGTGAAGGACTCGATATGAACCACTGATAATCTTATTTGGTGATCGTCAAGTGATAAAATGTCAAGTGTTCCTAAGAGATCTTTTGATGAATCTCGTGGCTCTAGACTCAATAGTGCGTTTTGGTTTTCCTGAGCGGAGACTAGGGAGAGGGTCTCCTTCTTCAATACCAGCGATCTCTAAGAGAAAGCCAATAGTTTACGTAGGGTTCCCTGTGAGAATGAAACAAGCTTCTGTTGAGAGAAACTTGAGTGGCTAAGAAGGTTTAGTGCATGCGTTACTGGGTCCATGACGACTTTTAATCTTCAATACCGGTGTCACTAAGTGACATCCAGTAGCATATGAATTGAACCCGGTGTCTGCCCTAAGTTGAATAATCTGGAGGGCTGTTTCTTTTCACCCTTTTCTTTGCATTTCTTTTTGATTCTTCAACTCCTTCTTTCTCTGATTCTCATTTTCTCCTTTTTATAATCGTACCTAAGGACTTCTAAGTACTAACTATTTGTGATGTCCTTGGGTAGATCCCTCCGGCTCTGGCGGATCATAGGACGGTTATTCCTAACCTTAGTCACCTTATAACTCCATGACTAACCTATGTTGCCATTAAAACCACTGTTTGTGAAACATCTCTCAAAGGGTTTGTAAATGAAAAACATGTTTGAACCACTGTGAGAGATAGGATTTTGCATAAATACTCCCCCTCCACATGTGCTTAAGAGTTTTAATGGTTTAAATGCACAGTGAGGAAAGAGCGCGCACATTTTGAATTGATCCACTGGCGATAGACAATCCCCCGCGAGACACAGTTACGTTGCATAGTTAAAGAGTTACATTGTCAGCTTTTAGGTGACAACTAGCTCTAATAACTACCTTGAAGGTGTAGACAAACCTCGAAAGGTTGTCATACCCGTCAGAGTTCATGTCTACCAAGAGTGTCTCGAATGGTACTTTCTACTTGGACAACTCCTTTGCGAGACACGTTTACATTACTAGCGAACTAGCTTGAAATTATTACCCGTCTAGGACAAGTCTTTTCGAGTTACTAACAGTTTAGTACCGTCAATTCGTTGGTTAAGTCTGAAGTACACAGATTCATTTGCATTTTTGCACAACATATTTCTTATCACACATTTTTTCTCCCCCTCAAAAATGGCATATGAAAATGTTATTTTTGAACGGTTGAAAATAAATATGACCATTTCGAGTGTTGCGGGAAGAGTGACCACTGTGAACAATTTGTGAACAAAGTTTAATTCAAATACTCCCCCTCAACTAGTGATATAAACGGTTAAGGTTTTGAAAATCATATGGGGGAAGTACTTGTTCTTTTGAGCAAAACCTTGAAAAATAAAAGGTTTAATAGGTTTTACTCAAAAATAAGAAGCTTTCGCTCCTTTTATAAGGATTGTGGCACTGAAGCATACCAAAGGGTCCTTTCTTGACAATTACGAGTTGTACACTGTTATGTGTGCACAAGCCATTGACATATATAATTATACATCCAAATTTGTAATGAAAGAACCAATTCAAGGGGTACCAGGAAGTGCAGTGATGTTCCCAGGAGTGCGCAAAGGGCGTTGAAAGCCAGTTATGTTAATCCTGGGTCGACCACCAACATAGCTCTCCAATCGTCTGAACTGATCCCTTCTGAACAACCGTTCATCAATCATGGTGATGATCCTTCTCACATTCCTCCGATCCTGAGAATTCCATTGCTTAGGGTTCCCAATGTTTTCACGTATGTCCTTCAATCGATAAGCTAATCCGTCCCTAACCATCTTTAGAGTATGATCTCCAAATTTGTGAAGCTCATTACACGCCAACAAGCAATTGCGATGAAGTTCACTGCGATAAACGACACCCAACGGTTTGCTGATGAGCGTTAATTGTAATAGCTGGTTGATATCGGGAAGATCAAGTTGTGGTAGAGTGAAGTTGACACGTGTCTGATATGATTCAACGGCAAGCTGGAGATCTTCAACACGTTCTTTTATGACTATGCGTCTGATGAAAATGAGCAGTGACTTGATGAATTCACGTTGTATTACGGTTGAAAATTGTCTCATGCGACCCTGTACTTTGGCAAGGTACATGTCTTCAATATCGTTGAGAGACAAATTCTCAAAGTCAGCTTCACAGAATGCATAATCCCTTTCATCCTGTCTTTTGACCACAATCTTCTTGAGAAAGGTGTAGTCCCATTTGGATGAAAGACCAACATGTTGGATGGCAACGATGTCTTTAGTACTAAACACTGCATGTTGTGACTTCTGAACCTGACAGCTTCTGTAGTAGATTCGTCGGCGTTCTGGCCAGTGATGAATCCTATACAATGCATCTCGGTCGTATGCTGCCACTGTGTTGGAGAACAAGTGATTGGCACGTTCCTTAATGGCAATGCAGTTTGAGTAGATAGCTGCAGGGAATGGAAGTGTCAAGGATGTAGCATATTTCCTTGAACCATCGCCACCATGGAGAAGAAATTCCAGGTCTCTATTGAAGAAATATCTGAAGGGAATCCGTGGTTCATCTGGTTGGCCAATGGTCGGTAGAGGTTTGGTCCAATCGGTGTAGTATGGAGGGTTGTCCCTTTTTGTGAAGTCAATGTTTGCTTTCGGGTTGAGCCAATCCATGTTATTAGACATAGCTCAAGCAATGTTGTCAAGGTGATATTCGACCTCGAGGGCACTTTCAGAGCTGTCTTTTAGAAGTTGAAACGCTTCATTCTTGATTCGATTCAACTCAGATTTCGTCATTTTCTTCACATGGAACTTTTCTTGCAAAAGTTTTGCGTGCTGCAATGTAGAATCGTCTACCAAGTCTTGACCTTCATCAGGGTAGGGATTTTGATTGACAAGTGTGGAGAACCATTCAAACTCTTCGGTTTTATCGTCATCTAGCCATGATACGACTTCAGGCTGAGTCGTCTTCTTCTTCTTTTTGGAAGGCCTTGATGATGATTTTGGTTTCTGCACTTGTTTGGGTGAGGTGGGTTGTTGTAGGGGCTCAAGGACCTCTTCATCGTCACCACCCGTATACTCAAAGTAATCACCTGTTTTTTGAGTCAGGGGTGGTAACTCGGAATCGTCCTGAGGTTTTTCAGTTGAAGAACGAGGAGGGGACCTTTGTTGAGCAAGAGTTCATTGAGGAGGGGGTTGCATAGAAGATGATTCACCAGACTTCTTCTGACGTTTAGCTTTATCATGCTTATCCTGATCTTTGTCTTCATCGTCTCTAGGACGTTTAGACTTTTCTTCTTCGAATCTACAAGCCTCTTTGAGTTGGAAGTCCAGCAATGCTTGAAACAGCTTTCCTTCCTCAGAAGTAAATGTCCCTGATCGTGTGGACATTTGTGTGACAAGCTTGGCCACCAATTCATTATCCGAGAAAACTACAGGATCAGATGGATTGATTGTGACGGTTAAAGGTGTTGATCTTATAGTTTGCTTGGCTATCTGCATAAGATTCGGATATAGTTGTCTGGTAAACAGCTCCTTTGTGACCTTAGGAATGATATTCTGAAGGTACTTGTTAGTGTAACCTTCGATCATTTCGTTCAGTTCCTCTTGACGATGACTTTTCATGAATTCCTGAATAAACTTCCTTTCTTCTTGCATCTTGTCATTCTCGTCATGTAGATATTGTATTTGTTGATTGAGAAAGTTAAGCTTCCTGTATAACATGTCTTTCATTCTGACTTGTTTGACAGCTTTCACAATTCTTTCATGTGTCTGAGAAATCCAAGAGCGAGGTGGTTTCTTCACAAATTTGGATGTTGATTTGGTTGACTTCTTTGATGGTGGTGGTGAGGAGTGAGATGAAGAATCTGATGAGGAGGAGATATGAGGAGGCTCGGGGTCCTTGGGTCGTTCAGAAGTTTCCTTCTGTGAATGTGTGGGACTTTCCAGAAGCAACTTGTCATAATCATCATCTTTATCTTTCTCAGACTTCTCAATTTCAGGGTTCTCAAACTCATATTCGATAGTATCCTCCACAAGATTTTGTTGTTGCAGAAGAGTGGTGGCACCAGATCCCTTATCGGGTCGATTAACCGCATCAGGATCTGGTGAGGAGTGGGCAGCACCACTTGATCCTCCGGGGCCACCCATTTGGTCTTTTGCAAATTCTTCAGCCTTTTGAAGGTGACTAACGAATTTAACCGTCTTCCTGTAGGATTGATCCAGTTGCTCTTCTTCATCTTCAGAGCTTTCATCATCTGGCACAAGTGCAGGAGTCTTACCTTTTCCTTTATCAGTTTGAGGACTTGGAGGTTTTGGTACTGAAGGATTGTCATCCTTTGCACTTTCAGAGTAGGAAATCTCTTCATCTGTGTCAGTACCTTCAGAACTTTCGTCCAACAGCTGTCTTTGCGGTTCGGGTTTGGGAATTGGGATGGGAGTAGCTTCCTTAGATGGAACAATCCTCTTTGAAGGAGGGTTCCTCTTGGGGAACTTCCTTGGACTCTCCGTACTTGCGGCACTTCCAGCACTGCCTCTTCTGGTTCTCCGAGTAGGTGTCCCAGAAGCCTTTTCATCAAGATGACCAACTTTTCCTTCTTTAACGGCTACCCGATACCTTTTGTACGTTTCCAGCTTTTTGATTTCCTCTGTAAGAAGGTGATCGGGCAACTCAGCACCCTGTTTCTTCGTAGACGATTCTTTGATTTTGACAGATAGTATGTGCTCAGTCAATAAGTCATGATTATCTGGGTCATTGAGTCTCCTGGGGATATCAGGGTGAAGTCCAAGAGCTCTCTGGATCAACAGTTTGGTGTATCTGACATAGGGAATTTTGGAGCCAAGCTTCTTATGAAACAGCATCATGTCTTCCCATAGCAGTGCTTCAATTATAACATCAAATAAGCCATGAATCAAAAATACCTAATTCGTATGAACTAGAACCCTAATTTTCAATTAATGATTCCATAGTGTTTCTGGGTGATTTCTGGGTTTAAATATGCTTAATTCAACTTGAAAGCAACCTCATACAACAATCTTTATCACTAAAAACGTTCTCATTTGAAAACACCCAATTTAACGCATAAACCCTAATTTTTGAAAATCAATCAATTCGTGTTTCTGGGTATGTTTAAACGATGAAAATGTATTCATTGATGTAATAAAAACATTTTGGCATTATCCTTTCACTCATAAACACACAAATTTGATCATGTGTTCATACTTTACGCGTAGAACACAAAAACCTTCTAGGCGCAAATCTAACCGTTAGTTTGAAAAACGATTCTAAACCCATGTTTAGATTGTTGCAAAGAATGTATAAACACTTACAAATTGATGATCGAAAGCACGGATTTGTTAAACAATTTTGGATCGTGGATGATATATAGATGAGAGTAATAAATGTGAAAGGTTTAAGTTAGGTGGAGGTATTTTATTAAAAATGACTTTAACATTTTGACAGTTTTAGTCCCTCCACCTTTTCCTTTTTCAAACAAAGCCCTTTAACTTCCATTTTGGTTACCAAACAAAGTTTTTAGGAAAGAAACTTGACGACACTCCCCCTCGACTCTAGAAAATAATGAAAGGTTATTAATTTTAGTCCGAGGAGATTCATTGAACCAGAAAATTTACCACCATTGATAAAATAACCAACCGGGATATGATAACATGCAAGTACACGGATGTTTTGAAACAGTTAAGTGAAAATTTCTCCCCCTCAACACTTGATCGTAAAAATACTGAATTTTGAAAGATTATAGTGTTGAAGGAAGAAATGTACTTGCCATGTTGAAAGATTATAGATTAGAAGAATATTTTTGTTGTTTTATAAGATTTTATATTTTTGTATTTTGTTTTTGAAAAATTTATTTACAAAGGATGTTTTGGTGTTTGACAGGTTTTTAAGACTGTTTTAAGAGGTCATCCAATTCCTCTTGAGTCAAACACCTCATACCAATCCGGTGGACCAACTCATTAAACCTAGCGGGAGGCAAGGCTTTGGTGAGAAGATCTGCCAATTGATATTCAGTACCCACAAAGTATAATTCAACGGTACCCTGTTCCACGTGGTCCTTGATGAAATGATAGCGAAGATCGATGTGCTTTGATTTCGAGTGCTGAACTGAGTTGCACGAGATCGCAATGGCACTCCGATTGTCGCAGTACATCGGGATTCTGTCGAATACGTAACCATAGTCTTTGAGTTGTGTTCTCATCCAGATGACTTGAGCACAACATGCGGACATGGCTACATATTCTGCTTCGGTTGATGACAGCGATGTACAATCCTGCTTCTTTGATTGCCAAGACACCGGTTTATCACCAAGAAATTGTAGAGCTCCTGAAGTACTTTTCCTTGAGTCTAAGCATCCTGCGTGGTCAGCGTCTGAAAAAGCGATTAGTTCAAAACCAGAATCCTTCGGATACCAGATCCCTAAATTAATGGTTCCCTTGATGTATCGGAGGATTCTTTTAGCCTCGGAGAGGTGGGTTTCAGTTGGTCGCGACTGATAACGGGAGCATAGATAAACGGCAAAGACAATAACAGGTCTGCTAGCTGTTAGATACATGAGGGACCCAATAATACTTCGGTATTTGGTAGGGTCAACTAATTTCCCATGTAAATCAGCATCTAGCTTCTTGGTATGAGCCATTGGTGTGGCATAAGTGTCACAGGTTGTCATTCCAAATTTGTTTAACAGTTCAAGGGAATATTTGGACTGACTCAAGAAAATACCACGGGGTGATTGATGAACTTGCAATCCTAGAAAGAATGTAAGTTCACCCATCATGGACATTTCAAAAATTTTCTTCATTAGTTTTGCAAAAGTGATTGAAAACTTTTTATGTGTAGACCCAAAAATGATGTCATCCACGTAAATTTGAACAATTAAGATATGTGCCCCGTGATATTGTGTAAAAAGAGTTGGGTCAACCGAACCTTTGGTGAAATTATTAGCAATGAGGAAAGATGATAGCTTATCGTACCATGCCCGTGGGGCTTGTTTGAGACCATAAAGAGCTTTGTTTAGTTTGTAGACATGGTTCGGGCACTCTGGATCAACGAATCCTTCGGGTTGGCTGACATAAACCGTTTCTTTCAGTTGTCCATTGAGAAACGCAGTTTTGACATCCATTTGAAAGACCGTCATATTCGTATGAGCCGCGAACGCGAGAAATATCCGAACAGCCTCAAGACGAGCAACCGGAGCAAAAGATTCTTCAAAGTCTATTCCCTCTTCCTGACTATAACCCTTAGCAACTAGACGTGACTTGTTTCGGATGACGTTCCCTTCAGCATCCAATTTGTTTTTCCAAATCCATTTTAGACCAATGACGTAGACCCATGTTGGTCTTTCAACCAATTCCCATACTTCAAGACGTTTGAATTGGTTGAGTTCTTCCTGCATGGATTCAATCCAGTTGTCTTTTGTCATTGCGTCTTTAATGTTTTTAGGCTTAGATTGGCAGACAGTGAGTGCATAAATGCAATGTTCACCATCTGTGTGAAGACGTTGTCTCGTAATGACTGGTTGATTCGGGTTGCCAATAATGTTAGCCAGAGGATGGTCTTTTGTCCATCGGTGTGTAGAGGGTTGATGTTAGTATACATTGTGCAGATTCTGAGGATTCAAATGGTTTATTGAAGATTCCGCGACATCTGGTGCAGCAGTCTCATTAGCAAACGGGTTGAAGAACGCATTTGGATCAAAATCTGCAGGTGGGGGTACTTCATTCAAAATATCATCAGCTGGTTCATCATTGTTGGAAGCGGTGTGTTCAACTGTTGTGTTGGAGTCAACTGGTGTAGGTGCATCTTCAACAGTAGTTGTTGTAGCAGGTGTATCAGGTATAGGAATATTATCAGGTTATGCAGCGGAAACAGCAGATACACCTGGAGCACGTTCATCAATATCGTCACAGAACAGAGGAGCAAATAACCTTTCCATTTGTTGACGAGTTAGCTGGGGGCTTTGTTTAGCTGATGATGGGGGTTGAGGGAATTTTAAACGGTTGTGACCGGGTTCTAAGCTGTTATACTCAGAAGCCATTATGAAGAAGTTTCATAATCAGTTTCCCCCAAACTGACAACTGTCTTTAGCAGATTTGAAACTTTGATGAAGTCTACATTTCCTCTAACTTTTGAAGGTTTCAGTATGCAGCAGAATTTGTAGATGAGCAGTAAACCACACAAAGAAAGTCTGACTAATTGCGGAAGATCCGTTCGAGGGTAACATGCCAGAAATCAACAAGATCTTCTCACGTATGTAGACGCATCACACCAAACAAACCATGAAAGACGAAATGATACGACTTTCCCCTGAATGTTGTGGTCTTTCGGAATACTAATCACCTGTGAATATTCCATGTTCAGATACCAAGACCGTGTGTGAGGCATCATAACATCATATTTGGGTAACTTCACACAAGATCACCCGTGAAATTGAGATGATAACACCAAATTGAGACGTTTGAGCCACAGATCGTCTTATTTCTTCCCCCTAATTGAAGGAATTCAAGAAGGCATTGGGTTTTCGCAAAGAAGCATGTAGAAGAACAAGGAAGCAATGACCACCTACACACTCTCTCCCCCTCGATGTTTTCAATGATTCAGAATCATACACCACGTATGTTGATGATGAATTGAAGACAGCGAAACCATGTATAAGGAGACAGCGAAACCATGTATGTCCAATTGATCGAACAAGTGTGAAGTACCAAAAATATTTCGAGAGAGTCAACTACTGATATAACTTCTCAGTTCAATATGTTGATCATTAGCTGTGTCATTGTTGTTGGAAGCAGTTTGATCTTCTGTTATCGAAGATTCGGTTGCTGTTGTAGATTCAGGTGTATCTGAAATTAGAGTATTATCGGTTGTGCAGCGGAAACATTCGATACATCTGAAGCATGACTTTTGGCAGAATCTTTAATCAGAGGAGCAAGCAATGTTTCCAATTCATGATGATTAAGTACAATGGTGGAACAGCTGATGGATCATGATATTTTTGACGGTGAGAAACGGGTCCTATGCTGTTTTGCAGTAGGAGCCATAGCTGTTGTACCTGCATAGAAAAATAGAAGGGGGGCAAGAAAGAGAAAAACATGGATCCCCAAGTGTAACTGGGTTCCAGATGTTAGAAGCATAAAGATGTAGTGTCAATTATCTTCTTGACACCTGAACATGCTATTTTGATGATTTTCTTTCCTGCCTCAGGGATGGATGGTGTTGGTATCCCACTTGTATTGGTACAACTACTTAGTATCTTGCCTGTAGGAATCCCCCTAAGACTAACAGTTTTGAAAATCCTACCCGTTGGTATCCATCTAAGGTTAGATCTAGGGGATGTTGAAACTTCTTTTGGGAAGAGTATGCGTCCTATATGGATCCACCTATTAGGTTTCTGACAGTTTACATTTAGATCAACGGGTTTATTTCTAACTGTTTGTTGAGTTAACTTAGGTTTTGGTTTGCTACTACAGGTAGTGTTCAGTAATACACTCGAAGGTGATACACTAGGTCGTGAACCTAAGATTCCATCCTTTTGAAGAAGTGCCATTTTCCTAGCCTTTTCTAGATCATAGTTCTTGTACGTGTCATGTGAATCATATGAATCTTTACTTTTAATGCTCAATTTAGACACAGTGTTCGAACTAATTCTAGATTTGCCAGGAGCAGCCACAAGTTGAGGTTTAACAGAAACAGGTATAACAGAAACAGGTTTAACAGAAACAGAAGGATTATTCTTAGGCCAGGAATGTGGAGTGACTGGTTTTATCAAATGATTATTCTCAACAACTTGGGAGGGAAACCGTGGTTTTGACGATTTTGAACGTTCAGATTTAAAAGCAGTTGGATGTCTGACAACTGATTGGTTTCTGATTGGTTTTAGAGACTATTTCCCCAAGGTTGTTGGTTTTGCAAAATAAGTATCCACACTCTTGTCAGTTAATCTTCTCAGTTTGTTTTGTAAAGCAACATGTGCAAGCCCCTTTGCTTGAATTTGAGCCTTTAAATGCTCATTTTCTTTTACTAATGTATCCACACGATTACTTTGTTCATTTGAAGACTGACCATTGTGTTCTGAAGAAAAAGATTTGTTTTGAAGTTTAAGTTCAAGAGAGATGCAATGTGCCTCTAGTTTTGAAAAATCTTTATGAAACTGAGCAATCGTCTTTTTGAGAAGAATATTTTCAGATTCAAGAGTTTGATTTGACGTTTCAGTTGAATAGTTAACAAGTAAGGGCTCAGACATGAGATAGTTGTCTGGATATTGTGCAACACACTGGTCAACCTCTCCTTCATTACTGAATTCAGGTTGCTCAGTATGTTGTGTCACATTTGCAGGCAGAGTATGATCAACAGTAGATTGTACCTCGACCATCTGTTCTGTGTCAGTGTCATAGGTGGGTAGGATATCTTTCTCAACCATTTGTTCATCATCACAGTTGGGCTCGGTGTCATAGTTAAGTATTATATCTTCTCCAGATCTGCTGCTGTCATTCTGCTTTTCCAATGCTATAACCTCATTGTCCGCATTACCGACAGTTGAAGTAATCACAACATTCTCAACCTCCCTTTGAGCATTCCCTCCATGTACATCACCTTGCACGACAGCGTGATTTCAGGAATTTGATGATGTCTGACGCTTGGAATTGTTAATTTTTGGGAATTTGAATGGTGTCCATCTTGCGTACACCTTTTCAGCATCAGAATCCATTGATTTAAACACCTGTGTCACACCCCCAAAATTACCTGTTTTGCAGCGGAATGGAATTCCTGGGGGATGACTGTCATAGCATCAAAGTTACAGTTATATCGAACGACCTAAAGTGTCGTTTTGAAAATATCGTTTGATTAAGTAAAATAATCATAGTTTACAAAACATAGGTCCCAAAATATTTATATACCAAAATGAGTTTGTTACAATCAAACGATAGTTAAGTGCATAAAATATATGTGAGACGCGTCGACACCGCGACTCTATGATTAGTCCACATGCATGCCATGAAGTGAATGCCTTAGATACCTGAGATAAAACATGCTAAAAGTGTCAACACAATGGTTGAGTGAGTTCATAGAGTTTGGTTAACAAGTAAAGCTTTTAAAGAGCGTTCATGCAACAAAGGCAAAGTTTTTGGTCATATAGAATAGTCCACAAAAGCAAAGGCATTGTAAATCCACTCAGTTCCAAGTTCCGCCCATACAAAACTTGCAACCTGTGTGTTCACAACCCACTGCCAAAATATGTCTAGTTTATGTTCATGCACACGTTGTCAAATGAGGTCACAAAGCAAAGGCATTGTAAATCCACTCAGTTCCAAGTTCCGCCCATACAAAACTTGCAACCTGTGTGTTCACAACCCATTGCACAAAATATGGTATGTCTAATAGTCAAGTATACGATGTCATAATAGTTCATAGTATAGCACCACGTATATTATAATGTATGCCAGGCAAAGCTCCTAGAATAAATAATATGTGTCCCGTAACATAGTGAACGAGAGGTTGGCCGACCTCTAATAGCGCTATCCATACTACCTACTAATAGGAGACTAACAATGTGAATGTACGAACAGTACATCATACAACTATTATATACAATTAAGAACACTCCGAACATGGGAGAATTTGCACTGCTCCGAACAGGGGAGACTTAGATTGAGAACGCTCCGTAACATAGTGAGACATTCTGCTCCGGACCGGGGAGGCTTTAAGATTGCTCCGAACAAAGGATACTTTATAGTGATGCTCCGATCATGGGAGACTTTATAGTGATGCTCCGAACATGGGAGACTTTATAGTGATGCTCCGAACATGGGAGACTTTAGGTCAAGGTCATAACACATACGGTTCAATAAGTTCAAACAAGTCATAAGTTTGTATTTAAGTTCAAGAGTTCCGTTCAAAAGTTCGTAATTAAGTTCAAAGATTTAAGTCGAGTTCAAAAGTTCAGAACAGTCAAAGAGCTCGAAACATATCAAAAGGTTCAAAATAGTCAAAGGGCTCAATATTATGTCAAACAAGTCGAAAATAGTCCAAAGGTTCAATGTAAAGTCAAGCAAGTTCAAAATCACGTCAAACAAGTTTAAAATATATCAAAAGGGTCCTTGTACAAGTTAAAAGAGATCAACTATATGTCAAAAAGTTCATATCAAGTCCAAAGTGTTCACTTATATGTTAAAGGGTTCGAATCAATTTAAAAGAGCTCAAATATACATGTCGAAGGGTTCAAAATCAAGGAAAGTGTTTCAACTAATAGCGTTCAAAAGATAGTGATCAATTTAGTTCGGGCATAATCTACTTACGCGCACATAGAGTGAAACAAAAGATATTTAAGTTCATATAAATGTAAAGTAAAAGCAAGTAGTTGAGCATGTATCTCCCCCGAAGAGTTTATAAAACAATTAAACGAGTAAAAGTGGGGCTACGAACTCACCTGATGCAATGTTTATGATGACAAAAGTAGATATACTAAAATGAGGTGCGATCTCTATCCGCAACCTAATATGAATGATGCGTTCTAATGTAAGTCATGAAACAATGTCGTGCATGCTAACTCATATGATATCCATACCACTTGTACATTTGAAATTAAAGTTTATCGTCGAAATATATGTTTATGACCTCTTGTCAAGTTACAAAATACTTTACCAGTATTTACGTCGAAATGATATCCTACGACAATCATTTAGTGATTTATTATGAAATTATAACTTTTCGTCGTAAAATAATGTCGTTGAAAATTTCATGAAAGTGACTAAAATGGCCTCGAAAAGCTAGTCGTAAAATGGTGCACGTCGTGTGTTTGGAAACGAACTCAATGGTTTTGGGAAGCTTGTATCATTATCTCAAAGTTTTAGCATTTAAGTTTTCATCCTAGAGGTCTCGATCACGGAGAAAAATATAGATAAAGTATGGTACTTGTGTCCAAAATATTGTTTAAGGGTGGTTTTCGGCAAAGTTTAAGTGACCGTATTATATTCGTTACGACTCCGCTCGACGAACGGTTGGACATTTTGGAAAATAAACTAGGCGAACTTACTTTTACTAGAAGATGTCATGTTATGAAAAGTACTACATCCATGTTAAAAACGACCCTCAACATGGTCACTTGTTGCCATAAGGTTTGTCTAATAGAAATATATTAGTTTCTCTTATATAATAAAGTTACGGCAACTTTGTGTAAACGTGTATAATTGAATCGTTACAAGTCCGTTTTCTACGTTTTATATGTCCTTAGCTTCGTATCAAAGTATACTAATATATTTTTGATAAGTCGACACAATTTATAACGCTTAAGCCTCATTTTTAACCCGTAACAAGTTAAAATAACATGCTGAAATTTCTGGATTTATAGTTTTCGACGTCAAATTTGAAAATAGCATAACTTCCTCGTTATAACTCCGTTTTAACACATTCAAGCGGCCACGTTTTCGTTTTAAAGTGTATTTTCCAAATATCTAGCCCAAAAATTTTTACCTACTGTCGAGAATTCCAGAATTTCAAAATAAGATCAGACCTCTAAATAAAGTTGTCGAAATGAGTTTTTCTCGCGCAAAACCTATTCTAACCAATTCAAAACAACTCCGAAGCTATTCTAATCCTACCATACACCTTCTTAGGGTGTCATGGGTTCCTAGACATCACCAAAAGTGATATGTTTCAAGGGATTATTTATAGGATGACATATATTAATTTATAGCACTTAAAAACAATTAAAGTGGTATAGACATCATATAACTTCTATGTTTTACCCAAACATGATAATATGAACATAACATGAGTATGAAAGATGATCATGAATATGAGATGCTTACTAGTAACTTGATGAGGTTTAATGAACAAAGGATTAATCCTAACACCCTAGATTTTTATTTCAAAACCTTAAATAAGAGTGTACTAGAGTGTATAAAATAACTTGATCTTGCAAAAACTTTGTGTTCTTCCCCTTTTTATTCCTTGGCCGAAAATGATGAAGATGGAGAGTGTTTATTTTTTTTTTCACCTTTCCAATAGTGCTAGTATGTGTGAAGGTTAATGTATTATTAAAAGTATACAAGGGTTAGCCATATATGCATATGTGTACCAAAAATTTGATCTGTGCCAAACCGTTAAGTTTTCTCACACAAGCTGGCCACTTGTGAATGGCCAACCGTAAGAAACTTAAAACAGCTCAGACACAAATACAATGAAGATCAGGAGAGTATAGTGTTTCCCCGGGTCGTTATGTCCCAGCGAGCTATGCGATGAATCACCAAACGAATAGTGATCGAGAGATTTGAACGGAAAAGAGTTTTTGAATTATTATAACTACAGAAATAGCCTATAATTACAAAGGCTTAAATGCAAATTAAAGAAAATTAAAAAGATAAGAAATATTAAATAAATGCTATCACTATTTGCAAAATGATGTTTTTGATTTTTCTGTTTTAAAACTTAAATTAAAAAACTACATGACGTACAAAAGAAAATGTGAAACTTAAACAATATTAATCCTAAAAATATAAAATTGACATTTTTACAAACCTAATGATAAGAGAAAAATTTTCGAAAAAGAAAATTATTTTTAAAACTATTTATCTAATTATTATTAATTAAAAACTATTTTTACTATTTAATAATAGCCTAAAATACAAGAAAATATAAAATAAAGCTTGAAAAATGAAATTATGACTAGGGAAAATCTAAAATAACAAAAGAGAATTTTCAAAACTATTTTTGTATTTTTCTGATTATTTTTCTATTTTTTATGAATTAAAAACTATTTAAAACTACTTAAATTGCTCAAAAATACAAATTTAACTAATAAAAATCTAGAAAAATATTTTTTTTGACTTTTTATATTTATCTTAACCTAAGAAAAATGAAAAATTATTTTTTTGAAACTTTTCTGAATTAATTGTATTAAATGCTAATTAAAAAGTACTAAAAATTGACTTAAATTAAGAAAAATAGCAAACTGACTTAGAAAAATCTGAAAAATTCAAGATAAGTCTAAAATTATATTATGAATTTATGAAAAATATAAAAACAGGGGCTTGTGTGTGGGATTAAGCAACTGCAATGCAAAGTGCTAGAGAATAAGCACTTAGAATAAGCAACTAGCCACAAATAAGCACCAAACTGAAACAGAAGCTCTAATATGCTAAAAGTACTCAAAAGTGACTTATTACAACTATCCTAACTCTCTGAATTGCAAGCTTAACAGATTTGATTGTTTGAACTTATGTGCTAAAAGCAGTTTCCACCCACCAATTTGCAGCTAGAAAATAAGCTACTCCATAAGCTGGGACTAGAAAACAGAAGTGGGAACCTCAACTAGACCTGGGTGACTATCTCTAAACCAAGAACCAGACTTGGGCAAGCTCTTATGAGCCATGTGCAAGCCCTGCACAAAACCTATGCACACTCAGTTAATACTGAGTTTGTGCACAGGGGAAATAAGACCCAATTGACAAGCCTTTTTGAAGCTTATAAAAAATTCACAAAATTCTACAAAAATGATGTTAAGAAAATAGACCAACTGAACTTCTTAAACCCACAATTTCACTTAGTTTGGCCCAAAGATTAATCAATGAAAAATCATCCTAGATAGGCTCAAAACTACTTTTTCAGTTTTTGACTTTTGATACAATTTTGAAAAGTTGACTTTTATGAACTTTGCAACCAATTTGTGGAATGATCTTGATGTATTATGATGAAATGACACTTCTGCAAACTATATCTATGATATCTTAGCACAAATCAAGATTTTGTTTTTCAAAAACTCAACAGTTAAGTTAATTAGGACAGATTACACATGACTTTGACTTTTGTGGTATGCAGAAGCAAAATTATGACTTGAATGAGTATATTTGAGCTACACAAGCCTAAGACAACAAGTCTCAATCACTGAACAAGCCTAAATCACAGATATAGCAGCAATCCAAACACTACTTTAAACACTGATTTGCAAGTTAAATTGAACCAACTGCTAAACTAGTATGTAATATTGATCAAAATGAGTTAAATTACTCTAAATACAACTAATTAAACAGGTTTAAACTATTTATAACTAAAAACACAGATTATGCAATGATTCTTGAAAATAACTCACAATTGGTCCTTAGCCACAATGGCTTGCCACAGAACACAGGAACAACTAACCTATTCCAAACCCTAACCTAGCTCATTATCAACCCAATTCCATTTCTGCATCTACCCATATCCAATTCCATCACCAAATAAGCTCAGTTTGACTTTCTTTGACCAAAAACCAAAATTGCTTGAAACTTGAATGTGAGCTTACAAAAAGCTATAATAAGCTTATATAAGCTTGTTTTAACTTAATAATAGGCTAGTTGAAGCTTGGACATCAGATTTTGAATTTGAAATTTGAAACAGTGAATATGCAAACATGAATCATTAACATAGACTTGAATTGATACTTGAAAAGAGTTGTAATACACTGAGATAGCTTAATCTGGTACAATGGAACTTGAACTAACAACTAATAATCTAATTAAGACTTAAAAATTTAAAAACGACATACATTTGCAAATTAAACTAAGTGCTCCTTTTTCTCTTGCCTCTTCTTCCTCTTTTATACACCAAACATGCTTCTCTCCTCTCTCTGAGCATATCCCACCATGTTTCTTGACCATTGGATCAGTGGAGGAGTTTTTAGCCGTTTGATTGGTTTTGGCACCAAAATGCTTTTTAACAGCTGGAGAGGTTGAGTGTTAGGTTGGAGAGGCATTAAATGCATCTTGGCTTGGGGTGAGGTGGAGGGTAGGAGTAGGGATATGATGATGGAAAGTGGGTTGAGTATTGCAGGTGGTGTGATGATGGAGGAGGCAACCCGTGACTTGGAGGGAAAAGGGGTGAGTCAAATGGGTTTGACTGGGTATATTAAAAGGGAAGGGGGTCAAATGTATGACAGGGGTCCAATTGGTTTGGCAGGGGGGTCACAATGGGTTTGACAAGGTCCAAAGGGGTGTAAAGGTTTTAATAATAACAAGGACTTGTTTGTAATTTCTGAAAATTGGAGGACCAATTCTGCCATTTTGCAAAGTTGTTTCAAGGGACCACAATTGACAAGTTTCCATAGTATAAGGACCAAACTTGACATTTTCCAATTTCCAAGGACCATTTTTGCCAATTTTTAAACTTGAAGGACCAAACTTGTAATTTCTCAAAACTTTTGATATTTTTCACCAAAGGACTGATTTTGAAAACTTATGATTTTAAAAGGACCTTTGGTGATTTTTCTTTTGAAATAAGTGCTCAGGGACTATTTCTGACAACTTTTTGAAACTTGGGGGACTGAAACTGCCAATTATGCAAACTTAGCTCATTTTTCATCTGATTTTGAACATTTTGCATCTGAAACATATAAAATGCAATTTTGAGATATTTTCAGTATTTTGATGCATTTCTGAGCATTTTTAACCGTTTTGCAGTTCAGATTTAACCAAAAATGATGAGTATTTACACACTCATCAATCCCCCACACTAAACTATTGCTAGTCCCTAGCAATCTTTTGAGAAAAACTTAATGGATTTGAATCTCTTTACCAAAAGCCATTACTTTTGGAGTAGCCAAATGTTTCAGTTCAAGTAAGAACCATGGTACACCGATAACCATGTGATTTTGAGCAAACCACCAGCTTCCAACGGATTTGATTTGTCTTTACCAGAAGCCGTTTGCTTCTGGACTAGCCAACTCTTAGATAAATTATCAATATTATCTTTGGTGAGCTGATTACCAATTATGGTTTTTCCACTGCCTTTACCACAAGCCATAAACTTGCGGGCTAGCCAACTCTTCACTTTTAAGGATATGGTGAGCTGAATACCATACAATTTTGGGCAAATTGCAAGCCGTCAACGGATTTGAGATATCTTTACCAAGAGCCGTTTGCTCCTGGATTAGCCAATCCTTTTGTTTATTAGACAAGGCGGACTGATAACCAATTGAGTAAGTGCAAAACACTTACTCCAAAAAAAAAATTTTGGCCAAAAATGGGGGAATAGGGCGGTATAATTACATGATAAAATT
>BPTQ01000005.1:193640948-193870576 GCA_019973895.1 Chrysanthemum seticuspe | reverse complement strand
TGCGGGTGTTAGACTAGGAGAAGAACTCCTCAAGTGGCTACTCGAGTGAGTGTAGTCAGGTGAAAGTAGCCCTTCACTACTACCAGAGAAACTAAAGCTTCGGCTAGACCCTCTCTGACTTTCAGAGGAACTATTACTAGCAAGTGAGTGAAGAATAGGGTTGTTAGGTTATCTCTTATAAGTAGTGAAACAAGGACTTCGTAAGTTTTGTTGAGAGTGATTAGGAGATAAACTTAAACTGAGACTTAAGTGAAATTAAAGACTCTTAGGTGAGAAACTATGAGTCTGTTTCCTATCACTACTCGGGTGTTACCTTGTTCTCAAGTGCTAAAGTGAAGTACACTTACTAAGAGAAGTACTTCTCAAGAGGCCACTTGAGATTCTTCATCCTCAAATGTAGACATATCGGGAGGAAGGGTGAGGGTAGTATCATTAATAGGCAAACTCGTATGATAGAGTACACCTTCCTCCGAGCCAATATCATCCTCAAGATCAAAATAGAAATGATCATGTTCCGGAGGAGATATGTCATGAGAGAGTTCACCGGAGAACTCTTCATGAAGAGAATCATTCACATGAAGTGAAATCGTGAACTCTTGTTCCATTGTGGGCTCATCACTATCCTTTGTCTGAGTATCAAAGAGTGGATTCTCAGAAATTAAAGTGAATTCAGAGTCAAATTCAAATAGAGGATTAGTGAGAGTTGTTTTGAATGCTTCAGGAACAAAGTGATGAATATTCTCTATTGGATTGTTGGGATAAGAAGTGAGTGAACGATCATTATCAAGGAGACTTTCAGTCTCTCCCAGATCGGCTTCGAAATCAAAGAGACCATCATCACTTCCCGATGAAAGTGGACTGATGTGAGTGAGCTCATCGGTGAACTCCTCAAGAAGAGGATCAGATTGTGGGCGTGATGCCTCAACATACTCGATGTCTCCATATGATGCACAATCTTCGCTGCAATTGGAGAAAGTCTCAAAATGATCTTTTGAACACTCAAGAGGGGAAAGAGAATCACACATATGATCAGAAGTTCCCTGTGACTCTCTCGGGATTGGGACAAGGTTCTCAACACTAGACTTTATGAATTCGTCCGATTCCTTTTCAGGAACAATGTCAAGATGCTCGTCCCCCATGTTCAGAGAGTGAGTGGGAGCTTTGGGTGTGATAGCAGTTGTTTGAGATGGAATCTCAACTGCTGGGATATCAACTGACTGAGGGAGTTGAGAAATAATATTAAAAGGATAAAAACTCTCCTCGTCATCATCATACATAGCTGCCTTAAGAAATTGGGAACGCTTTAGAGCTGCTTGCTCTAGGACTAATAATTCTTCCCTAGATTTACGGGCCTCTCGTTCTTCGGCTAGCAATTCTCCCATGGTCTTTTCACTACTCACTTGATTCTTAAAGTTACTAATCATATCATCAAGTGTTTTCATTGCGGTTTCAAAATTTTGGGAGATTTCTTGAGACAACGGCTCAGGTGGAGTTTGAACCGTATGGTGCTGTGGAGGTTGGAAATTGTCAAACCTGTAAGAGTCATGATTGTTACAAGGAAATGGATTCCCTATTTGACAATCAGAGCTGAAATGGGGACCTCCACAGTACTCACAACAGTAAAACTGTTGAGTCTGGACTGGTGAATTATATGGATATTGGTCATAACCAAAGTTCTGAGCATCACCGGAAAACTGTTCATAGACAAATGTGTTTCCAGATTGACACTCAAATCCTTGGTGAGGACCTCCACAAAATTCACAGCAGTTATGTTGATTATATGAAGATAAGTCGGGCTGTGGTGGGTAACTGGCAAAGTTTGAGGGATCGTTAAATGAGTTCGGATTAGGATCATAATCAAATGAATTCCTCGAACCACAAAACAAACAACTCCCGTTATGAATATCATTACCACATTGTACACACGTACACCAACGACATGGTGAACCAAAAAGATGTTCACCACAACCGACACAAGGAATAAACGATTTCATTTGAGAGCTATGAGAAGGAATCAGTTTATTCAAAGAATCAACAAAACCAACATGGTGATCCGAATGACTATCAAGTCTCGAAGAACATTTTGAAAAATCCGGAGGTGGGACAAGTGGTGTGCTCTGAGAGCTAGCAATTTCCACCACTTCCGTTATGGTCTCTGGTTCTGGTTCTTGAGAAACGTGAAGATTAGACAAGTCATTCTTGCTAGTCACCGGTCTCAATTCTGCATGTTTGCTTTTAACCGTAAATCGTGAAAGTTTAGGATCAATTTTAGACGGCTTAGGAGCAATTGAGAGTTTAGATCTTTGGATAACCGTAGGTTGGACGTATTTAGCACTTCCATTATTAGAGGGAAGTAGCTGGTCCTTTGTCACCCCGGTTTCTCGTTCCATTTCCCTACGCAGAATTAATGGATCATCACGAACAACACGAATTCTTGACATTTGTTATAAAGTATGACGTTTTTCAAATTCGTCCCAGAATTCGTCGTAGTCGAGAGATTCCATGAGAAGAAGTTAGAATCAAATGGATAGAGGGTAAAGGGATAAAGAATCAAAAAGGGTAAGAGGGTTAAGATGAATATTTTTGGTATTTTTGAAAAACATTTTGCAAAAACAAAGAATGAAAATCTTTTTAGGTTTTTGATTTTTATAAGATGTTTTTGGATTTTTGGATTTTTATAAGAAAATATAAACATATATAGATGGTATGAACAAGGAGTGAATATTCAAATCACTAATCTGCTAAACGTAAGATAATCAGCACAGCTCCCCGGCAGCGGCGCCAAAAATTTGATCTGTGCCAAACCGTCAAGTTTTCTCACACAAGCTGGCCACTTGTGAATGGCCAACCGTAAGAAACTTAAAACAGCTCAGACACAAATACAATGAAGATCAGGAGAGTATAGTGTTTCCCCGGGTCGTTATGTCCCAGCGAGCTATGCGATGAATCACCAAACGAATAGTGATCGAGAGATTTGAACGGAAAAGAGTTTTTGAATTATTATAACTACAGAAATAGCCTATAATTACAAAGGCTTAAATGCAAATTAAAGAAAATTAAAAAGATAAGAAATATTAAATAAATGCTATCACTATTTGCAAAATGATGTTTTTGATTTTTCTGTTTTAAAACTTAAATTAAAAAACTACGTGACGTACAAAAGAAAATGTGAAACTTAAACAATATTAATCCTAAAAATATAAAATTGACATTTTTACAAACCTAATGATAAGAGAAAAATTTTAGAAAAAGAAAATTATTTTTACAACTATTTATCTAATTATTATTAATTAAAAACTATTTTTACTATTTAATAATAGCCTAAAATACAAGAAAATATAAAATAAAGCTTGAAAAATGAAATTATGACTAGGGAAAATCTAAAATAACAAAAGAGAATTTTCAAAACTATTTTTGTATTTTTCTGATTATTTTTCTATTTTTTATGAATTAAAAACTATTTAAAACTACTTAAATTGCTCAAAAATACAAATTTAACTAATAAAAATCTAGAAAAATATTTTTTTTGACTTTTTATATTTATCTTAACCTAAGAAAATGAAAAATTATTTTTTTGAAACTTTTCTGAATTAATTGTATTAAATGCTAATTAAAAAGTACTAAAAATTGACTTAAATTAAGAAAAATAGCAAACTGACTTAGAAAAATCTGAAAAATTCAAGATAAGTCTAAAATTATATTATGAATTTATGAAAAATATAAAAACAGGGGCTTGTGTGTGGGATTAAGCAACTGCAATGCAAAGTGCTAGAGAATAAGCACTTAGAATAAGCAACTAGCCACAAATAAGCACCAAACTGAAACAGAAGCTCTAATATGCTAAAAGTACTCAAAAGTGACTTATTACAACTATCCTAACTCTCTGAATTGCAAGCTTAACAGATTTGATTGTTTGAACTTATGTGCTAAAAGCAGTTTCCACCCACCAATTTGCAGCTAGAAAATAAGCTACTCCATAAGCTGGGACTAGAAAACAGAAGTGGGAACCTCAACTAGACCTGGGTGACTATCTCTAAACCAAGAACCAGACTTGGGCAAGCTCTTATGAGCCATGTGCAAGCCCTGCACAAAACCTGTGCACACTCAGTTAATACTGAGTTTGTGCACAGGGGAAATAAGACCCAATTGACAAGCCTTTTTGAAGCTTATAAAAAATTCACAAAATTCAACAAAAATGATGTTAAGAAAATAGACCAACTGAACTTCTTAAACCCACAATTTCACTTAGTTTGGCCCAAAGATTAATCAATGAAAAATCATCCTAGATAGGCTCAAAACTACTTTTTCAGTTTTTGACTTTTGATACAATTTTGAAAAGTTGACTTTTATGAACTTTGCAACCAATTTGTGGAATGATCTTGATGTATTATGATGAAATGACACTTCTGCAAACTATATCTATGATATCTTAGCACAAATCAAGATTTTGTTTTTCAAAAACTCAACAGTTAAGTTAATTAGGACAGATTACACATGACTTTGACTTTTGTGGTATGCAGAAGCAAAATTATGACTTGAATGAGTATATTTGAGCTACACAAGCCTAAGACAACAAGTCTCAATCACTGAACAAGCCTAAATCACAGATATAGCAGCAATACAAACACTACTTTAAACACTGATTTGCAAGTTAAATTGAACCAACTGCTAAACTAGCATGTAATATTGATCAAACTGAGTTAAATTACTCTACATACAACTAATTAAACAGGTTTAAACTATTTATAACTACAAACACAGATTATGCAATGATTCTTGAAAATAACTCACAATTGGTCCTTAGCCACAATGGCTTGCCACTGAACACAGGAACAACTAACCTATTCCAAACCCTAACCTAGCTCATTATCAACCCAATTCCATTTCTGCATCAACCCATATCCAATTCCATCACCAAATGAGCTCAGTTTGACTTTCTTTGACCAAAAACCAAAATTGCTTGAAACTTGAATGTGAGCTTACAAAAAGCTATAATAAGCTTATATAAGCTTGTTTTAACTTAATAATAGGCTAGTTGAAGCTTGGACATCAGATTTTGAATTTGAAATTTGAAACAGTGAATATGCAAACATGAATCATTAACACAGACTTGAATTGATACTTGAAAAGAGTTGTAATACACTGAGATAGCTTAATTTGGTACAATGGAACTTGAAATAACAACTAATAATCTAATTAAGACTTAAGAATTTAAAAATGACATACATTTGCAAATTAAACTAAGTGCTCCTTTTTCTCTTGCCTCTTCTTCCTCTTTTATACACCAAACATGCTTCTCTCCTCTCTCTGAGCATATCCCACCATGTTTCTTGACCATTGGAACAGTGGAGGAGTTTTTAGCCGTTTGATTGGTTTTGGCGCCAAAATGCTTTTTAACAGCTGGAGAGGTTGAGTGTTAGGTTGGAGAGGCATTAAATGCATCTTGGCTTGGGGTGAGGTGGAGGGTAGGAGTAGGGATATGATGATGGAAAGTGGGTTGAGTATTGCAGGTGGTGTGATGATGGAGGAGGCAACCCGTGACTTGGAGGGAAAAGGGGTGAGTTAAATGGGTTTGACTGGGTATATTAAAAGGGAAGGGGGTCAAATGTATGACAGGGGTCCAATTGGTTTGGCAGGGGGGTCACAATGGGTTTGACAAGGTCCAAAGGGGTGTAAAGGTTTTAATAATAACAAGGACTTGTTTGTAATTTCTGAAAATTGGAGGACCAATTCTGCCATTTTGCAAAGTTGTTTCAAGGGACCACAATTGACAAGTTTCCATAGTATAAGGACCAAACTTGACATTTTCCAATTTCCAAGGACCATTTTTGCCAATTTTTAAACTTGAAGGACCAAACTTGTAATTTCTCAAAACTTTTGATATTTTTCACCAAAGGACTGATTTTGACAACTTATGATTTTAAAAGGACCTTTGGTGATTTTTCTTTTGAAATAAGTGCTCAGGGACTATTTCTGACAACTTTTTGAAACTTGGGGGACTGAAACTGCCAATTATGCAAACTTAGCTCATTTTTCATCTGATTTTGAACATTTTGCATCTGAAACATATAAAATGCAATTTTGAGATATTTTCAGTATTTTGATGCATTTCTGAGCATTTTTAACCGTTTTGCAGTTCAGATTTAACCAAAAATGATGAGTATTTACACACTCATCAATCCCCCACACTAAACTATTGCTAGTCCCTAGCAATCTTTTGAGAAAAACTTAATGGATTTGAATCTCTTTACCAAAAGCCATTACTTCTGGAGTAGCCAAATGTTTCAGTTCAAGTAAGAACCATGGTACACCGATAACCATGTGATTTTGAGCAAACCACCAGCTTCCAACGGATTTGATTTGTCTTTACCAGAAGCCGTTTGCTTCTGGACTAGCCAACTCTTAGATAAATTATCAATATTATCTTTGGTGAGCTGATTACCAATTATGGTTTTTCCACTGCCTTTACCACAAGCCATAAACTTGCGGGCTAGCCAACTCTTCACTTTTAAGGATATGGTGAGCTGAATACCATACAATTTTGGGCAAATTGCAAGCCGTCAACGGATTTGAGATATCTTTACCAAGAGCCGTTTGCTCCTGGATTAGCCAATCCTTTTGTTTATTAGACAAGGCGGACTGATAACCAATTGAGTAAGTGCAAAACACTTACTCCAAAAAAAAAATTTGGCCAAAAATGGGGGAATAGGGCGGTATAATTACATGATAAAATTCGTGAGAATTCCCCCCCACACTTAGAAATGAATATTGCCCTCAATATTCAAAGTACCGGCTGTTATGCCGAAATTTAGAACGTAAAAGGGAAATACTACGGCCATTATTTGAAAGGATTTTTTTTTTAGAAACTTATATATATACACAACATGTGGGGCAACTCCCCCACACTAGGGTGGTACACACAGGTGAAAACCCATGTTTAACTACTGTTTTTAATTACCGAGTCGCTAGCTTGACTCGACCCCGAATTAATTTGTTCATGGGGAAGTAAGTGGAAGAGACAATCTCCATCGGACTTTCATTCAAGATGTTTGGACAAACATTTGAAGCACGTGAAAGTTCCACACCGATGAGATATACATAGAACCGGCTCAAAAATGATAAATGAAAATGCCGGGGTCAAAGATAGTGTCTTCATTCCCGAAGGAGTGAAGATGAAGAGAAATCACAAGATATTTGAGGAAAGGAAGAAAGATTTTGATAATAATCAGGATCCATTCTTCATCCTCAAATGTAGACATATCGGGAGGAAGGGTGAGGGTAGTATCATTAATAGGCAAACTCGTATGATAGAGTACACCTTCCTCCGAGCCAATATCATCCTCAAGATCAAAATAGAAATGATCATGTTCCGGAGGAGATATGTCATGAGAGAGTTCACCGGAGAACTCTTCATGAAGAGAATCATTCACATGAAGTGAAATCGTGAACTCTTGTTCCATTGTGGGCTCATCACTATCCGGAGAAATAAAATATATTGAAGTCGTAAAAATTATAAAAATACATTTTTTACAAGGATTGAGTGAAATAATAATTATCGAGTTGAATTTACGAAAACCGTCGTAATTATATATGCATAACAATTTATATACAAAATAAATTTAATACACCGGGTAAATTAATATTATAATTTTTATAATCTTAATATGAGTATAAAAATATATTGGGATAATTTTTGGAAGCGTCGGATCAAATGTTCAAAATAATTAATTACGCGATAGTGTTTATTTAATAAGAATTTATGCGTTTAACGTGAAATGCAAAACCATGCATGAACTAATATGATGAATATTGAGTTTGAGAAATGACCGGAAATTGAGAATTTTGACATTCTTCCCATGTCAGCGGAATCACGTCCTCGTGATTCAATTAACAATACTATGGTCCGAATCTCGACAAGAGTTATAAAAGTTCATGCTCGTATATGGTCTAAATGATTATGTCAATGCTCATGCATATGCGTTCCTCATCCATCTAGGTACGTTCCCGAGCTATCGTGAGCATTTCCCGTCCTAAATACATGCTTTCTTATGATTGGGTTTGATGAGGCAAGCTTTCCCATTTTCGAGCAAAACCCTCAAAAGATTTTTAGGTAGCCGATTTATACTTAATCTCACAACTCATCAAACAAGAACTGTCATGAGATTAGGCTAAATCGGTTTGAGCAACAACTTGTTTCTAGCTTGATCTTTGCAACTCATCAAACAAGAACTGTCGCTCGGATCAAACTGGAAACAAGTGGTTTGAAGAAAATCTTTTGAAAATTTGGCTCGATTACGGAATTGCTTACACATATGAGACTACTACTCCTTTCATTGCATGATTCTTCCTGAATTAGACATAGGTGATCAGGCTATGTATAATTTAGGAGTAACTATGCAATGCTTGGACTAATCGTCTCATATGATGTTTGGTGTTGAGTCATAAGTCCGCATGTATAAGGAGTATGCACTTATAATGATATGATGAGATGCTATGATGATGTAGTTATAGTCTAGGGTCAATGATGCAACCTAGTTCTCTATAACCGATTCTCTGATACCAATCTGTCACACCCCCAAAATTACCTGTTTTGCAGCGGAATGGAATTCCTGGGGGATGACTGTCATAGCATCAAAGTTACAGTTATATCGAACGACTTAAAGTGTCGTTTTGAAAATATCGTTTGATTAAGTAAAATAATCATAGTTTACAAAACATAGGTCCCAAAATATTTATATACCAAAATGAGTTTGTTACAATCAAACGATAGTTAAGTGCATAAAATATATGTGAGACACGTCGACACCGCGACTCTATGATTAGTCCACATGCATGCCATGAAGTGAATGCCTTAGATACCTGAGATAAAACATGCTAAAAGTGTAAACACAATGGTTGAGTGAGTTCATAGAGTTTGGTTAACAAGTAAAGCTTTTAAAGAGCGTTCATGCAACAAAGGCAAAGTTTTTGGTCATATAGAATAGTCCACAAAAGCAAAGGCATTGTAAATCCACTCAGTTCCAAGTTCCGCCCATACAAAACTTGCAACCTGTGTGTTCACAACCCACTGCCAAAATATGTCTAGTTTATGTTCATGCACACGTTGTCAAATGAGGTCACAAAGCAAAGGCATTGTAAATCCACTTAGTTCCAAGTTCCGCCCATACAAAACTTGCAACCTGTGTGTTCACAACCCATTGCACAAAATATGGTATGTCTAATAGTCAAGTATACGATGTCATAATAGTTCATAGTATAGCACCACGTACATAATAATGTATGCCAGGCAAAGCTCCTAGAATAAATAATATGTGTCCCGTAACATAGTGAACGAGAGGTTGGCCGACCTCTAATAGCGCTATCCATACTACCTACTAATAGGAGACTAACAATGCGAATGTGCGAACAGTACATCATACAACTATTATATACAATTAAGAACACTCCGAACATGGGAGAATTTGCACTGCTCCGAACAGGGGAGACTTAGATTGAGAACGCTCCGTAACATAGTGAGACATTCTGCTCCGGACCGGGGAGGCTTTAAGATTGCTCCGAACAAAGGAGACTTTATAGTGATGCTCCGATCATGGGAGACTTTATAGTGATGCTCCGAACATGGGAGACTTTATAGTAATGCTCCGAACATGGGAGACTTTAGGTCAAGGTCATAACACATACGGTTCAATAAGTTTAAACAAGTCATAAGTTTGTATTTAAGTTCAAGAGTTCCGTTCAAAAGTTCGTAATTAAGTTCAAAGATTTAAGTCGAGTTCAAAAGTTCAGAACAGTCAAAGAGCTCGAAACATATCAAAAGGTTCAAAATAGTCAAAGGGTTCAATATTATGTCAAACAAGTCGAAAATAGTCCAAATGTTCAATGTAAAGTCAAGCAAGTTCAAAATCACGTCAAACAAGTTTAAAATATATCAAAAGGGTCCTTGTACAAGTTAAAAGAGATCAACTATATGTCAAAAAGTTCATATCAAGTCCAAAGTGTTCACTTATATGTTAAAGGGTTCGAATCAATTTAAAAGAGCTCAAATATACATGTCGAAGGGTTCAAAATCAAGTAAAGTGTTTCAACTAATAGCGTTCAAAAGATAGTGATCAATTTAGTTCGGGCATAATCTACTTACGCGCACATAGAGTGAAACAAAAGATATTTAAGTTCATATAAATGTAAAGTAAAAGCAAGTAGTTGAGCATGTATCTCCCCCGAAGAGTTTATAAAACAATTAAACGAGTAAAAGTGGGGCTACGAACTCACCTGATGCAATGTTTATGATGACAAAAGTAGATACACTGAAATGAGGTGCGATCTCTATCCGCAACCTAATATGAATGATGCGTTCTAATGTAAGTCATGAAACAATGTCGTGCATGCAAACTCATATGATATCCATACCACTTGTACATTTGAAAATAAAGTTTATCGTCGAAATATATGTTTTGACCTCTTGTCAAGTTACAAAATACTTTACCAGTATTTACGTCGAAATGATATCCTACGACAATCATTTAGTGATTTATTATGAAATTATAACTTTTCATCGTAAAATAATGTCGTTGAAAATTTCATGAAAGTGACTAAAATGGCCTCGAAAAGCTAGTCGTAAAATGGTGCACGTCGTGTGTTAGGAAACGAACTCAATGGTTTTGGGAAGCTTGTATCATTATCTCAAAGTTTTAGCATTTAAGTTTTCATCCTAGAGGTCTCGATCACGGAGAAAAATACAGATAAGGTATGGTACTTGTGTCCAAAATATTGTTTAAGGGTGGTTTTCGGCAAAGTTTAAGTGACCGTATTATATTCGTTACGACTCCGCTCGACGAACGGTTGGACATTTTGGAAAATAAACTAGGCGAACTTACTTTTACTAGAAGATGTCATGTTATGAAAAGTACTACATCCATGTTAAAAACGACCCTCAACATGGTCACTTGTTGCCATAAGGTTTGTCTAATAGAAATATATTAGTTTTTCTTATATAATAAAGTTACGGCAACTTTGTGTAAACGTGTATAATTGAATCGTTACAAGTCCGTTTTCTACGTTTTATATGTCCTTAGCTTCGTATCAAAGTATACTAATATATTTTTGATAAGTCGACACAATTTATAACGCTTAAGCCTCATTTTTAACCCGTAACAAGTTAAAATAACATGCTGAAATTTCTGGATTTATAGTTTTCGACGTCAAATTTGAAAATAGCATAACTTCCTCGTTATAACTCCGTTTTAACACATTCAAGCGGCCACGTTTTCGTTTTAAAGTGTATTTTCCAAATATCTAGCCCAAAAATTTTTACCTACTGTCGAGAATTCCAGAATTTCAAAATAAGATCAGACCTCTAAATAAAGTTGTCGAAATGAGTTTTTCTCGCGCAAAACCTATTCTAACCAATTCAAAACAACTCCGAAGCTATTCTAATCCTACCATACACCTTCTTAGGGTGTCATGGGTTCCTAGACATCACCAAAAGTGATATGTTTCAAGGGATTATTTATAGGATGACATATATTAATTTATAGCACTTAAAAACAATTAAAGTGGTATAGACATCATATAACTTGTATGTTTTACCCAAACATGATAATATGAACATAACATGAGTATAAAAGATGATCATGAATATGAGATGCTTACTAGTAACTTGATGAGGTTTAATGAACAAAGGATTAATCCTAACACCCTAGATTTTTATTTCAAAACCTTAAATAAGAGTGTACTAGAGTGGATAAAATAACTTGATCTTGCAAAAACTTTGTGTTCTTCCCCTTTTTATTCCTTGGCCGAAAATGATGAAGATGGAGAGTGTTTATATATTTTTTTTTCACCTTTCCAATAGTGCTAGTATGTGTGAAGGTTAATGTATTATTAAAAGTATACAAGGGTTAGCCATATATGCATATGTGTATGTCTAGGCATGAGATATTTATGTGAATCTTGTGTGGGAAACGGTGCACACTTTTATTAATAATGAAATCAGATTACAGTTAATAATAACAGAAAATAAAAGACAGACAGAAAGGGGTAGAAGCAGAAGACAGACACTATGGAACTGTAATAAACGAAAGCTGTAAAGAGAGTTGTACGAGGCTCGTATTGGATACGATTCCCTTAAAACAGATTCGCCGTCTGTTTCCCAGGGTACAACGTACGTAGCTGTTGTACAGCCGGACTAAACTTACTTGCCTGAAAAATCACCGAAGCCTGCGTGTTTCTGATCGAAGGTTGCTGGAATAAGTCTGCAATGGAGCTGCGTTATTATTCTGTGTAAACTGAATGATGAGAGGCGTTTAATATATAGGCTAAACCTATCTTGGACACCAAGAAAAGTATCTGCCAAATACTAAACAGATATGCGAATCTGTTAATATATTAAACACGGTTTTATTATCTTCCATTTATTTAAACCGATTCTATTTAACTTGTTTACAAAGTTTAAATCAGTTCCAAAAATAAATGGACACAAATCTGGAAATAATGACCACAAAATCTGCAACAAAAAGATACGCAGGTATGCGAGATTTCGGAGCTGCATTCGTGTCCGCAGGTCGCGCGGGCTCGCATGAGTTCAGAAGCTTCGAACTCATTTTGGCCCAGAAATCCTGAAATCTGCACCCCCCCCCTGCGCGCGCACGTAGGTGTTGGAGTAAAACCAACAAATCATTTTGAAGGTTCATATCAAGATTTCTATATAAACAAGGTTTCACTTCTTGTTTTGGGCGATGTGGGATACTCCCACTTTTCCAAATTTTGTGTTTCAAGTGCCTCACTTTGAGACACGATATCTCATTCATATCAACTCCATTTTTGACACTCTTTAGCTCGTTGCGAAGCTCTCGTCGAGGAGAACGCAAAGCTACCAAGAAATATAAATATATATAACATATACATATATTAAATAGTGTCCAAAATTTGCAAAAACTCATTTTGCAAAAACTCATTTTCCAACAATCCCCCACATGAATGGAAATCGGTCGAAAACACACGAAAGTTTCGGTGAAATTTCTGCGGTTAAGTCTTGCATAGGATAGGTAGGTGTAACCCTTTGAACCTTCCCTTGTGAGATGCACTTAGTCTCCTAGATCTGAGTAGACACGATGTCCTTGAACTCATTATCCATTTACGTAGACGACATTACACTTCACACAAGACTCTCCCTGACAATGTCAAGTCCTCATAGTCGTGTTCGTTATGGTCATGAACACTAGCCTGGTTCTGCAAGAGCTCTTAGGAATTGCGCCCCCACATTTCCCTTCGAAGCGACCCCACTTCTCTCTCACATAGGTGATTTCATCTTGAATCATTAAAAACATATGTTTTGTGATTTCATCTTGAATCATTATGCTTTATGATTTCATCCTGAATCATTAAAGCCATATGTTTAACCTCTCAACAAGTCACATTTGTTATAGAAATGGACTAGGAAAGTTACAATATTTAGTAACTCCTCTACATTGACATGACTTCCCCCACATTTCTATGATTAGGTTGTCCTATTGAACCCAGATCTTGGGATCTCCAGTCAACTGGGTTAGGTTTTCCTTCATAGAAACTCATTCCTTCAAGGGCTTTAGTCCCATTCCTCTAGACGACTTACTTACTAACTCTCTGCTTAAGCCTTTCGTAAGCGGATCCGCGATGTTATCCTTTGACTTCACATAGTCAATTGAGATAACTCCTGTTGAGAGTAGTTGTCGTATCGAATTATGTCGACGACGGATATGTCTGGACTTTCCATTATACATTATGCTATGAGCTCTGCCAATTGCCGATTGACTATCACAATGTATACTAATGGCCGTTACCGGTTTAGGCCACCTTGGTATGTCCTCTACGAATTGACGTAGCCATTCCGCCTCTTGTCCGCATTTATCTAACGCGATAAATTCTGATTCCATCGTGGACTTAGCTATAACAGTTTGCTTGGAAGAATTCCAAGATATAGCTGCTCCTCCTAGCGTAAACACATATCCACTAGTCGATCTAGAATCCTTTATGTCAGATATCCAATTTGCATCACTGTATCCCTCGATAACAGCTGGATATCAATCATAATGCAGTCCATAATCGCGACTGTATCTCAAATAGTGAAGTACCCTAGTCATAGCTGCCCAATGTGCATAGCTTGGGTTACTAGTATACCTACTTAGCCTGCTAACCGCATATGCTAAGTCAGGTCGGGTACCCGTCATTAAGTACATTAACATGCCAATAACTCTTGAATACTCTAATTGGGCAACACCTAAGCCTCTATTTTTAGATAGATGCTTACTGGTGTCAATTGGAGTTCTAGCTAGGCCGGAATCCCCCGCATTATGAGTAGTAAGAATTTTGTCCACATAATGTGCTTGACTTAACACAAGTCCATTCTGAGTTCGTATGATCTTTATTCCAAGGATCACATCAGCCAAACCCATATCCTTCATGTCAAACTTTGATTTCAACATGTCTTTAGTAGATTTGATCATCTTGTCATTACTGCCAACGATAAGCATATCATCAACATATAAAAACAAGATTACATATCCACTATTTGTGTCTTTGACATAAACACATTTGTCGCATTCATTAATTTTGAATCCACTCTCTAGCATGGCGTGGTCAAATTTTTGATGCCATTGTTTGGGAGCTTGCTTTAAGCCATATAATGACTTAAAAAGCCTACAAACTTTGTTCTCTTGTCCAGGAGCCATGAAACCCTCAGGCTGGTTCATGTAGATTTCTTCTTCTAAATCTCCGTTTAAAAATGCCGTTTTCACATCCATTTGGTGAACTTCCAAATTTCTTAAAGCGGCAATAGCAAGTATCATCCTAATTGAGGTTATTCGCGTAACAGGCGAATATGTATCAAAGTAATCAAGACCTTCTCGTTGTCTAAATCCTTTGATTACTAATCTTGCTTTATACTTGTCAATGGTGCCATCGGCTTTCATCTTCTTCTTGAAGATCCATTTATATCCTAGTGGTTTACAACCAGGAGGTAAATCCACGAGCTCCCAAGTATGATTTTGTAAAATAGAATCTATTTCACTTTTAATGGCTTTTTTCCATTGAGGCCCTTCTGAGGAAGTAACCGCTTCTCGGTATGAAGTAGGTTCGTTTTCAACCATAAAAGAAACAAAATCGGGTCCAAACAATTTCTCGGTTCTTGCCCTTTTGCTTCTTCTAGGTTCAACCTCTTCTTCCTCAGTTTGATCTTGTCTCTCATCTTGGAGATCATTATCATCTCGTTGTCTCTTATCTTGGACAACTTCTTCATCTATTCTAGATGAACTTCCAGTTTCCTTCGTTAAACAAGGAAATATAGTTTCAAAGAATGAAGCATTCCTTGATTCCATTAATGTACCCTTTTGTATATCCGGATTTTTCGAATCATGTACAATGAAGCGATAAGCACTGCTATTCTTAGCATATCCGATGAATATACAATCCACAGATTTAGGTCCAATCTTTTGGGCCTTGGGAGTCGGTATAGCGACCTTTGCTAGACACCCCCACACTCGTAAGTACTGATATGATGGCTTTCTTCCCATCCATAATTCATAAGGGGTCTCTTCTTTTTCCTTACGAGGTATCTTATTTAAAAGATAAGTAGCCGTTAAAATGGCTTCCCCCCACATGTCCTGGCTTAGACCAGAACTTATCAACATGGCATTAACCATTTCTTTCAAGGTACGGTTCTTCCTTTCGGCAATACCGTTCTGCTGAGGTGAATAGGGAGCAGTGAATTCGTGTCTAATTCCATGTTTCGCACATAGGTCAGCGAATGGAGACACATATTCACCTCCTCTATCACTTCGGACCACCTTGATTTTCTTACTAAGTTGATTCTCAACTTTGTTTTTGTATAGAACAAACTTGTCTATAGCTTCATCTTTACTTTTCAGTAAGTAAACATAGCAATACTTTGTACAATCATCAATAAATGTGATAAAGTACTTATTGCCACCTTTTGTGGGTAGTGATTTCAAATCACATATGTCAGTGTGTATCATATCAAGTGGTTCGGTTTTTCGTTCAACCGATTTGAAAGATGCTCTTGTAAGTTTGGCTTCAACACAAGTTTCACATTTATATTTTGAGTCAATATGGAAATTAGGTATGCAATTAAATTTAATCAAACGATGCATCGAATTAAAATTTACATGTCCAAGACGGCCATGCCACATATTAGAAGACTCAATCAAGTAAGCAGAAGAATTCATTTTATTGATATCATTCTTAACAACCATTACATTGAGCTTAAACATACCATTCAGGGCATATCCCCTACCAACATAAACTTGATTCTTAGAAAGAACAAACTTATCAGACTCAAAAACAAGACGAAAACCAAACTTGTTCAACAGCCAACCAGACACAAGATTCTTGCGAATCTCTGGAACATACAAGACATTAGTCAACTTGAGCTCTTTCTCGGATGTCATCTTCAAGATTACATCTCCTTCGCCCTTGATTTCAGCAGTTGCAGAGTTGCCCATGTACAGCTTCTCTCCACTATCAACCGCTCTAAAAGAGTGAAACATACTCTTATCAGTACACACATGACGGGTAGCCCCAGTATCCACCCACCATTCCCTGTTGTTGGAACCTACCAGGTTAACTTCAGAGATCATGGCAATGACATCAGACACCATAGCAATCATGTCCACATCTTCATTCACCATATTAGCCTCGCGTGGAGTCACCCGCTTCGGCATCTTACAATTAGCAGCACGGTGACCTGGCTGGTCACAGTTGAAACACACCCCTTGGAACTTCTGTTTCACAATTGCAGCTTTAGGAGCAAGGTACTCAGACTTCCCTTTGCCCTTTTTGTCATTCTTTCCTTTTCCTTTGCCTTTAGCTTTGACATTGGACTTTGAAGATGACGAAACATGCTCAACCATATTTGCCTTTGCAGAATCAGGCGTATACGTGTTTTTCTGAGCCAGCTTGTTGTCCTCTTCAATACGAAGACGAACTACCAAGTCTTCAACACTCATCTCCTTTCGCTTATGCTTCAGGTAGTTCTTGAATTCTACCCAGCTTGGAGGTAACTTTTCAATAATAGCAGCAACTTGAAAAGTTTCACTCAAAGTCATTCCCTCAGCATGAATGTCGTGTAGCAGAACCTGCAGATCTTGAACCTGACTTATCACATTCTTTGAATCAACCATCTTGTAATCCAAAAAACGAGATACCACGAACTTCTTTGTACCAGCATCCTCAGTTTTGTACTTGTGTTCCAATGACTCCCATAATTCTTTGGCAGTCTTGGTCTTGCAGTACACGTTGTACAAAGAATCAACCAAACCATTCAGAACATAATTGTGACACAAAAAATCTGAATGTTTCCATGCTTCCAAGGCTTGAACAGCCTGTTGATTAGAGGATTGACCTTCTGCAGGAGGTTCCACGTTAGGTGGGTTTTCTTTTAAGAACCGCGCAAGGTTCAAAGTAGTCAGATAGAAAAACATCTTCTGTTGCCACCACTTGAAATTCTGCCCATTGAATTTCTCTGGTTTCTCAGCATGATTAGCAACCGTGTTGGTAACTGGCGCACCAGGTACGTTCACAGTAGTAGTCACAGGAGGGGTAGTCGTGTTTGTCATCCTGAAAAATTCAAACACAAACATTTAAACAAACTGTTTTAAATGGTATCTACTTGTACCAGATCTGATTCAACAAAACTCTAGCTTGGTTTTGATGGATCGAGTAAATCAGTTTAATAGAAACTCTATCTTGGTTTCGTTGAAACTGATAATAAACTGCTTTAAAAAAAAAACGTTAGTCTGTTCAATCCAAACTGTATGTATAAATCTGTTAAAAGAAACTGATTTCCAAAGAAACTCAACAAGGTTTCGACAGAAAACAGTTTATAAAATCCTGTTAATTATTAATCCGATTTTATAACAAAGTGTTCCAAATTCGGTTAAACCGAATCTGTTTTAAGACTGTGGGAAACGGTGCACACTTTTATTAATAATGAAATCAGATTACAGTTAATAATAACAGAAAATAAAAGACAGACAGAAAGGGGTAGAAGCAGAAGACAGACACTATGGAACTGTAATAAACGAAAGCAGTAAAGAGAGTTGTACGAGGCTCATATTGGATACGATTCCCTTAAAACAGATTCGCCGTCTGTTTCCCAGGGTACAACGTACGTAGCTGTTGTACAGCCGGACTAAACTTACTTGCCTGAAAAATCACCGAAGCCTGCGTGTTTCTGATCGAAGGTTGCTGGAATAAGTCTGCAATGGAGCTGCGTTATTATTCTGTGTAAACTGAATGATGAGAGGCGTTTAATATATAGGCTAAACCTATCTTGGACACCAAGAAAAGTATTTTCCAAATACTAAACAGATATGCGAATCTGTTAATATATTAAACACGGTTTTATTATCTTCCATTTATTTAAACCGATTATATTTAACTTGTTTACAAAGTTTAAATCAGTTCCAAAAATAAATGGACACAAATCTGCAACAAAAAGATACGCAGGTATGCGAGATTTCGGAGCTGCATTCGTGTCCGCAGGTCGCGCGGGCTCGCATGAGTTCAGAAGCTTCGAACTCATTTTGGCCCAGAAATCCTGAAATCTGCACCCCCCCCTGCGCGCGCGCACGTAGGTGTTGGAGTAAAACCAACAAATCATTTTGAAGGTTCATATCAAGATTTCTATATAAACAAGGTTTCACTTCTTGTTTTGGGCGATGTGGGATACTCCCACTTTTCCAAATTTTGTGTTTCAAGTGCCTCACTTTGAGACACGATATCTCATTCATATCAACTCCATTTTTGACACTCTTTAGCTCGTTGCGAAGCTCTCGTCTAGGAGAACGCAAAGCTACCAAGAAATATAAATATATATAACATATACATATATTAAATAGTGTCCAAAATTTGCAAAAACTCATTTTCCAACATCTTGATGTGTCATAGCTTTTGGTCGACAAAGATAAAGAATAAAAACAAGGGTGGTGAAATTTTTATCAAATAAATGTATTGTATGTTAATGTAGTGTATATTTGATAAGTAAAAGTAATTATTTAGTGTAGCATTAGCTAAAAATAAATTTTAACGGAACAAAATAAAATATATTGAAGTCGTAAAAATTATAAAAATACATTTTTTACAAGGATTGAGTGAAATAATAATTATCGAGTTGAATTTACGAAAACCGTCGTAATTATATATGCATAACAATTTATATACAAAATAAATTTAATACACCGGGTAAATTAATATTATAATTTTTATAATCTTAATATGAGTATAAAAATATATCGGGATAATTTTTGGAAGCGTCGGATCAAATGTTCAAAATAATTAATTACGCGATAGTGTTTATTTAATAAGAATTTATGCGTTTAACGTGAAATGCAAAACCATGCATGAACTAATATGATGAATATTGAGTTTGAGAAATGACCGGAAATTGAGAATTGTGACATTCTTCCCATGTCAGCGGAATCACGTCCTCGTGATTCAATTAACGATACTATGGTCCGAATCTCGACAAGAGTTATAAAAGTTCATGCTCGTATATGGTCTAAATGATTATGTCAATGCTCATGCATATGCGTTCCTCATCCAACTAGGTACGTTCCCGTGCTATCGTGAGCATTTCCCTTCCTAAATACATGCTTTCTTATGATTGGGTTTGATGAGGCAAGCTTTCCCATTCTCGAGCAAAAACCTCAAAAGATTTTTAGGTAACCGATTTATACTTAATCTCACAACTCATCAAACAAGAACTGTCATGAGATTAGGCTAAATCGGTTTGAGCAACAACTTGTTTCTAGCTTGATCTTTGCAACTCATCAAACAAGAACTGTCGCTCGGATCAAACTAGAAACAAGTGGTTTGAAGAAAATCTTTTGAAAAGTTGGCTCGATTACGGAATTGCTTACACATATGAGACTACTACTCCTTTCATTGCATGATTCTTCCTGAATTAGACATAGGTGATCAGGCTATGTATAATTTAGGAGTAACTATGCAATGCTTGGACTAATCGTCTCATATGATGTTTGGTGTTGAGTCATAAGTCCGCATGTATAAGGAGTATGCACTTATAATGATATGATGAGATGCTATGATGATGTAGTTATAGTCTAGGGTCAATGATGCAACCTAGTTCTCTATAACCGATTCTCTGATACCAATCTGTCACACCCCCAAAATTACCTGTTTTGCAGCGGAGTGGAATTCCTGGGGGATGACTGTCATAGCATCAAAGTTACAGTTATATCGAACGACCTAAAGTGTCGTTTTGAAAATATCGTTTGATTAAGTAAAATAATCATAGTTTACAAAACATAGGTCCCAAAATATTTATATACCAAAATGAGTTTGTTACAATCAAACGATAGTTAAGTGCATAAAATATATGTGAGACACGTCGACACCGCGACTCTATGATTAGTCCACATGCATGCCATGAAGTGAATGCCTTAGATACCTGAGATAAAACATGCTAAAAGTGTCAACACAATGGTTGAGTGAGTTCATTGAGTTTGGTTAACAAGTAAAGCTTTTAAAGAGCGTTCATGCAACAAAGGCAAAGTTTTTGGTCATATAGAATAGTCCACAAAAGCAAAGGCATTGTAAATCCACTCAGTTCCAAGTTCCGCCCATACAAAACTTGCAACCTGTGTGTTCACAACCCACTGCCAAAATATGTCTAGTTTATGTTCATGCACACGTTGTCAAATGAGGTCACAAAGCAAAGGCATTGTAAATCCACTCAGTTCCAAGTTCCGCCCATACAAAACTTGCAACCTGTGTGTTCACAACCCATTGCACAAAATATGGTATGTCTAATAGTCAAGTATACGATGTCATAATAGTTCATAGTATAGCACCACGTATATTATAATGTATGCCAGGCAAAGCTCCTAGAATAAATAATATGCGTCCCGTAACATAGTGAACGAGAGGTTGGCCGACCTCTAATAGCGCTATCCATACTACCTACTAATAGGAGACTAACAATGTGAATGTACGAACAGTACATCATACAACTATTATATACAATTAAGAACACTCCGAACATGGGAGAATTTGCACTGCTCCGAACAGGGGAGACTTAGATTGAGAACGCTCCGTAACATAGTGAGACATTCTGCTCCGGACCGGGGAGGCTTTAAGATTGCTCCGAACAAAGGATACTTTATAGTGATGCTCCGATCATGGGAGACTTTATAGTGATGCTCCGAACATGGGAGACTTTATAGTGATGCTCCGAACATGGGAGACTTTAGGTCAAGGTCATAACACATACGGTTCAATAAGTTCAAACAAGTCATAAGTTTGTATTTAAGTTCAAGAGTTCCGTTCAAAAGTTCGTAATTAAGTTCAAAGATTTAAGTCGAGTTCAAAAGTTCAGAACAGTCAAAGAGCTCAAAATATATCAAAAGGTTCAAAATAGTCAAAGGGCTCAATATTATGTCAAACAAGTCGAAAATAGTCCAAAGGTTCAATGTAAAGTCAAGCAAGTTCAAAATCACGTCAAACAAGTTTAAAATATATCAAAAGGGTCCTTGTACAAGTTAAAAGAGATCAACTATATGTCAAAAAGTTCATATCAAGTCCAAAGTGTTCACTTATATGTTAAAGGGTTCGAATCAATTTAAAAGAGCTCAAATATACATGTCGAAGGGTTCAAAATCAAGGAAAGTGTTTCAACTAATAGCG
Source organism: Chrysanthemum seticuspe (assembly GCA_019973895.1). NCBI lineage: Eukaryota > Viridiplantae > Streptophyta > Magnoliopsida > Asterales > Asteraceae > Chrysanthemum > Chrysanthemum seticuspe. The sequence goes on along the minus strand of BPTQ01000005.1, from coordinate 193,848,880 downwards.
TTCAAAAGATAGTGATCAATTTAGTTCGGGCATAATCTACTTACGCGCACATAGAGTGAAACAAAAGATATTTAAGTTCATATAAATGTAAATTAAAAGCAAGTAGTTGAGCATGTATCTCCCCCGAAGAGTTTATAAAACAATTAAACGAGTAAAAGTGGGGCTACGAACTCACCTGATGCAATGTTTATGATGACAAAAGTAGATACACTGAAATGAGGTGCGATCTCTATCCGCAACCTAATATGAATGATGCGTTCTAATGTAAGTCATGAAACAATGTCGTGCATGCAAACTCATATGATATCCATACCACTTGTACATTTGAAAATAAAGTTTATCGTCGAAATATATGTTTATGACCTCTTGTCAAGTTACAAAATACTTTACCAGTATTTACGTCAAAATGATATCCTACGACAATCATTTAGTGATTTATTATGAAATTATAACTTTTCGTCGTAAAATAATGTCGTTGAAAATTTCATGAAAGTGACTAAAATGGCCTCGAAAAGCTAGTCGTAAAATGGTGCACGTCGTGTGTTAGGAAACGAACTCAATGGTTTTGGGAAGCTTGTATCATTATCTCAAAGTTTTAGCATTTAAGTTTTCATCCTAGAGGTCTCGATCACGGAGAAAAATATAGATATAGTATGGTACTTGTGTCCAAAATATTGTTTAAGGGTGGTTTTCGGCAAAGTTTAAGTGACCGTATTATATTCGTTACGACTCCGCTCGACGAACGGTTGGACATTTTGGAAAATAAACTAGGCGAACTTACTTTTACTAGAAGATGTCATGTTATGAAAAGTACTACATCCATGTTAAAAACGACCCTCAACATGGTCACTTGTTGCCGTAAGGTTTGTCTAATAGAAATATATTAGTTTTTCTTATATAATAAAGTTACGGCAACTTTGTGTAAACGTGTATAATTGTATCGTTACAAGTCCGTTTTCTACGTTTTATATGTCCTTAGCTTCGTATCAAAGTATACTAATATATTTTTGATAAGTCGACACAATTTATAACGCTTAAGCCTCATTTTTAACCCGTAACAAGTTAAAATAACATGCTGAAATTTCTGGATTTATAGTTTTCGACATCAAATTTGAAAATAGCATAACTTCCTCGTTATAACTCCGTTTTAACCCATTCAAGCGGCCACGTTTTCGTTTTAAAGTGTATTTTCCAAATATCTAGCCCAAAAATTTTTACCTACTGTCGAGCATTCCAGAATTTCAAAATAAGATCAGACCTCTAAATAAAGTTGTCGAAATGAGTTTTTTCTCGCGCAAAACCTATTCTAACAAATTCAAAACAACTCCGAAGCTATTCTAATCCTACCATACACCTTCTTAGGGTGTCATGGGTTCCTAGACATCACCAAAAGTGATATGTTTCAAGGGATTATTTATAGGATGACATATATTAATTTATAGCACTTAAAAACAATTAAAGTGGTATAGACATCATATAACTTGTATGTTTTACCCAAACATGATAATATGAACATAACATGAGTATGAAAGATGATCATGAATATGAGATGCTTACTAGTAACTTGATGAGATTTAATGAACAAAGGATTAATCCTAACACCCTAGATTTTTATTTCAAAACCTTAAATAAGAGTGTACTAGAGTGTATAAAATAACTTGATCTTGCAAAAACTTTGTGTTCTTCCCCTTTTTATTCCTTGGCCGAAAATGATGAAGATGGAGAGTGTTTATATTTTTTTTTTCACCTTTCCAATAGTGCTAGTATGTGTGAAGGTTAATGTATTATTAAAAGTATACAAGGGTTAGCCATATATGCATATGTGTATGTCTAGGCATGAGATATTTATGTGAATCTTGATGTGTCATAGCTTTTGGTCGACAAAGATAAAGAATAAAAACAAGGGTGGTGAAATTTTTATCAAATAAATGTATTGTATGTTAATGTAGTGTATATTTGATAAGTAAAAGTAATTATTTAGTGTAGCAATAGCTAAAAATAAATTTTAACAGAACAAAATAAAATATATTGAAGTCGTAAAAATTATAAAAATACATTTCTTACAAGGATTGAGTGAAATAATAATTATCGAGTTGAATTTACGAAAACCGTCGTAATTATATATGCATAACAATTTATATACAAAATAAATTTAATACACCGGGTAAATTAATATTATAATTTTTATAATCTTAATATTAGTATAAAAATATATCGGGATAATTTTTGGAAGCGTCAGATCAAATGTTTAAAATAATTAATTACGCGATAGTGTTTATTTAATAAGAATTTATGCGTTTAACGTGAAATGCAAAACCATGCATGAACTAATATAATGAATATTGAGTTTGAGAAATGACCGGAAATTGAGAATTGTGACATTCTTCCCATGTCAGCGGAATCACGTCCTCGTGATTCAATTAACGATACTATGGTCCGAATCTCGACAAGAGTTATAAAAGTTCATGCTCGTATATGGTCTAAATGATTATGTCAATGCTCATGCATATGCGTTCCTCATCCAACTAGGTACGTTCCCGTACTATCGTGAGCATTTCCCGTCCTAAATACATGCTTTCTTATGATTGGGTTTGATGAGGCAAGCTTTCCCATTCTCGAGCAAAACCCTCAAAAGATTTTTAGGTAACCGATTTATACTTAATCTCACAACTCATCAAACAAGAACTGTCATGAGATTAGGCTAAATCGGTTTGAGCAACAACTTGTTTCTAGCTTGATCTTTGCAACTCATCAAACAAGAACTGTCGCTCGGATCAAACTGGAAACAAGCAAGAAAACACAGAGTAAACCACGAAAATGAAGATCAAACCAAGGAAAATCTTACGCGTAGTTTTAGGGTTTTGCTACGCGTAGGATTACTCGTAATTTTGATTTTGCCCAAAGATGTTTCTAAACCAGTTTTTGTGTGATGAAATAGCTTCAATAACACCAAAAGACACAAAAGTGTGAAACTTGATGAACCAAAGCCTCTAAAACGGTTACGAGTAGGATGAAACCCTCGTTCAAAAACTAGATGAAAAACAACGATCCACGCATAAAGTTTGAAACTTTTTGCCAAAAACAAGTATTTTAACACCCTAAAACATTGAAAGTACAAGAATCTTGGATTAAAAAGTGTAAAAAACAAGTTTTTAAGTGAACCAAAGTATCAAACGTGTGTTTTAAGCGTAGGACCGAAACCCACTTCAAAAACAAACACGATTCACCCAACTAGTAGGTGATTGATACCACTGTTAGGTCACTAGTTTTACAACACAAGCATCAAGAGAAGAGATAGAGAAGAGAGATCGGTTGAACCCTTATCCAAACACACGAAATATAGAGAGAAAGGTTAAAGGAAATATTGAAATAGAAAAGAGAACAACCAACCCTCAAATGAGGGTTTACAAAAGTATTTATAGGAGGAAAGCTAGGGCAACACTCCTAGTTTCCATCCTTTCTTTTATGGGCTTGGGCCTAAGCTCATGGGCCTTCTACATAAGCTTAAGGCTAATAACAAACATAAAGGCCATAATAAAGCTAACTATTACATATTAATTACTAACACTTGATTATGGTTTAGGAGTGATTCCAACAAAATGCTTGTATCGAGTCATAATGGATGTTTTGCAGAAATTTTTCCAGATTCTAAAGATGTAAATTTTCCATAATTTTTTCCAGAAAATCGCAGACCAGTTTTTGTCAGGATAACCTGACAGCGTCAGGATTGCAACCTAACGGTGTCAGGAAGGAGTAAAAACATCAGATTACTTTTTCTCGTTTTCTGAGCTAGTTATAAATTTTTGGAATTTTCCAGGTCTTAATTTTCCAGAAATTCTGTAAACATCCATTCCACAAGCATTATATCCTAGTTTAAATCGAGTCTTATATATATTATTACCGCCGATTTTACGCGAAGGTTTCGTTTGTTTTCTTCAAGTGTGCAGGTTTAATTTATCAAGAAGAAGTTACATAAGATTGAGGAGCTTTTCACGCATAAATTCTTCTTGGAAAGGATTTAACCACTGCTTCACACACGGATCCTACCGAGCTAATCAGGGGAGTACTAGTTTCTTTCGGTTTTAATTACCTTCCATTATCATAACTTTGATACTTTCGGGGAACATTGGGGACAATGTTCAGTTTAAGTGTAGGGAGGGAAAATAAAACGGGAACTTTGAAACTATGCTTATCCTTGATTATTTGCTTTGTCCAATTGTATCTGTGTAATAAACCATGAGAAAATGTCGGTTAGGGTAATTTTGGCACCAAATTTGAAATTTTCCATGACATATAGGAGTGGGCCATTAGTCTTAACAAAAGCGTCTCACGGATAGGAAGTTGCATGACTAGCACAAAAACCCTTTACCACCCAAATTCTACCCAAAATGTGAGGATCACCCTTAGATTAGTAGGAATTAAAGCATTCATCTTTAATGCTTAGAGTGTGAACCGGTAGTATATTAGATTCTAGAACTTGTTTTGTGATGCATTCCGAGATCGCTAGTAAGACTACACTTGTGTAGTTAGGAATAACTAAATGATAAGAGGCATTAGGATAACCCTTGTTTGATACCCGTAATATAATTACTTCTTCCACATCTGTTGAGTAATTCCCCCACACCCTTTGCGTTGTACTCATCTTTAGTACACGATACCCCTAGTTAACCCCTCAGAGCCTATCCTTTTCGCGATTCTCGTGATTTTTCGGTTTTTCCGGAATATCAATGAAGAGCATTGTTTACACCCCACCCCCAAATATACACCCAAATCGCCTTAGCCTACCCTTTATGCACTCACTTTTAGTGCATTATTGTTATCACCCCAAACCCTTAGTTCAATTATCTGGTTGCTTGCATGAGTTGCTAAGTCGAGTCATATCCTTTGTATACAGTTTTGGGACGATTGGGATTCATGAGAAAAGTTAAAGTTTATGAAATGACGGGAAGGGAACGTTAAATTCAAATTCCCTTTGTTTTCGTAATAATGTACCCCAAGTGTTTTGATCTTTTCAATTCGGGAATTAGTGTTAGAGTAATAAAAACTCAAGTGTAGGGATGTGCCTATAAATCCCTATCATTTTGATGTTACCGTAGAGGATGGTAGAGTAAAAGTGTATGAAAAAAAAAAAAAAAAAAAAAAAAATATAGAAAAAAGAGAAAAGAAAAAAAAAATAGAGTGTTCAAAAAAAACATACGGGCTACCATCCTACATCTATCCTTTAAATTTATGTTTGTTTTTTTCAGTTTGCTAAGTGTCCAGTCTCGGCTTAGCAACGCCATTCTTCGTATGCATTTAACATAGAGATTTTTGACTTGCCACCACTAAATAGCCTATCCCACCAAACCCTTATTTCCCTACCGTAAGCCTAACGTTACAACCCTTTAAATACCTCTTTGATAGTCTTTCCTAGGTGCTTACGCCAAAGCGATGGAGGTTTTATCTATTCTCAAGCCTATGGTAATCTATGTACTAGGACCGGTTAATGAGTGTTTATCTTCCATTTCCAATTTGTTATATTTCATATACACCCGAGAGAGATGTGAGAATCCAAACACCCCATGTAAGGTGCTAGTATGTAATTTCCGTTCTTGTTATGACTTTTGCGGGGCTTATATGTGTTATGGACTGTTTTAAACCAATGCTTCATGACCCTTAACTTATAAATTAATTGGCTAAAAGCACTTTTGCTTGAGGACAAGCAAATACCAAGTGTAGGGATATTTGATAAGGTTTTAAAAGGTACCATTTTGAGGGGTCGTTTAAGCCCTTATTTGATCACTTTTGTATCCGTTATTGCTTAATATCGTTCCTTTTCACTTTTTAGGTCTCTTGAAGGCAAAATGCTGGAATGGCACTTATTTGGACGAAAAGGCGCGATTATACGAAGAAAATGGCCAAAGTTAGAATCGAGACACTCAAGGCTGCTGAAAACATAAGGTGACGGCGTCACTGCTTATCTGCGACGCCGTCGGAGGATTTTGTGACGGGACAGAAGCCAAAAACCCTATTTTCAAGTGACGACGTCAGGTTATAAAAGAGTAGGCCGTCGCAACTCAGACGGCCTAGATGCAATCCAGACGGCGTCAGAAGCTGAAGAGGACGGCGTCACAAGCATAAGGTGACGCCGTCGCAAGACTAACGTGGCCAAGACGAAACCCTAATGACGGCGACACGATGGCGTCACGAAACACAAGGTGACGCCGTCGCATATGTAATCTTATATATAGAATCCGAATTTTTCAGTATTAGTGTGTAGTCTTTTGGAGTAAAAACCTAAAACCGAACCAAGGCTGTCTTGTACAGTATTTTAGGGTTCCAAACCCTATCTTACACCAAGATAAGTGTTTTACTTCCTTAATATAATTATGTCTTTGATTATTTGTGTGTATGCTTGCATGTTCTCCATGTCCGGCTAATTTATTTGTGTGTTTGCTTAGGGAATATGAAACTTGATTATTGAATATTGATTGGTTGTCTCTTATCTTAGTTGATTAATGATCTAGTAATGCGATAGGTCATTCGTTGTGTACTTAATTCTTGATTAAATCTTTGTGAACCTTAGAATATGACTCTTTGAGTAGTTATAGGCTAAACTATCCAAAGAGTACCTTAGAGTAAGAGTTTATTATCCCTGGTGGGTTTTGTAGACGAGACCCTTTGGTAAGTTCAAAGAGTTAGGGAACATACGCATACCCTACAACCTTAGACACACAACGCAACTAGGAATAAGGACGTGACAATTCAACCATCAATAGGAGATAATTAAGGAGTAGTAAAACCTAAGTAAACACATCTTTAAACTATCATACGAGCACACAATAATTAGACATAGACTACATACACCTTAGATTAGATAATTAGATAAGTAGAGTAATCGGTAGAAATACCAAACCCCCAAATCCAAACCCCGAGATTCGTACCTTTCCAATTTCTAAAAAAACATAAAAAGATAAAAAAATAATCTTCCTCAACCCCAACCTTAGCATAGTAACTTCTTACTAGCATTCCTATTCCCCTAGAGAACGATATCAATACCCGTGGCTTACCCTAATTACTACACTACAACGATTAGGTTCACTGCCTAGGGTGTTATAAAACTTGCTCGAAGAAAAGGAAGTTTCCTTGACCCCGAACGACGCGTGTAGCGTTATCAGTTTGACTTGAACAAAAAGAATCGTGTTGGTTCTAGTATTAGCTCTAAGCTTACTGAAATTAATTCGATGTCTTATGTTGTCTGCAAAACCTGTCAAGAATGTCTATCTTCTGGTAATCATGATAAATGTGTTGTGTTATTTCCGAGGTCTAAGAGTCAAAAACCAGTTAAGAAAGTTTGGAGAGCTAAACAGATTAAGCAATCCTGGAAACCTACAGGGAATGTGTTTACAAATGTAGGATTTCAGTGGAAGCCAACAGGTCGAATATTCACGAATGGCAAACCTTGTCCCTTAACTAGATCCACTATGCCTAGAGTAGTGCCTGTTAAGGTTTGGAAGCCAACTGGTAGAATAATCCCATTAGGCACAAAATGTCCTTCGACTAAGTCTGATGCTTCTACTAGTTCAGCTCCTAGTGATAATGCAATTGCACCTAGGGTTTCTGCTGATTCAAAGATTGTTTGTGCTAACCAAAAGGACCACATTAGCACGTGGGGATCCAATATTTCCAATTCTTTGTCTTCGTCTGTTGTCCAAAGTAGGTCGTACAAATCGTCCCTTGGTATTTGGATTCGGGCGGCTCTAAACATATAACTGGGCTCTAAACAATGACGTCTGTTCACATCAGTTCAGGCCTCGTTCTTCATCACAATGGCGTCTGTAGATAACACTTCAGGCCCCGTTCCTCAAAGAAAAGAAAGGTGTACTCTTCAGTGCGCTTTATCTTCAAAAGAAGAGAAATCTTCATGTTTATGACCACTCTCATCTACATTCTCCATCAACAAGCTTCATGTTTTTCAAATGCTCATTCATTCATCAAGTGGGTCTACGTTCATTGGTGCATATTCTTATTCACTTGCTCAATCAAAAATGGCAACTTAGGATGCAATTTTTGAGGGGGAGAAGAGTGCATATTCTACATATTGATGGATGCTTGAATAATGGTCATACAACTCTCCTCAAATGCCTAATGTTTCACTCACTAAGGATAATTGGGATTTACTATTTGGGATTCATTGTTTTCAAAATATGTTTGATGAGTACTTTCAACCTCCAACGAATGATGATCATCTAGTTCCTGAAGCTCCTGCTCCGGTTCCTACTGATTCAACTGGTACACCTTCTAAGAAGTACAACTCAAACTACTCAAGAAACCCAATCTCCAGTTAGTCCTTAAGGCGTTGATAATGACTATCAAAATATTGCAGTTGCACTCATGAATAATGATCCGCTCTTTGGTATTCCTTTGCCAAATCTTCACGGATTATTATTCATGAATAATGATCCGCTCTTTGGTATTCATTTGACAAATCTTCACGGATTACTGTTCCTTGCATTGTGCACTCTGTAAATCAACCACGTGAGCATTATGGAAAATGATTTCCTCATCCGCTTTAAGACATTATTGATGAATCTTCCAGATCAGTCTCTACATGAATAACTTTAGGAAGAAGGCATCGATGTTGAGGAATCATTTGCTCCGGTTCTTTCAGTGGATCAATGTACATCTTATTGTATGTTTATTCACGTGTTGGGAATTTGACACAAAGTGATTACTTCGGAGTTAATCGTTTATCACTTATTTGAGATTGAAGTTTTTTTTTTTTGGGTAAAGGGTTTTACCCCGGTAAATATATATAACCAAAAAATGTTAAGTACAAATTGAATGTGGCAGAAGTACCACATTAACCTCAAGCAAAAGCTTGAAAACTAGTGTTTATGACATGCCATAAACACAAAGAACCTAGCTATACATTAATCATCTAACCAGGCATAAAACAAGAAAAACTTGTAACAAGCGAGCATCCCGCAATCACCACACGCGCAAAAGGAGCAAGACGACCCAGGAAGTTTGCCTCCTTAAAAACCCTTTCCAAGAAAAACCCCGAAAGGAAAAACCTTGGAGAAGGGAAAAAGAGTACAACCCATTCCTGGCACTCCCTTTGCGAACTAGATAAACATTGTAGAACTTCCATTAAGACGTTGAACAATCCGCAATGATCACCGATCCAGGTAGCTTCCATGTATCCATAATCCTTCGAATCCGCATAGAGTTCTTCGTGAATCGAAACGAAAGGATCTTCAAACGAACAATAGACACAATATCATCAAACACCTCAGTATATGACTTCATTCCCTTCTTAAACAGCCTTGAATTCCGTTCACGCCAAATAGAGTAGCATCAGGCAGCAAGAATCAGACGGGATATAACACCAGAGGCAGAACGTCCCTCAGACAATGGCATAAGGTACGAGACAATATCATTCAGCCTAGGAGGGATATTATCCATACCACAAAGAGAACAAACTCTCGTCCACACCTGTAAAGAAAAAGGACACTCAAAGAAAAGGTGAGCATGAGAATCAGGTTGGTTGTCACAGAATAGACAACGAAGCAGGTTTAAGTCAGTGTCAGGACCGACATCCCAGTGCCTCAATCTATCTTGTGTTTTAAGCTTGCAATTAACGACCAACCAAAGATTAAACGCATGTTTAGGGATACACTGAGGGAACCACACAACATGAAACCAAGGAACCAGGTTAGCACTACCACGGATAGAGTCCCAAACATGAGAGATTGTAAACGGCTTAAAATCACCATTAGGAACTCTCCAAACCAGCTCGTCTGGAATACCATCAGTAAGAATTGGAGGAGTAATCAGCAATAAGTCGGGAAACCTATTAATCCACTCACTAGGCCACCTCCAATCACCATCAGCAAGCAAATCACCAACTGAGTTGTCAACGAAAATCCAGACCTAGAGATATCTCTAGAAGTAAGCAAACTCCTAAGAGGGCTCAAAGAACACCAATTATCAAACCAAATAAAATCCCTCTTGCCATCACGGATATGGAACCAGAAAAAAGGCCGAATAGTGGGGCGTATAAGGAGAAGTTTTCTCCAGCCCCAACTCATATCACCCGTACATGGAACATCCCTAAAACTCCTGCCTCGAAGCTTATAATCATGAATCCATTTAACCCATAAAGATTCCTTATGAGTCAAAATACTATAAACATGCTTTGCCATAAGTGCGACATTAAATTCATGGAGACTACGAATGCCCAAACCACCCTCCTCTTTAGGCTTACAAATATCCTTCCAAGCCACCTTAGCCTTACCCTTTTTCATCTCACCCTGACACCAAAAGAAACCACGCATGAGCTGTTCGATATCATGTATAACACGTGCCGGAAGAATAAATACAGAGGCCCAGTATATATGCATGGAAGATAACACAGATATAATGAGTTGTAAACGACCCGCCATGGATAAAAATTTGTTCTTCCAATCAGATATTCGAGACTGAACCCTTTCAACAAGCTCTTTGCAATCCCGATAAAGCAGCCGTGAGGAGATAAGAGGAACACCCAAGTACTTAACAGGGAGCGTACCTTCCTTAAACGACAAAGAGTTCAAAATGGACAACTTAACCTGGGTAGGCACATGACATAAGAACGCTGTGCTCTTAGGGATACTAGGAACAAGGCCCGACAAATTCTTGAACTCATCTAAAGCATCCATAACCACACTTGATGAAACCACATCACCATGTGTAAATATAAATAGATCATCTGCAAAACAAAGATTATGTAACTTCTGTTTTTCACAAAGATGGTGATATTGGAAATCATCCCGCTGCTCAACCCTACACTGCAATAATAGAGTAAGTACTTCCATAACAAGAGTAAAAAGATAAGGTGACATAGGATCACCTTGGCGAAGCCCCCTTTTACCCCTGAACCACCCATAAATATCACCATTAATATAGATGGAGTATGACACACTAGTAACACAAGCTATGATCCAAGAAACCATCCTATTGTGAAACCCATAACCAACTAGAATAGTCTCAAGAAAACGCCAATCAACATTATCATACGCCTTTTGGATATCTATCTTAAATGCACACCTCAGCGGTCCTCGCGGACGATGCTAATTACGCATTAATTCTTGGGTAAGAAGAATATTATCCGATATATTACGCCCCGGAACAAAAGCCGATTGATTAATACTAACAACATCACCAAGCCCCTCTTTAATCCGATTGGATATAATTTTACTAATGCATTTATAAAGCACATTGCAGCAAGATATAGGTCTATAGTCATTAACCTTGGCCGGTGTGGAAACTTTAGGAATAAGAGCAATAATAGTGTGATTGAGTTCCTTGAGCAGCTTCCCATTTGAAAAGAAATCCCGAATAGCCAAAGAAACATCATTCCCCACAATATCCCAAGCCTTTTTGAAAAATGCAGCCGTGAAACCATCCGGGCCCGGGGCCTTATTGTCACCAATTGAGAACATAGCTTCCTTAATCTCCAAATTAGTTACCTCCCTTACCTTCCAAGCAGCCCTATCCGAGTCAATAGAAGAAGAAAACAAACCTGGATCTACAAACAGATTGGTATTCCCTTCCACTCCAAGAAAATTCTCATAATGTTGAACAAAAACATTAGGCACTTCGTTGCCTTGGTGCATAACATTATTAGCATCAGTAACCAGCTCAATACGACTCCTATGGCTTCTACTCTTAACAATATTATGAAAATAAGCAGAATTAGAGTCACCTTCACGAAGCCACTCCACCTTAGCCTTTTGCTTCAAAAATCGTTCCTCATCCAGAACGGTATCACGAAATGTCTGAAGATAAATACCCTCCTCTTCCCGAAGAACGGAATTAGAAGGGTCCTTATCAAAGGACTTTTGGACCTCATCAAGTTCCACACGAAGATTGTTAACACGGGTATGAAGATTACCATGATCTTTAAGCAGCTTGCGAATGGGTTTTTTCAAACCCTTCATGCGTTTCACCACCTTGAACATATTATGCCCCTGAATGTCATTTTTCCACCCTTCACGCACAACATCCAAAAAACCAGCTTTATATGTTAGGAAATTAAAAAATTTAAACGGCTTAGATTTCTTCTTAGATAATTTGGGAATTCTCCGAACACAAGGAGAATGGTCAGAGATACGGTAAGGCTGAAATATAGCAAATGAACCAGGAAAGTCATCACTAAATTTAACGTTACCCATAACACGATCAATCTTCTTCAAAACACCATTGCTACCTTTAGGTTTCTGATTCCAAGTAAAGTGAAGACCCGAAGAGTTAATATCGGTGACTTCAATAGTATTAACACAGTCTTTAAACTCATTCATAGCAATATTAGGCTCGTAACCCCCACCCGATTTATCTTCCAAAAACAAAGTTGCATTGAAATCACCAAGAAGGACCCAAGGCTTATCTCGCATAAGACTTCCATGAACCTCAAGTTCATGCCATAAAGCACGCCGATCAATATAATAATTATGAGCATAAACAAACGAGACAAAGAAAGCTTTGTTGTCAGCTTTAACATTCACCTGCACATGCATAACCTGGTTAGTTTGGGACATAAGTAAAACATCAATAACCGCATCATCCCATCCAAGAATATACGGGAACCTTTATCACACAAACTCCCATTAGACGTCCACTTCCAACCACGATAAACCTTAGCACACGTATCATATACACAAGACACATCAACATGAGACTCCAGAATAGCACACAAACACAAATTATTCTCATTAACCACCTGCCGCACCTCTTTTTGTTTAGGGGAACGGTTCAAACCCCTAATATTCCAGGAAGCAACACTAAACATTAAGAACGTTAGATGCAGGAGTGCTTGCCCCTGTGGAATAAGTAACACCTGTCAAAGTAGAAGCCATAAAACCCGATGTTTCATCATAAACATTCAGCAGGTCATCCTCCCCATCAGGTTCATTTTCCATCCCCTCACCAAGAGCCCCAAACGAGTTATTAAGCTTAATACCAGAATCCTTAGCCATTAGATTACTACTGTTACTCGCTTCAGGTTACGTACCAGATTTAGCATTACTCACACTAGCATTAGAGGGAGGTTTAGAAGTAGTTGCATTCGAATTAGAAAACTTATTAGGCACCTGCGAATTAGACACATTACTAGTAGCTGGAGCTACATTTTTAGAGTTAGTAGTACCTTTTGGTTGATAAACTAATTTCTGACCCACCTTCATACCACCACATGGGGCACCACCCTTCCCAACATTCCGTTTATTACCAACGGTTTGAAACCCATCCGCATCCTTTTCCACCACATTAGCAGCAGGGGTAACTTTCTTAGGACATTGGTCACAAGTATGGCCAAAGATTTTACATGTATTGCACCTTGGTGGCTTCCACTCATACTCCACTCGGATAGTTTCTTTAGTATAACCCATGCCATTCATCAAAGGAACACCAGTGACCAAACTAGATTCCAATTCAGACACAGAATTCACCTCAATCAAAGCACGTGCAAAGCTACAGCGGCCCCACGATTCTAAGCACATAGTAGTAGTAAATGAGTCAAGCATAATAGGAGTACCAATCTTAGTAGCAATTAGACTGAGACCATCCTCAGAAAATACAGCCATGGGAACATCATGTAACTTAACCCAAACCGGGACACGAGTTAAATCCTCTTTCAATAAATTAGTATTCATAGTCCAAGACTTCAATATAATGGGTATATTACGAATCATCCAAGGTCCCTCCTCAAGTACATCCTCTAAACCTTTTTGCGTATCAAATTTGAAAAAGAAAAAACCCTTGGCATTCATCATCACCCTCTTTAACCCATATTTCGCCCATGTGGTACGTGCATAGTACTCCACAACAGGGAAAGCAACCCTTTTACCAATAAAATAACCGTATAGAGTGTTATCAAAACGGCTACTAATATCCTCAACAACCTTAAACGGAATAGAAAGTTCAACATCCTCCATTAAATTATCAGATTCCAAAGGTCGAAAATTCGCCTTACCCTTTTTATTACTAGCAATAGTAGCATGCACATACGATGTTGTATTAGAGGTGTTACCAGATGTACTTGCATTATTACTCGAATTAACAATAGTAGATGTAGTTTGGTTAGCCATAGACGTACCAGTTGCATGAACATCTACCGGGGTATTAGCATGAGTAGGTAACGATGGGTACTCCTTTTCACTAGGATTAGATAGAAAACCAGTGGGTCCAACATCCCAGAACGAAGCATCATCAACAGTCTTAAGAGACGTAGCCAAGTTAGCAGAAAACTTACCAACATTCTCCATAGTAGCTAGAAAAGACGTCTCCAAAGGTGGTAGTCATGTTTCATCCGTACCAATGACATTCTGACCCCCAACATCACCTAGGACAACCCCTTGAATCGAAATAGAATCCAATGAACCAGCCCTAGCATCCATAGCAGCAGTAGTCACGTGTTCTTGCCCCGAGGAGAAACTAGGGTTTCGTAAAACCCTAGTGGCCTTCATAGGCTGAGTATCAACATTACCAGCTTCCAAGTCTTTAAAACGCTGCATCCTAGCTTTCAATGCATCAACATCAATTTCAGAAACACCAACCTTGTCCATGATATCAAACCAGGAAGTACTAAAACCCTAAAAAACGAATTACACAGAAAAACCGAAACCAAAAATAGAACCAAGAGAAACCAGGAAACACAAGAAGATCCTTGTCAATCTTCTACCACGATAACCTTAGAGGAGCTAAGGCATGAGATGAAGCACAACACACTAACCAATATCCACCACCCTAAACTAGCGATACCAAAAACCCTAAATCTACAGCGATTGCAAAAGAAACTGAATCAACCAAGCAAAAACACAAGTGCAATTGATTAATTGGAGCAGATCAACGCAAAGGATAGTAGATTAGAGCATGTTAATAATCGAAGTTAAGGGAAGAAAGTGAATCGCTGTTTGTCGCCTAGAGAGAAATCGTTTTTAGACTTTCACAAAGGAGTGTTCTTATTTTATCTTGAAGTCGGGGTTGGTTGGATGCATGACTCTCAATGATAACTTGCTCGTGATTAAGATTCAAGTAGAAGACTTGGTTTATCTAGTTACCAGCAGTCGCTGTAGATGGTTGAAGACCTGGTTAACTATCACTTTAAGGAGTTACGTAGTTTTACTCAGTGACACACGCAAATGTCGTTGTGGATAATTGCAAGAGGTGTTAATGTCTCATACTTTGGTTGAGTATTGAGTACTTAGAGATTTGCTTGGAGCATAAATTCTCGACACCGTTCTTCCAACATTAGTGCAAGATTAAGATACAAATGCGGGGAATTCTACTTCAGCTTCAAGTTTGGTATATCGGGTTTGCTTCATCAGTGGTCACTTCAAATTGTCTACATCTGGGTTGGTTAAGATAGTCAAGGAGAGTTTCTATAGCATTTGATTATCACAAGACTCATTTGAGCTAATTTGTTGTTCTTCTATATTTCAAGAATATGTGGTATGTATAATGTGTTGCTGATTCTGAGGTATCAAAACCAGCAAGGGGAAGGAGACATACATATAAACACACAATGAGTACACGTGATGAACTTAATACTTCTTTTATATTGAAGTAATCCCGGGAAAGACAAATGTCATAACCGTAGAGAAACTCAGTGCTTAACTCATATCCTTTGGTGTGTTATTCCAACTATTTGGGGGAAGGATGTATTATTCCAACTATTTGGGGGAAGGATGTATTATTCCAACCATTTGGGAGGAAGTGGTCTCTGGATACTTTTGGTATGTGTTAACTCAGCCTTCAGTAGGAAGAAATTTGAGAAGAATACCTGGTGAGTGAGATGATATTACTTATCAACATCTTCTATATGACTTATGATAAAGTGCTTCTGGTTATTGCTTCATGTACACAATGTTATGATGATTCTGATGAGATCGCAACCATCAGGGGAGAGATATGTGTACATCAAGGACGCACAACATGTTCACATGATCGAGCTTATTCAGTTATTCCGGAGTTGATATCCGCAGAGATGATCAGTGATTCAGCATGTTACTTGGATGTCATCGTCTCTACTCTTGTTGGGTACATGTGTACATTATGGGCTGATTGGTTATATGTTAGATAACTGGAATGCATTTGGTGAAATGGAGAGGTTGATACATTGTTCTCCCGAACTGACAACTGCTCAAACTCGAAGAATAATGTGTACATCGGGGACGCACAACAGGATCATGTGATCGGGCTTAATCATTTATTCCAGGTTTTATAACCGCAGAGATGATCCGTGTTAACTTGTTACTTCATTGTTATCGTCTTCTTTGGGTTCCTGAGCTTCATACAACTAGAGTGTTTGCTTCACTTCATCTTCTGGGGGGAAATGGTCTTAATTCGAAGATTGTCAGTTTTGGGGGAAGCTACCAAAGATTCACATTTAGAAGGCTCATGTTCAGACGATTTTCTTAGATGCCTCGAATGCTTTGGTGGTGAAAGTTTAAGAGATGTTGATTTCTTCTACTACGTGTTGAACGATATCCTTATCTCGGTACTCATTTCATCATCCTCTTAAACTGAATTATCTTTATTGTACATATTTTATCTAAAAAGAAAAATACAAAATTATAAAACCAACAAAAAGAAAATAGAAAATTATAAAAATTTCAAAAATCCATAAAAAAATTTGAAAAACTCGAAAAATTCCAAAAAATATTGTCATTTTGTCATGTTTTTCTTAATTCGATATCATCTACGGACTTTGTGTTGACACTCAAAGAGTGTCACGGGTCTTTAGATGTTCTTCGAATGTCCATAATTTGTTTAAAAAAAATAAAAATAATAAAAAAAAAATAATGAGACGGAGAAAAATGGTGGTTTATTGTCATTTCAGGCAGTAACCCGTTTTAAAAGAAAGAACAGAGCCATGCTTAATCTTATTTTTCAAATCTCAGGCTCTGATTCTAAAAACAAATGTTTGTCACCAAAAAGATAAATGTTTCCTTCACAAATATTTTTCCTTCTATAAATTCTTCTGAAAAATATTTGTCATCTAATAAAAACTAAATTGCTTTGAAAATAACTCGGACTCAATTTCTTGAAAATCATCTGGAGTTATCATTTGTCAAAATCTCTATCTCTCAATCAACAACTTCTGTCATTGATTGCGGGGGAGAATGATTTCAATTAAATCAAAAAGGTTATTTTTCAAACAATTGGCACGTAAAAGAGCAAGGCCTAATATTGGATAATCAAAAAGAAAAATGTTTTGCAAATGTCTTATACTATTGGTTCAAGACCTTGGCTAATGTTATGTTTTCATAAGATACTTAAGCATGCTTGTACATTAGAGTTTAAAGTCTCAAAATCTGATCCTTATCAGTTAAAATGTTTTTTAAAAGCAAGTCACAATTCTCCTCAAAAGTTTTCAAAATTAATTTAAATAAATAGAGATCACAAATCTCAAAGGATTTGAAAATTGTGATCGGGGGAGAACTTGTGATTTAAATTGGATATAAACTGATAATTTGATAAGTGGTTTAGAAATATAATAACAAGCTCTCCTCCCTACATGTGCCAAACGATTTCAAATTTTTCCATGCACATGTTCAGGGGGAGCATTTGTCTTAAAACCATAAGGGATTAAAACGTGGTTGATTTGTCTCAAAGTGCATGTTCCCACTAATATGTGCAAAACTCTTTCGAATCTCGATGCACATATTGAGGGGGAGCAATTTTTTAGAAAACCACATCCTTTCCCAAAATATCTTTAACTAAGTATGTAAAATACTAATTTTGATCGGGAAAGTGATGTCGATATTTTTAGAAAATGTAGATCAAAGAATTGAATTCTTCATTCTTAATCTGAGATTTTCAAGTCCTCTTGCCTCCATGTGCTAAAGCAATTTCAAATATATGATGCACATGTTGAGGGGGAGCTCTTTCTGAAATATCAAAAACAATTCAGGTACAAAATTCTTTGATCATGTATCACAAGTACCTGGATTGGTTTTCAAATGGTTTTTTATTGGTTTCAATGGCAGAAGAACAATACCAAAAAGACCGACCAAATTTATTTTATGCATGGAGATATAAGGATGGTTAGGTTAGGTATTCGTTCCCACGATCCCACCAGAGCCGGAGGGATCTACCCAGGGACAATCCACTAGATAGTATAGAAGTCCTTTGGTATGATGGAAAAAGGAGAAAAAGTGAGAAATGGGAAGAGTGCGGACTGAGATAGAGCTAGGACTGGAACAAACCCAACAAGGTTCTAGTTATGAAATCTCGGTAAGCACTGAAGGGGTTGAAGAATGAAAAAGAAATGAATGAGAAAAGGGTGAAAAGAAATAACCCTCCATTATTTCAACCTTAGGGCAGAAACCGGGTTCAATTCATATGCTACTGGCTATTACCTAGGTAACACCGGTATTGAAGACAAGACGTCATGGACCCAGTGACGCACTGCACTACATCTTCCCAAGCTACTCAAGTTCCTCTTTAAAGGGCTTGTTTCATTCTCACGGGGAACCTACATAATCTATCAACTGTCTCTTAGAGATTGTTGATATTGAAGAAGGAGACCCTCTCCCTAGTCTCCAGCATAGGAACCAAATGTGCACAATTGAGTCTAGAGCCACGAGATCATCAATAAATCTCATTAGGACACTGTCAATGAAGACTCTCTGTTTCACACAATGTGGAAAGAGAGAATATATCTTATGAGTCCTACGCATTATCCTTGTGGTATTGCCAGAACATCTGAGTGGTATGCCAACATACTCACAATGAGGATGGAAAGCCTTCTAGAGCCAACATCAAACAAGCTCTTGGTAGGTGGTATGTGAGATCTATCTAATAGATCAACCATGTGACAACTGAACAGAAACAATGGGGCAATTCAAAATTTTGAATCAATCCTGGTTCAGGTAATGGATTGACGGATACCTTTGAAAAACCGGTTGTTGTGGTTAAAATTCTTTTCTCTAGCACATCGTCTGTGTATTAATATTTCAAAATTAAAAGGTGTTTATGATTGATAATTGATTTTCCTTAAAACCTTTGTTGTATTGCAAAAACGCTTTATATTGAGCAAGACATGATTGTTTTTCAAATCTCTTTTCATCAATCAGTGAATCTTAATTCGCTGGTTCACTCACTCCGTGTTGTCTTCTTTGAGACGTTCCGGTTTGAAAACAGCTAGAGTAGCTGCGAAACCTTGTCAAGGAGATTCCTCGGAATTATACCTGATCACAGGCAGTACTTGTACTGATCAACGGGGAACCGTGGGCCGTTTACCTCAATTCAACGAAAGTGGTCAAAGACACTTTCGTGTGTTTTAATGCTAACTATTTTTTTCAGGTACATACCGACGTTTGCAGCTGATCAGAATGGAGAGATCAATCCATTACCACATGCTCACACATCACATTCATCTCTAAAGAAATCATGACAAATGCATCAACGACTCTGATATTCTCATTCCATGCTTCTGCTACGCTGTTGCTAATATCATGAATCAACTAAAGCTTCCGCTACTCTGATGAGAAGAAATCATGATCCAGAATGTGAGCATGTCGGTCCAAAAGTCACAACATCACATGATGTCAACACAACAAAGGAAAAGTCAGATATTTATGGTTGCTGATGATCTCAAAGCTGGCTCAAAACTCATCATCACGTAGATCAGTTAAAGACCTCCACTTGGATTATCCAAACATGCAAAACATGAAGAATCAAAGACTACGGACTACTGAGTAAAGAGCTTAATCAAGAATCCAAGGACAATCAAAAAGTAATATCTGTTTGTATTCATTGTAATTTGAGGTGACCTCCCTTAGGGGGAGATTGTTAGGATTTAGAAAATCCAGTCGTTAAAGTGTCGGTCACCTCAAGTATATGTAATCGTTAGAAAGCTCGTAGTCGTAGTTATTTAACGTTAGTTCGTATTTAGTTTAGTAACACCGTGGAGGACGGACGGGTCTTTACCCACTGTATGCCTGATCCACAGCCCGTTGGTGGCGTATTTTGTAAGACACTATAAATACCCTCTACCTCCCAAGGTAGAGGGTTGGAGCTTCAATACCATTTTTTTTGTTTCACATAGTTCTCTTTCTCTCTCTAGAACTTTCTCTCTCTAAACATTGTATACGCCTCATATGGTTATGGTTTAATGTGTTTGTGAAATCCTTTATCTTACATCTCACAAGAAAGAAGAATGTCAGAAGATGTCAAAGCTACTATTACATCAGCACCTACAACGTTTTTCACTCTAATCATTAATCACCAACACTTAGGGGGAGATTGTTGGAATCACTCCTAAACTAGATTACAAGTGTTAGTAATTAATATGTAATAGTTAGCTTAATTAGGCTTTTATGTTTGAATTAAGGCAAGGCTTATGTAGAAAGCCCATAAGCCTTGGCCCATATCTAATAAGGAAAGGAAGGGACTAGGAGTGTTGCCCTAGCTCCCTCTCCTATAAATAGCCTTGTAAACCTTCATTTGAAGGTTTGTTGTTCACTTTCATAATATCACCTAAGCCTATCCTTTCTAAATTGTTCATTCGTGTGTTTGTAAGTGTGTTCAACTGATCACTTCTTTCCTATTTCTTATATTGATGCTTGTGTTACATAAATGGGAACCTAACAATGACGAATGATCGTGGATCATTCTTTGGATTGTGATTTCAAAAACAATGCTTATGTATGTCGAACAATATTTTCTCTATCTCTATCTCTTAACTATTTCTTTAGGATTATTATCATACTTTGTTTATTTTTATTTTTAAGTAGCGTTTGGATTGTTTGTGGTTTGTTTGTTTGTTTTGTGTGTTGTGTATATTTTGCAATCTTATTTGCAGGATGGATGTGACGGAAGCTTATTGTTGGTCAATATTTGGAGTTGGATAACTCACATGCGCGCCTATGACCCAATATGCATATTGCATATTCTATCCCGTGGGATCTTTTTGACTATTCCTTTTTCCCATTTTCTTTACTTTGAAGTTCATTTTATTACATTGAGGACAATGCAAAACTTAAGTATGGGGGAGGGAAGAAAAAAGGAAAAATATACGATTTTTAATTTTTTAGTTTTTAGTCTTATTTTTTATTTTTAGGAAAGTTTTGGATTCAAGTAGTTAGTAGAAAATCGCCCTTGATTGTCTAGTTGTTTTCACACGTTATTAAGATATATTTAAAAAACAACTTGGGTGTTTCAATGGTAAAATGAGGTTTTTGAAATTTTTTGATTTGGACAAAATTACGAAAGTAATTCATTTTGGATTCGATAACATTTTCTAGCGCGCATTGTATCCTTTTTCCACTAAATTATGAGGATTCTTTTTGTATAAAACATATATTTTTGTTTTATATTTTGCTATGAGTGTGTCGGTGATTATGTCGATTCTAGAACTTGTACTTGTTATGCATTACAGTTAAAATCACTCTCGAGTGATAAAAATTTGTTCAAATGATAAGAGGCAATCGTAGGATTTAACCCAAATGGCCTTCCATTTTCAATCTAATGTTTTTTGCTAACCACATCGGTTAGTTAACCACTTTATATGGACCCATTTGTTAGTGCTCACTTTTAGCACTAGATACCCTTAGTTACACCCTTCGAGCCAATCTTTTCATTTTTGTTAAATCCAGAAAAAATACAAAACTATTTGACACCTTAAACCTTAGCCAACCCATGTCTATGTCTATTGGTTTGTTGCTAGTTGTTTTGAGTGTTGGATTATTTTTTATGATTACGAAGAAGCTACACTTTGCCATTTGTGTGGACCATTCTCCAACAAAGATGAAGGAGACGTCTTTCTCATTTGTATTTTTTGTGGTGTATGCTTATACTAAGTGTAGCGGGAGTTAAAAAAAATAATAAAAAAATAAATAAATATATAAATAAATTATGGTTATAGCCAATGTGCTATATGGAGTATATTGATTAGCCAATGAGCTAAATTGAGTATATATGTTTGGAAATCTATATGTGAAGAAGAGGAAAATATAATCATTTTCAGGAGTGTGGTTTGTGTGATGGCTAGCAACATGGAGGTTTAGACTTGACTTTATTTTTCTTTTAAAACCAATTTCATAAACCATCACATGCCTTATCCATACCATTTATTAACCCAAAGCCTTAACATTATAACCCGAATAAAAGCTCTCTTTGATGAATTTATTTTATTTGTCTTGATACTTGTACAAGCTTATGGTAAAAAGCATTGATCATGACTAGGCATTGAGTGATTTACATATACCCACCAATATATGAGTGTTGAGTGAATTCTTAAAATCATTCGTGAGGTGTTTAGTTATCTAAATTCATTTGGTTCATTTTAAAATTTTCACATATTAAAAGCAAATTAACAATTATTTCTCTTAAGATGATTGTTAGATTTTTGGAACCACGGTATCGAGACCATTGAAATCGATTTTCATAAATGCTAGACCTACTCGAGGGCGAGTAGAACTTAAGTATGGGGGAATTTGATAACGCTCAAAATGAGTATGTTTTTAGTAGCGTTATTGTTGGTTTTGTGTATGATAATCGGCTATATTTACTCATAATTGTTGCAAAAGTGCAAAAGAAGCGTATTTGTATGTGAATGTAGCCAGGTATCGCAAAAGGTGAAGAAACGAAGATTTCATGCAAATTTGGACAATTCCCGAGGAAGAAAGTCAAGTAAGGAAGCTCTTGGACTCAATGATTAGGAAGCGCAATGATTTCTAAGTGTCTATAACAAGTAAAGATCAAGTTTCATCTTGGAAATCAGCATCGAAAGCAAAGAAAAAGGCGCGAATCAAGTAAAGTCAACCAAAGTCAAATATTGGGTGTACTAGAGGCTCCCAACCGATCGGTTGGAGCCCGCAACCGATTCTGCTGGGCTGATGGACAAAACGCAACTGGATCGGTTGCGTCGCAACCGATCCGGCTGTGAACCCAAGATTTACACTTTGGTCATTTATTGTTGCCTTAACTTCCATTAATCATTAGAGGCCGATCATTTCCAGTTAATAACTTGTTAGGGACGTTTTTAGCCTGATAGTTAAGGGTTTTTAGCTATAAAATGAACCTAGACTTAGTATTCTAGTGTGACACAACCAAAAGAGTAATAGTTTACACCAAATCTATTACCAACCCTTATTATTCATCCCAAAAGTCTTGTTACTGCTGTAAAACGTCCAGGGAAGTGGTGAGACAAATTCTCATCCATTGTGTGATCATTCGGAGTTGTACGGTTAGGCTAGACGATTGGAGGCGTGTGGTTGCTGTATTCCACGATTTCTAATTCTTGTAATCCAAAGCTTAGGTATTCTATTGAACTTGTCATGAATTTCTATTTTCTTGAATTACTTGAATTACCTTGTTACTACTTGTGTTTTGTTATGATTGTCATGGAGTAATTCTTAAATATACTTGTGTGTAAGGATGTAGGAAATTATAGTAGTGTTCTTATATGTGATGCATGTAAATGATCTTGTTCAAATGAGTTTGTTGGAAAAACTACTAGTCTTGTTGGATTTGTCTGTAAAACATGTTTAAGAAAAAGGACAGAAAGGATTTCTCTTATGTTTTATTCCAAAAAGTTAAGTGACAAACTAGTATGGGGATATGGTGACTGACACTCACCATGTTTACTTATTTCAAGACTAGAAACATTTTCATCACGAAAGGTCGAAAGATTCGTAGGAACAAGTTTAATGAGAACCTTTTACAAACAAATGGATTTTCTAAAGAATAATCATTAGGATAAGGACCAAAAGGATTACCTACATGTTATTGTTCTTAAAATAATTTTACAAAACATAAACCATGGGTTGGAAATCATTTGATTATGATTTGTGCATTGCATCAAGAGTTTACACCAAGCCTTCATGAACACTCTCTATGATTGCCTATAGACTTCACACAAGTATATGTTTCTTAAATTTGATTTTTACTAAACCACAACTTTGAGGAAGCCTTGACAAGCTTTCTTGTTTCGAATATTTTAAACAAATTAAAACGCAAATCTCTTAGGACGATCTCGACTTACCCACCTTTGCTATCGCGAACGAGTATACTTGCTCGTATGTGTTTATAGTAATTGCCGGATAAATCGTGTTTATAAATTATAAAACTTATACACACGGAGCACATCATGGTGTGACTAAAACATGATCGTAATATAGAGTATACTTAGTTACTAATAGTAGGAATATAATTGCCTAATATGCCATGCACATGCACACGATGTTTGCTTTTCAGGGATCTGAGTGGAAAGTCATTTTTTTTAAAGTAATATAAAGGTAACTACTCCCAGAATTCCATGATCCTTCCTGAATTAGACACGGTCAATCAGGCTCTCCCTAATTGATGCTTAATGATGCAATGCTTAGACTAGTATACTCTTATGATGTTTGGTGTTTTAAGAAAATATTCTTTTGGATGTAGTTGCGGTTTTTATTTAGAAAACCTAGCATTCTCTATAAATTTAGGCTTTGATACCAAATATGTCACACCCCGCTAGAGCGGAAATACGAGGTGCAACATCTCAAGTCTCAAAACATAAAATAATAGACAACATCATACATGAATTAATTAAAATAAACATTCCTAACTTACAACATGTCTTAATACAAGTTTCAATGATAACGAAAAAATGAGTTTCGACATAAGTCCCAAAAAGATAAGAAATTGTTTTGATAACATAACACAAATAGAAAGCACCCATGCGTGTGCTTTCCTAAACTTCTATTTACTCACGATTACCTGAAAAGTATGGGTCAACTATGAAATAGTTGGTGAGTTCACAAGTTTTCAAGAACACAAACATTTTAAAAAAATGTTATGAGGTTAAAAAAAAATAGTATCAACCACACTGTTACGAGCCCCGCCCATACAAGGTTCGTAGCAAATGGTTTTGAAAGAAAATAGATTTCAAATAAAAAATAAGCAATTGGTGTATAAGTTTCAAAATGGTAATTTAGTATGCTCTAACGTTAATGTAAGGAGCCACTAAATTAAAACCCTAAAAATATGAACCACAAAAAATTTCTAAAATTAACACGCCTTATACGAATTACGATGAACCTTAGAGATTTAAAAAGGAACTTTGATTTTATGTCGATTTTGATTTTGTTCAATGATAGTGAAACCTTGATTTTGATTTTGTTTATTGTATGGTGTAAGATTAACAAGGTGTATGAATTCAGTATAGTTATGAAACACCATTTTTTAGGTTATTGATGGATCGAATATTGTTTGATAAAGATTAGGGCTGGTTGCTTGTTGAAAAACTTAGGGTTGGTTGCTGTAATTTTTGACCCTTGAAACCGTTGGTTTCATTTTATCATTAAATGCACCATGCTATGTAATCAATGACTTGACATTTATTTGATGATGTGGCTTTATAATGTGGCATTGGATGTTTCCTACATCGTATATATTATATAGTGTAGGATTAGACCCATGAGACTTGAGTTTTTTTTTCCCTCAAAATAGAACAATCTATGTAAAAGTTAAATGGAGTATGTCCTTTGGTTTGAGTAATAGTTAGAACTTATCAATTTTCAATGCCCGAGAAAAAAATAATAATTACTATTGAATCTAGAAAGAAATAGGACTAGGATCCTCTAATGTTCAAAATGAACATGATGGGTAATGTTAGTTTATTGTGAGTGAATATTTTGATTTAAAATAATGCAAATGTCCCACAATAATATTTTACTCTTTCTTTCCCACTCAAAATAAATTTAACATGGCCAATCATGTTTATTTTGAACATTAGAGGATGAGAATTGATACTCACACCACATTTTTTGATTCATGCACCACAATTGGTGCATTACAGTTTGTACCGTACAATACTATAATGCACAAATTGTGGTGTATGAATCAAAAAATGTGGTGCGAGTATCACCCCAGAGGATCCTAGTCATGGGACCGGAAACTTGGAACAAATTTATATTAGTATCATGCGCGCATCAACATGGGGAACCAAACCGGGTAAAGTGCAACAATAATCAAGACAAGAATGAGGGCAATGGCAATGCAAGTGCATTTCCTTGAGCTTTTTTTGTATTCCCTTGCTTCCACTAATTGCTCGGTTCCACGATGGACAAATGAACTAGCATGAGCAACATTGCTCTCAATATCATTCAATTTGTTGTCCTTGTGTTTCTACTAACGCCGCCATGTCCAAAAAGATTTGGTGGAGTTCTATTAAGTTTTTTTCAATATCTTTCACCGCATCATGTCTTTCTTGTATTTCAGAGATTGTATCCATAATTTGACCCCGACCTTGATCTTGGATTGCTTTCTGAAGAAAATCCTCGCCTTCTTCGCTAGATATCAGTTTTTCAATTAATTCGTCATTGGCTTTCTCGCCTGTTATTGTAAAATATCTTCTCCCAACAGTTTCCTTATACTCTTCATTCATCTGTGTGCGCAATGCTTGGAAGTCATCCATCATGGTCTTGAGCTTTTTGCCTAATCCACTAACAACAGATGAGCGCGTTCGATCAGCTGAAGAGCCAGAGCCACATCCAGGAACCTTTCGATGTTCCACATTTGACTTGTCAAGGGTCATCAGCTTGCCCTTGATGACCTTCACACGCTTCAATACTTGCTCCACATCCGAGTCCATCTTGGCCCGAAGTTGTTTCATTGTCTTGGCATTATGAACCGTTTTACTTTCCTCATTTGATTCTTGTAGCTTTCTATAAAGTTTCTCAACACCAACCATGTCATCTTTCACATTTTCCACATCTTGGAAGAACTTTTCAAGATCAACTGCATCATTCCCGGTGCCACCACCTGCCTCAATGTCATTCCGATATTGTTGCTTGAAAGAGCTAGAGAATAGGTCATTCATCTTTAGTGCTTTCTTCTTCTTCTTTTTAATACGAATATTTGATCAAGTTTCTAACCAATGATTATAACATGTTATATTTAAAATAATAGGAAGAAAAAAAAAAAGAAAAAAGAAAAAAACACCTTCCCTTCTTCCCTCTTATTAAAACAAGAGAGAATAATGATAATTGGAGGAAGAAGTGGAAGGGAAGGTGAAAAAACAAAAACGAAAGGATCATCAACTAGTAAATGTTAGTATTTTCAATGGAAGATAGTTGACATTAGAGATTAAATAACTATTTCTTTAACGAGGTCAATAGTTAAAGTAGGCGAATTTCGTGGCTAAATCTTGAGAACAAATAGTCTGTTATAAACTCTCGATGAAAACATATGCATGAATGTATGCCACTTTGTCAAACAATAGATGGATAATGTTCCCCTTAATTACTTTGTGAAATCAATAACGTTTTGTAGTAGTATAAATACCTCATTTTACCATGAAGTAAAATGCACCAAAAGTTAAGTATTTAAGGTAATTTACACTTCTCTCATTTTAATATTTCTCTAAAGATTTTTTAGTAGTACTTTGAGGTTCTTGATTGTATCGGTAATCTTGTGATAAAATCCATTAATTATAACACGTTGTCAGCATAATCGTTTACGTCGTTATAATCAAGTAAGTTTTTATAAAAATCAATTTGATACAAACATTTTCTTAAATCATTTCGATGCAAACTTTTTATTAAACAATTTTCTTTTGCTATCCTTACATTTGAATGGCAATATCTGTAACCAAACCAATCCATTGAGCCTTTGATTACAAATTAATTTAGCAAACAAATTTCTAGATAAACCCAGCTTCACATGAACTTTGGAACTTTAATATCCAACATTTCTTTTAATAAAAGTTGCAGCACTTTATAAAAGAAGTAAATAATTAATAATCAACTATATGGACTTAATCAATTCTTTGGACACATATATGGACAAATGAAAATTTGGGACTACTAACCATTTGTATCTTACAAGGATTTCCACCTGCGCGTTGCTGCAGAGTGTCTGTAAGCAATTGTAATGTAGGTATCTGAAGTGTGGCTATTTTACGGATACAAACACACTTCTAAAAAAATATCTAAACAGAACAATTTGTATTTGTAAGTAAGGTACATATAAAGACCAAAAAAATGTTTTAATTCCTTCCTAGCTTCGGTTCTTTGCGGCATAAGCTTCTTAACTACAAAACAATAAACACTAAAAAGGTAATTTAGGCGAATACTCGTGAGAATAGCTAAGTGCAAACTTGAAAGGTTTTAATGGATATTTAAATAATAGTATGTCCGGATTCGAACTCGAGACTTCGGGATTGCACACATTACGTATGAGAATTGATGTACATAATTAATATAAATAAAACGTTATTGTTATTAATTATTAATCACTAAATAAAACATAACGATAGTTAAATAATTAACGAGGTTTGGTTAACGGTCGTTAAATATTAACTAGAAGGACTAAGAATGAAATTAGATATCGGGAAAGTTCTAGAATCCCTTTTGGGATGCTTGGCCGATCGGTGGGGGGGTTTCCAAACCCAATCCCACTCAAACTTGGACTCCAAGATAAGTTACCTATAAATACAATTCATTGTATTCATTCATAACCTAATCTTGGATCACCAATAACCTAAATTTCTCTCCTTCTCCTCTTCTCTTTGTGTGGCCGGTCGAATACCCTCACCTCAAGGGTGTTTCGATTTTTGCTTAGCTCAAAGATAAAGTGTTTGGTTTATTAGTGATTCAAGGAACTAGCTTCTCCACATCAAATCGCTATTAGTACGTGTGTACAAGAACGAAGAGCAAGCACACTTGAGCTTGTATTCCTTGGTGGTCGATTTTTGGGTGGGACGATTTTGTATAAACCCTAATTTAGGGTTTTGGGTTTTGTTACTTGATCACATCATCGTTTGATTACTTGAATTGCTAAAAGGTACGCACTTTCTTGTTTGGTTAATTAATTACATATATTATTCCTATTGTCTTCCGCTGCTTGCTTTGATGATGTTATTTGTTTTATGTATAATTGTTATGAGTATAAAATTCCAACAAAACTATCATATGAGAACGTTTCAATATTGTCATCTTCACAATCGTATTCATCTTTACTATCCTCGTGTTGTTCTAATCATTTAATCGCAACAACCTTTTTCCAATTCCCTCCAATAGCAACTGCATGTTCTTCTTTTCTTCTACCGGTTCCTTCTTCTTCATCTTCCCACTTTTTTTGATCCAAAACTTCCCATTCGTAATACCACAACTCCTTAGGTGGGCATAAACATAGTTTTTCATAGCCATCTCCTTTAACTTCTACACGTTTTGTACCTGGGCATAAAATCGCACTAATCAGATGCTGTAAATTAAGAACTTGTAATTATCGCAACTACGCGATATTCAAGATGTACACTCGTCAATCGTCACGCATCATTAGATACGAAGAAAATAAATCAAACGTAACGACAAACCTCTACCTAGGACTGCTGTTGGTTCCTTGTTTGAAATGACTGTCTGTTCACCTTCTGCATGTTGTTTCCTGGCAATGCAAAGAAATCATTAAATAAATAATTGATAAAAATACAAAGATTCACATACGAAAAAATCTTTTTAACATACTCACGTTGAGTTGCGTGGTCATTTTCTATCTCTGCATCTGTTTGATAATCTTTTGTTTGAAGATCAAAATTTTGAAGGACAAATTTGCGGGACATATTGTGTGGAAAAGTTTTGTAAAACCAATTATATAGAGACTGAGCAATTGAAAAGTCATGAACTAACTTTGGAAGTTGTATTGTTAAGTATCTATTTAAAAAAATAATTATTGTGTTCATATTTATCATTAAGCTTATCAACTATGCCTATTATAATCTAGATTTAAAGTAAAAAAATGGTTTTATGTTGCTGAAATAACAGTGACTGCAATGTTAAGTTAAAATTGGATTGGGTAACTTTGGGTAATGACTTCTTCGAAAAAACTTTTTTGTCAATTTTTTTGTTAAGTGTTAACCTTCCACATGCAGATAAAGTAAAACCACATACCAAAAATAATTTTAAAATTTATATGCATTGACCTCTCGCTGAGAGCTTCGATATATTTCCTATTAATTAAAGCTTTTCAATGTAGACCTTTTAACACGGTAAAAGCATAGACAACCCAAAATAACTAATTGAAAAGAAGTTTCAGAAGCTTAACAACCATCAACATAGTTTCTAGAAACATCTATAAAAAATGTTTAAGGCATTTAGAAGAGCAATACCCGACTATAAAGATTCGCGAGCGCAAGACCAATGTTCCGAATAACATCACCGAAAACAACATTGATTACCATAAAGACCAGGTACAACAAGAGAGATATTTGAATCAGCTATTCTCCTAATCCACATAGGTTTTTGAAACGTCAATTGAAAAAAAATTAAAAATAAATTAAACTATTGGTATGTGCCAAAACACATACCATTTCTTTACCAAAATAGACCCAAAATAAACAGAAAAGAGCCGTTTATGCCTAATATTTGTCGGTTTCTTGAGTTTATGCATGTGCAGGTACGGATATGATAAAACAGACAAAAGAAAGCCAAAACCGAAGAAAACCGAGCACGAGAGAGAGAAGAATGCAAAAGCCGATGCCGGGATGCAGTTTTATGGGATTTGGATGCTTAAAAGTCAAAATTACGGAGTTTTGGATCATTGTTGGGAGTTTTCACATCAAAACCTTTCACTTTACCAAACTTACACTTTTCACCTATAACTTTCACAAAATTACCATTTCAACCTTCAACTTATCCATTTTACACAATTTACCCTCATCTTTCCCACATTTACCAAATATACCCTCATACCCTTCATTATTCCGTTTACACCCCAACATTCCAAAATTACATATTTGGTCCTTGGTATTTACATATTGGCATAAATGGTCCTTATTGAATTATACTTTTGTATCTGGATCTAAAATACTAAATCCAAATACCGAATACAAATAAAAACCCAAGTCCAATCCTAAATCCCACTTAAATGCCCAACAGCTTACACCAAGCCTAATCCAGACCCGTTTCATTAATAACCCATGTCAAACCTTCCTAAAACCCGGTCAACTCTCCTCCCAAATACCCCGGTCAACAATTATCCAAAGTCAAACCCAAATAAAAAATCCCTAGAAAATAAATACGCGCCTAAATAGTTACCCAGTTACTGTTCCTCTTTCTTCTCACATTTACCCTGACTCGCACATAATTCACCCCAACTTAAAATCCCTCTAGATCCTTCTGACAACGTGTCAGATGGGAATGACACAAGGATCGCCAAGGTGGACAAATCCCAGCACCTCATTGGCCGAGCCACATCACCAAAGTGATCCAAGGGCTGAAATCTAATGGGATGATGCAAGATGGAATCAATGGCAGAGAATAGAGCATCTAGGAGCTTCTAAAGATCACCCCATGCTCCTCATCAGGCTATAAATAGACCTCAATTCCACATTGTAGAATTCGTCCAGTTTTTATGCATTTAGAAAACTGTTACCATGTTAATATCTGTCATTTACATGTTTTCTGTAGTTAATAAGTTATTAATCTCAGTTTCATAATTGTATTTTCAGTTTTATTAATGCAAGTTTTATTTTCAAGTTCAACCTCTTGTCTCAATTTCATTTCAAGCTTCCATTACTGTTCATTACTGTTTCATTAGCTTCTATTCCAGTTTATTAAGCTCACATAAGCTTATTACAGCTTATGTGAGCTGATTGTTGTTTAATTGTGCTTCAATTTCAAATTTACTTAAAAAGTCAACATAAGTCAACCTGAGTCAAAGTTTAAAGGTCAAGCAGTTTTTTTGATTCAATTCTGATTTGAAATTGTTCTAAAGTTGAGTTTAATTGTTATTTGTTCATTACAAAAGAGTTTTGGTCAAACTTCCATTAAGTTCCTGTTTTAAAAATTAGCTTAGAGTTTAAAAGGAGTGTTTGGATATTACCTGTTTTTGGAGTTTGGGTTAAATTGCCAAGTTGAATTTGATGTTAGTGGATTTAAAAACATGTATTAATGTTGTTTCAACTTTAGTTTCAAGTTACCAATTCATTCTTGAGTTTTAACCATTGTTTCAAAGTTTTCTGTCACATTCTTTAAAACAGTCCCCAAATGTTTTTTCCCCCAGTTTTCTCAAGCATTTTGTGTTAATTGTAGTTGTCATAAAAATTAGTAAAAATTAAAAATAGCAATTTCATAAGCTTTTCTTACTTTGTCCAAAAGGAAAAAAATCAGAAAAATGTTTTGAGTATGTTGCCCTTGCCTCACAGATGGAGGTCTGTTGATTTCATGCCCTTTACCACAGTTTACTTTATCAGATATGTTCAATTTCCATAGCTTAATATTTTCTTATTCTTTTGATAATTAGGCTTAATTTCTGCTTCCTTAGATAGTCACTAATGTTGTTTCCGGTTTTTTATACCTTAGTTTACTCTTAGGATATTTTAGATTAGCTTAATTAGCTTGTAACCAACCCCTTTTTGTGTCCCATGTCTGCTGCAACTGCAGCAGTCCTTTCTTGACTTGTTTGAGCTTATTTGAGTTGATTTTAAGGTTAATTGCTTCATTAGATTGCTCTCTAGGATTAAGTAGATTGCACTTTTAGGATTTAGCTTATTTAGATTCACTTGCTCAGCTTTTATGTAGCTTAATTTGAACTTGTATGCCACCATCTCAGGCTGCTGTGTCAACAACAGCCATCCTTGCTCAGTCATTTTTGTCTGGCTTATTTCCCCATTAGAACTTGCTTATTTTAGATCCCTTTAGTTATTTTAGAGGCATTTATACCTTAGTAGTTTTGCTTTAGGTTTCATTAGCTTATTAGTTACTTAAGTATAACATATAGGCTGTTTGGTATTTGGATTGATCTAGTGCTTCAACCTTTTAGCTTAATGCTTATTTGGTCTAATTCAGCTGTTTTAGGTTGCTTTAAGATAGGTTAGGTTTATTTTAGTTAAATGTAGCCTGTGGTTGCTTGTGTTAATGTCCTAGTGCTTATTGCTTATTTTTCCTAGATTCATAATTGCATTTAGAACTTATTTGCAATTTTTCATAATTTTCCTAGCTTATTTACTATTTTTCTGCATTTAAAAACAGTTTTTAGTACTTTTTCATAGTTTTCAATTGAAACAATTCAGAAAATGGTCAAAAAAATATAATTTCAATTTTCTTAGGTTCAGAATATTCAAAAAGTATTTTTCAAGATTTTTTCTTAGTTAAAATAGTATTTTGTTAAGACATTTAATTAGTTTTAAATAGTTTTAAATTTTTAATAAATAGAGAAAAAGTTAGAAAAATGCAAATCCAACTTTTAAAATTATTTTTAGTTAGTTTAGATTTTTTTAAAAATAGTTTTGTAATTTTCTTATGATTTTTCATAAATTTTAGCTTTTTAATTCCATTTTAAAAAATACAAAATTAGTTTTTAATTGAAATAAAATCAAGAAAAACCATAAAAATTAGTTTTAAATTTTAGATAATTTTCAAATCATATTCTTAGCTGTAGAAATTTTTTAGTTCACTTTTAGGGGTTAAATTAGATTAGATTGCATTTTAATACACGTTTTAATAATTACGTTATTTGCGTTTTTATTTGTAATTTGCATATTTAGTTATAATTACTTGTTTACATCATAGATTTAGTAGATTTTATTGCTTCCCTTTACTTTTCTTTGCCCCGTAGTTTAGAAATCATCATCAAAATTCCTTTTAACCATTCAAATCACGAATCACGCGACGTGAATTATAAACTCCATTCATCCCTCGCTGGGAGAACGACCCGGGAAAATACATTCCTTTGTATTTCTTCGGAAAATATCTGTACTACGAAACCGAACTCATCAAAATGGCGCCACTGCCGGGGAGGGCATGTAGTGAGTTTTCGATTCCGTCTCGATTCGCGTGTTTTTGAAGATCCTTCCCCGAGAAGTTATCGTTGTTTTTTGTAAATATATCTAATATAAAAACCCAAAAAGATTTTCCTTTTCAAAATTTGTTTTTCCTTTTATGTTTTCTATTTATCAAAAACCAAAAATAATCTTCGATTTCCTCTGAACGTTTCCTCACCCTCTAATTTGTTTAATTCTCCACGATGCTCGATTTTTCACCATTCGATCCCCATGATCCTCGGACCATGGACGATTTCTATCATCCATCACTTATTGGTCGAGGAGGACCGATCGTTCCGGGAAGCAAGTTTAGATTGAAAAATCGTATGGTTCGTCTTCTTCGACAGCATTGTCAATTTCATGGGTATAACGACGAAGATGCTAATGAGCACTTGAACAAGTTTTTATCTATCACTCAATTCATGAAGCAACGTGGCATTTCTCAAGATGATATCCGATTGAATCTCTTCCCCTTATCTTTAACCCACAAAGGCGAATCTTGGTTTTATACCCTTAAAAACATTTAATTCATACTTGGGAAGAGATGTTTCGCATGTTTCTTTCAAAATACTTTCCATATTCGAAAACGATGCAGCTGAGGAAAAAATTCTTAATTTCCGGCAATTACCCAAGGAATCCGTATTTGAAGCTTGGGAAAGATTCAAGTCGTTATTACAGAAATGTCCCGATCATCGAATTTTGCTTCTTGATCAAATCCTAACCTTTTATCATGGTATCACTACGGTTGATCGAGACTAAATCATGTTGGCAGCTAGTGGAAATCTCATGTGAAAGACCCCTCAAGAGGCGTATGAGTTGATCGAGAATTTGACACAACATCATTATCAGTGGGATGCTGAAGTTCCTTACGATTCTACCACTATGTTGAGTGATCATTATTCCGGGAAAATTTCCATTATGAGTGCGCAAATTGACGTCTTTGCAAGCAAGAAAGATATATCAGTCACCATTATCAACAAAGACCGAGTCATCCACCCACCTTTTACTATTCAGATTCTGACGAGAGTGATGATGATGAACCATTTGAAGAAGAGAACTTAAAGATCGATCCGCTTATTAAGAAACCTTCGGATACCTTGTCAATGGGGGATAAGGAAGTCGAATGAAATCCTCTTGAGAAAATTGATGACCTTGTTCCAATCTGAAGGGTATATGAGACACCTTTCGATTCGATTTCAGAAACATTCAAAATGACCTTCACAAATCCTTTGTTTGAATTCGATTCAGAATGTACTCTCAATTTTGACAATCAAATCTTTGATGAGGAAAGTGATGAGTCCGACACGGAGACCATAATGGAAAAGGTGCAAGTTCATAGTCTACAAAGTACTGCACAAATCCCACCTCCGTTTATCTCGATTGAAGAAATTAAAGAAGTAAACCCGTCTAATGGAAATCCTCCGGAGCCCGAGCTCAAGGATTTGTCTCTTGATTTACTTCTCGAGGAGTTCGCCGATGAACTCGCTCGCATCGATCCTCTTCCACTGGGAAGTGAGGACGATGACTTTAATTTTGAAGCCGATTTAAGAGAGATTGAAAGTTTGTTGAATGAAGATCCGTTAAATGAGCCGCCACTAAAGATTAATGATAATTATTTCGAGAAGTTCTCCGGTGAACTCTCTCATATCATATATCCTCCAGAGTATGATCCGTTCTATTTTGATCTTGAGAAAGATTTTAGTTTGGGGAAGAGCAGCTCTCTCAAAAGAGTTTCGTTATTGATGACATCACCCTGCCTCTTCCTCCCAAAGTTTTTGTTGAAAATCATCCTATGAGCTTAAATGATCAAATTCAAATTAAAGATTATATGAAATTTGTTTCATGTAAGTTGCACATGTTGTGCATTTCTGTCGTCCTGATCGGGCTTGAGATGGGGGATTCACCCCTATCCTATGTACTTTAACGTTTTTTGGTGTAATGCATTTTACCAGGGTGAAAAATCCCTTTTACCCAAAAAAATTTGCTTTTGAAGATGAAGAATGGATCCTTATCGTTATCAAAATATTTATTCCATTTCTTCCATATAATGTGATTTCTCCTCTTCTTCACTCTTGCAGGAGTGAGGATACCATCTTTGACCCCGGTATCACCACTTTTCCTTTTTAAGAACCGTGGGTATCTCATCGGAGTGGAACTTTCTTATGTTTCAATGTTTATCCAAACCTCTTGAACGAAAGTCCGATGGAGATTATCTTTTCCACTTGCTTCCCCAAGGATAAATAAATTTGGGGCGGGTCAAGCTAACGACTCGATAACAAAACAAGCGTTTCTATCTTCTTTCTATTTTCTTCTAATAAGTGACGTGAAGGGGTTAGCCTCTTCGATTTCTCGTGTTTGGTTGTTTGTGATGTTTTTGTCCAGGATTTCTCGATATGAAGACTCTCGTGCTCGAAGTTTGTCTTTTCTCCACTCGAGTTTCGTTCGATATCCTAATCTTATCGACCAACGTTTATGTTTAAGCATACTTAATAAACGACTTTTAGATTTTCGTTGATACCCTTGCCTTTAAACATTGAGGACAATGTTTCGTTTTAGTCTGGGGTGGGTAATCTTCGATTTGATTTGACCGCACTTGCTTATTCTTTGCCGTGTACTCTCGTAACCCCGTTTTTCCTTTGAAAAAAAAAATGGTGCAAAAAATGAGAAAATTTAAAAATTTTTGTAAGCTTTTGCTAGTTTTATTATTGAAAAGTCTTTGCGAGTCTCTTAGAAGCTACTTTCAATATGCGTTTTCTTGAAAAAAATCTTTGCTAATTGCTTAGACAAGAGGCTATAAAATGCGATTCTAGCTCACAAGGCCAAGAATTTGCAAGCTTCCCTAAGTGATTTTAAATATGCAAAGTTTTGAAAGATTTGCTAGTTTCTAATAAGTGACTTTAAAAATGCGAGACTTGAGATTATTTGACGAAGCATTTGCTAAGTTAATATATGTTTGACAACTGGTTGACTTTCCGCTGCTGAGAGTAGGAATAGAATTCTGACTTGATCGGGCGTGTTGAGCCCTAGCTTGTTCCCTTTACCATAGATAATTTAATTATCGGCTAAGCATCCGCGGATCTCATTATTTGGGAATTTAAATTTGCGGAGATCGAGGAATGATAGAGTTACTTATGAGTTTAGATGCTAAGCGTGGAGTAGTTGGTTCTCTTTAGAGCCCATCGAATGTACTTGTGGCTTTTTGCTCCCACAAAATTGTCTCACCCCATATCTGTCTAATAATAATTAAAGATGTTAAGTTTTTGGCGATAGTTAGTTCTTTATCTTCTTTAGAGAATCCTTGCTTATAAGAGTTGGGTACACATCAAGGTACTGTCAGTGTTGCGATGTAATAGACAACTGATTCTTGATAGTTTGCTGCTATTGTTTCTATTGTTATAAAAGCCGTAGGATTTGGAGTTTGACAAAAATTAACATGATATAAAGCCCAAATGTATTGAAGTGAAAATCCAAAGCCATAAAAGTTTTCTATGTATGACGGTGCCCCCGTTGTCATGGACTTCAAAAAGGTGGAGGAAAATCCAAAGTCATAATAAGACTTCTGATAAAACGGTAATCCCGTTGAATTAGTGGTTGAAAAGACCGAGGTCCTAAATTAAAAAAATGCAAATGTGCTGAAATAGTGTTAAGCCAAACTTTGACTCTGGGAGATATCTAAATAAAAGCTTCTGTCTCTGGACTCGTAGATGAGTTGTTTCGGTCGTAATAAAAAGGATATCTCCCTAAATCGTGCTAAATTAGGACGTTGATGTGGACCTCATTCTTGTGTGCAACAGTTTTCGAGGGAAGAAGGAAAACTAATTAGCGTCTTAGCTTCATATCTTTATCGGAATAAAACCTATCGAAATGATAAAATATGAAGAAATTCATTTCTCACCAAAAATAAAATAAATAGAGGAAAATAGAAAAATGGGAGCAAGAGGTAATTACACAAGTAACTTCCATGGGTAGTCTTAGCATCTAAAATCATATTTAACAATGATTTCGATTTTACGCTTAGTTTGGGGACTTGTGAAAAATCAGGGACGATGTATTCTATCCGTATGGTCACTCCTCGCTGAGTTGTTTTTCCTACTCCGTGATCCAAAAAATGTCGTTTGAAAAATGTTGGAGTTATTGATCGACATGAAAGTTCAACAAACCGTCACTCATAATGATAAGTGCTTAAACGTAAAATCTATATGTGAAATAAAAGGTAAATGAGGCGTTTTTAGAATTAAGGGTTTCTTAATCTCTTTTGAGGAATCCTTGCAACTTTTCATCGATTTAATAGAAAGAGATTGAAATCCTTAGTTTTAGAAGCGTGAGTTGATTACATCGCGTGAGGACACGACAATCTTCTAGTATGAGGTATTTTGGTATGTGCTTTAAAACACATACCATTTCTTTACCAAAATAGACCCAAAATAACCAGAAAAGAGCCGTTTATGCCTAATAATTGTTGGTTTCTTGAGTTTATGCATGTGCAGGTACGGATATGATAAAACAGACAAAAGAAAGCCAAAACCGAAGAAAACCGAGCACGAGAGAGAGAAGAATACAAAAGCCGATGCCGGGATGCGGTTTTATGGGATTTGGATGCTTAAAAGTCAAAATTACGGACATCTGGATCATTGTTGGGAGTTTTCACATCAAAACCTTTCACTTTACCAAACTTTCACTTTTCACCTTTAAGTTTCACAAAATTACCATTTCAACCTTCAACTTATCCATTTTTACACAATTTACCCTCATCTTTCCCATATTTACCAACATTCCAAAATTACACAATTTACCCTCATCTTTCCCAATTTACACAATTTACACAATTTACACAATTTACACAATTTACCCTCATCTTTCCCATATTTACCAACATTCCAAAATTACACAATTTACCCTCATCTTTCCAACATTACACAATTTACACAATTTACCCTCATCTTTCCCAACATTCCAAAATTACATATTTGGTCCTTGGTATTTACATATTGGCATAAATGGTCCTTATTGAATTATACTTTTGTATCCAGATCTAAAATACTAAATCCAAATACCGAATACAAATAAAAACCCAAGTCCAATCCTAAATCCCACTTAAAAGCCCAACAGCTTACACCAAGCCCAATCCAGACCCGTTTCATTAATAACCCATGTCAAACCTTCCTAAAACCTGGTCAACTCTCCTCAAAAATACCCCGGTCAACAATTATCCCAAGTCAAACCCAAATAAAAAATCCCTAGAAAATAAATACGTGCCTAAATAGTTTCCCAGTTACTGTTCCTCTTTCTTCTCACATTTACCCTGACTCCCACATAATTCATCCCAACTTAAAAGCCCTCTAGATCCTTCTGACAACGTGTCAGATGGGAATGACACAAGGATCGGTAAGGTGGACAAATCCCAGCACCTCATTGGCCAAGCCACATCACCAAAGTGATCCAAGGGCTGATATCAAATGGGATGATGCAAGATGGAATCAATGGCAGAGAATAGAGCATCTAGGAGCTTCTGAAGATCACCCCATGCTCCTCATCAGGCTATAAATAGACCTCATTTCCACATTGTAGAGTGCATCCAGTTTTTATGCATTTATAAAACTGTTACCATGTTAATTTATGTCATTTACATGTTTTTTGTAGTTAATTAGTTATTAATCTCAGTTTTATAATTGTATTTTCAGTTTGATTAATGCAAGTTTTATTTTCATGTTCAAACTCTTGTCTCAATTTCATTTCAAGCTTCCATTACTGTTCATTACTGTTTCATTAGCTTCTATTCTAGTTCATTAAGCTCACATAAGCTTATTACAGCTTATACAAGCTGATTGTTGTTTAGTTGTGCTTCAATTTCAAATTTACTTAAAAAGTCAACATAAGTCAACCTGAGTAAAAGTTTAAAGGTCAAGCAGTTTTTTAGATTCAATTCTGATTTGAAAATGTTCTAAAGTTGAGTTTAATTGTTATTTGTTCATTACAAAAGAGTTTTGATCAAAATTCCATTCAGTTCCTGTTTTAAAAATTAGCTTAGAGTTTAAAAGGAGTGTTTGGATATTACCTGTTTTTGGAGTTTGGGTTAAATTGCCAAGTTGAATTTGATGTTAGTGGATTTAAAAACCTGTATTAATGTTGTTTCAACTTTAGTTTCAAGTTACAAATTCATTCTTGAGTTTTAACCATTTTTTCAAAGTTTTCTGTCACATTCTTTAAAACAGTCCCCAAATGTTTTTTTCTCAGTTTTCTCAAGCATTTTGTGTCAATTGTAGTTGTCATAAAAATTAGTAAAAATTAAAAATAGCAATTTCATAAGCTTGTCTTACTTTGTCCAAAAGGAAAAAAATCAGAAAAATGTTTTGAGTATGTTGCCCTTGCCTCAAAGATGGAGGTCTGTTGATTTCATGCCATGTACCACAGTTTACTTTATCAGATAAGTTCAATTTCCATAGCTTAATATTTGCTTATTCTTTTGATAATTAGGCTTAATTTCTGCTTCCTTAGATAGTCACTAATTTTGTTTTCAGTTTTTTATACCTTAGTTTACTCTTAGGAGATTTTAGATTAGCTTAATTTGCTTGTAACCAACCCCTTTTTGTTTCCCATGTCTGCTGCAACTGCAACAGTCCTTTCTTGACTTGTTTGAGCTTAGTTGAGTTGATTTGTAGCTTAATTGCTTCATTAGATTTCTCTCTAGGATTAAGTAGATTGCACTTTTAGGATTTAACTTATTTAGATTCACTTGCTCAGCTTTTATGTAGCTTAATTTGAGCTTGTATGCCACCATCTCAGGCTGCTGTGTCAACAACAGCCATCCTTGCTCAGTCATTTTTGTCTGGCTTATTTCCCCATTAGAACTTTCTTATTTTGGATCCCTTTAGTTATTTTAGAGGCATTTATACCTAGTAGTTTAGCTTTAGGTTTCATTAGCTTATTAGTTACTTAAGTATATCATATAGGTTGTTTAGTATTTGGATTGATCTAGTGCTTCAACCTTTTAGCTTAATGCTTATTTGGTCTAATTTAGCTGTTTTAGGTTGCTTTAACATAGGTTAGGTTTATTTTAGTTAAATGTAGTCTGTGGTTGCTTGTGTTAATGTCCTAGTGCTTATTGCTTATTTTTCCTTTAGCTTTTCACATCAGTTAGTAGCCAAATAAAATAATCTGTATTCAAAAGTTGTTTTTCATAATTTTCCTAGATTCATAATTGCATTTAGAACTTATCTGCAATTTTTCATAATTTTCCTAGCTTATTTACTCTTTTTCTGCATTTAAAAACAGTTTTTAGTATTTTTTTTAATAGTTTTTAATTGAAACAATTCAGAAAATGGTCACAAAAATATAATTTCAATTTTATTAGGTTCAGAATATTCAAAAAGTCACAAAAAATATTTTTCCAGATTTTTTCTTAGTTAAAATAGTATTTCTTTAGACATTTAATTAGTTTTAATTAGTTTTAAATTTCTAATAAATGTAGAAAAAGTCAGAAAAATGCAAATCCAGTTTTGAAAATTATTTTTAGTTAGTTTAGATTTTTAAAAAATAGTTTTGTAATTTTCTAATGAGTTTTCATAATTTTTAGCTTTTTAATTCCATTTTAAAAAATACAAAATTAGTTTTTAATTCAAATAAAATCAAGAAAAACCATAAAAATTTGTTTTAAATTTTATATAATTTTCAAATCATATTCTTAGTTGTAGAAAATTATTAGTTCACTTTTAGGGGTTAATTAGATTAGATTGCATTTTAATACACGTTTTAATAATTACGTTATTTGCGTTTTTAGTTGTAATTTGCATATTTAGTAAGAATTACTTATTTACATCATAGATTTAGTAGATTTTATTGCTTCCCTTTACTTTTCCTTGCCCCTTAGTTTAGAAATCATCATCAAAATTCCTTTTAACCATTCAAATCCCGAATCACACGACGTGTATTATAAACTCCATTCATCCCTCGCTGGGAGAACGACCCAGGAAAATACATTCCTTTGTATTTCTTTGGAAAATATCTGTACTACGAAAACGAACTCATCAACTACAAAAAATAATTTTCATCCACTACTGCAGCCTCAAAACAATAATATTTTAAACAAACCACGTTACGACACAATTGTTCAAAAACACATATGGTTTAAGAAAGTTTAGCTAACTTTCCCAATAATGGATCTCAGATAGTAGGCACCAAATTCAGGAATTCGGTGGCGCTTCAATTAGCTTATTTTATATACCTAAACATCCAATATAATTGTCAAAAACGTCCTCAGATTTACCAACCCGAGTATATGTAGTGGTGTCTCATATTTATGTAAGTCAATAAACGAACAAATTATACCAATCCAAATGATAAGGATTTAAAACGTACACTTTTAAGGGGTCATGTATGTGACAACTCGTAAATTTCCTCGATGCGTCATAATCGGAGAAACATCGATTAGAGCGATCGTTTTAATTAATTTGAGATACGAGTCATATTTTATATCGTTTTTATTGGAATTAATATTTTAAAAACAATGGCATAACTCTCGAGTCACGAATCCCTCGTTTACTAGTCAAAACGAGCCTCGAACCTAATATAACGAAAGTTTTACGAAGTTACATCTAGGGTCCTTGTGTTATGTTTCATCTTCACCCTTGTGTTTACTCAAATTGCAACAATGGTCCCTCCAGGGGTATAAATACCCCCACACTCCCACTTCCTCCCATTTCACTCATTTTCTTTCTCTCTCTAATAAACACACACACAATATCTCTCTCCTTTCTCTCTCTATGTTTTCCGGCCACCCCAATTAGGGTTCCGGCGCCGTCACATTTTCCGGCCAACTTCCGGCGACCACCAATAACTACACCACCTATCTCAAAAGATAGATCGGGCTCTTGTGGTTATGTTTCTCTAACACACGCACTTTCAAACCTAGTCACGCTCCTTAAATCTAAGATTTAACTTTCGGACAACTAGGGTTTTGTCGTTGAACGATTGTCAAGGACTCAAGTGGTCACGAGTCGTACTCGTGAAGACACCACCACCTTCTCTCTTCTTTTCTCTCACGGTAAAACATAATTACACTTCATCTATATTTATTTTCTCTTTTTTTCCGTGTATATTATTGTGTTAACTTTTTCGTGGGTTATAAAAGTACAATAACAGTTTTAAAAATGTTTCGTGGTTATACGAAATAATAAAACGAGAATAACAAGACAATAAACGGGTTTTAATAAAAGCGGGTATGAAATGGATCTTTTATCTTCTTGCGTGGAATTAAAACGTTTTCAGGAACTCGTGTGGTAAGAAATGTGTAAAAGTGACGATTGTATGATTGTGTGAATCGGTGGTAAATGTTTTGGATTATACGTTTTTATAAAAATAAAACGAGTTGTTAAGGGTGTTTGTGTGAACGAGTTGCTCATATGTCGTGGGTGTGAAACGGGGTCTGAGTATTTCATTAGTTTCGATAAGCTGGGTAAATCAGCGTGAGGTGAGTTTTGTGTTGGTTTTAGGAAGCAACCGGGTCGGGTCAAATCTGACAGAAACGGGTCAAAGATATATGTTGGTTATATTGTGTTTGTGATTGATGGGTTGGACGAGTCGACTCACTGAGTCGGGGTTGACTCAGTGGGTTGCTTGTTATTTTGAAGTCTTGGGGGTGACAAATTCTAGAAATATAAATATTTGTATACATAGATATTAATGGGTTATATCTAGATTTGTAAATTAGAATTAATATAAGTCAAACGGGTATACTTTTAATGCAACTATGGGTTAACGATATGTATATATGTACATAACGACTTGGTAATGTAACGAATCACTATACAACAATAACCGGAATAGAGCTATCGGATAAACGATATAAAACATGAGTTAAAGAGGAGTAAATATTTGTAAAACAAAGTAATGAACATTGGGAACTAAGTAGGCAATTTATGAGTAATATCGAGTATTACGTTTACGTTATAACATTTAATACGCTTTATAAACTTGAAGTAACATTTGATATACGGGTTATTTTGATTATGATTTTAAACTTAATTAAACGTTTTGAACTAACTGGATACCATATGTTAGACTTGATATGAGTTTGATATGTTTATTTCACGATAGCCCAAGTATTATGTTTTCACATTTTAACTAATAACGAGATATTCAGATATATATTGTCAATAAATATGGTTTTAATTATTATAAACCCTTTTATGAACTACGATAATAAATCATGTCTTATAAATATAAAATACCTTTTATAAAATTTTTGATAACATTTATATTAATTAGTTTGTTGTACTCTATTAAATGTTTTGGTTTAAATAAGCTTAATATAATTGTTTCGCGATAAACCTAAATATTCCATTTTCACATCTAAGCTGCTATTGAATTATATATAACTATATACATTATGGACGGATATGGTTTAATCTATTAGAAACCCTTATTAAATGCGATAGTAACTCGTGTTGTATAACATATGTTAGCTTTTATAAACTTATTTGGAAATATTATTTTGATAAGATAACCTATTAAAGTAGTAATGGTTTGAGAACGTTGGAATAAATGAACGTGTCATTTATA
Organism: Chrysanthemum seticuspe; assembly: GCA_019973895.1. Lineage (NCBI taxonomy): Eukaryota > Viridiplantae > Streptophyta > Magnoliopsida > Asterales > Asteraceae > Chrysanthemum > Chrysanthemum seticuspe. The sequence continues at coordinate 193,804,551 of BPTQ01000005.1, read as the reverse complement.
GTGCACTACTTAATATACCTTATACGAAGTACTTTCTTATAAACATGCATAACTACGAGTAACGATTTTTAAACCTTTATTAATAAAGCGATATAGAAACTTATCTTTTATTATTAACGTGTACGTTTGGGGATTTCAGGGTAAATTGCCGAAACTTATCAATTAACCTATTTATATTACATAAATAATTGTTGTCGTTTCCTAGTCTTTGACTAGCTAGAGTATTGTCAGTATTTCTTGACTTTGTCAATGTCTTTTCCTTTTTGGCGTGAGTTATGGTCTGTATGTCTCGACTTTGTCGACGTCCTCTTCTTTTTCACGTGAGTTGAACGTCGAGTCTATGTTTCTTACCACCACACGAAGCGTTAAAACTAAACTTTTGAGATATTAATTATAAACTTTTGGGAACGATAATGGACTTTTGAAAGTAACGATATGAATGATCCACGAAAACTACGACACAATACTTTTATCAACTTCTTTATCATATGAGCTGTATTTTAAGATTATCGTATACGCATTAGGTTGCGTTACTTCTATTCTATCGTACACGTCGTACACTTATCTTGATGCCGTGGAGATTAGCTTTAGATGCCAGTCGTGTCAATAGTGAATAGTGCATTGCTGTGGCTAAGGTGAGTTTCATAGCCCCACTTTTATCTACGTTTTTAACTATATTGGGGTGAGAATCATGCTACTGTTTTTGGACTGTTAAAACTATTTGGATTTGCTGATATGCTTGACTGTTTAGATAGATGTGCGGTAGTTGTTGCCTTAGACTAGGTTGAACCGTTTCCTAGCTAAGAATAGACTTCTACATCGACCTAGTCCGGGGTTGGCAACTGTTCTAGAGGTTGCCACGACAGTGCTGGACTAAAGTCGCGGGGCCCGAGTAATCCCTGGATACAGGATACGATTATATGGTCGGTGATACGGGTAGGATCGGTGTGTGCAAACGGTATTTATCTATCTTAGGTCTTGCATAGCAAATCAACTCCTACAGGTCCACTATGATTTTATTGAATTCAAACCTATGAACTCACCTGCGTAATCTGACCTTTTAGCATGATTTCTCAGGTATTTGAGAGATGTTTGGAATACGTGATCGGTGGAAGCTTGGCAAGAAGGCGGGGTTCAAGGATCATTTCTGACTCTGATAAACTTTGGGGACCTATCTTATCAAATCATGTTTTTGGCCTAATAATTATACTTTTGGACTAAATGTTTTGAATACTTAAATTTGGGATTGGTTTTGGATGTTAAATGACTATCTTTTGCTATACTTGTGTGAGATACCAATCCAATAGTAACGCCCCGAACACTTGATTAATTCTTCCGCTGTACCGAGATTTAGGGGTGTTACAGATTGGTATCAGAGCTCAAGGTTATAGAGAACTAGGTATTTTATAAACCCTAAACTATAACCACGTTTTAAGAAAATTGATCCTCGATCGACGCACGCCCGCTTGCCAAGCTGAAGTTTCTTAATTGATTATGGTATGAACTGCGATTTGACTTATGAGATGATATGTTTTGGGATATGATTATTGATTTTGGACAAATGTGATGTGATTAGCGAGATATTACGGATTTGACTTGAGTAAACGGCATATTGTGATTTTGGAATTTTGAACTCGATTGATTGATAAGATGATTGATGAGATGTTTATGGCTTATTTGATGAACGGTTTGATTGAACACTTGATTAAGCGTGTGCCCTGTTAGTAGACGATTTAAGTCTTCCTATCTTAGTAGTTCACTATAAGCATTTCACAAGCTTATACACACACAGCAAGCATGTCCTCATGCTTACCCATACCCCATAAGCACTTCCATATGCTTATGCACGCCCTATAAGCATGTCCTCATGCTCATACATGCACAGAAAGCATGTCCTCATGTTTTCGCACGCACTATACCTTTCACAGAGTGTGGAGTCCCAAACCTTAAATCTATAACACTTAACTTATATTAAGTAGTTGCCTTGGGTATATCCCAAAACAATAAAGAGAAAACTTTGTATGAATATACACAAATACGTGGGATCTATTGGAATGTACTTGGAATATTAAAGTGAACAAATGAACACAAAATGTGATAACCAATAATTCAACATTATTTATCAATAATGCGGATACTCTCAAAGTATCATGTTTACGCAATTTCCTGGCATAATCTCACCGCTTGATTTAAAACTTGCACATTAGTAGTGGTCGTGGGAATGATTTAGGAATATAAAGGAATTGGTACTATTATAACTAAGTCAGGGAGTCATGAGCGAGACCTTCTGTCTCGTGAACATGAGTTCCACGGTTAAGTTTTGATAAACGCGAGTCTAAAACGCGTTAAAGCTAATAAAACATTTAAACTAGTGTGTTGGTATCGTGTGTTGTGTCAGGTTCACGTGTTTTTGCATCTTACCATGTTTATGTATCCTTGGTCATAACTAGATGATGGATTATAACGGTTTGATAATGTCGAAGGGTGTATAGCCTCGTATCATGATTTTGAGTCGAAACTTTCGTAAACCGTTGTTTTATTCTTTAGAATTGTCAAACAAGTGGTAATCGGTTTTAATTATTACTAATGAATTCATGTCCGTTAGTGTTATAAGGATATGTGAAACCAGTAAGTGTTTTCAGATAATAAATCGGACTAACGTGTGATTATTTGGTTAGCGATGAATCATTGGTATGAATCAGATTTTTGGAATCGAACGACATTTCAATTAACAGCCTTAATTGAATAACAAATTAATTGTGGTATTTTAGGTAATTGGTAAGTTATTGACAAACATTAGATTTGACACCCGTTAATCGGTTGTGTTTGGAAAACTGAAAGAGTCAATTGGAAGTATTTAATGGTGTTGGGTATGTTTGAATGTCTATTTAGATGGCGAGATTGGTATGAGATTGTTTTAAGGATTAATTAGAATTGTGAAAATTGTTTATTTTGGACTTAATGATATATATGTCAACTTTGCGCTACGCCAGGTGTTATCGTGACTTTCTAGTCTCGACTACCCTGACAGCGCCGTAACATGGTCTTTAGTATTTATTTGGGCAATATGATTGTGTAAAAACTGAGAGTCATGACTCGGACTTGGGAATTCGAAACGAATAATGACTCGAAATTTATATTGAAATTTTTATCGAAATTTATATTAAAATTTTATTGAAATTGATATTGAAATTTTTATTGAAATTTATAAGTGAGATGAATGAATTTATATTAAAATTTATGTCGAATTTATATATATATATATATATATATATATATATATATATATATATATATATATATATATATATATATATATATATATATTTATATTTATATTTATATATCTACTAGTAAATCGTACTAGAACATATAAATGATAAATGGTTTTGTACTAAGTATTCGATAACAAGGCTCGCCTTGTTATCCAACATTTTTAAAAGGGAACCAACGTTTAAAAATAGAAATGTTTTGTAATAAAGGAGTCATTAAATGTTTCGATGGTACGTTTATCGAAGGGTGTCATTTATGAATATTTAATGTCATTTATGTGTTGTGCGTGGGTTACGGATAACCTAACATTAATAGCATCGATCCACGTGGATAACGGACATATTAGGTTGACGAACCTAATAGGCGCCCGCTATCTACGTAGGATAACGTTATTAATGGGTGAATTATCCTTATGACTCGTTAGGATGTGACTGGTTTGTGGATAATAAGCGACATGAATAAATGGTTGAGTTTATTGAGTTGACGAATTCGATAAGATCTAACTATTTATTTCGAAACTTATTAAACTATAAAGTTTATCATTTAGACGTCTCATTGTGTCATGATGAGTCGCATCTTGGTTATTTGAGTGCATTCATGGTGTCTTGTCGAGTCGATACCACACACACACACGATGATGCCTAAACGCTAATAACTAAAGGGAGCAACGAGATATTTTTGAGACAAGAAAATGAATACATTTTGGGCATATAACATTGAAGTTGGGAATATATATATTAAGAATTGGTTATAATAATTGGTTGTGCCTTGCTTAATAAAAATTCATCGAACCTAAAATGAATATAGACTGAATACCTATATTCAGCCAGAGACAGCAGGACATGGACTGATCACCTATGGCCATCTCAGAGGTGAATTTTACAAATACTGGGAATTGTTATAACAAAAATTATGTTCGGGTTTGAGATTGGTTTTAAGAACGATGAACTTTAGGTGGACTCGCACACTCACACTCACTAAACATCACGAAAAGCCGCACTCACACACGACACACTGGCATCGTAACACCTTTTGAATCGTAACACTCCTGGCATCGTTATACGTCTCCGTTTTGTGAAATTCTTGTTTGTAACACTTGAGCGTAGTTCGCCATAAGTCGGGTGAGACCCGATTGGCACTGTTTTCATCCGAATTGTTTTTCGACATAAGCCTCGTTGATCTATTCGAACATTTGAAATTGTTTTGAGCTGTTTTGGATTTGGTCTGGACTATTTCTGATTTGGTTTTGATTTTGGTTTTTGTATTTTCGACTTTGTGATTCTGATCTCGTTCCGAGTTTTAACTCATCATTTAATTTCGAATCATCATTTGGCCTCGAATTATTATTCGGCTCCGTTTCGTTGATAACTTTGTTAAAATCCTCTTTCGACCTTTAATCGGTATTCGATTTCGAAACATCATCCGGTCGCATTACGATAGTAACCGTATTGGAATTATCATTCCACCGTATTTCGATAGTAATCTTGTTGGAATTATCATTCCACATCGTTTCAATAGTAACACCGTGGATGTGTCATCTAGCCTCGTTTTGTTGGTAACCCTGTTACCGACACTTATACCTCAAGCCTAGTCTTGAAACGATTGTTGAGAAAACTTCCGAAACCTTACCATTCACTCGATGTTGATTTTAACGACGTCATCTAGTCGACATTGCTCATTTCCTAAGCCAATAATGTCGTGGTCGACGTTGCTTCGCCAACAGCTTTCATTTAAGGTAGTGCCTTACGTGCTGTTGATGTCGTACCTTATCCTCTATTTAGGTACCTCTATCGATAACGATCTAACGACTTGTTTTAGTGAAGTTGTTCACCGAGGATTATCCTTAGATATTGTTCCGTCGATGTTGACTCTAGAAACATTGAACCCTCAACATTGTTTGTCAACAATAGTCTGCTACGTCACACCACCGATTATGGTAATACCTACCCTATTTTATCAATATGGTACCTTACACTCCATTGATGCGAAATTCCTTAGTAAACCAACTTAGAGCCGTTAACCTTCACTCGTATTTAAGAGTTGAATTGATATTGATCGATAGTCGAACTTCTTTTGGGAACTAGAACTTTGGAGTTGAATATTAAACCTTTCTGCGTTAAGTGTTAAGTGTACCAAATGAGTCAATCGACTGACTGCGGTTAGTAACCAACACTCTCTTTTAGGAGTCGTACTTTCGTCTCTAACCTAGATATCATGTTAAGTCAACCGACCGATTGCTGGTAGCAATCAACACTTTCTAATAGAGACATACTCTGAACTTCCTAGACTTCTCATCCAGTAGAGATTCCATGCTCAGCAGAAATCCTGAAATCCTAAGGAGAAACCTGAACCACATTCTCTAGGACAATCACATAATCCTTCTCTTATCCTTCGGGAAGCACCTGCTAACCTTTCGGACCTCTCACCAAACGATAAGCTACACCATAGACGAAACCTTGGAAGTAGATCCCCGCCTTTACCTAAATGGTTGTTAGTAGTCTTACCAACCTATTCACCTCCCGCTAATTAGCAAAATGGAAAGTATGAACGACATTGCTCGTCTCTCCTCATATAGTTATAGCAACACTAGAGAACCCCGCTATCTTCTTTTAAGGAGGTGAGATAGTACTCAATCCTCTCCCTCCGGTAAAGTGACTTGCTCCAATAAGCTAGACCTCACCTTCGACCTCTAGTTCCTTACATTCTTTCCACTATGGAACTTTGATTAAAAAGGAAACCCCCCTTGATCCACTTTATCTACCTGAGATTCACCATGTTAGGACACATCTGATTTTTTTCTTTCTCAACCTTCAACTCCCTTCGATACTCTTTAAGGAAGAAGTGCGATCAAAAAACCTAAGATATGCAAATGGACTTCTCCACACGTGAAGGAAACCGTGTGCTTTAGGAAATGCTTATTTCTATCCTTTCCGGACTATGGCAATCGCCACACACCCATTTTCATCTATCACTTCCTAGGGCCGAGAGGACCGATCTGGATATGCTTGCAGTGTATCATCTCCAAACTAAGGGCTGAAGTAGAAGAACCATTTGAACCCTAGTAGAACACATAGCGCACCTATCAAGTTTGGAAATGGTTGGGATGGACACCTTCCCTTGGCCAACTTCTCCTATAACCAGACCTATCGCTTTAATACCTCAAAGGAACCGTAAGAGATCCTTTATGGTTGTAAGTGCCAATCCCGATTGTTGGGTAGAAATGGAAATACCCAACCTACCAACCCTGAACCTATTTAAGAGACTACCAAGGAAAACATTCTAAGTTGAGATGGATATCTAAGTTACTCACAAACCATTTGGAGACATAGACAATGTAAATCTCTTGAACCCTGCGAGATAACCTAGAATTAAGCTTACGGATCCACCATGAAATTATGTGAAGCGAGTAGTAAACGTGAAAACTTAATCCCCGCTATGTCAATCCTTCTAAAAATCCTTGCTAGATTGAGACCGTAGCTCAAAGCCTTAAGCTACCATCAAGACTCAGTAGAGTTCCCAATGTTTCATACGTAATAAGACGAGAAGACTTGGCGATAAGGCAATCGTTAACCCTTTGGGAAATCCTAATCTTTGGACGTTTAAACTTTGATTGACCTAACGAAACCGTAGACCATGAAACCGAGCGACCTTAGTAAAGTCGCATCTCTATCTTCGAAGCTCGTAGAAACTCGCAGAAAGATCCTAGATTCACGTAGGGAACGTAAAAGAAAAACCCTCGTGCTTTTGCACTCACCCCTTCTAGGCTTTAACGGATACTTGAATTGAATCGCGAGGACGCGATTCCTTTTAAGGAGGTGAGGTTGTGACAACTCGCAAATTTCCTCGATGCGTCATAATCGGAGAAACATCGATTAGAGCGATCGTTTTAATTAATTTGAGATACGAGTCGTATATTATATCGTTTTTATTGGAATTAATATTTTAAAAACAATGGCGTAACTCTCGAGTCACGAATCCCTCGTTTACTAGTCAAAAAGAACCTCGAACCTAATATAAAGAAAGTTTTACGAAGTTACATCTAGGGTCCTTGTGTTATGTTTCATCTTCACCCTTGTGTTTACTCAAATTGCAACAATGGTCCCTCCAGGGGTATAAATACCCCCACACTCCCACTTCCTCCCATTTCACTCATTTTCTTTCTCTCTCTAATATACACACACATAATATCTCTCTCCTTTCTCTCTCTATGTTTTCCGACCACCCCAATTAGGGTTCCAGCGCCGTCACATTTTCCGGCCAACTTCCGGCGACCACCAATAACTACACCACCTATCTCAAAAGATAGATTGGGCTCTTGTGGTTATGTTTCTCTAACACACGCACTTTCAAACCTAGTCACGCTCCTTAAATCTAAGATTTAAGTTTCGGACAACTAGGGTTTTGTTGTTGAACGATTGTCAAGGACTCAAGTGGTCATGAGTCGTACTCGTGAAGACACCACCACCTTCTCTCTTCTTTTCTCTCACGGTAAAACATAATTACACTTCATCTATATTTATTTTCTCTTTTGTTCTGTGTATATTATTGTGTTAACTTTTTCGTGGGTTATAAAAGTACAATAACAGTTTTAAAAATGTTTCGTGGTTATACGAAATAATAAAACGAGAATAACAAGATAATAAACGGGTTTTAATAAAAGCGGGTATGAAATGGATCTTTGATCTTCTTGCATGGACTTAAAACGTTTTCAGGAACTCGTGTGGTAAAAAATGTGTAAAAGTGACGATTGTATGGTTGTGTGAATCGGTGGTAAATGTTTTGGATTATACGTTTTCATAAAAATAAAATGAGTTGTTAAGGGTGTTTGTGTGAACGAGTTGCTCATATGTCGTGGGTGTGAAACGGGGTCTGATCATTTCATTAGTTTGGATAAGCTGGGTAAATCAGCGTGATGTGAGTTTTGTGTCGGTTTTAGGAAGCAACCGGGTCGGGTCAGATCCGACAGAAACGGGTCAAAGATATATGTTGGTTATATTGTGTTTGTGATTGATGGGTTGGATGAGTCGACTCACTGAGTCGGGTTGACTCAGTGGGTTGCTTGTTATTTTGGAGTCTTGGGGGTGACAAATTCTAGAAATATAAATATTTGTATACATAGATATTAATGGGTTATATCTAGATTTGTAAATTAGAATTAATATAAGTCAAACGGGTATACTTTTAATGCAAATATGGGTTAACGATATGTATATATGTACATAACGACCTGGTGATGTAACGAATCACTATACAACAATAACCGGAATAGAGCTATCGGATAAACGATATAAAACATGAGTTAAAGAGGAGTAAATATTTGTAAAACAAAGTAATGAACATTGGGAACTAAGTAGGAAATTTATGAGTAATATCGAGTATTACGTTTACGTTATAACATGTAGGACCTTGTTTTACTCAACTTTACCACAAATACCAAACTTCTTTAACACACGAATACCATGCTACACATACAAGATATGCGTAGAGATGAAGCAAGAAAGATTAAGATGAGAGATGGTGACTTGATGTATAGATCGTGTATGTGTAGAGAGATAGAGAGAAGAAAGGAAACTTGTATTCCAAAGAAACACACACACACACACACTCAAGCACACCCCTCAAATGAGACTTTGAGGGGTATTTATACTACAAGTACAAACGCCCTAATGGGCTTGCCATAGGCCTTGTGGATGGACTTGGATTGGATTGGGTTAAGAGAACTTATGCAAGGCTAGCTTAACTTAACTATTAGCCATTTAGCTTAGGCCAATCCACGAGCCCGTTGACTATTCTATCACGATATCTAACACACGTTACAAAGTTCCTAAACGTGAATGACCATCACTTCTATTAAAAACTATTAAGGCTAATAATCTCCCCCTAAGGGGTGGTCATTCAAAAGATGCTCCACTTGATTAGGTCTTTACTTTTCTCGAGCTTGAACTTTGTGTGTAGATATAGAATAGTCTTGATTTTCATTCCTTCATACTTTGTGATCAGTTAATGGTGTTGTCTGCCGTTTGTCAACTTCTTTAGTTAGGTGTCTCCACGTCTTTCTCCACCATGCTCACACTTCTATTTGACTTTTAATTGCCAATGATGTAGTTCTCGAGTCTTTATACTTTGTAGATTCTTTGACATTGACGAAGAATCATCTTTAACTTTGTGTTGCCATTTATTTTGATGAGAACTTTCATGTGTTGTTGGTATGAGCATGGGAAGATGGTGCGGTCTTTCCTCTAGGAATGATCATCAGTACCTGCATAAGATTATGTCAGTGATAAACGGGTTCCAGCACTTACAAGTTTGAATTTCGAGGGTGTTAACAGCATAGTGTGAAAACACATCTCTAATTCTTACAAAGACCGTTCCTGAACTAGAGTCCCATAAGAGGAATAACACGATATACCGAAGTAAATCTACAATTCAGATGAGTCGCTGAAGTACATCGAAGCATCACTTCACGACTGTAGACCGTTTGAGACACACTAAGCGTAATCCATAAGGAATTACCGAAGTGACCTGCTGTCAGGGCTGTTTGATGCTGACCCTGGCAGGAGTTTCCATTCAATCATTGAAGAATCACAGATGTGGGACTTCTCATAAATGTTCTGGCAGATTGCTAATATCTGCGTAGGACTCTAGAATATATCACTTGTGTCCTTATTGATGAACAACAAGCGATGTCATGTCAAGTGTTCCTATGAGATCTTTTGATGAATCTCGTGGCTCTAGACTCGATTAGTGCATTTTGGTTTTCCTGAGCGGAGACTAGGGAGAGGGTCTCCTTCTTCAATACCAACAATCTCTAAGAGAAAGTCGATAGATTATGTGGGGTTCCCAGTGAGAATGAAACAAATCCCTTTTGAGAGGAATTGAGTGGCTAGAAGGTTTAGTGCAGTGCGTCACTGGGTCCATGACGTCTTTGTCTTCAATACCGGCGTCATATAGGTGACAACCAGTAGCATATGTATTGAACCCCGGTTTCTGCCCTAAGGTTGATTATGGAGGGCTATTTCTTTTCACCCTTTTCATTACATTTCTTTTTAATTCTTCAACCCCTTCTTTCTCCTTTCTCACATTACTCCTTTTTTTCAATCATTCCTAAGGACTTCTAATACTAACTATTTGTGATGTCCTTGGGTAGATCCCTCCGGCTCTGGCGGATCATAGGATGAATATTCCTATCCTTAGTCACCTTATAACTCCATGACTGTCCCATTATGTCATAAAACCATTTTTCTTGAAAATCTCTCAGAGTGTTTATGATTGAAAACATGTTTGAGACACTCCGAGAGTTTATATTTTCAGAAACACTCCCCCTTCACATGTGCTTATAAGTTTTAACAGAAATCTGCACATAGAGGGTAGAGTTCGTACTTTTTGAATTGATCGGCTCATAATAGACACTTCCCCATGAGACACGGTTACGTTGCTTAGTTAAAGAGTTCCATTGTCAGTTTTTAGGTGACAACTAGCTCTAATAACTAACTTGAAGTTGTAAACACTCCTTGAAAAAGGAGGTTAGACCCATGAAAGTGCATATCTATCACAAGTTTCTCGAGATGGTACATTTACTGACTTTGATTCCCGTTAATTCATTGGTTTCAACTGAGTTGAGCTCTTTTGAGATTCAAACAACGATCATAAAACATTTTTGATCACATTTTAATCACGTTTCTCCCCCTAAAAAATAGCATATCTATGAAATATTTGAAACAAAATGATTAAAATATATGTTTTTCGAAAAGCATTTGGAGAGAAACTGATTCAGCATGAAATTTGGAACAATTTTAGTTTAATACTCCCCCTTAAAGAAAGCATATTTTTCATACAGAAAATTTAGAATCATTTAAGGGTTTAGAGGGAGTTATCTTGGTACCAAATGTGAGAGATTTTGAAAAATCTTTTTGAAAAATTTCGAATCAATGGTACGCATGATGAAGATTTTAAAAAATCTTTTGAAGATATTGAAGAAAAATTATCTTCATTTGTTTTAGGATAAGTTCTCGATATTTATGAAAATCGATTTTGCGTAGCACTTTCCTTTCTTTAAAGATCGGGTTACAGTCTGAAGTAACTGTAAGCCATTTTGTTTTAAGGAATAGTGCTTGAAAAATATTTAAAACCTTTGATTTAGTTAAGCACTTTCCTTTCTTTGAAGCGCGGGTCCTGAACTGATGTGTTCAGAAGCCATTATTTTGAAGTCTGGGTTTCGTACTGAAGTATACGAAAGCCATTTTGAAGAAATTTTGAGGAACGACATGTTTTAGAAAACATAAAAGAACTCTCGCTCAAGCATCTGTACATACCCGTATCATTGTTAAATGACATTTCTAGAAAGGTACAGAATATTGATTATACGAGAGACATGTCGTGAGAAGAATATTTTTGGATTTTTGATTTTATATTGTTTTTGTATTTTTTGAAAGATTTTATATTTTGTATTTTTTTTTGATTTTATAGAATGTTAGGATTTAGAAAATCCAAGTATTAAAGTGTCGGTCACCTCAAGTATATATATCCGTTAGAAAGCTCGTAGTCGTAGTTATTTACTGTTAAGTAGTATTTAGTTAAGTAACACCGTGGAGGACGGACGGGTCTTTACTCACTGTATGCCTGATCCACAGCCCGATAGGTGGCGATTTATGTAATGACTATAAATACTCTCTACCTCCCAAGGTAGGGAGTTGGAGCTCATAATAAGACTTTTCTTTCTCTTACTAAAGTTCCCTAAACCTCTAACTTTCTCTCTCTAGAACTCTTTGTACGCCTATTTGATCTTATGGTTTAGTGTGTTTATGAAATCCAATATGTTACAAATGGTATCAAGAGCCATGGTTTGATCATCTCTTACATATCGTTGGATTTCTAGTGACTTTTAGGTGGTTTTAGAGTTTGAAAAAGTTTAGTGGTTTTTGCATCATTTGGATCATTTCTAGTGTTAAAGTTTGAAACTTTAGTGTAGTTTTGTGTTTAGAATCATTGTATGTGCTTGGGTTTTGATTTGTTAAGCTTGAATCATCGTGGTTGGGTTGTGTTTGGATTGAAAAGTGGTGTTTATGTGTTTTTCTTGCTAGCGACTTAAGCCACGGATAAGCTATCTTGGTAGCGACTTGCTTTGAAATTTGGTAGCGAGTTGTAGTTGAAGGCCTTAGCGAGTTGAGCTAGCGACTTGTCTATTGTGACAAGCCGACAAACAGTACACTTAGTGGAGTCTCCACTACGGGTAGCGACTTGGTGAAAGTTAGCGACTTGCACTTAAGTTTGTTAGCGACTCGGTGTTAGCGATTTGGTGCTTAGCGAGTTGCTCTTTAGCGACTTGACAACTTAGCGACTTGGTGCTTAGCGACTTGCTGTCAAAATTTTGCTAGCGATTTGGTTCTTAGAGAGTTGCTCTTTAGCGACTTGACAACTTAGCGACTTGGTACTTAACGACTTGCTGTCAAAATTTTACTAGCAACTTGGTGCTTAGCGACTTGGTTCAGGTTTTCTTAGCGACTTGGTTGACTCTGTCTGTAATACGGTTTTCTCTTGATTTAGTAAAATCCCGTGAAAGAATCTATTTCCCGGTTTAATCAGAGAGTTATAAAATCCCGTTTAATCTGTCATCATGTCTACCAACGTTCCTACAATCATCTCCACTGTTGCCGAGGATGTTCAAGCAGCTGGTTCAGATACTCGTCCACCCATGCTTGACAGAACTGACTACGACTCTTGGGCTCAACGAATCAGATTGTACTGTCTTGGAAAGGAAAATGGAGTCAACATTCTCAAATCCATTGATGAAGGACCGTATCGGGTTGACACTACTAGAGACCTAATTGATACAGCTGAAGATGGAACAATGATCTATGGAATAGACATACCAAAGACATATGATGAGCTCGATGATAAGGAGAAAAAGAGATTCGATGCTGATATCAGGGCTTCTAACATCGTACTTCAAGGTCTTCCAAAAGATATCTACAAGCTGATCAATCACAACACCGAAGCCAAGGCAGTGTGGGATAATGTCAAGATGCTTCTCTCAGGTTCTAAATTAACTATGGAAGACAGAGAATCACAACTCTATGATGAATTTGAACACTTCAAGATGAAACCAAATAAGAGTGTCTATGAGTACTATGTGAGATTCCACAAGCTTGTTAATGATATGAGGAACATCAGAATGACTATGCCAAACATTCAACTGAACTCAAAGTTTGTGAACAACATGAATCCCGAATGGCACAAGTTTGTCACCTCTGTAAAGCTAACCAAAGGATTGAAGAATACAAACTATGAGCAACTCTATGCCTTCCTCCTTCAGAATGAGAGACATGCTATGTTTGAAAAAAGGATTCTTAATCAGTTCAAAACCAACGAGGGAGAGACAAGCTCATCGAATGATTCAACTACCTTCTACTCAAACATCGGAATCACAACCAAAGCCTCACAAGTCATACCCATGGGTAATGGTAATCACAAACTCATTCCTGATCCTATGTTCAAACAAGCTGATGCTGATGCACACGTGGGAAACTTCATTAATCAACTGGCTCTCCTGATTAGTCAAAACATGAACTCTCTTCCACACACCAACAACAATCTCATAACTGCATCCAATCCACACAATCAAACCACTGTCAGAGATGGGAAGGTTATGGTGCAGCCAGTTCAAGAAAGGCAGTATGAACAAGCAAGAGGTGGAGCTGGTAGAGGTTATGCTGCAAATCAGAATAGGGGAAGGAATGGAAACCAGGGTCAAGAAAAACCAATCAAATGTTACAACTGTGGAGGTAAGGGACACATTGCAAGGAACTGCACATCGCCAAAACGCCCTCAGAATGCAGAGTACTTCAGGGATAAGATGTTGCTTGTGCAAGCTCAGGATAATGGTGCAGCTTTGGATGAAGAGGAGTTGTTGTTTTTGGCTAAAGGAAATGCTAAGACATATGATGCAGATGTGGATGAGCAACCAATTCAGGAGATAGGCCATAATCATCAGAATGCCTTTCAAGTAGCTGATTATGATGCATACGACTCTGATGTTGATGAAGAACCTGCTGCGCAAACCATTTTCATGGCTAGCATTTCTCCAATGGTCTCTCCTAAAGTCTCTTCATCATCACAAGCTGGTCCTTCCAAAGACAAAATCATTTCTGAGGTATTAAAATTATACGATGAAGTTGATGAGCAAAAGATACATAACGAAGTACAATCAACTGTAATTATTGAGTCATATATTGAAAATATGGGTAATATCAATGTTGTCCCATATGATCAATATGTGAAACAAAGTGAAAGTGAGATTGTACCAAGTGATGCATCTTCTGCAGTCAACAATGATTATGTTTCTGATGAATTCACTGCATGTGCCCCTGATGATTCTGTCATCTCTGAACTGAATGCCTATAAAGAACGTGTTGCTATTTATGAACAACGTGCAAAATTTGATTTGACCACCCGTGAGCAGGAAATGGATGACCAACTGTGTACAACTATTAGAAAAAGTAGGTTTAGAGAAGAAGTATTAAAACAAGAGTTAAACTCCTTACAAGAAAAGCTTTCTAAAACTGATAAGCAAAAACAAGAACTTCAAGAAAATGTTAAAATGCTTAAGCAAGAATTCAGTGCTAAGGAATCAAAACTTTTGAATGATTTTTCTAGTCTAAAAACCTTGAAAAACAAGCTTGAAAATAAGTTGTACGTAAAAGGAAATACCATTCAGACGGCTCACTTAATCACTAAGCATAGAGTCTTAAGCGATAAGCATAGCATTCCCCTTGTTGAGGAACCAAATCCATAGGTCATTAAAAATGGCTAGAAATGCTCATAAGGTAATTTATGATGGTAATGAAATCCTTAAGCCTAGACAGAAACCTAGTTGCGTTGAGTGCACAGAGGAAGATAAGAAATCAGATGTAGTCACTAGGGAGAAGATGAACAAGAAACTAGATTATCCTAAATGTAAAGAGAAGAAAATAATTATCACACCCCATGATTACAAAAAGGAGAATTGGATTTCCCTGAACAAGTTTAAGCCTCAGACGTTGTTAACACCCGAACAAGTGTTCTGAAAAAAGGATTTAGATAAGCAAAAAGCAGAGAATCTTGTTGTAACAAATCCCTCCTTTAGGAAAATGCCTTCAGCGACCGTGTATCCTCCCAATACACCAATGCATTTAGTTCCTAGGACTATTGCCACTAAAAGCAAGACCTTAATCAGTCAATATGTTATTTTTCAACTATTTGTTGATTTTGAGAAAACTTGTAAGAAAAGGATCACACCCACTGGTATAACTGAAGGGGAAAGGGGTTTTGAGCAAACGAAAGAATGTTATTTAACTGAAGTCATGCCTTTCTTTAAACAACTAAAAGATCATTTTGAAAGTCTTAAAAAGGGAATGATTTTAGACATTAAAGAAATGGAAAAGGAATTTGATGCAATGATAGTTGAAGTTAGTGACTATGAGCGAGCACTAAAATATAATGAGATTGAGAGGAAGAACTTGCATACATTGAATGAGACTCTTATTACTGAATGTGTTGCTCAAGATGTGTTTTTCACTGCTACAAATTGTTCCATTAATGCTTCTCAATTTCATGAATTATCTGTTGCCCTGAAAGTCTCCCATGATCGTGTCATTGAGCTTGAAAAGACTAATTCTAAACTAAATGAGAAACTTGAACTGGATGATCACGACAATTTGGTTAAACATTTTTCTAAACTAGAGGTTGAGCATTTTAATTTACAACTAAAATATCAACATCTTAAAGAAAATGTCAAAACTTCAAATATCAAGACATCCTCAGATGCTCCAGAGTTTGATGCAGTTTTTCAAATTAACAAACGGGATGAACAGATTCAAGCTCATTGTAACACGATTAGAAAGTTGAAAGCCCAAATCTCTCAATTAAAGGGTCAAAAGAACAATGTGACTGGTTCCCAAATGCCTCCTCCTTTAGATTCTCAGAATTCTCAAACGTTTCATCTTCAAAACTTAGTAAATGCATTACAAAAGGAAAACGAAAGCTTTCTTGAAGAAAATGAAAAGATTAAACGTCATTTCAATGAGTTATTTGAATCAATAAAGGTCACTCGTAACAAAAATACCGAACAAATAGCTTCATTGCAAAAGGAAATTGAGAATCTGAAGAGCCAGGTAAAAGGGAAAATGCCAATGACCAATGGGGAGAATGGTGGATCAAAGGTAATTGTTTGTAATAAATATGCTTTGTCTGTGAAATATGTTCCTCCTCATCTCAGGAATAACAAACTTGCTATTCAAACATATTTCTCATCCCTTAAGGATTGTCTAGAATGTCTCTGTGAGATTGTTGAAGAGGATAAGTTAGAAAAACCACTTGACAATGCAATTGGGCATGCATGCTTATATTCCAAACGATCTCAAGAAATTATAGAATGCTTAATCACAATATGCCCTAAGTCTTTAGGTGAGAGAGTTAATCCTTTGATTCCGTGTTCTATGCCTAGTGCCAAGTATGATATCCATTCGATGGCCGATGTTTTGAATGTGAACTGTAGTATACCTTCAAGTAGTTCAGATTCCAGATCTGTTAAAGCTAAGAAAGCGAACTATAGTATGCCTTCTAGGAGTACAAATCCCAGAACTTCTAGTGTTAAGAAAGTGAACCTTAGTGTGCTTGCATGTAATTCAGATCCCAGCACATCTAAACAGGAGATGCAAAGAGTAGCAAAACCAACTAATGTTCCCATTCCCTCTACAGGAGTAATCAGTGACATTAAAGCGAGCAGGTCAAAGTCTCAAGACAATACAAGGAATGATAGGACATCGCAAGCTAAGAATGTGCATTGGAAGAGAGTAGAAGACCAACCTAGGAACTTTAAGCTTGAGTCGAATAAAACGAATCGTGTTGATTCTAGTATTAGCCATAGGCGTACTGTAATTAATTCGAATTCTGATACTATTTGCAAACCTTCTAATGATGTCTGCTTAAACTCTGTTTCTAATCATGAATGTGGTGTGAATGTTTTGTGTAATGCTGTCATATCCCCAGTTAATATTACAAATGAAAAAAATCATGTCAAAAAGGCTAAAAGGCAGAGGCGAAAGAGAGTTAGAAAACAGTGGAAACCAACAGGAAGAACATTTAGTAAGATAGGTTATCAATGGATACCTTTTGGCTATAAGGTTAATGAGTCAATGCCCACTAGAAAATGGATGCCTACTGGTAGAACCATTCCCTTAAGAAGTGAACATACTTTGAATAGGGAAAATACGGACACTAGTACTGCATCTATTCATAATGATTCCATTGCCTCAATTTCTGATATGAATGTTTCTATTTCTGATGTGGGTGTTCCAATCACTGTTACTAACCAAATGGAACCCATTCTTGCATGGGGATCCCAATTATCCAGTTATCCATTCTTGTCTGTGTTCAACTGCAGATCGTTCAAATCGTTCTGTGGTACCTGGACTCAGGCTGTTCCAAGCATATGACTGGCGACCGGTCGCGGCTCATGAACTTCGTAAGTAAATTCATCGGGACAGTTAGATTCGGGAACGACCATTTTGGAGCTATTATGGGTTATGGAGATTATGTGGTTGGTAAAAGTGTAATTTCCAGGGTATATTATGTGGAAGGTCTTGGTCATAATTTGTTCTCTGTTGGTCAATTCTGTGATTCCGATCTAGAAGTAGCTTTTAGAAAACATACTTGTTTCGTCAGAGAACTTGATGGTGTAGAATTGTTAAGAGGTACCCGAGGTTCAAACCTATACACCATCTCTATCGATGACATGATGAAGTCCTCTCCAATCTGCTTGCTGTCAAAGGCTTCTAAAACAAAGTCTTGGTTATGGCATCGTCGTCTCAATCACTTGAACTTCTAAAACAAAGTCTTGGAAAGGATATAGTCAGAGGCTTACCCAGATTAAAATATGAAAAAGATCATCTTTGCTCAGCTTGTCAATTGGGAAAAAGCACGAAATATGCCCACAAACCAAAACCCACAAACTCTGTAATGGAAGTTCTTCATACCCTTCATATGGATCTGTGCGGTCCAATGAGAGTGCAAACTATTAATGGGAAGAGATATGTGTTAGTAGTGGTTGATGACTACTCCCGATTAACTTGGGTTAAGTTTTTGAGGACAAAGGACGTAACTCCATATGTCATCATTAAACTCATTAAACAACTTCATATCAGACTCAACAAAACAGTTCGAATCGTCCGAACTGACAATGGAACTGAGTTTGTTAATAAAGTACTCAATGAATTCTATGAAAATGTTGGAATCAGTCCTCAAAGAAGTGTTCCTCGAACTCCTCAACAGAACGGTGTAGTTGAAAGACGAAATCGAACTCTTGTAGAAGCTGCAAGGACAATGCTGATTCACTCAAAGGTTTCAATGTTTCTATGGACTGAAGCTATTGCCACTGCTTGTTACACTCAAAATAGATCTCTAATTCAGACATCTCATGGAAAGACTCCATACGAACTTGTCCACAATCGAAAACCTGATCTATCATACCTTCGTGTGTTTGGTGCTTTATGTTATCCAACTAATGATGGTCAAGATTTAGGAAAACTGAGAGCCAAAGCAGACATTGGTGTATTTGTAGGCTATGCACCAAACAGAAAAGGTTACCAAATCTACAATAAGAGAACCCGAGATATCATGGAAACAATTCACGTTACGTTTGATGAGCTGACCGGTCAAATGGCTCCTGGACAATCCAGTTCAGGACCCGCACTTCAAAACAGTCCCATTGGTTCATCCCTTGTACCAAATGCTTCTCCAGCAACTCCATATGTACCTCCATCTGAAGATGATTTAAAGAAATTGTTTGATCCTATGTTTGATGAACATTATGAGCCAAGTGCTAATGAACTGTCAATTCCTACAACAAAGGCTGCTCATATACCTGTGAATGAAGTCAATCCTTCAGTCTCAATATCATTAAGTCAAGAAGCGCCTGCTGCTAATCACTCCGTCTCATCAACAAATCATCAATCTTCGAATGTACATCATGGAACTGTTTCTGGCATCAATGATGAAGTAAATCCATTTGCTACTCCTGAAGATGCTCCATTTGAAAACATATTTGCTCCTGAATCATCATCAGAACCATCTTCTTCAGGAGACATCGACTCTGCTACTTCAGTCCCTCAACAACTGCCACATGAACACCTAAGAAAATGGACTCACGATCATCCATTAGACAACATCATTGGAAATCCCTCTCGTCCAGTATCCACACGGAAACAACTTGCAACCGATGCCTTATGGTGCTTCTTCAACTCTGTACTCTCTAAGATCGAACCAAAAGATGTTAAAACTGCCATGAATGAAGACTGCTGATTCAATGCTATGCAAGAAGAAATTCATGAGTTTGATCGACTTGATAAATGGGAATTAGTACCTGCTCCAGATTGTGCTATGATCATTGCTCTAAAATGGATCTTCAAAGTGAAACTTGATGAGCATGGTGATGTGTTAAAGAACAAGGCTCGATTGGTTGCTAAAGGATACCGTCAAGAGGAAGGTATTGACTTTGAAGAATCTTTTGCTCCTGTTGCTCGAATCGAGGCAATCAGAATCTTCTTGGCTAATGCTGCTAGTAAGAACATGGTAGTCTATCAGATGGATGTAAAGACGGCATTTCTGAACGGAGATCTTAAAAAAGTCATCTACGTCAGCCAACCTGAAGGCTTTGTGAATCCATAGCATCCTACTCACGTTTATCGTTTGAAGAAGGCTCTTTACGGTTTAAAGCAAGCTCCAAGGGCATGGTATGATACGCTATCAAAGTTTTTTCTATCTATCGGATTCAGCAAAGGAGCAGTTGATCCAACATTATTCACCAGGAAGTCAGGCAAACATTTAATTCACGTTCAAATTTATGTTGATGATATCATCTTTACCTCGACTGACCCCAATGAGTGTGACCGTTTTTCAAATGAAATGGGTTCTAAATTTCAAATGTCAATGATGGGACAAATGTCATTTTTCTTAGGACTACAAATTTCACAAAGTCCCGGAGGCATTTTCATAAATCAATCTAAATATGCAAATGAGATTTTAAAGAAATTTGGATTTGATTTAAGTGGCCCTGTTGACACCCCCATGATTGAACGTACCAAACTAGATGAGTACCACTCAGGGATCATGGTAGACCAAACGAAATATCGTAGTATGATTGGATCCCTGATGTACCTCATAGCTAGTAGACCAGACATCTTGTTCGCTGTTTGCATGTATGCTAGATACCAGGCTAAGCCTACTAAAAAACACCTTGAAGCGGTTGAACGGGTCTTTCGGTATCTCCAAGGAACCATCAATATGGGACTTTGGTACCCGAAGGACACCGGTATGTCACTAACAGCCTATGCAGATGCTGATCATGCAGGATGTCAAGATACTCGTCGAAGTACGTCTGGAGGTGCTCAGTTTTTGGGTGATAAGCTTGTGAGTTGGTCTTCAAAGAAGCAAATGAGTACTTCTATTTCCTCTACAGAGGCTGAATACATAGCCATGTCATCCTGTTGTGCTCAAATCCTACGGATGAGATCCCAATTATCCGACTATGGCTTTGAATTTAACAAAATCCCTCTGTACTGTGATAATAAAAGTGCTATTGCTCTCTCATGCAACAACGTACAACACTCAAGAGCAAAGCACATCGACATTCGACATCATTTCATCAGGGAGCAAGTTGAAAACGGTGTGGTGGAACTATACTTTGTGAGGACAGAATACCAGTTAGCAGACATCTTCACCAAAGCTCTTCCTAGAGAACGTTTTGAGTTTATTCTTCCACGACTTGGTCTTAAAAGCCTTCAACCAGAAACACTCAAACGTCTTCAAGAGGAAAAAGAGGAGTAAAAGGTTTCCTTCATCTATCTCTTGTATATATTTATTAAAAAAAAAATCAAAATCCATAAAAATTTGAAAAATTTGAAAAATCTTCAAAAAATATTGTCTATTTGTCATGTTTTTCTTGGTTCGATAATATCTACGGTCTTTGTGCTGTCATTCAAAGAATGACACGGGACTTTAGATATTGTTCGAATTTTTTATATAAAAAAAAATCAAAAAATCAAAAAAATATTATTGGGAGAAAGAGAAATTAAATGGTTTATTGTCATTTTAGGCAGTAACCCGCTTTTCAAAGAAAGAACAGAGCCATGCTTTATCTTGGTTTTCAAATTTCTTGCTCTGATTCTTTAAACTAATCCTTACTATCTAATGAAAACTAGTTGTTTTGAAAAATAACTCGGACTCTATTTTTGATAATCATCTGGACTTAAAAGTTTGTCAAAATATCTATCTCTCAATCAACAACTTATGTCATTGATTGAGGGGGAGAATGATTTCAATTAAATTAAAAGGTTATTTGTCATTCAATTGTTTTCAAAAGATAATCATGCATGTTTATTCAATGGAGTTTAAAGTCTTAAAATCCGATCCTTATCAGTTAAAACGTTTTCATAATCAAGTCACAATTCTCCTTAAAAGCTTTCAAAATCAATTTAAATCTACAAGAGATCACAAATCTCAAATGATTTGATAATTGTGATCGGGGGAGAATTTGTGATTTAAATATGATTTAATCTGATAATTCGGTAAATGGTTTTATAAGGATGTACAAGTTCTCCTTCCCACATGTGTCAAACAATTTCAAAATTTTCATACACATGTTGAGGGGGAGCATCTATCTTAAACCACAAAGATTTGAAACGTGATCAATGTGCAGGTTCCCTCTTGTATGTGCAAAACTCTTTCAAACCTCTAGGCACATATTGAGGGGGAGCAAGCTTATGAAAACCTCATCCTTCGCTAATATGCTCTATCTACTTGTTTTGATCAGGGAAGTGATGTTGATATCTTTTAGAAAATGGTAATCAAAGAAGTTAATTCTTTCTCTTGCCTCCGTGTGCAAAACGATTTCAATTACTTGATGCACATGTTGAGGGAGAGCTCTTGTTCTAAAAATATCAAAAACAATTCAGGTACAAAATGCTTTGATAATATATCATAAGTATCTGGATTGATTTTCAAATGGTTTTCAATTGGTTCCAATGGCAGATGAACAATACCAAATAGACCGACCAACTTTACTTTGTGTATGGTGATATAAGGATGATAAGGTTAGGTATTTGTTCCCATGATCCACCAGAACCGTAGGGATCTACCCAGGGAAAATCTACTAGATAGTGTAGAAGTCCTTAGGTATATTGAAAAAAAAGGAGAAAAATGAGATATGGGAAGAGTGCGGACTGAGACTGAGCTAGTACTGGAATAAACCCAACAAGGTTCTAGCTATGAAGTCTCGGTAAGCACTGAAGGGGTTGAAGAATGAAAAAGAATTGAATGAGAAAAGGGTGAAAACAAATAGCCCTTCAATTATTCAACCTTAGGGCAGAAACCGGGTTCAATTCATATGCTACTGGTGGTTACCAAGGTAACATCGATATTGAAGACAAGACGTCATGGACCCAGTGACGCACTGCACTTCAACTTCCCAAACCACTCAAGTTCCTCTTAAAAGGACTTGTTTCATTCTCACGGGGAACCGACATTATCTATCGACTCTCTCTTAGAGATTGTTGATATTGAAGAAGGAGACCCTCTCCCTAGTCTCCGATATCGGATCCAAATATGCACAAATTGAGTCTAGAGCCACGAGATCATCAATAAATCTCTTTAGGACACTTTCAATGAAGACTCTCTGTTTCACACAATATGGAAAGAGAGATTATATCTTATGAGTCCTACGCATTATCCTTGTGGTATTGCCAGAACATCCGAGTGATATGTAAAATATTCACAATGAAGATGGAAAGCCTTCTAGAGCCAACATCAAACAAGCTCCTGGTAGGTGGCATGTGAGATCTTTTCAATAGATCGACCATGTGACAACTGAACAGAAACAATGGGGCGATTCAATCTTTTGAATCAATCCTGGTTCAGGATATGGATTGACGGATGCCTTTGAAAAACCGGTCGTTGTGCTTAAAAACTCTTTTCTCTAGCACATCGACTGTGTACAAATATTTCAAATCAAAAGGTGTTTATGATTGATAATTGATTTTCATTAAAACCTTCGTTGTATTGCAAAAACAATTTCTATTGAGCGATACACGATTGTTTTTCAAATCTCTTTTTATCAATCAGTGAATCTCAATTCGTTGGTTCACTCACTCCGTGTTGTCTTCTTTGAGACGTTCCGGTTTGAGAACAGCTAGAGCTGCTGCGAAACCCTGTCAAGGAAATTCTTCGGAATTATACCTAATCACAAGCAGTACATGTACTGATCAACGGGGAACCGTGGGCCGTGTACCTCAATTCAACAAAAGTGATCAAAGACACTCTTGTGTGCGTTATTGCTAACTGTTTTATGCAGGTACACCCTACGTTTGTAGCTGATCAGAATGGGGCGGTCAATCCATAGCCGCATGCTCACACTACACATTCATCTCGAAAGAAATCATGATTAGTGCATCATTGACTCTGATATTTTCACTCCATGCTTCTGCTATGCTGCTGCCAATATTATGAATCAACGAAAAGCTTCCGCTACTCTGATAAGAATATATCATGATCCAGAATGTGAGCATGTCGGTCCAAATGTCACAACACCATAATGGATGAGTCAGAGAGTTACTATGGCTGATGATCTCAAAGCTGGCTCAAAACTCTGTATCACGTGGATCAGTTAAAGACCTCCACTCAGATTTTTCAAACATGCAATAATAAAGTTTCAAAGACTACGAGCTACAGAACAAAGAACATGAACAAGAATCCAAGAACAATTTCAACATCTGTTTGTATTCTATGTAATTGTAATGTGTGTTTGAGGTGACCTCCCTTAGGGGGAGATTGTTAGGATTTAGAAAATCCAGGTATTAAAGTGTCGGTCACCTCAAGTATATATATCCGTTAGAAAGCTCGTAGTCGTAGTTATTTACTGTTAAGTAGTATTAATTAAGTAACACCGTGGAGGACGGACGGGTCTTTACCCGCTGTATGCCTGATCCACAGCCCGATAGGTGGCGATTTATGTAATGACTATAAATACTCTATACCTCCCAAGGTAGGGAGTTGGAGCTCATAATAAGACTTTTCTTTCTCTCACTAAAGTTCCCTAAACCTCTAACTTTCTCTCTCTAGAACTCTTTGTACGCCTATTTGATCATATGGTTTAGTGTGTTTATGAAATCCAATATGTTACATAGAAGAAATGGAAAATCAATAATAGAAGATAGAAAGAATGATGAAGAAGAGTTTACAGAATTGGAACCCTCTGATGAGCTGGGTTCTGAGATATTTGAATCACCTGCAACCAAAGACGAAGAGATTTCACAAATAACAGTGTTAGAAGTATTTGATTCCTTACGGTGAGGGTGATCACTATCAACGGTTGTAATGGTTTCTACTTCCTTATCCTGATGATTGTCACTATTATCTGTGTTGGTGCAAGTATCAAAAATCTTTCCTGTGGGAATCCATCTAAGACCTACTTTGTTGAAAACTTTTCCCGTGGGTATCCACCTAAGGTAAGATCTAGGAGTAGTGTTCTTTTCAGATGCAGTGGAAGACTCATTTTTGGAAAATCTACGTCCTGAAGAGATCCACCTATTAGGTTTCCTTTTGAGGTTCATCTTGTCAACGGGTTTGTTTCGGTTTGGAGTCTTAGTGGATTGTACCTTGGCATCATGATTAGCTGAAAAAGCATATTTTTTACATGTAGGACAGACATTCTTGTCAACATTCTTGTTTAGAGCAGCTACCTTAACTTTGTCACTACAGTCATTTGGCAAATGATTCTTGTTCGAAAAAGACTTAGAATTTCTAGTGTTGTTTTCTACGTGCATAGCATTTTCTTTTGCGTGACTACTCTTAGATGTAATCCAATCCCTAGTCTTGTGTAGAGTGTTCCTAGGTAATGGTTTACAACTACTAGTATTGCCTTGAAATCTTGTAAAATTCATCACCCTAGATGTTGCACCTAAAATTCCGTCTTTTTGAATCTGTGCCTTTTTCCTAGCTTCTTCTAGATATTGATTTTGGACCATGTCGTTAGAACCGACAGATGCTTTAGCTTGATTTTTGGTCACATTCCGTGTGCTATTCCTAGAAATGCCAGGTGTAATCACTTTCGGTTTTTCAACAACTGCTTTTTCTGTTTCAAAACCATTGATAATTCTCTTTTTAATAGGCAAAGACTGTGGAGGGACTGGTTTTGACAAATCTTGTGTCTCATTGACTTTTGGAGGAGGCTGAGAAATAGACATTTTTGGTTTGAAAACCGGTTTTGGAACATTTTCCTTCTCCTCAGTCAATGGTTTTGCAATCTTAGAATCCACTGCCTTTCCTTTTAGACTTCCCAGTTGAGCTCTCAAAAGATCATTTTGCTCTTGCATGTCCTTGTAGGCACGCTCATACGACAATTTGTCATACTTGCATTCCTCAGATTTTCGATAAAGTTGTTTAAACTATGACACGTTTTCTTTTTCAAGTGTTTCAAGAGCTTTTTCATATTTTGAAACAATTGCGGAGGTCTTAGACTGGAGTCTTTCATGATCTTCAACTGAATATGTTTGTAAAATAATGGACATAATATCAGTAGTTATAACATCTTCGAAGAGAGAATCATTTAAATTTTCCAAAACTTTGATGTGTTCAACACTTTCATGAGCTTGCTTTACCAGGGATTTATGATCCTTGACAAAGTCAACTGTTTCTTTCAAAAATGCTTGTTCAAAATGAATTACCCTTGCACTGATGGCATTCAGCTGAGGGGCAATTTTAGTTTCAAAAAACTTTTTATTTTCATCATCAAAACTAGAAAACCAGATGTTAGTTGTAATATTGGTTTTAGATTTGACACTCTCTTGAAGTCTCCCAATTCTGGTTGTAACATCTTCTAAAATGATTTTGGCATCACTTGTGTTAAAAGGATTGTTTGAAGACATTTGTTCGATTTTCGAAAGAGATTTTGAGACAACTACAGGAGTTGAAACTGGTTTAGAAACTGGAGTTGACACACTGTTTGAAACACTAGGTGTTATGGAAAACTTTGATTTTTCTTTTTGAGAAACAAAAGAAATGCCATTAATTTTGTTCCATTTGTTATAATCAATTGGTTTAATTTCTGAATTCTTTTATTTTATTTTTGATCTACTCTCATAAGATAGTTCTAACGTTTCAAGAGAATCATGAACAATTATGGGTTCATGTAAAGGTTGTCCATTGTTCAAAACATTTTGTTCTTTCTGAGCTTTCTTGAGGAAACAAGGAGGTGTGTTACCAAGAGCCATTTTTGAGTTGTATGAAAATACGGATTAGTTTGATTAATCAGCATATTAGATGATTTAGCTGAATGACCCGTTGTAACAAGCAAATTTTCCAATTTTTTGATTATTTCATTTTTATCAAGAATTTCATCAAGAAGAGAATCTTCTCGTTTTGAAAAATCAGTTATCAACTTTTTCTTCTCTTTTTCAAGATCAGAATACGTTGCTTTTTGTTTAGAAAGTTGGTCATTTAGTTCAGAAATTTCCTTGTTTAAAGATTTTATTTTCAACTTCAAATTCACATCAAGTGTGTCATACTTGATTTGCAATTGTTTTTCTCTTAAAACAGAATTTCGATAACCAATTTCTAATTCTGATACTTTGTTTGTATGAAATTCAAAAGCTTTTGCGTTCTCCTTGTAACTCTCAAGCTCAGCGGTCAATTTAGCATTCGCGGCTTTAACTTCACGATTGACCGTTTTAACTTTCTCAATTTCAATGCCACAATTATTAATTAATGTTTCAAAATAAGCACGTGTATCCTCATCATTAGCACCATTCTGTTCACCTTGACCTCCATTAGGATCCATATATGGAGTTTCAAAGTTAACATTGCTATTAACTTGCTCCCCCACATATGTGTCATAATAAGGTTCGAGAGACACAGAATGTGGCTTCTCATGAGTAAACGAATTAGCAACATTACTATAATTTTTTACCTCATTGAGTGGATCTGTGTCATAGACGGGAGGTGTGTAAAAAGTACTGCTTGATGTTGTGTCCTGCTGAATGATTGTATGACTGGAGTTTGCAATATCGTTTGCTTTATCTACGCGTCCTGGATTCATGAATTCGTATTCCTCATCAGTCAACTCAATTCCCGACTTTTCTTTTTGTGCAAACATCAACATGTACTTGAGCCTTTCAAGCTTCGTCATTGGTTTGACACTAGATTCTGAATCAAAATAACCTGAATCTTGGCTTTGAGGTTCGGAGGTAGCATTCTGAACCGAAGTCATAAAACAGTTATTCCCATTTTGATAGCCCATATTCTGATTCACAATCTGACCCCTCTGATGTCCAACAAACTGCCCTGCATATTGCATCCGATTCCCCATTTGTATACCCGTAGCAAATCCATGCTGATTCCCAATAACATCAACCATTTGTCCTCCTTGACCCATATGCATACTCGGTTGAGCAAACTGCGGATTATACGATGAAATCCATTGGTTGTTGTTATTTGGTGTAGTGGGACTAATGTTTAATTTATTGACGAATGAAGCAATAACATTTTTGAAAGCATTTTTGAGATGATCTTCCTGATTTGCCATTGATGAAGGTATGTATGATAAAGTTGATGTAGGATCGATTCAACGATAAAGGATTTTTGTTTAATAAGATATGTCCGATTGAAGTTTTTCAGAGAATCTTACTCGTAAACCTGTTCTAAGGCGTAAAATTTTCTCTCCCAAAATTTGAAATTCACAGTAAAAATCAATTCTAAGGTTGTATGAAAAATATGAGTTTAGATAATTTTGACGCCAAATTTGACCAAAAAAATTTGAATTTGTGCCAAAAAATTTGAATTTTTGACCAAAATTTTCCAAGTTATACCAAAATTTAAATTTCGCGTAAAAATTGAACGTTTAGACTCCCCTAAAATTTAAATTTTACTCGAATTTGAGTTTAGATAATTTTTTTTTTAAAGAAATCCTTAGGCGTAGAGAGAAGAAGTTACGCGTAGGATATGGTGCTTATGCGTAGGATGATGCTTATTCGTAGGATTCTTATGCGTAGACTACTTAGGCGTAGGATGCCTTATGCGTAGAATGAATCTTACGCGTAACCTTTAGGCTTAAGCGTAAACCAAATGCTTAGAAGTAAGAAACCTTACGCGTAAGTGTTAGCTTATGCGTAGAGTGTTACTCGTAAACGTTTATGCTTATGCGTAACCTTAGGTTTGAAACCAAAATCCTTCACACTTGTCTATGTGTGAGAGATATCCAAAGTCGAAGTGTTCCACACACTTATCCAAGTGAGGGAAGCACTGAGTAACCGTTGAGGCTCGAAGAATCTGCACCAAAAGCTTATGCGTAAAAAATAAAAATTCTTATGCGTAGACCTTACGCGTAGGATTAGGGTTTTGACTATTCTTACGCGTAAGAATAGGGTTTTGACCAAAAAGTTGCTTACGCGTAGAGATGCCCAGAAATGTGTAAAACACGAATTTTTCACCCAAAACACGTTTCCAAATGATTTCTTTTGCACAAACTTCTTCCAAAACACTTAAAGATCAATAAAGTCTACAACTTTAACCTTAAAAACACGTAAAAATCAAAACTTTAAGCAAAAAGCATATGGTTTTATATAAAAAAGCGCAACTTTTTGTAGAAAGATTGAGTAAAAACGTAACACAACACTCCTAAACCATTGTTAGGCGATTGATACCAATTGTAGGACCTTAAATATATCAACCTTATCACTTTACCAAGCTAACCAAACAAGTAACACACGTGAAACACGTTACGCGTATACACGTTAAACACAAACACAAACATTATGCATAAATAAGAAGAAGAAAGATTAAGAGAAAGATGGTGACTTGATGTATAGATCGTGTATGTGTAGAGAGATAGAGAGAACAAAGGAAACTTGTATTCTAAAGAAACACACACACACACACACTCAAGCACACCCCTCAAATAAGAATTTGAGGGGTATTTATACTACAAGTACATACGCCCTAATGGGCTTGCCATGGGCCTCGTGGATGGACTTGGATTGGATTGGGTTAAGAGAACTTATGCAAGGCTAGCTTAACTTAACTATTAGCCATTTAGCTTAGCCCAATCCATGAGCCCGTTGACTATTCTATCACGATATCTAACACACGTTACAAAGTTCCTAAACGTGAATGACCATCACTTCTATTAAAAACTATTAAGGCTAACATAACATTTAATACGCTTTATAAACTTGAAGTAACATTTGATATACGGGTTATTTTGATTATGAGTTTAAACTTTATTAAACATTTTGAACTAACTGGATACCATATGTTAGACTTGATATGAGTTTGATATGTTTATTTCACGATATGCCCAAGTATTATCTTTTCACATTTTAACTAATAACGAGATATTCAGATATATATTGTCAATAAATATGGTTTTAATTATTATAAACCCTTTTACGAACTACGATAATAAATCATGTCTTATAAATATAAAATACCTTTAATAAACTTGTTGATAAAATTTATATTAATTAGTGTGTTGTACTCTATTAAACGTTTTGGTTTAAATAAGCTTAATATAATTGTTTCGCGAAACCTAAATATTCCATTTTCTAATCTAAGCTGCTATTGAATTATATATAACTATATATATTATGGACGGATATGGTTTAATCTATTAGAAACCCTTATTAAATACGATAGTAACTCGTGTTGTGTAACATATGTTAGCTTTTATAAACTTATTTGGAAATATTATTTTGATAAGATAACCTATTAAAGTAGTAATGGTTTGTGAACGTTGGAATAAACGAACGTGTCATTTATAGTGCACTACTTAATATACCTTATACGAAGTACTTTCTTATAAACATGCATAACTACGAGTAACGATTTTGAAACCTTTATTAATAAAGCGATATAGAAACTTATCATTTATTATTAACGTGCACGTTTGGGGATTTCTAGGTAAATTGCCGAAACTTATCAATTAACCTATTTATATTACATAAATAATTGTTGTCGTTTCCTAGTCTTTGACTAGCTAGAGTATTGTCAGTATTTCTTGACTTTGTCAATGTCTTTTCCTTTTTGGCGTGAGTTATGGTCTGTATGTCTCGACTTTGTCGACGTCCTCTTCTTTTTCGAGTGAGTTGAACGTTGAGTCTATGTTTCTTACCACCACACGAAGCATTAAAACTAAACTTTTGAGATATTAATTATAAACTTTTGGGAACGATAATGGACTTTTGAAAGTAACGATATGAATGATCCACGAAAACTACGACACAATACTTTTATCAACTTCCTTATCATATGAGCTGTATTTTAAGATTATCGTATACGCATTAGGTTGCGTCACTTCTATTCTATCATACTCGTTGTACACTTATCTTGATGCCGTGGAGATTAGCTTTAGATGCCAGTCGTGTCAATAGTGAATAGTGCATTGCTGTGGCTAAGGTGAGTTTCATAGCCCCACTTTTATCTACGTTTTTAACTATATTGGGGTGAGAATCATGCTACTCTTTTTGGACTGTTAAAACTATTTGGATTTGCTGATATGCTTGACTGTTTAGATAGATGTGCGGTAGTTGTTGCCTTAGACTAGGTTGAACCGTTGCCTAGCTAAGAATAGACTTCTACATCAACCTAGTCCGGGGTTGGCAATTGTTCTAGAGGTTGCCACGACAGTGCTGGACTAGAGTCGCGGGGCTCGAGTAATCCCTGGATGCGGGATATGATTATATGGTTGGTGATCCGGGTAAGATCGGTGTGTGCAAACGGTATTTATCTATCTTAGGTCTTGCATAGCAAATCAACTCCTACATATCCACTATGATTTTATTGAATTCAAACCTATGAACTCACCAGCGTAAGCTGACCTTTTAGCATGATTTCTCAGGTATTTGAGAGATGTTTGGAATACGTGATCGGTGGAAGATTGGCAAGAAGGCGGGGTTCAATGATCATTTCTGAATCTGATAAACTTTGGGGACCTATCTTATCAAATCATGTTTTGGGCCTAATAATTATACTTTTGGACTAAATTTTTTGAATACTTAAATTTGGGATTCGTTTTGGATGTTAAATGACTATCTTTTGCTATACTTGTGTGAGATACCAATCCAATAGTAAAGCCCCGAAAACTTGATTAAGTCTTCCGTTGTACCGAGATTTAGGGGTGTTACAATTTAAGCCCTTAATCGCCCACTTTTATATCCGTTACTTCTTAATTTCGTTCCTTTTCACTTTTTAGGTCTCTTGGAAGCAAAATGCTGGAATGATGCATTTTTGGACGAAAAGGAGTGAATATATGAAGAAAATGGCTAAGTCAAGATCAAGACACTCAAGCTGCTGGAATTACACCTGACGGCGTCCCAAAAAGAGGGTGACGCCGTCCCTCTCGATGTAATTGAGTTTGTGACGACTCAGTCGCGATTTTGCTAATTTTCAGCTGACAGCGTCAGGCTTTGAAGAGTAAGGGCGTCACGAAGACTTTTCTTCTCAGACGGCCTAGATCCAGATTCAGACGACGTCACTGCTGATGACTTGGCCAAGACGAAACCCTAATGACGGCGATCTGATAGCGTCCCAACTATAAGGTGACGTCGTCGCAGTTGTAAAATTATATATAAAAATCAAATTTTCAGAATTTTAAGAAGTAGACTTGTGGAGTAAAAAACCTAAAACTATTTTGGTCCGGTTTGGACAGTATCTTAGGGTTCTCATACCCTATTTTACATCAAGATAAGTAATTTACTTCATTGATTTCATTATGTCTTCGATTGTATGTGTGTTTGCTTGCATGTTTAACATGTCCGGCTAAATTTCTTGTGTGTTTGCTTAGATCTATGAAACCTAGTTATTAATTATTGATTGGTTGTCTCTTATCTTAATTGTAATTGTGAACCTTAGTTTATATTCACTTAGCGGAGTTGTAGACTAAACATACAAAGATAACCTTAGAGTTAGTTTATGAATCCTAGAGATTTCGTAGGCAATAACCTTAGGTAGTCCCAAAGAGTTAGGATAAAAGCATACCCTACGACCTTAGAAAACATAACTCGTTAAGAATAAGGACGTGATAATTCAACCACCAATAAAGGATAACTAGGGAGTAATAGTATATAGGTAGACACATTTTTAATCATCATACGAGCACACATTAATAGACATAGACTACCCCTTAGTTTAGTTAATTAGATAAGTAGAGTAATCGGTAGAAGTACCAACCCCCGAATCCAAACCCCGAGATTTTACCCTTAGCTTTATAAAAAATTATTAAAAGATAAAAAATAATCTTCCTCAACCTCAACCCTTAGCGTAGTACATCTCTCACTAGCATTCCTATTCCCCTAGAGAACGATATCAGTACCCGAGGCTTACCCTATACTACACTACAACGATTAGGTTCACTGCCTAGGGTGTTGAAAAACTTGCTCGACGAAAAGGAAGTTCCTTTGACCCCGAGCGCATTATACGCGCATCAAGTTTCTGGCGCCGCTGCCGGGGAATAGAATAGCTAGTAAGATTTCTATCTCGTTTAGGTTCCCTTGCTTGATTCCTTTCAAGTAAGGTTTTTTTTCACATTTTTAGCTTCCTCGTAGTATATCCCCCTTCTTCGTGACTTTGTTAGTAATCCCATCACTTTTCATCATGGAAGGTGATAACCCGCCACCACTCATCGATCCACCAATCATTGTCCCACCAAGAGGCCGTACTCTTGGTCAATGTTGCAAAAATCGTGAATCGGTAGTCGGGCGGTCGACCACCCTGCAGCGAGTAATCGGTCAAGTCGGGATTAATCGGTGATTAATCGGATTGGCATTTCCTTCAAGTTTTTGGTATTTCTGGAGACCAAACTAAAAATCATCACCGATTCCAAGCCTGCTATGTTTCCAAACCTCAATAAAAGGCTCAAATTCTGATTATGATGCCCATTGTGCGTAATAAATGAAATATATGATCCCCAAATTAAGTAGAATGCCTAAATTATTATTATTTTAAAAATGACCGATTTGCCCGATTCGGGCGATTTAATTCGGCCGATTTTTTGACTGCTTAGTGTCGATTTTTTTCATAGGCCGATTTTTTGACCAATTTTCAAAAATCGACAAGGTACTCGGCCGATTAACGATTAATCAGCCGAGTTGACCGATTTTTGCAACATTGCTCTTGGTGAATACTCTAGATTAAGCCACCAAGGCTATAGGAACACTATTGAGCTCCCCGATCAAGCTCAAACTACGGCCTTGCGATCTGACACGGGAGACCATGCGCGTGCGTCTCTTCCAATTCTCTCTATGGGACCAAGCTAGTAATTGGCTTGAGCGACTTCCCGCCGGATCCATCTCAAGTTGGGATGATCTCACCACTCGTTTCCTTGCCCAATTTTTGGGAACGATAATGGAAAACTACTAAACTTAGGAATGAAATCTTGATGTTCCAACAACGTCAAGGTGAATCTCTCTACGAGGCATGGACTCGATTCAAGGACTTGCTCCATAAAGTCCCTCATCACGGCATAGATTTTGACTTCAAGTCCAAATATTTTACGATCATGTCAACTTCTCAACTAAGCAATCCATCGACCAAGCGGCCGGTGGCAAACTTACTGATCTCACTGCGGAAGAATCTTAGGGTATAATTGAGGACCTTACCCTCTATGACAACGAAAGTTGGAATGACCCCCGTGAGTTGCCCAAAACCGTCAAGGCAATCTCCTTGCCTCCCATTGACTCACAAACTTCCAATCGTAGGATGCTCGAACTTGAAGATCAAGTCAAATTCCTAATGAGCTCCTACAAAAATCCTAAGTCTTCACACTAAGTGTGCAAAATCACTCTACCTTGTGAGTTATGTAGTAGTCCCCACGACACTCGTTATTGCACAAGACTCACCGAACAAGCTTTTGCAGACTACGCCTCCACGCGTACCGACGGAGCGGGAGAGAAGTGGTACACTTTTAAGCCCGAACAAAAAAACCTAGGAAATTCCTACAACCCCTTATGGAGAAATCACCCTAACCTTAAGTGGAGCCAAAACTCATCTAGTCCTTCCAATAGGTCCAACCTTCCAAATACCAGGAATTCCACTAGTCTTGAGGAAATTGTGTCTAGATTCATGTCATCTCAAGAAACTCGATTGATTAAGCTTGAAGCCGATTTCAAGAAACGACAAGGCGATATGACAACCAAACTTGACGGACTCTTAAAAGCCTTCAACGACCGGGAAATTGGATCACTACCAAGTGACACTATAGAGAACCTAAAAGTGAATTCAATTTCATCGACTTCATGTTCTTGCTCACCTTAGGAGAGTGCATATCCATGCCCTTCACACCCGAAAGTTCATTCGGTCAACGCCATTAACACGGGTTCCAACGATCCCTCACGAAGTACCAAGGACCCGAACCATTGGTCCAACCAACTCTTGAGAAACCCGTCAACCAAGAACCCAAACCTAATCTAGAAGAGGAGTACAAGGAACTCCACCAAGAAAAAATGGTTCTTGAAGTCTTAGCTCATGCGCCTTATTATAATGCATTAAAAGAAAAATATGAGCAAGAACTTAAGTTAAGAGAACGTGGGTCCGCATTTGTGCAAAATATGTTACCTAAGAAAATAGATGATCCCGGGCTATTCATTCTTTCGTGTAGGCTTGGAAATTCCAAACCTTTCGACACTTTAGCCGACTTAGGATCTAGCATCAATCTCCTTCCGTTGTCCCTCCATAGAAACCTTAACCTAGGTAAGATAGAACCAACGTAAACCATCTTAGGTCTAGCGGATGGTAGTATGGCATATCCGGTAGGGATAATAAAAGACATGGTAGTACACGTAGGTCAATTGACTCTTTTGGCGGATTTACATGTGCTAGACATGAACAAAGACCCGACATGCCCATTGTTAGTAGGAAGAGGATTCTTAGCTACTGCTAGTGCCATAATCGATTGTAAGATGTCTAAGATAATGGAAGGAGAAGGGAATGCTAGGTCAGTTTATGATGTCAAGAAGCATATCTACTACAAAGAGGAAGAAATTCCCTACGAGATCATGTTGGATAGAAAACCATCTAGATATGGACCTTGGACTAGTAAAGATTTTACAGGTCCTCAATGACCTTTCTATCTAGAGGAAGCTTTTGTAAGTGACTCAACTTTCCATGAGCGAGAATTGGCTAGGGGTATGGAAGTGAACCCGTTCGAGGATGCCTTAGTGTTTAGGAAGATGACTGAGTTCCTAGGAACCTTGCCCGTTAACCTTAACATGAATAAGTGGAAAGTTGAGAGTGAGAAGCCTAAGCATAATTGGAATTGGGATAGACCACCTAATGATGGAAATGGAGAATGGCACATTAGGATGACAATCTATGACCCCGATGTAGAAAAGTTTCAAAAAGCATACCGGACTAAGCGTACCACTAGGAACTTAAAAGCTAATTTTGATCCATATGACATTCTTGAGGATAATCTTACTTACATAGGTACGTAGGAGCACGACTTCGCGTCTAGCTACAAGACTCATAAATAAAGAAAAGCGCTTCGTGGGAGGCAACATATGCTTAATTTTTTGCTTGTTTGTGTGTCATATATCTTTTCATTATTGTAAGTTCTCATGTTTGAATTTGTGAAAATGCTTTATTTTGTCTTTAACCTCGTCTGAATTACATATAAAGGCATTTTACAAAAACGATAAGTGTAGGGAGGATTACACACATTTTTAAAAGAACGTGAACATGAGAACTACGATTATTAAAAAAGATATATATGTGTGTTTGTTAGAGTCAAATGCTTGTATCGAGTCATAATGGATGTTTACAGGAATTTTTCTAGATTTTAAAGGTGTAATTTTTCCAGAAAAACGCAGCGGACGAGTTTCTGTCAGGATAACCTGACGGCGTCAGGATTACAACCTGGCGACGTTAGGAGGAGCAGAAATAGCTTACTTATTTCTCTCGTTTTATGTGCTACTTATAAATTTTTGGAAATTCTCCGGTCTTAATTTTCTAGAAAATCTGCAAACATCCATTCCACAAGCATTATATCCTAGTTTAGTAGAGTTATATATAGTTTTACCGCCGATTTTACGCGAAGGTTTCCTATATTTTCTTAAAGTGTGCAGGTTTTATTTATCAAGAAGAAGAAACATAAGATTGGATGGAGCTTATCACGCATACATTCTTCTTGGAAAGAATTTCAGCACTACTTCACATGGATCCTACCAAGCTAATCAGGGGAGTATTAGTTTCTTTCTCTTTTAATTACCTTTCGTTATCATAACTTTGATACTTTCGGGGAACATTGGGGACAATGTTCAGTTTGAGTGTCGGGAGGGAGAATAAAACGGGAACTTTGAAACTATGCTTATCCTTGATCATTTGTCTTGTCCTATTTCATTTGTGGAATAAACCATGAGAAATATTTGTTAGGGCAATTTTAGCGCCAAATTTAAAAATTTTCATGACATGTACGGGTGGGTCTTTAGTCTTAATAAAGCGTCTCATGGATAGGAGTTATATGACTAGCACAAAAAACCCTTTACCACTCAAATTCCACCCCAAAAATGTGAGGTTCGCCTCTAGATCTATAGGAATTAAAGCATTCCCCTTTAATGCTTCGAGAGTGTACCGATAGTATAATAGATTCTAGAACTTTTTTTGTGATGCATTCTGAGATCACTAGTGAGACTACACTTGTGTAGTTAGGAATGGCTAAATGATAAGAGGCATTAGGATAACCCTTGTTTGATACCCGTATTATAATTACTTCTTCTACATCGGTTGAGTAATTCCCCCATACCCTTGCGATGTACTCATCTTTAGTAAACAATACCCCTAGTTAACCCCTCAGAGCCTATCCTTTTCGCGGTTCTCGTGATGTTTCGGTTTTCCGGAATATCAATGAAGATCATTGTTTACAATCCACCCCCAAATGTACACCCAAATAGCCTTAGCCTACCTTGTATGCACTCACTTTTAGTGCATTATTGTTATCATACTAAACCCTTAGTTCAATTATCTAGTTACTTGCATGGTTACTAAGTCGAGTCATATCTTTTGTACACAGTTTTGGGATGATTGGGACTCATGGGTAAAGTTAAATTTTATGGAGTGACGGGAAAGAACGTTAAATTCAAATTCCCTTTATTTATGTAATAATGTACTCCAAGTGTTTTGATCTTTTCAATTCGGGTCAAATTAGTGTTAGAGTAATAAAAACTCAAGTGTAGGGATGCTCCTATAAATCCCTTATATTTTGATGTTATCGTAGAGGATGGTAGAGTAAAAGTGTATGCAAAAAAAAATTAAAAAAAAAATACGGGCTACCATCCTACATCTATCTTTATATTTATGTTTGTTTGTTTCAAGTTATCTAGAGTTTAGTGAGTCGAGTCTTGGCTTAGCAACGCCATTCTTTTCATGCTTGTAACATAAAGATTTTTGTCTTGCCACCACTAAATTGCCTATCCAACTAAACCCTTTGTTTCCCTAACCGTAAGCCTAACGTTACAACCCTTTAAAAGACATCTTAGATAGTTGTTCCTAGGTGCTTACGCCAAAGCGGTGGAGGTTTGATCTAGTCTCAAGCCTATGGTAATCTATGTACTATGACCGGTTAATGAGTGTTTATCTTCCATTTCCATTTGCTATATTTCATATACACCCTAGAGATGAGTGAATCGAAACACCACTTGTGAGGTGCTAGTATATAATTTCCGTGCTTGTTATGACTATTGCGTTGCTTTTACTTGTTATGAATTTTGTTAAACCAATGCTTTATGCCCCCAGCTTATAAATTGATTGGCCAAAAGTACATTTGCTTGAGGACAAGCAAATACCAAGTGTAGGGATATTTGATAAGGATTTAAAACGTACACTTTTAAGGGGTCATTTAAGCCCTTAATCGCCCACTTTTATATCCGTTACTGATTAATTTCGTTCCTTTTCACTTTTTAGGTCTCTTGGAAGCAAAATGCTGGAATGATGCATTTTTGGACGAAAAGGAGTGAATATATGAAGAAAATGGCAAAGTCAAGATCAATACACTCAAGCTGCTGGAATTACACCTGACGGCGTCCCAAACAGAGGGCGACGCCGTCCCTCTCTATGTAATTGAATTTGTGATGACTCAGTAGCGATTTTGCTAATTTTCACCTGACGGCGTCAGGCTTTGAAGAGTAAGGGCGTCACGAAGGCTTTTCTTCTCAGACGGCCTAGATCCAGATTCAGAAGACGTCACTGCTGAAGACTGACGGCGTCATCCCAATGATGACTTGGCCAAGACGAAACCCTAATGACGACGATCTGGCAGCGTCCCGACTATAAGGTGAAGCCGTCGCAGTTGTAAAATTATATATAAAAATCGAATTTTCAGAATTTTAAGAGGTAGACTTGTGGAGTAAAAAACCTAAAATGATTTTGGTCTGGTTTGACAGTATCTTAGGGTTCTCATACCCTATTTTACATCAAGATAAGTAATTTACTTCATTGATTTCATTATGTCTTCAATTGTATGTGTGTATGCTTGCATGTTTAACATGTCCGGTTAAATTTCTTGTGTGTTTGATTAGATCTATGAAACCTAGTAATTAATTATTGATTGGTTGTCTCTTATCCTAATTGTAATTGGCTTAGGATTGCACTAGGCTATCGTTGTGTTTTTAATGCTTGAGTAATCTTTGTGAACCTTAGTTTATATTCACATAGCGGAGTTGTAGACTAAACATCCAAAGATAACCTTAGAGTTAGTTTATGAATCCTAGAGATTTCTTAGGCAATAACCTTAAGGTAGTCTCAAAGAGTTAGGGATAAAAGCATACCCTACGACCTTAGAAAACATAACGCGTTAAGAATACGGACATGATAATTCAACCACCAATAAAAGATAACTAGAGAGTAATAGTATCTAGGTAGACACATTTTTAATCATCATACGAGCACACATCAATAGACATAGACTACCCCTTAGTTTAGATAATTAGATAAGTAGAGTAATCGGTAGAAGTACCAACCCCCGAATCCAAACCCCGAGATTTTACCATTAGCTTTATAAAAAATTATAAAAAGATAAAAATAATCTTCCTCAACCTCAAACCTTAGCGTAGTACATCTCTCACTAGCATTCCTATTCCCCAAGAGAACGATATCAATACCCGAGGCTTGCCCAATACTACACTACAACGATTAGGTTCACTGCCTAGGGTGTTGAAAAACTTGCTCGACGAAAAGGAAGTTCCTTTGACCCCGAACGTGTTATACGCGCATCACCAAACAACTATGTAATCAATACTCGTTAATGGCATATTAACTCAGATTCTATCAAGCAGCTAAAATTTAAACCACGTAAAAGTAAAAGAGAAAAGATATAAAATCGGAGTGAATTATAAACATCAGGAATCTAAACAGAATCTACAAATTTTGTTATAACGATGATATGCACCTTATTTGCTTTGGAAAATCCGGAATAACTGTTAAGCGTGTCCTAATACATCCCAATTTCCTAATGTACTATCCAGATTGCCTCTGCCAAGCCTTCATTTCCTCTGAGTCAAAGTAGAAGGAAGAGAAAAATGACGGCTAAAGTGATACCTCAATAATGCACAGGTCGATATATAAATGTGATTTTGCATTCCCCACTACACATTTACCTGCCAAATGTTCTAGCAGCTCGATGTCAAATGAAGCAAGTCAAATGGAGCAAATCAAATGACAGTGGGAAGCTCGAGCCATACATGGTAGCTAATATTTTGATTTGTAACCATAAAAGCCAGCAAAATTAAAGTGTCATACAAAAGTTGTATGTAAATTTATTCCATAGTCGCCATCAATATTCTTTATTTGGCCCACGAAAGAAGAAGAGTTATAAAGTGACTCGTAGTCATGTATATATTCCAAACTAACACAAACGGTTAGGTTTGTGTCCCCGTATCATTCCTAACGAAGGATGAATGGAGTTTAATAACTTATGTCGTGTTTACGGGATTTTGAATAGTGAAATAGGGCAAATAAGGGGTATTATACTAAATATTATGAACAATAGCTAAAAACAACTAATAAGGCAACTAAATCAATTAAACTAAGCAATCGGGGGCTAAAATGCAACTTAAACCTAAAAGCTAGCACGCTCGGGGAAAACCTAAGCATAAAGTTGAAATCTAAGAAATAACGACCCTACAAGCTGAATACAATTAATAAACACTTATGCCAAAACCTTACACAAGACAGTCTACTGAGCCAATTTAAAGCTTATGTAAAAGCTTATTGCTAAAAGCTTTTGAACCAAATCCAATTGAGACTTCAAGCTTATACTATTGAGACTTTGTGTAAAATGAAAATGAGACACTGAGTAGCTTTTGTGAGCTTTTTATGAGCTTATGAAGGTGATGAACTAGGACAGAAGTCCACTGAGGTGCAGGGTAAAATAGGCACAAACTACTCACTTTGAACACAATTTTAACCAATTAAATGATTTTGGAAATGCTTTTAGTCCAAAAACATATTGAAATTGGACTATAAGCTATCTCTAAAACAAATTTTCAACCATTTTCAAAATCATTTGATCCTGTAAATGTCCTCTAAATCAGATGTGTACAGAAACCTTTTGAACAAATTTTGAGTTTTCCAAAAACTAGTAAATTGACTTTGATGAGCTTTGGATGATCCTAGATGATTGAAAATGATGTAATAAACTAAAATGAAACCTAATTAAGCTATACTAACAACTTATGAAACTATATTAATAAGTATGCAAACTACTTAACTGATTTTGATGCAGAAAAGAGAGATTAGTGATGATTTTGACTATTTCTCAAATGACCTATGTATTTTATGCTACAACTAAGTTATACTAACCTATATTGAACTATATGAACCCGTTTTAACTACTAAAATAGACTTGAACTCAGAAAATCCACTTAAACCAAACACCCCTTTTAGTGACTGATTTTGAGAAATTTGTGAAGCAAGAGTTTGAAATAAGCTATGAAACTATCAAAACAGATTATAACTACTATTTTAAGCTATAGTGAGAACAAATGAACAGATTCAAACAAAAACAACTACTAATGCTAATTATCACAGATTTAGGACAGATAAGAACTAAATATGATGCAATATTATGAACTAAGCTATAGTATCACTAATTTAATAATAATTAGCTAAGATTTAATGGAGAATTAAGACTTACTTGGGACCCTAGCTAAACAAGGGCACCCAAATAGGGCAGCTACAAGCTCCTAACTTATAAATAAACTAGGTAAAAGTCCATCTTGTCAATCCCTTAAGGCAACTTCCTAGCTTTCCACACATATGCAAATGTAAAACTGAATTTGATCTCACAATTGACTTTAGTTGACTGATTTTGGATTTTTGAGCTTAAAACTATTTTGAACCAAATTAAGCTTACAATAAGCTGTATAGAGCTTATATAAGCTATAATGAACTGAAAACAAGCTTATGAAAGCTTATGAGAGCTTATGAGAGCTTAGAAAATGTTTTGAACATATGTTTGTATTTTTTAAAGGATTTTCTAAATTTTTTTTTGTGTTTTTGCTTTTGTAAATAGAAAATAAGAGTAGATAAGCTTGAATAAGCTTAATGTAAACTAAATAGAGCTTAACAGATAGTAATTAAAGCTGAATAATAAAAATTGAAGTATAAACTCAATAGTAAATTGCAACAAATTATAAGGTAACTAAAATTTCATTAATAAGATCTTGAGTACAATTCAAAAACAGAAGATTACTAAATACAAACAACTTTTAAAACTAAAATTAAACAAGAAACTAAATTTGACATAAAAACGACACTTAAAAATTGCACACAGAAGCTTGTGAAGGTGGGGTTATTTATAGCTAAGCTTGGGTCTTCAATTAGGGTTCCAGGAAGCTCCTAGATGCTCTCATCTCGACCATTCAACATTAGCTTCATTCTTAAGCTTGATTAAGGGGCTTTGGATCGTGTGCCATCGTCTCACATCACACAGATTGCGAGCGTGGCATTCCCTAGGTGTGTCAGGGTGATGCCAGGATATCTAAAAGTATTTTAGGTGTGGGTAATTTGGGTATTCTAGGGGTGGAAGAAGGATGAATAGTGCGTGGGGGTTTTTGGCGGGGAAGGCTTATTTGGAAATTTATTATAGTTGTTTGACCGTAGTTAAGGGGGGCTGACCGGGTATGGGTTGAGACCGGGTAGAATATTAAGGGGGCTGGGTTGGGCCAAGTAGTATTATTTGGTATATTGGACTTGGTATTGTATCTTGTGTATCCGGTTGTTAACACTAAGGACCATTCAAATTTTACAAATTATAAGGACCAATGGTTTACTTTGTAAAATGGTAAGGGTGTAAATGGTAAATTTTTTAAATAAAGAGTATGAGGGTATAAAGGTAAAATATGGGTAACTAAGGGGCGTAAATGTAAATTGGTAAAGTTAAGGGTTGTGTTTGGTAATTTTCGTTAAATGAGGGTGTTTTGTGTAAATACGGGAAAGTTGAAGGTTTGTTGTGTAAATTGGCCAAGCATGATCCAAAACTCCGTAAATATATCTTTGAGCATTCAAAATTCATAACCCATAAAACTAATTACCGTCTATGCTTTTGCACTCTTTTCCTTCTCGTACTCGTTTTCTTCTGTTTTGTCTTTCTTTTGTCCGTTTTATGATATTCGTACCTGCACACCCATAAACTTAAGAAACACACAAATATTAAGCATTAACGGCTCATTTCCGGTTTATTTGGGTCGGTTTTGATAAAGAAAAGGCATATGTTTTCACATATATCAAAATCCCCCAAACTAACGTATTGCCGTGTCCTCCCGCAATGTCATCAACTCATGCTTCTAAAACCGAAGATGCCAACCTCTTTCTACTAAATCTATGAAAAGTAGCAAAGATTCCTCAAAAGAGATTAAGAAACCCTTAATTTTAAAAACACCCCATTTACCTTTTTATTACATATATTTATATTACAATTAAGCACTTTCCATTTGCGTAACGGTTTGGTGAACTTTCATGTCTATCAATAACTCTCACATATTTTTGAAAGACATTTTAGGATCACGGAGTTGGAAACACAACTCATAAAGAAGTGACCATACAGATAGAATTCATCGTCCTTGATTTTTCACGAGTTCCCAAACTAAGCTTAAAATCGAAATCACAGTTAAAATATGATTTTTGATGCTAACAGTATCCGTAAATGATAATTGTGTATGCGTAGCTACTTCTCGCTCCCAAAATCCTAATTTATCTAAGGATTTTATTATGAAAAATTTTTATTTTTCTTATTTCACTATGATTAGGACTTTATTATATAGACGAAACCCGGTTTAGACAATAATTAGTTTTCAAAAGTTTCCTCAAGACTCCCTTTTGGTAAAACAAAAGGTCCATACTTAGATCCCGATTTAACACGATTTTGGCGATATCTTTTTTATTTCAACCGAAACAACTCATCTACAAGTCCAGAGACAGAGGCTTTATTTAGATATCCCTCGGATTTGAATTTTGGCTTAACATTATTTTAGCACATTTTTTTTTTGCAATTTTAGCCCTTGGTCTTTTCAACCACCAATTCAACGGGATTACTTTTTTATTTGAAGTCTTATTATGACTTTGGAATTTTTCCTCAACCTTTTTGAAGTCCATGGCAACGGGGATACCGTCAAACATAGAAAACTTTTATGGCTTTAGTTTTTCACATTTATACATTTGACCTTTATTTTACGTTAATTTTTGCCAAACTCCGAATCCCATGTACTTTAGAACTCACGGAACTACGGAAATCCAAGACCTCGCCGCCTATTTTCAGAATAAAAGATCCAAGGGCCGTTACAATGGAGAGTTCCAAGACCTTAATGCCTTTCAGAATTAAGGGTCCAAGGGCCGGTGTAAGACGGTAGCCAAGACCGAAACGCCTATTTTCAGAAGCGAAGATCCAAGGCGTAATTAACCGCAGCCTAAAGCACACGACACTGATATGATCTAAGTATGTACACCAAGTTCCACCATCGGGGACCCTTAGAAAAACAAATTAAAAACTAAGAATTGTAAAAACCGTGAAACTCTATTTATTGAAAATCATTTATTTGGGTTTATTAATCTTGTGGGAGCAAGAAGCCACAACTAACTTTCACGAGCTCTAAAGAGAACCAACTACTCCACGCTTAGCATCTAAACTCATAACTAACTCTATCATTTCTCGATCTTCGAAA
Organism: Chrysanthemum seticuspe; assembly: GCA_019973895.1. Classification (NCBI taxonomy): domain Eukaryota; kingdom Viridiplantae; phylum Streptophyta; class Magnoliopsida; order Asterales; family Asteraceae; genus Chrysanthemum; species Chrysanthemum seticuspe. The sequence continues at coordinate 193,760,053 of BPTQ01000005.1, read as the reverse complement.
ATTTAAAACCTCAAATAATCAGATCCGCGAATGCTTAGCCGATAATTAAGCCACGCATATTTAAAATCAATCATGGGAACTTGCAAACTCTTGGTTAGAATTCGCGTTTTATAGCTCCTTGTATGAAAAACTATAGAAATATTTTAATTATCAATGCTTAAGGGAACAAGCTAGGGCTCAACACGTTCGGTCAAGTCAAAATTCTATTCCTACTCTCACCAGTTGGAAAGTTAACAAGGTGTCAAAACATATACATTATTTTGCAAATGCTTCGTCAAATAATCTCAAGCCTCGAATTTTAAAATCACTTATTAGAAACTAGCAAATCTTTCAAAGCTTCTCATATTTAAAATCACTTAGGGAAGCTTGCAAATTCTTGGCCTTGTGAGCTAGAATCGCATCTTATAGCCTCTTGTCTAAGCAATTGGCAAAGACCTTTTCAAGAAAACGCATATTTAAAGTAACTTTTAAAAGACTCGCAAAGACTTTTCAATCATAAAACTAGCAAAAGCCTATTTTTTTATTTTTTATTTTTATTTTTCACTTTTTTTTTCATCAATTTTTTTCATTTTTTTGGAAAAACGGGGTTGCGAGAGTATAAGGCAAAAAAAAAGTGCGTTCAAACCAAATCGAAGATTACCCCCCAAACTAAAACGAAACATTGTCCTCAATGTTTAAAGGCAAGGGTTCTCAACGGAAATCTAAAATCCGTTTATTAATTTTGCTAAAAGATAAACGTTAGTCGATAAGATTTTGGATATCGGATTTCCATCAGCATCGAAACATGAAACTTGAGTGGATAAAAGACAAAAATTCAAGCACAAGAGTCTTCATATATCTAGGAAATCCTTGACATAAACATCAAACACCAAACACAAGAAATCGAAGAGGCAAACCCCCTCACATCACTTATTAGAAATAAGAAAGAAGATAGAAGGATAAGCATGGTTACGACCCACGAAGCGCTACTGTTTTTGTTCACCGAGTCGCTAGCCTGACTCGTCCCCGAATTCATTTGTCCATGGGGAAAGTTTGGAGATCCGGGACAACCATAGATGGGATTTCCCCTCCAAAATAATGTTTGAGGCGATGACCATTCACCTTAAAATTGGGGCCATTGGGCTGAGATAACTCAATAGTTCCATACAGGAAAACTTGAACTACGGTGAATGGTCCGGAGCAACGGGTTTTCAGTTTGCCCGAGAAAATCTTCAATCATGAATTAAAGAGGAGGACTTGATCACCAATGTTAAAGACGGGGTTTTAATTTTTGAGTCATGAATCCTCTTGGTTTTCTCTTTGTAGATCAAATAATTATCATAAACCTAATCCCGAAGCTCATTTAATTCATTCATTTGAACTTTTCGGTGATCACCCGCGATCTTGAGGTCATAATTACATTGTTTCAAGGCCCAATATGCCTTATTTTCGAGCTCAATGGGAATGGGCATGCCTTTCCGTACACCAATTTATATGGGGTGCACTCGATGGGTGTCTTGAAGGCGGTACGAAAGGACTAAAGTGCATCATCTAATTTAACGGCCCATGAGGCTCGGTTCTCTCCTACGGTCCTTTCTAGAATCCTTTTTAAACCACGATTGGACACCTCAACTTGACCGCTCGTTTGTTAAAGTTGTAAGGGTCAAATAAACAATTGAGTCAAAGTGGGATGATTTGGTAAATGCAGTTTTGCTCTAAAAAATATGTAGGTCATAGGCCTGACGATGTCACAGTTTTGTGGGTGACGTCGTCTAGGTCAAAGACGACGGTGTCGGGTCCAAATCCACTGACCCGTCGCTTGTTAAAAATTGAACTGTTTTGGTTTTATATTAAAGGCTGACGGCATCAGGTTTAAAACCCTCTAAACCTTCACGTGTAATTTTGAAATGTGTTTTTGGGTCTTAGTTAAATAGCGACAGCGTCACAACTTAAAGGCTGTCGGCGTCAGGCCGTCAGACTAGTATAAAGCATGATTTGTTATAGTTCGACGAGTATGATTTCGAATAGTAAATAAATATATGTTATGATTAAGTTGTTAAAGCTCAAATGTTATAGTTTTTTTCGTATATTGGAGTGTCTAGTGAGAATAAGTTATAGTCAATCGTTTCCGCGTCAAAAGTTTTCAAAATCGAGTAATTTCTGGTCAAACAGGAAATGGGGCATAAGAAATTAGTATCAGAGCTTCGGTTTAAGTGAACTAGGTTTCCACTATAGGTTACCTAGTCTTAAACCACTCTTAGTTGCGGAATTATGTAGCGGAAATGTATGCATGTAAGTTATAGAATAAATTATGCCTCCGTGCTACGTGAAACTTATGTGAAAATGTATTATATGTTATAGTGCTATTATATATTTGATGTAGGTCCATGGCGGACCATATGTGTTTAGATGAATAGATCACCAAGGAATGTTATATGATTGTGTAGTTGCGTGTATAGAAATTGTATGATATATGTGACGAGAGTCCATAACGGACTAAATGTGTCAAGTTTTAGAACACCGTACACTTTGGTAGTGTCGGTGAATATATATATTATTGCGTAAATTGTATGTTATAGTATTGATGCAATAGATAATTATAATCCGTTCGCCGTGGATGGTGACGGTAGGTGTGATATGAATGTGTGCTTATATGTTATAGAAATTATAATGAAACTTGAATAGATGAGTCAAGGTGTGAATACATATAGAAGGCATGGTTTGAAATCATAATAACTAAAGTTATAATTAAGATTAAAGATGAGGTATGACTCGTGTTGTGTTAAAGACCAACTTATGGTCTTATTAAGTGAATGGTTAACGGATAGCCAATATGGTGGTATTAGAGATGGGATAATTGTAAGTCATAGAACGTAGTAGGTAAACATAAATGTTAATGGATAATAAATGTGTTATAGTGTAATATTAATGTGTGTTGTAATACACGTGTAAATGTAAAATGAAAATTTGACACATAATAGTTAAGTGTCTAAAAATGTAAAAGTTATAGAATGATATTGGATTTTCGATAACTCGTACTGAAAGATAAGAGTGATAAAGCATAGATGCTAATTGATTAAAATGAAATAAATGCAACTATGCGAAGAAGAGTGTCTATAGTTGATGACCTATGTGGAGTCCAAATGCGGAATAAAATGGTAAAGCTAAGTGCTAATTAATGAAAAAGCAATAAGCTAAACTATACGAAAGGAATTGTGGATGTTAGTGATATAATAAAAACACGGCGAAGTCGTGATAATGTTATAGAATGTGTATGAGTAAATATTGAAAGATAACGGGCGTGTTTTGAGAAAAACCTATAAAGGTTTACATGTGGATAAAGTCAAATAGAATAAAACTTGTAATAGTAAGAATGTGAAAATAGTAAACGAGGGTTGATGGGTCAATGATAAAATGAAATTATTAAACACATGGTAAATGTGTAAATATAGAAAGTAGGCTCATAAGCCCTATAAATTTGTATTGGTTAAATGGAAATGATTAAATTGTGTATATGATAAATAATAATAGCTTGGATCCTATATGTCGTTATAGTGTGATATTTACATGCCACTCGAAAGATGTTACAGTTATTGTTACAAAATCCTACGGGGTATATAATAGTAATCATTCGGGATATGTTATAGTGAATCCGACGGGATGTGTTATAGTACGAGTTGGAAAGAGAAAGTTATAGAAGTCTTTCGGGATAAATTAAATTGCCTTCACTGGCAAGGATTGCCTATATCCTCGGCATATGAGATGGCTCCTTCAGGAAATGTGATAGTAAAAAGGATCCAATGCTAGGAAATGAAAATTTTGAAAAATTAATGTATGTTGGAAATATGTATTAGTGTTATGTCGGAAGTGTATAAGTAGGATGGTTTACAATTTCTTTATTTAAGTGGATTGGGACGCCTTTTCATTTAAGTAGGGAAATTATGAGTCACCGAACTACGAGTTTATATTTCTTGATTTACATAGTTTGGGACGCCTCTCCATGTAAATGAAGAAGTATAAATAAGAAGGCTTATGTCTTTCCGACATGGCACGAGTAGGGTAGTGGTATAGAAAATAAAATTTTAAAACTAACTAGACGTCTTAAGGAAATAAGATAAGGGAAATGGGAGTTTCGTATCGGACCCTAAGTAAGGGTCGTTATGTAAAACTTACGTTATGAGAACATTATAGCAATAGCAATGTGTTATAATGATAACATTATGGAAATCATGAAATTATTTTGGTAAAATATGGAAGTATTGGCTGAATTTGACTTATGTAAAGTCAAGACAATATGAAAGTGAACAAGTATGTATTATAATAGTAAAAGAATTGACTAATTGGAATGTTGGGTTTTGATTAAATTATGTCTCGGGTGACATAATGACGTGTTTGTTATAGAAATTAATGAAGAGTATAATGCGTCTGGAGATTGATTATTATTATAGTAGCCTTGAGTTTCAAGATTAAGTATATCTTTGCGACAAAATGATTATATTATTGCTTTTGTTAACAAAGGGTAAGTTGAAATTAAGTGTTAGATGGAAATAGACGAGAGATTTCAGGAACGAAATCTAAATAATGGGAGTAGAATTGTTACACCCCTATCCCGAAATACCAGTAGGTCCCACCGTGGTTGAATATGGTCTAAGGACTTAATGGGATTAACTAGTCAACCCGATAGTCAACTAATAATCAACAGGTATTGTGTTATAGTTATAGAAAATAGGGGGACCTAAGTTGCCATATTATAAACTTGTTATAGAAGTATTTGTGGCCAATATAGAAGGAATGAGATTTGAGGGACCATTTGTGCCAAATGGCCAAAGTACCCAGCTACATATTTCTGGATACTTCTCTATTACTCTCATTAATTCCAGAAAATAAGAGAAGTATGTGTGTGTGTGTCGTGACATGAAAATGGAGGGAATAAGCTAGTATCTATCATCCTTGTGCAAGATGTTAAATTGGATGATGGTGATTGATTATGGCTAATGAAAGATATGAAAGATGATGGTAATTGTGTATGGCTTAGCATGGATTGCTAAGGTAAGTAATCCAGTTACTACATGATTAATGTAGAAATTATTATATGTTGTGTTTATGATTGTTATAGTAAAGATTGGTTATAGTTAAGTTAAGGGATTATTGGACCTATGTGGGAATTGATGATAATTATAGAGTTTATTGCTTAATGAAGTATAAGGTTTGTGTTATTGCCCTATGTGCTAATTGTGATATGGTTCGTGTGTTAGCAATGCTTATGTGAATTATATGATGATAGGAGCATTACCTTGTTTTAGCTGATTACTTATTAAGCGTGTTCGCTTACATGTTATAGTTGTCAATGTTCATGTAGGTTCATGTGTTTGAAGTATCATGGCTTGGATTCGGATCATTGATTGGCTATGTGGATGAATCTATGTGAAGGAAATAGGAGCTAGGTAGATGCCGAGATCCATGTGAATTTGTGCCCTCGTTAACTTGTAAACAATTATAAAAGAATTGTCGTATGTCAAAATGTGGTTTTAATGGTTATGGTTATTATGGTATTGAGTCGAGAAGTCTTGTTATGGTTGGGTTCTAAAGAGTCAAATTTTATGTTATAGTTGGTCCCAAAAAGGGTGTTTGGTTTATGAGTAATCTTACGCATTTAGAGGTTAAATGGGTCAAGTGATCTTTTGTATATTAAGGTATACTTGTCATATATTATATGACATTTTGTTAAAGTTGTAAGGGTCAAATGAACAATTGAGTCGAAGTGGGCTGATTTGTTAAATGCAGTTTTGCTGTAAAAAATGTGCATGTCATAGGACTGAAAATGTCACAGTTTTGTGGGTGACATCGTCTGGCTCCAAGGCGACGACGTCGGGACCAAATCCCCTGACCCGTCGCTTGTTAAAAATGGAACTTTTTTGGTTTTCCATTAAAGGCTGACGGCGTCGGGTTTAAAACCCTCTAAACCTTCACGTGTAATTTGGAAATGTGTTTTTGGGTCTCAGTTAAGTAGCGACGGTGTCACAGCTTAAAGGCTAAAGGCGTCAGGCTGTCAGACTTGTATAAAGCATGGTTTGTTATAGTTCGACGGGTATGCTTTCGAATAGTAAATAAATATATGTTATAATTAAGTTGTCAAAGGTCAAATGTTACAGTTTTTGTCGTATATTGAAGTGTCTAGTGAGAATAAGTTATTTTCTATCGTTTCCGCGTCAATAGTTTTCAAAATCGAGTAATTTCCGGTCAAACCGAAAACGGGGCTTAATAGTATTTAAGTTACGGTGTAACTCTCAACAAAATTACAAAGGAGCTACAACTACGGCGTAACTATTCCTTAGGTTACGGCGTAATCACCACTACGAGAGTTCTGTTTAGAGAATAATTAAGTTACGGCGTAACTCTCAACTCCATTTACGCCGTAACTATGATCAGGCCTGTAAATACAAAACCTAAAATCTGCATTTGACACCATTCACTCACAACACAAAGTCAGAGAACATGAAGAGGGTTCCAAGGGCAGATCATATGGAGCCATCTCCAAAGGAGGAATCACACCATATCGATAAGCTTTAGCGATTACTACTATTTTACACTTTAATTCATGTCTTCATTAATCATGTTATACATTGAATTGTTTGTGTCTTTTAATATGATCGGCTAAGCACCTTTGCTGCTAGCCTATTTATGATTCCTTGATTGTATTTTTTATGTTTTCATTCTTCAATTATTGTTTCTAGTGTATACATGCATAGTTTGTTGGTGGTCACCCTAGCTTTGGTAGTTTTGAGTTGCGATCGTATTTATTTGCTTAGGAGAATTGACCAAAAGACCCTAAGAATGTAGGTAGAGAGGCTTGGTATGAATTGACCAAAAGACTATCATATCCCTCTTGTGCGAATTGACTAAAGGATTACCGTTCGGAAGGATGAACTTAAGAAGTTAGGGATGTGTGTTAAGATCTGCTAGCGCCCGGGCACACATTGTTGCGAATCTTGCATATAGGGTACTTAATGACTTAGCTTAGGTTGCTTAACACCCTCGATTCCCCAAAGGGTAGGCCTTTGACATCGGGTAGGAACCTTTGTTGATAGGTTATGACGAATTGACCAAATGATGTCATAGCGACTTGAACCCTCATTTGAATCAATAGAAAGTAACTAGAAAACATAGACAAGACATGATAGGATGAATAATTAGGTTACAATACTTTCAAACCATTGTACTCAACCTTAATTTACTTTTCGCAATTTATTTCTTGTCTTTAAGTTTAATTAATCATTTCAACTTAAAACCTTTAAAAACCGTGACAATTAGACTTAATAGGATCCTCATCTACATAGCTCTTGTTAACGACCTCGGCTTTACCACTTTCTATACTATGCACGATCGGGTTCACTGCTCGTTAGTGCAATAGGTAGACCTTAGGTAGAAGAGACTTATAAATATTAAATCCTGGTCGGAAAACCTGCTTCAGTGTGTTTTTGAGTGTGGTCTTTTTTTTTTCTTTTTCTTTTTTTTTTGTGATGGATTTGGAAGATGATAAGATTTTTGTGGTGTTGGTTGAGTGTGTACTTACTGATTATAACAATCATTGGGTTGATGGTTTGGTTTTAGTCAAAGTTTGGTGTATTCTCCCCCTAAAAAATGCAACAGCATCAGTTGCTTTTGAAGTGGTTACACATAAACCTTTTTGACTATCTTCAAATGTTATTAGCAACCTTTAGAACAGATCTGGATTAAGAAAATCCCATCTGGTCTGATACCAACTGTTGGGTCCCTCATTTTGAGCAAACTGTAAAAAATTGATAACAAATATGGATTAAGCCATAGAATAGCAATGTACTTTTCAAAGTGTCTCATTTTGGCTAGTGTACTTTTTTTAAGTTGTAGAATAGCAATGTACTTTTTCAATATGTTCTAATTTGGTACGTGTACTTTTTTAACTTTGTTTAAGTTGTAGAATAGCAATGTACTTTCCATAATTGTTTCAATTTGGTACATGGATGACATATCAAATTGGAACACTTATGGAAAGTACATTGCTATTCTACAACTTTAAAAAGTTTAAAAAATAGTACACGTGCGACATGACACTTTGAAAAAAGTACATTGCTATTCTACAACTTAAAAAAACTACACGTACCAAAATGGGACACTTTGAAAAGTACATTGCTATTCTACGACTTAATGCCTAACAAATAAATAAGTTTGCTCAATATTCATTAGCTACTAATAACACCCATTGTACTTTTCCAACGTTTAATTTTTTTTATTGATATGAATCAAAAAATTATACCCAAGTGTTTACACTTTGTGTTTGCAGAAGAAACAAAGGATTGAATGACAATGGTTAACTCTCCAATCAAACAACAAGTGCAAGCTAGCTTTGCTTTGTTGTTCCTAGGAGAAAAGGAATCTATCAACTATATGTTTACATTTCTTTTGCTTCTGTTTCCAGGATTCCTACCTCTCATTTACAACATCTGTATTTATAAGTTAATAAAGTAAAGCTTCCTAGAAATAAAGTGAAGCTTCCTATTGAAGCTTTGAAAAAAGAAATAATAAAGTACAAGCTTCCATGTGAAGCTTTGAAGTGTAGTACAAATAATAAAATATATATTTTAACTATTTGTACTACATTTGTATTTTATTATTTCTTTGTACTTTTTGTCTTGACTTTCTTGTACATTCTTTTTGCTTTGTCTTTCCAAGATAGTTTATCTTCCCAAGAAAGTTTTCGCTCATATGACGTACTTGTTTTTTCAGAGATAAGTGCTCTGAGAGTCAATAAGTTATTGTCATCACTCAGTGACTTCATCATCCACGTATTGGTTCTTCATAATTACTCATTGGTTACCGCCTCAGATTGTGATGGGTCTTTTCTTTTCAAACTCTGAAGAACATCTTATGGATGACTCCATAATGGCATGAGGATGACTCCCTCATGACTGCTTCATCAAAGACATAATAATTACTTAGGGTACTTTTTATTCAAATACTATTCAAGGAGAAATTTACGTACTGAACTGACCCAAAAACCAAGTTGCTTTTGGAAACAATGACTTGGATACCTCAGACTTCTTCGGCGATGACGCTGAACTGAACACTCAAGATTTTTTCAGTGATCTGGATATCTGAGATGAACTATGTTGAATTATCATAACTATGTCTTTTGCTTTGATGTGTTTTATTTTCGCATATATTTCCATTTCCATGTATTTTTTTCATTTAATAACCAGGATTTCATTTTTATGTAAAATATCTTTCAAATAATAAGAAATTCTATTTATTTTCTAATATGTATGCTTTTTGTTTGAAGTTTAAAATGAATTCCACTAGAGCACAACATTAACAAAAAAATGGAGACTTATGTATAGCGGATAGTGGTGCTACCACACTATCCTAAAGTCAAAGAAATATTTTTATAAATACAGACCAACCAAAGGAATACTACGTATAATATTAGGTCCTGTGGACTTGATACAAGGAACGAGAATAGCCAATTTCATACTAACAATTGGCACAAAGTTTTTGATAAACTATGCTATATTTACTCCCAATTCCAGTAGAAACCTGTTGAGTTTCGATGACATATATCTTAATGGATATAACACTCAAACTACAACAATTGAAAATGAGAAATATTTGCATATCATTTTATAACATAAATGCACTGGAAAAACTACGAATGCTCCATTCTGGATTGCATTAAACACATTTAAGTATGGAAGAATTACACATGGTGATTAATGAGAAATCTTGTGATCATATTATAGTAAGTTTGTGGTATGACCGGTTAGGTCATCCAGGATGGACAATGATGAAAATGATAATTGAAAGTACACATGGACATCCATTGAAGAATCGAAAGATCATTTAGATGCATAAAATGGCTCCATGTACATCCTGTTCACTTGAGAAGTTGATTGCAAGGCCTTCGCCACTTAAAGTTGAAAAGGAATCGCATATGTTTCTAGAAAGATTTCAAGACGATATTTGTGGACTGATACATCCACCATGTGGACCATTTAGCTATTTATGGTCCTAATATACGCATCAAGTAGATAGTCTAATGTATTACTGTTATCAACTCGTAACGTGGCTTTTGCAAAATTTCTTGCTCAAATTACTAAGTTGAGAGCACGTTTTTTAGATTACACTGTTAAAAGTTTAAGGCTCGATATTGCTGGTGAGTTTATGTCTCAAGCATTTATTGACTAATGTATGTCAGTAGAGATTATCGTCGAACATACAACTGCTCATATACACATGCAAAATTTTCTGGCTCATGTACATCCATTAGGGATATCTATTTTTGATAATTGTTAGTTTATTATTAATATAATATTAATAATTAAGTAATAATTATTTAACCTTATTATTTATTAATACGTTATATAATACATACATACGTTAAATGACTTATAAATCATTTCGGTGTTATTATAATACAAATACATTATTTATAATATAACTAAGAGTATCAAAATACCTCATGGCTCACATATACTTAGTCATATAAATATGTAATATGCCTTGAACATATTCCATCATATACACGGTTCTAACTTGGCTGGAATTGTTGATCTTCAAATGAAATCATTCCAAATTTCCAACTTCCAAGTATGGTACACCTTAAGCTCCTCTCTTCAATCTGTCTTGCATAATAAACTACAAATTACTAAAAGTCGAACTAGGCTTAAAGAATCGCTAATTATTGAACTCATCTATGTATAAATTTATCTCCAAATGATTACCTCCAATCTTGAAATAACCTCAAAATGTTCAAAACACTCTTCAAGCAACAATTTCTCCTCAACTACAACCTTTACGAGCTCTGAAAATGGTGAAACAATCGCATGCGCCTGTTAAAATGTAACTAGCATTTTAACGAGTGATTTACCAAGTGTAACATAGACGACGTCATAGACGTGACCGAAGACACCAAATCTGTTGCATGCCCAAGTGCAATCGTAGTTGTTTGAGGATCCATCTACACAGAGAAACATATATATATATATATATATATATATATATATATATATATATATATATATATATATATATATATATATATATATATAGAGTGCGGTTCTAGAGAAAAGTGTAATTAGAGAGAAAAGTGAGAAAAAAAGTTATAGGGTCTATTTTGAAACATCTCAAACTTCAGGAGTAAGTTTTGAAAACCACCCCCACCCACCCCCACCCCCGCCCCCCCCCCCCCCACCCCCCACCCCCCCCCCTCCCCGCAAAAGAAATTTTTTTTTCCCGCAAAAAAAAAATTTTTTTTTGGGCAAAATTTTTTTTTTTCCTGCCAAAAATTTATAACTGTGATGCACCTTTTTTTTTTTGTGCATCTCAGTTATAAAAATTGGTGCATCATAGTTATAACTACTTTTTTTAACTATGATTCAACAAAATAAAAAGGTGCATCAGATCGCATATGTTATTAACTTATTCCAGAAAAAGTTTTGAATTAGAACCTTCAACCTTTGTGTATAAAAGAGAGATTTTTCAAATGATTCAACAAGTTTATTTTATTAATCACATGGTTAATATACAATGAAATCAATTATCCTAACATGTTTCAAAGTTATTTTGTTTTACTTTTCATCAATTCACGATGGTTAATATGCACTGGCATTATCCCAATGACAAAGCATGTTATAACAAAGAGATGCGGCACTACCATGGCTACCATCCGTCCCTGGTTGTACAACTAATGCCCCTTATAGAGTATAGTACACTAAGTTATTGCAATGTTATAAGAGCATATTATGTAATGATCGTTGTAACTACTTTTTGTAACTGGTTGTAACTACACTAAGTTGGGTGCATCTCGGTTATAAAAATTGGTGCATCATAGTTATAACTACTTTTTTTAACTGTGATTCACAAATATAAAAGGGTGCATCAATCGCATATGATTAACTTATTACAGAAAACTTTGAATTAAAACCCTCAACCTTTGTGTATAAAAAGAGAGATTTTTAACTGATTCAACACGCTTATTTTATTAATCACATGGTTAATATACAATGAAATCAATTATTCTAACATGTTTCAGAGTTATTTTATTAATCACATGGTTAACATACTTTTCATCAATTCACGATTGTTAATATGCACTTGCGTTATCCCAATGACAAAGCATGCGACGCTACCATGGCTACCATAGCTCCATCTCTAGTTGTACAACTAATACCCCTTAAAGAGCATAGTATACTAAGTTATTGCAATGTTATTGAAGCATATTAGGTAACAATAGTTGGGTGCATCTCGGTTATAAAATCTGGTGCATCATAGTTATAACTGTGATGCACCAAAATAAAAAGGTGCATCACAGTTATAAAAATTTGGCGGGAAAATTTTGGCCCAAAAAAAAATTGGCCCCCAGAAAAAAAAATTTGGCGGGAAAAAAAATTTCGGGGGGGGGGGGGGTGGGTGGGGGGGTAGGGTGCGAATTTACAAAACTTCCTTAAAGAATGAAGGAAAATACAATTAGGTCCCTGTAGTTTGGTGTGAAAAAAGGGAGGGGAAGAGGGGGTGATCCAATTGTTGAGATTACTTTTCTCACTTTTCTCTTGAGATCAACTATTTAAATGATCCGATCTCTCTCTCTCTCTCTCTCTATATATATATATATATATATATATATATATATATATATATATATATATATATATATATATATATATATTTGGTGATCGATATGTGAAGAGAAGCTTGTAACTATGATCATTTTCGGGTTTGCGGATTGTTCGTGACTAGCAACATGGGTATTAGACTTGACTTTATTTTTCTTTTAACACCAATTTAGTAAATATTCTCATGCCTTATCCATACCCCTTAATCACCCGAAACCTATCGTTATAACCCGAATAAAAGCCCTCTTTAGATGTTTACATTTGGTTCTTACGCCACGTCGGTGGAGTTTTGTTTCTTGTACAAGCCTATGGTAATATTTAGATCATGACCGAGCAATATGAGTGTACTATTCTTTAATACTATCCATCACTAAATAAATTGAGTGTTGAGTGAGTTATACATCCGTTCCTTTTCGTGAGGTGCTTAGCCATGTTATCAAGCGAGAGAATCCATGGGGTATTGTCAAACATCTCGATTTTTCACCTCTAAAAGCTTAAAACGATGAATCTTATCTTGTACTTGTACTTGATAGATTTGCATCACATTTTTCTAATCATATTTCATGCACTATGTGGGATTTATTTTTCTTAATTTCTAGATTTGCTTGAGGGCAAGCAAAACCTTAAGTGTGGGGGAGTTTGCGCTCATTTTTCGCTTATTTTGAGTCTATTTTAAAAAATTAAAAAAAATAAAAAAAGTAGAAAAAAAGCCAAAAATATTTATTTTTAAAATTTTGTTCTTTTAGTTTTGTCATTTAGGTATGTAGTTTAATTTTTCTTTTCTTAGATTTGCTTGAGGGCAAGCAAAGTTTAAGTGTGGGGGAATTTGATAACGCTCAAATTGTGCATGTTTTTAGTAGCGTTATATGTGCTTTTATGTATGTTATTTGGCTATAATCATATGATTTTGTTGCTTAATCGTACAAAAGTGTGTTTGCTAGTTCATTTGTAGCCAAGTACAGGAAAGTGGAGAAAAAGACAGAAAAAGAAGTAAAATACGAAGATTTCTCCATATATGAAGAATTCCCGACCAAAGAAAGACTTGCGGAGTATATTCGAGAAGATAAAGTCATCAAGTTAGTAGTCCAAATACTCAAGAATAAAGTTCAAGAAGGAAAACGAGAAAGAAATGAAGAAAAGAAGCTAAAACGAAGACATATTGGAAGACTCGTTGTTCCCGACACACCTTCACCATTTTGGCCATAACTTTTGCATACAGGCTCCGTTTGACCCCCGGTTCATGGCCTAAGAAAGCTAAGAGAAAGATCTACAACTTTGGAGCTTAGGATTTTCTGTCAAAAAGGCTCCAACCGTTCGGTCGAGCCCCGCAACCGGATCCGGTTGGAGAATGGTCAAGAACACCAACCAAAACGGTTGGAGCTTAACCGATTCGGTTGGGAGGCCTGGTACAGCCATTTCTTCATAACTAAGACTCCAAACTTGTCCCAAACGATTCTAGGTCCTTCCCACTAAGTTTCTAGTCCCTTCCAAACTCCTTGGAGGCCAAGTTGAGCATTTAATACCCTAAGCCTTGGAAGTAGTATAAATAGAGGCCTTTGCAACCTCATTTCATGCACCATAACTTGAGAGAACTTCTCTCACACCTCTCCTACCACCACCACTCCTCTCTAGGTGTGAAATTCAAGCCTCCACCCTTAAGGAAGAATTTCCACCTAGAGAGCAAACCCCAACTTGAGAGAACACACCCACTCTCAATCTCTTCACCCCAAAGGTGTGAAATTCGATCCTCCACCCTTAAGGACGAATTTCCACCAATTACACCAACCTATCTCTCCCAAAAGACCACAAACCTCTGCCATTTCCAGAAGTAGTGCTCATGTGTTGTTGAAGGCGTTTGGACATCATTTTCCGGCTTGGTAGAACTATTGTAGTTGATTGGAGGCTTGAATGTTGCTATAATCCTTCATCTTTGCCTATTGTAATTCATACTTTGGGTAAACCTTTTTACTTTTATATTTCCATATGTTTGTTATTGATATGATTGTTGAAGCTTTGTGTTTGATTGAAATAACCATGAACTTGATACTTTCTTGTTCTTATATTGCTTTTCTTGTTGGTTTGATATGTGACAATCATAACTATCAACTTGTTACTTGAATATGAATGTCTTGATACTTGCTTGATCTTATATTGCTTTTCTTGTTGGTTTGATCTGTGACAATCATAACCATCAACTTGTTACTTGCTTAAACAAACAAACGACACTTATAGTGCAACCAAGTCTCTTGGGACGACCTTGATTTACCATATACTATACTACAACTTGACTAGGGTATACTTGCCCCGAATGTGTTCCTAGTTAACCGGTAATTCTTGATTATAAATTTAAAACCACGATGGAACCCATCAGCTGTGAAGGCCTTCGATCCTCCCCCTTTTTTGGAAAGTAGAGGAAGAAGCAGGGATACCTCCAAGTATTGCTATTTCCATGACGATTACGGACACGACACCAACAATTGTAGAGAGCTCAAGAAACAGATAGAAGAGGCCGTGAAGTCTAGTCAATTGGGACATCTGGTGAAGGGTATAAAGAAACGTAAAGAGAAGGTCTCCGACACACAGTTGGGGAAAGATACCACACCAGTCGAAGCACCCATCCTCATGGTTCACATGGATGATTCTGGTTTAAAGAGAAAAGCAGCAGAGGAAGGATTATGCGGGGTAGAAGACGTTACCTTCCCTTCGATCACTGGCAAGGTTCTCTCGAATGACCCCGTGGTCATCAAAATCCTAATCTCCGACAGAGAAGTAAATATAGATTACTAAGACTGTGGAAGCTCTTGCGAAGTGATCTACGAGCATTGTTTTCTGAAGCTCAAACCTTCGATAAGGTCGAAGAGGGTAGATTCGAAGGTACCCTTGGTAGGATTCTCAGGGGAACACTCATGGCCTCTGGGATAAGTCTTTCTAGAGGTTACGATTGGAGAAGGAAGGCTAAAAAGTACAGAAACCTTGGTTTTCGCGATCATAAGGTCTGAATCTCCCTATAACCTGTTAATAGGGAGAACCGCAATGCAGAAAATGGGCATCGTTGTCTCCACGATACATGCCACGATCAAATTCCAAACACCCTTCGGTATTGGAACGGTTTTCTCCAGTTACAACGCGAATAAGCCCACAGATGTAGGCAAAAGGGCTAAACAAATTCTGGAAGAATCTCCGAAAGATGTTCTCAGCTGCAGTGATGCCGAAGAACGCATTGTAGTAAACAACCTCTTCCCTGATCAGACGGTGGTCATCGGAAAGCAGCTCCCTGCCTCCTTTAAGGTAGAACCGGAAAAGTTACTAAGGGCTAATGCGGATGTCTTCGCATGGACTTACTGAGCACAAGCTTAATGAGTTCAAACACATTGAACCTATCAAGCAAAAGCGTTGAAGCCTTGCGCCTGAAAGGAGTGCAGCGGCATGCAAGGAAGTGGATGAGCTCGTAGCAGCAGGCATACTCAGGGAGGTGAAGTATCAAACCTGGGTAGCCAATCCAGTGATGGTTAAAAAACATGACGGAGGATGGCGGATGTGTGTAGACTTCACAGATATTAACATGGCCTGCCCGAAGGACTACTATCCTCTAACAGAGATCGATTGGAAGGTGGAATCCTTATCAGGGTTTCGACTGAAATGTTTTCTGGATGCTTACAAGGGTTACCATCAGATACAAATGGCGGAAGAAGACAAAGAAAAAATAGCCTTTTTTACAGGAAAGGGCGTGTATTGCTACAAGAAGATGCCCTTCAGTTTGAAGAATGCATGTGCTACCTACCAAAAGCTAGTGGACAAAGCCTTCAGCAAGCAAATAGGTAGGAACCTTGAGGCATACGTAGACAATATGGTTATTAAGAGCATAACGGAGGAGGACATGTTCTCCGACATAAAGGAAACCTTTGATCAACTTCGCGCCATCAACATGAAGTTAAACCCCAAGAAGTGCTCCTTCGGCGTGGAAGAAGGACAATTCCCGAGACACCTGGTCACGAACCAGGGTATTAAAGCCAATCCTTCAAAGGTTAAGGCCATCACAGATTTGCAGCCTCCTAAATCCCTCAAGGATGTGCAAAGTCTGAACGGAAAGTTAGCAGCCCTCAGCAGATTCCTATCGAAGGGCGCAGATAGATCCTTGCCATTCTTCAAGACACTCAAAGGATGCATGGATAAGAAGATGTTTCAGTGGAGCGCGGATGCAGAAGCTGCCTTTCAAAAGCTCAAGGAGCTCATGGCTATTTTACCTACACTTACCGCCCCAATCAAAGGTGAAGTGTTGTTTATGTACATCGCAGCCTCCTTCGAAAGCATCAGTGTTGTCT
Organism: Chrysanthemum seticuspe; assembly: GCA_019973895.1. Taxonomy (NCBI): domain Eukaryota; kingdom Viridiplantae; phylum Streptophyta; class Magnoliopsida; order Asterales; family Asteraceae; genus Chrysanthemum; species Chrysanthemum seticuspe. Next base: position 193,743,108 of record BPTQ01000005.1, on the reverse strand, counting down.
TATTGGCGGAAATGGAAAAGAAGCAAATCCCTATTTACTTCGTTAGCAGAATTCTACAGGGAGCTGAGCTAAATTATCCAGAGTTGGAGAAGCTAATTTTGGCTTTGGTCCATGCTGCGAGGCGCCTTCGAAGGTACTTCCAGGCTCATCCCATAAGCGTGCTCACTGACAAGCCTATTAAGCAGATACTTTCGAAGCCAGAGAAATCTGAATGGATAGCTAAGTGGGATATCGAGCTAGGAGAACACGAAATTGAGTACAAGGGTAGAAACTCGGTCAAAGGGCAAATATTGGCAGACTTCTTAGCCGAAACACCCTTCGAGCCAAAGCAGGACAACAAGGTGGCTGAGAAGAAGCCTGCGAAGACGGTCAAAGGGTGGAAGCTTTATACTGATGGGGCCTCCAGCTCCGACGGATCTGGTGCAGGGTTAATGCTAGTTGACCCTGAAGGAAAGAAGTATACTTATGCACTCCGTTTCGAATTTGATGCTACCAATAATGAAGCGGAGTACGAAGCCTTTCTAGCAGGTCTCCGACTGGCTAAGGACATGGAGGTAGAAGACTTGGCTATTTTTGTTGATTCACAACTGGTGGCCAATCAGATCAAGGGCTCCTACGAGGCAAGGCAGCCTGTGATCAAGCAATACCTGGATAAAGCCAAGGAGATGCTCGAAGGGTTTACCTTCTACGACATAGAACATGTTCGAAGGAACCAAAACAAAAAGATGGATGCACTTAGCAAACTGGCATCAATAGCATTTGCTCATCTAACTAAGGAGGTTCTGGTCGAAGTATTGGCAGATAGGTCCATCGTCCGAAAGGAGGTGTCTGACGTAATACTGGAGGAAGAGTCAAATTGGATGACTCTAATTAGAGAATACCTAATAAGTGGTATACTGCTAGAGGATCAGAAGCTAGCACGAAAGGTCCGCATCAAAGCACCACAATACAGAATCATGGGGAACTACCTATACCGAAGGTCCTTCTTATCCCCATGGCTTCGTTGTGTGGGACCTAAGCAAGCCGCCAAAATCATTCAAGAAGTGCACGAAAGGTCTTGTGGGCTACATGCAGGACCTCGCTCCGTTGTTTCTAAGATCATGAGGATAGGATATTATTGGCCTTCGATGCACAGGGACGCAATAGAAATTATCCAGAAGTGTGAAGCCTGTCAAATCCACTCAAGAGTGCCAAGGCTACCAAAATAAGATATGACCTCCGTGACATCCGCATGGCCTTTCAGCCAATGGGGGATAGATATCATAGATCCTCTACCAATTGCTCCGGGAGGGGTAAAATTATTGGGCGTAGCCATTGATTACTTCACGAAATGGGTTGAAGCCAGCCCCTAGCATCAATTACAGGGAGGCACATGGAAAAGTTCGTGTGGGAACACATCATTTGCCGGTTCGGAGTACCCCATAGCATCATTTCAGTTAATGGGAAACAGTTTTCCGAAGGAGTGTTTCCTGTGTTTTGCAGAGGCCTAAGCATAAAGCAATCCTTCACCTCTGTTTACCATCCTCAAGGTAACGGACAGGTGGAAGTTACTAACAAGGATATCATCCAAGGCATAGAACGAAGGCTTGGATACAACCACCATGTTTGGGTAGATGAGCTACCTCAAGTACTCTGGGCTCACAGAACGCACACAAAGTCAAGTCATGGGGAGACACCTTTTAGCTTGACATATGGCACAGAAGCTGTCATCCTTTCAGAAGTAAGCATCGAAACATAAAGGGTCATGAACTTCGAAGCAACTGATAACGAAGAAAGACTCCGCAGCAACCTAGACCTACTCGAAGAAAGAAGGGAAATAGCCTCGATCAGGGAGGCTATCCATAAACAAAAGATTGAAAAGTACTACAACAGCAGGGTTCGGCCTTCGACATTCAAGCCAGGAGAATACGTCCTCCGACTCAACAGCGCAAATAAAGCTGAGTATCAGGGTAAATTAGGGCCTACATGGGAAGGGCCCTATGTAGTAACAAAAGCATATGGCAACGGAGCCTACAAGCTGGAGACCCTTGATGGAGACGCTATTGATAGGACTTAGAATGACACTACCCTTCGTAAGTTTTACATATGAAACTTACAATGCCTAAGGACATTTTTTAATTTGCTTTCAACCAATGTATTTGCATTCTTCTCACTTGGGGAAAGAAGCATTAATGGTAGACGTCTAGTATTCATTTCTTAAAATGATGTAATCCTCCCTACCCACTTAATGATATAACACATTTCCCTCAAATCTCATGTTTCGTTCAATACAACAAAGATTTGTCCACCAAGTCGTTTTTTATAAGTTTCAATGTCGAAGGGATGTACAAAGACTAACAATATGTCTTGCTCATATTCTTAACATCCACCTCAACTTCACATTAACTTTCCTACGTGGTCTTAAGGTATTCCAAGCCTTTCGCTAACCAAAGGATTAAGACAGAGTGGGTCGCAACCCTCTGTCAGCAATTAAATTATACGATTGCTATATTCTTGGTGAAGTAATTACAAACAATGAGGCTATGCATCTACCATACACCTTAGGTTGTAAAAAATTTACGTGCAAATGAAACGTAAAGAGAAGAATCAAAGATAGCAAAATACAGGCCCTAGTGGCCTTGATGTAGATATTCATTTACGACTAGTTTAACTAGTCCAATAGGCTGTAGCTGATAAGGTTTTAAAAGGTACCATTTTGAGGGGTCGTTTAAGTCCTTATTTGATCACTTTTGTATCCGTTATTGCTTAATATCGTTCCTTTTCACTTTTTAGGTCTCGTGAAGGCAAAATGCTGGAATGGCACTTATTTGGACGAAAAGGCGCGAATATATGAAGAAAATGGCCAAAGTCAAAATCGAGACACTCACAGTTGCTGAATGTAGAAGGCGACGGCGTCAGGTGCTATTGGCGACGCCATCCCAAAATTATTGAGACGATCCAGAACCCAAAACTCGTATTTTCAAGTGACGACGTCCAGTTATGGAAGAGTAGGCCGTCGCTACTCAGACGGCCTAGATGCAATCCAGACGACGTCAGAAGCTGAAGAGGACGGCGTCACGGACATAAGGTGACGCCGTCGCAAGGTTAACGTGGCCAAGACGAAACCCTAATGGCGGCGACACGACGGCGTCACTAAACATAAGGTGACGCCGTCGCAATTGTAATCTTATATATATAATCCGAATTTTTCAGTCTTTGTGTGGAGAGTCTTTGGAGTAAAAACCTAAAACCGAACCTAAGGTGTCTTGTATAGTATTTTAGGGTTTTAAACCCTATCTTACATCAAGATAAGTCTTTACTTCATTAATTCAATTATGTCTTTGATTATTTGTGTGTATGCTTGCATGTTCTCCATGTCCGGCTAATTTATTTGTGTGTTTGCTTAGGAAGTATGAAACTTAATTATTGAATATTGATTGTTTGTTTCTTATCTTAGTTGATTAATTATCTAGTAATGCGATAGGTCATTCGTTGTGTACTTAATGCTTGATTCATCTTTGTGAACCTTAGAGTATAATTACCTGAGTAATTGTAGGCTAAACCATCCAAAGAGCGCCTTAGAGTAGGAGTTTATAATCTCTAGTGGGTTTGTAGACAAGACCCTTTGGTAAGTTCGAAGAGTTAGGGAGAAACGCATACCCTACAACTTTAGACACACAACGCAACTAGGAATAAGACGTGACACTCAACCATCAATAGGAGATAATTAAGGAGTAATACAAACTAAGTAAACACATCTTTAAACTATCATACTAGCACACATTAATTAGACATAGACTCCCACAACCCTAGTTTAGATAATTAGATAATAGTAGAGTAATCGGTAGAAATACCAACCCCCCAAATCCAATACCCGAGATTCGTACCTTTCCATTTTCATAAAATATAAAAAGATAAAAAATAATCTTCCTCAACCTTAACCTTAGCGTAGTAACTCCCTACTAGCATTCCTATTCCCCTAGAGAACGATATCAATACCCGTGGCTTACCCTAATTACTACACTACAATGATTAGGTTCACTGCCTAGGGTGTTATAAAACTTTCTCGAAGAAAAGGAAGTTCCTTTGACCCCGAACGACGCGTGTAGCGTTATCAAGTTTTTGACGCCGCTGCCGGGGAATAGAATAGCTAGTTAGTAGTCCACCTCGTTTAGGTTTCTTTGCTTGATTCCTATCAAGTAAATTTTTTTCTTATTTTTAGATTTCTCTTAGTCTATCCCCCTTCTTCGTGACCTTTGTTCGTAACCTCATCACTTTTCATCATGGAAGGTGATAACCCACTACCATTTATCAACCCACCACCAAATGACCCGCCAAGAGCCCGTACTCTTGGTGAATACTCAAGACCAAGCCACCTAGGCTATAGGAACACCATTGAGCTTCCCGACCAAGCCCAAACTACGGCCCTGCGATCCGACACCATCCGGTTGGTGCAAAACGGATGTGCATTCCATGGACTTTGTTCCGAAGATCCAAATCAGCATCTGAGGGATTTCCTCAAAATCGTCGATTCCATCGACCTTGATGCTACTACTCGGGAGACCACGCGCCTGCGTCTCTTCCAATTCTCTCTACGGGACCAAGCTAGTAATTGGCTTGAGCGACTTCCCGCCGGCTCCATCTCAAGTTGGGATGATCTTACCTCTCGCTTCCTTGCTCAATTTTTCCCACCGGGGAGAACCACTAAGCTTAGGAATGACATCTTGATGTTCCAACAACGTCAAGGTGAATCTCTCTACGAAGCATGGACCCGATTCAAGGACTTACTTCATAAAGTCCCTCATCACGGCATTGATCTTTGGCTCCAAGTCTAAATCTTTTATGATCATGTCAACTTTCCCACTAAGCAATCCATTGACCAAGCGGCCGGTGGAAAACTTAGTGATCTCACCGCAGAAGAATCATGGGAAATAATAGAGGACCTCGCCCTCTATGACAACGAAAGTTGGGATGACCCCCGTGAGCTGCCCAAAACCGTCAAGGCAATCTCCTTGCCTCCTCCCGACCGTAGGATGATCGAACTTGAAGATCAAGTTAAATTCCTCATGAGTTCCTACAAAAATCCTAAGTCCTCACGACAAGTGAATCAAATCACTCTACCTTGTGAGTTATGCAGTGGTCCCCATGACACTCGTGATTGCACAAGGCTCTCCGAACAAGCTTTTGCGGACTACGCCTCCATACGTACCGACAGAGCGGGAGAGAAGTGGTACACTTTCAAACCCGAACAAAACAACTTAGGAAACTCATACAACCCCTCATGGAGAAATCACCCTAATCTTAAGTGGAACCAAAACTCAAGCACACCCCAAAGCTCATCTAGTTCGCCTAATAGGTTCAATTCTTCTAATACCGGGAACCCCACTAATCTTGAGGCAATTGCATCTAGATTTTTGTCATCCCAAGAAACTCGATTGAATAAGCTTGAAGCCGATTTTAAGCAAAAACAAAGCGAGATGACAACCAAGCTTGATGCCCTCTTAAAAGCCTTCAATGAGCGGGAAGTTGGAGCACTCCCAAGTGATACCATTAAGAACCCAAAAGTGAATTCGATTGCATCGACTTCATGTTCCAGTTCACCATAGGAGAGTGCACATCCATGCCCCTCTCACCCAACGGTTCACTCGGTAAATGCTATCAAAAAGGGTTCCAAGTCATCCAAGAGATACCAAGGCCCGACACCTTTGGTAAAGCCTACTCTTGAGAAACCCGTCAACCAAGAATCCAAACCTAGTTTAGAGGAGGAGTACAAGGAACTCCATCAAGAAAAACCGATTCTTGAAGTCTTAGCTCATGCACCTTATTATAATGCTTTAAAAGAAAAATATGAGTTAGAACTTAGGCTTGGAAAACATGGGTCCGCTTTTGTGCGAAACAACTTACCTAAGAAGTTAGACGATCCCGGGCTATTCACTCTTCCGTGTAGACTCGGAACTTCCAAGCCACTCGATGCTCTAGCCGATTTAGGATCATGCATCAATCTCGTTCCGTTGTCCCTTCATAGTAGCCTCAACCTAGGTAAAATTGAACCAACGGAAACTATCTTAGGTCTAGCGGACGGTAGTATAGCACGTCCAGTAGGAATAATAAAGGACATGGTAGTACATGTAGGAGAGTTGACTCTTTTGGCCGACTTTCATGTACTAGACATGAATAAGGACCCGACATGCCCATTACTAGTTGGAAGAGGATTTTTAGCTACCGCTAGTGCCATCATCGATTGTAAGATGTCCAAAATAGTGGTAGGAGAGGGGAGTGCTAGATCCGTTTACGATGTTAAAAAGCATACATACTATAAGGATGAGGAAATCCCACAAGAGATAGGGTTGGATAGAGAGCCTTCTCGATATGGACCTTGGATTGATAAGAACATCATAGGCCCCCAAAGACCTTTTTACCTAGATAAGGCCTTTGCTAGTGCAGCAACTTTCCAAGAACAAGAAATGGCTAGGGACATAGAAGTGAACCCGTTCGAGGACGCCTTAGTATTTAGGAAGATGACCGAGTTCCTAGGAAGCTTGCCCGTTAACCTTGTCATGAATAAGTGGATAGTTGAGAAATCCGAACACATGTGGAATTGGAATAGACCCTAGTGATGGTAATGGAAGGTGGCACATTAGGATACAAATCTATGATCCCGATGGTGAGATGTTTGAAAAGGCATATTTAACCGAACGTACTACTAGGAACTTGAATGATAAGTTTGATCCTTACGACATTGTTGAGGATAGACTTACGTATATCGGTACGTAGGAGCACGACTACGAGTCTAGCTACAAGACTCTTAAATAAAGAAAAGCGCTTCGTGGGAGGCAACCCATGCTTAATTGTTTGCTTGTTAGTGTCATATATCTTTTATTAATTATTTATCCTCATGTTTAAATTTGTGAAAATGCTTTATTTTGTTTTTAACCTCGTCTTAATTGCATATAAAGGTATTTTACATAAGGGATAAGTGTAGGGAGGATTACACACGTTTTCAAAAGAAACGTAAACATGAGAATAACAATTAATTAAAAGATATTTATGTTTGTTTGTTCGAGTCAAATGCTTGTATCGAGTCATAATGGATGTTTTGCAGAAATTTTTCCAGATTCTAAAGATGTAAATTTTCCATAATTTTTTCCAGAAAATCGCAGACCAGTTTTTGTCAGGATAACCTGACGGCGTCAGGATTGCAACCTGACGGCGTCAGGAAGGAGTAAAAACATCAGATTACTTTTTCTCGTTTTCTGAGCTACTTATAAATTTTTGGAATTTTCCAGGTCTTAATTTTCTTAGAAATTCTGTAAACATCCATTCTACAAGCATTATATCCTAGTTTAAATCGAGTCTTATATATATTATTACCGCCGATTTTACGCGAAGGTTTCGTTTGTTTTCTTCAAGTGTGCAGGTTTAGTTTGTCAAGAAGAAGTTACATAAGATTGGAAGGAGCTTTTCACGCAATAATTCTTCTTGGAAAAGAGTTTAACCACCACTTTACACGGATCCTACCGAGCTAATCAGGGGAGTATTAGTTTCTTTCGTTTTTAATTACCTTCTTTTATCATAACTTTGATACTTTCGGGGAACATTGGGGACAATGTTCAGTTTAAGTGTAGGGAGGGAAAATAAAACGGGAACTTTGAAACTATGCTTATCCTTGATTATTTGCTTCGTCCAATTGTATTTGTGTAATAAACCATGAGAAAATGTCGGTTAGGGTAATTTTGGCAACAAATTTAAAATTTTTTATGACATATAAGAGTGGGCCATTAGTCTTAACTAAAGCGTCTCATGGATAGGAAGTTGCATGACTAGCACAAAAACCCTTACCACCCAAATTCCACCAAAATGTGAGGATCGCCCTTAGATTAGTAGGAATTAAAGCATTCATCTTTAATGCTTAGAGTGTGAACCGGTAGTATATTAGATTCTAGAACTTGTTTTGTGATGCATTCCGAGATCGCAAGTGAGGCTACACTTGTGTAGTTAGGAATAACTAAATGATAAGAGGCATTAGGATAACCCTTGTTTGATACTTGTAATATAATAACTTCTTCCACTTCGGTTGAGTAATTCCCCCACACCCTTTGCGTTGTACTCATTTTTAGTACACGATACCCCTAGTTAACCCCTCAGAGCCTATCCTTTTCGCGGTTCTCGTGATATTTCGGTTTTTCCGGAATATCAATGAAGAGCATTGTTTACACCCCACCCCCAAATATACACCCAAATCGCCTTAGCCTACCCCTTATGCACTCACTTTTAGTGCAAATGTTTGTTATCACCCTAAACCCTTAGTTCAATTATCTAGTTGCTTGCATAAGTTGCTAAGTCGAGTCATATCCTTTGTATACAGTTTTGGGATGATTGGGATTCATGGGAAAAGTTAAAGTTTATGAAATGACGGGAAGGGAACGTTAAATTCAAATTCCCTTTGTTTGCGTAATAATGTACCCCAAGTGTTTTGATCTTTTCAATTCGGGTCAAATTAGTGTTAGAGTAATAAAAACTCAAGTGTAGGGATATGCCTGTAAATCCCTAGTATTTTGATGTTATCGTAGAGGATGGTAGAGTAAAAGTGTATGAAAAAAAAAATCGAAAAAATAGAAAAAGAGAAAAGAGAAAAAAAATAGAGTGAAAAAAAAATAAAAAAAATAAAAAATAAATAAATACGGGCTACCATCCTACATCTATCCTTTAAATTTATGTTTGATTATTTCCATTGCCTGGAGTTTTAGAGTGTCGAGTCTTGGCTTAGCAACGCCATTCTTCATATGCATTTAACATAGAGATTTTTGACTTACCACCACTAAATAGCCTATCCCACCAAACCCTTATTTCCCTACCGTAAGCCTAACGTTACAACCCTTTAAAGACCTCTTTGATAGTCTTTCCTAGGTGCTTACGCCAAAGCGATGGAGGTTTGATCTATTCTCAAGCCTATGGTAATCTATGTACTAGGACCGGTTAATGAGTGTTTATCTTCCATTTCCTATATTGTTATATTTCATATATACACCCGAGAGAGATGTGAGTATCCAAACACCCCATGTGAGGTGCTAGTATGTAATTTCCGTGCTTGTTATGACTTTTGCGGGGCTTATATGTGTTGTGGACCATTTTGAATTAATGCTTCATGACCCCTAACTTATAAATTAATTGGCTAAAAGCACATTTGCTTGAGGACAAGCAAATAACAAGTGTAGGGATATTTGATAAGGTTTTAAAAGGTACCATTTTGAGGGGTCGTTTAAGTCCTTATTTGATCACTTTTGTATCCGTTATTGCTTAATATCGTTCCTTTTCACTTTTTAGGTCTCGTGAAGGCAAAATGCTGGAATGGCACTTATTTGGACGAAAAGGCGCGAATATATGAAGAAAATGGCCAAAGTCAAAATCGAGACACTCACAGTTGCTGAATGTAGAAGGCGACGGCGTCAGGTGCTATTGGCGACGCCGTCCCAAAATTATTGAGACGATCCAGAACCCAAAACTCGTATTTTCAAGTGACGACGTCCAGTTATGGAAGAGTAGGCCGTCGCTACTCAGACGGCCTAGATGCAATCCAGACGACGTCAGAAGCTGAAGAGGACAGCGTCACGGACATAAGGTGACGCCGTCGCAAGGTTAACGTAGCCAAGACGAAACCCTAATGGCGGCGACACGACGGCGTCACTAAACATAAGGTGACGCCGTCGCAATTGTAATCTTATATATAGAATCCGAATTTTTCAGTCTTTGTGTGGAGAGTCTTTGGAGTAAAAACCTAAAACCGAACCTAAGGTGTCTTGTACAGTATTTTAGGGTTTTAAACCCTATCTTACATCAAGATAAGTCTTTACTTCATTAATTCAATTATGTCTTTGATTATTTGTGTGTATGCTTGCATGTTCTCCATGTCCGGCTAATTTATTTGTGTGTTTGCTTAGGAAGTATGAAACTTAATTATTGAATATTGATTGGTTGTTTCTTATCTTAGTTGATTAATAATCTAGTAATGCGATAGGTCATTCGTTGTGTACTTAATGCTTGATTCATCTTTGTGAACCTTAGAGTATAATTACCTGAGTAATTGTAGGCTAAACCATCCAAAGAGCGCCTTAGAGTAGGAGTTTATAATCTCTAGTGGGTTTGTAGACAAGACCCTTTGGTAAGTTCGAAGAGTTAGGGAGAAACGCATACCCTACAACTTTAGACACACAACGCAACTAGGAATAAGACGTGACACTCAACCATCAATAGGAGATAATTAAGGAGTAATACAAACTAAGTAAACACATCTTTAAACTATCATACGAGCACACATTAATTAGACATAGACTCCCACAACCCTAGTTTAGATAATTAGATAATAGTAGAGTAATCGGTAGAAATACCAACCCCCCAAATCCAATACCCGAGATTCGTACCTTTCCATTTTCATAAAATATAAAAAGATAAAAAATAATCTTCCTCAACCTTAACCTTAGCGTAGTAACTCCCTACTAGCATTCCTATTCCCCTAGAGAACGATATCAATACCCGTGGCTTACCCTAATTACTACACTACAACGATTAGGTTCACTGGCTAGGGTGTTATAAAACTTGCTCGAAGAAAAAGAAGTTCCTTTGACCCCGAACGACGCGTGTAGCGTTATCAGTAGCCTTAACGATCAAACAAGCAAGATATTGTCTTAGGCCAAGGCCTTCACCACATACATAAAATGTAAATTGTTTCATCAGGCATATTGCCTGGAAAGAGACACACAAACATATTGTTTGAAATAGGGTACATACCACCCTGAGGGATCAAATTACTACCACACGGTAGCCTTCATCAAACTTTGGAGTGTGTTGGATCAGCAAAACCTGGGGATGGAACCTTGGGAGATGGTGTCCTCTTTGAAGGAGAGACAGGCTGGACTTTCCTTGGTTTCTTTGCCAACAGGTCCTCAATAGAGGTCGTTGGGTCCTTCGTCGCCTCAGCAAGGAATGGGAACTCTGCAACAGATAAGGCATTTCCTGCATTATTGTATTCCTGTCCATGGGTTGCTCTGTAGTAGGGAACACTTGCAAGCTTCACTAGTTCACCTGTCTGGGCCACCTCCTCCAAAGTGGTACATTTGCCATGGAAAATGGTTGCATTCACCAATTTCCCAATCATAATGCCCACATCATCACTATGGTACAGTTCCATGGCGATGTAGGGGATGACTTTGGTCACCAAATCCACCCTATCCTTCTTGAGCATTTTCAAACGAAGGTCCAACCCATCCACCTTCTCCCTAAGCTTGATCTCCTGGTCAACTAGCTTTGCCCTCTCTTCTTCAAGGCCTCCACACTTGGATGTCAGAACGGAAATTTTCTCCTTGTAGCCTATGACCTTCGCGCCTTCGAGAGATAGCCTGCTGCACTCAGCTTGGCTTTCAGCTAACTGACCCTTGAGCTTCTCCACCTCTACTCGGAGATCTTGGACCAGAGGATTTTTGTCAAAGTCCTCCATAGCTTCTTCACACATTGCCTGCAGGTCTGCGTACTTCTTGTCCATGGCTTTCTCCCTGGCAAGCATGATGTCCATCTCTTCCCTAGCCTTGGTGACAGCACGAAGAAGCTCCCTTGTCTAGGTGTTGAGCTGATTATCCAACATGCACTGTCTAACATAGCTCTTGTCATGAAGATCACATAGCCTTTCCATATACATGTTGTCCATCACCCCCTTCCAACTGGATGGAGTCACACGCTCAACAAGCAAATGACAAGCTAGGGGGGACAGAAGCTCCTTCGTATCAGTGAGTCCTGCAGCATAAATAAACTTGTTAGTATGTTTTTATTTGCATCTAATTCTTTGTAACAGGGAAGAGGCCTTACCATGAATATCATCCATAATGGGCCCTTCGATGGTTGGAAACACCACAGCCTTACCCAGGGTACTCTTCTGCCGGGTAGTTCGAGAGGGAGGAGTGGGCAAGATAAGCTTCCTCTTTGATGCAGACTTAGCAGCCTTCGCGCTCGTACCCTTCTTGCTTCGGACCCTGTCCCCAATGCCGGAGGGTCCTAAGATAGCCAACTGCTCCTCTGAGGCAGGATCATCTGAGTCTGCTACATTTTCAACTAACTGGTCTTCGACATCCAGAGGCTCTTTTTCTTTTGCGGGAGGAGCATATGATACAGGCTCAATAGGTTGAGCATCAACATCATTATTGTTCACAAACACCGAAGGAGGCCCCACACCATAGCTAGCCTCTTGGGGATCCTTTGGGAGAAAGCTTTCTTCCTTAGCACCACCAGCAACAACGAAATTCCTGAATGACATTTATTCAAAAAGGAAGAAAAAAGATAAATATCAGAAAGATAAGTCCCTATACCTTATTTTAATTAAAAATTTACATACTTTCTCCACAACAAACAATCTCAGGATGTAACGGAGACCCCTCCCAGCTTTCAGCAAGACCAGCCATAAACAGTATTGGCTCAGGGAATGTTTGACAATCAGCTGGATGACCAGCTAGACGCTGATACATGGGATTCCTCATCACAGTGTAAGGCAGAGGATCATTAAACCTCTTTTCATCATACTGAAACTCTGGGTTTAGCAAAGCAGGGTATTTTGGAGGAAGAATGGTATTTTGAATATAAAAGAACTTTCCCTTCAAATTTCTGATATTCGTAAAGGCCTATCAATAAGAATGGGCACATCTCGTTCACCCCTTTTTGCCAATGTTAACCAGTCTCCTCCAGGGTACAGATTCAAAAACCCTCTAAGCACAGTCAATGACAGTTCATACCCATAGGCTTTACACATTACAATGTATGTTGTGAGCTTGGCTAGGCCAAAAGGGTTAAACCTAGATATGTGTACTTCGTAGTACTGAAGGAGTTCTAAAATCAGAGGATGCAATGGTATCCTAAGGTTAGAGGTGGTGAATGCATGGGTATACAAGCCTACATAGTTCTTTGGGGCATCATAAATACCTTGATTTTTGCTGGGTAACATGATTTTGTATTCTTTGGGAATAGGATAATCAGTAAGGAAAGCTTTAAGCTCTTCCCTAGTCAACGTACAACCTCGTTTCCTAATTACGAACTTCTTATTGGTAGACATGGAACTTCTAATCGACAAAAAAGTATTGAAAACGTAGTAATACAAAGGAATGCTTTACCTGTTTGCTCGAAAGCTCGCTCAGAAGGCAGCTTAGTAGGTGTAAAATTTGGGCGTGGGATAAAAATGAGTTAGGGTTTTACTATTCTTGATTTTATATACCCTCTCACATGTTAAATCCTAGCCCTACACGTGTCCTAAGATATCACCTAACCTCCGGATTTCAAATCCCTTTTAAATTTTGAAGGGACGTTTTGATTTTACCGAGATATGGGTGGTTAGGATAAGTACATGCATTAATTACGGGTCAACATTTACTTGACTTTTCATCTTCGTTCAATTTTGTGACGGAAGGGAGGTTTCGTAACTGTTTTTGAGTCGTAAGCAATATTTCTAGTTCGTACATATCACTTTCGACTTGGGGGGCTTGATGACGTACCCTCCGATCAGGTCGAAGGATACCCCTTCGACCTCAGTTGAATTTGCATTACGAAGACCCAAGTCTTTCTTCATAAGTCATTGGTGGCGTAAAATCATTCATCATTGACATGGTTACCAGTTGGGAATTCGCCAGCCGAAGGCCTATGCCCTTTGGAGTCTTCTCTTGAAGGTGCCAAGACAAAGGAGAACAGTGACTTGGTCTTCCCCCACGTTCCCACTATCTCCTTAGATTCCCCGCCAAGACAGAGAGAGTGGGGATGAAGCCCTAGCGGTTACCACAAATCATGGGATGCCCCCATGATCTCCAAAACGTGTGCAAACACTCTCCAAGCTTATTTATTCATCAATAAAAAGGTTGGACGAGTCATTTCAATGGTATGTTCACTCAACATAGTATTTCACATACTCTACATTACTTACAACACATATCACATACTTACTCTTACGCCAGAGGTGGTTCGCAGGGCCCAACCCCTGCGCAATCACTTAACGAAGTGTCTACTGTTTATTATTACAGATTGGCTACAAGTTTGGCGCAAGCATATCACCCCTCATACCCTTCGATCATCATCGAAGGCCTGGTCGTATAAATTTTTGTACAATCACTGACTAAAGTACAAGTTGTAACAAGCTTCACAAGAATTTAAAGGGCGGCATAGTCTAAATACCGCCCACATAAAACAATCACCCTAAGCATCCCTGGAGCGATCCAGTATCTCCGTATCAAACATGTCGTCGTGTGTTTGCTCTTCCTCCCCGGTGGGACCTGTGACAGGAGCGGACGGAGTTGGCCCAGGAGGAGTTATAACCATGGAAGGCTCATCGGATGGGTTGACTTGATGAACAACATTAGGAACTGTCAAATCCGGAATCCATAAATCAAACTCCTTACCCTTAAGCTGGCACTTCTTCTCCTTGTAGGCGACGATAGCACGCGGGCGCCTCGTGATAGCCTGAAGTAGGGAACTGGGAAGTAAGACCTCTTCTGTAGTCGGGCAGCTGAACACAAACTCCCCTGACCCACTGGGCCGCTCCTCCTGCAATACCAGCTTGGCCATTAGATACTCAAGGGGAGCATCCTTGCAAGTTTCCAAGGAGTCGAGCAGAGGAAAGGGGACGTCGCTCAACTGCAAAACGGACTCACGGTAACGCTCCTTAGCCTGGGGATCGTAGGCTTTGATTTTTTCCAACTTCCTGCCCGCGGCCCCATGTATAATCCCGGCTTCTAAGCGTTGCCTTAGCCCTTCCGCTATAGCTTTACTAATGCAGTCCCCCAAGCGGGTCTGCAGCTCATGGGACTGCTTAAAGGCCATCCACGCCTTTCGAAAGCCATGCCCGACAACCCATCTTTTTCCCTAAACCGCAAGAAGGGTGCTCGGGAATAATTCTTCATCAAAATCGCGGTTCAAGTCCGCCAATCTTTGATCCAACTCTACCAAACGTCCATCATATGTACTCCGGAACTCCTGTTCACACTCCTTTAACTTCTCCCCAAACAAGCCCACTTCTTTGACTTGCACCTTTAACCCATCACAGACAACGGACAACCCAGCAACCTGACCCTTAAGTTCCGTATTCTCAATAGTCAATGTAGCCAACTGCTGATCCTTAGGCGCAATCATGCCCTCCAGCTGGGCCACACGGTCGCGGAGCCTCTTCACCTCCTCTGACTCAGATTCCAAATCACCAACGCACTCGCGAAGGCCCCTTGCCTCTACAGCTTCACCCTCCAACTCTTGAACCTTTTCCTTCAAGCTAACTATCCTTTTCTCCCTCCTCTCAAGCTTCTTGTTCAACTTAGATGTTTGGTTCAGCTCGAACTCCAACCTCAAACGCACCTCCGAGGACATGCAAGCCTGCTGCGCAGTAACGACATTGTATTGATCCAGCAAATCTGTATGGGGCATGTTTCGCAACACATACAATTAGCCAGGAGTAGAGAGATTATCTACCAAGTTTCGACAAACCCAGGGATCATCCATACGAAACTCGTTGGTTGGGAGCCACCTCGAAACATAAATATTTACCGCCTAGAAGTCCTCATCCAATGCCGCGGGGCGGTGGGCAGGAAGCTCCTGTGGAGGCAACTCCGCCTCAAAACCACCTTCTTGATGCTCCGGGGGTGGCTGAGAAGGCCCGGACATATCAGCGTCCAAATTATCAAAAGGGGCACTGGTGGAAGTTTTGGAGGCAGCATCCGAATATGCCTGCTGAAGAGGAGAAGCTTTAGAAGAACCAATGGCAGTCTCCAGTTTTTTAGGTCATGAGTTGGACTCGTCATGGAGCTCCACGATGGGGACGGGCCCCGAGGTCGTACCCCCTTCATAACAAAAAACACTTAGGTTTTTTCTAAAAAAAACAACATAATGCAACAACAAATAAGTTGGGACGTAGCAGCAGCAGTTCCTGAGCCTTGCTCCGGCACAGGAACAATCCTTTTCTTCTCCATTTGCTTGGGAGGGGCGTGAATCCTGACCCTTTTCTTCCCGGTAGCCTTGCTGGCTTTAGCCGCCTCCACCGAATCCACAATGGTCTCCTGGACCAAGGTGATCAAATTCTCTGACGGCTTTATAACACGCCCCGCCGTCTCCTCTTGCAAAGTTTTCTCGCCTTCCCGCAAGATCCTCTCCCCGGATTCCACAGCAAACGGGTCCGGCTGGTTGATGAAAGCAAATAGATCCATCTCTGTAGATGAAAGGGACAACAGGTTAAGCACAATAATAGACAAAGAATCTAAGACACAACAAACCCTAGAAAAGAAACCCACCCTCCTTATCCGACACCATAAAGGTGGGATGCGCCGTCACATCATCCCAAGCACGACTCAAACCTATTACACACAAAAACAGCTCCGGATATTTCTTGAAAGGAGCACGCTTCGTGTCAAGCATGATAACAACTCCAGATCCACGTCGTCATCGGACGGAGGTGGATCACGGTCAACTGAAACATTATCGTTCCATGGAATGGACAACGGAAAAACTGTGGCATCAACCCAGAAAAAATACTCCTTCCAGTTTTTAACGGAGTCAAGGGGAGCGGTATGGCACACGGGGACAACTAAATTTTTAGGACCCTTCCGGTTCTCTAGAGTTAACCACCCGTTATTCATACCGGAGTAGTAGAACGTCCTAAACAGCGCCACAATGGATATGCCACCATGGACGCGGCACAATATCTCAAAATGGCTAATCCTAGCCGCGGCCAAAATGGAGAGCTGTGATATGTGAATCTGGAAGTACTCTAGGACGCTACAAAGGAATTTGGATAAAGGAATCCTAAAGTTGCAGATGTCAAAAAATCTGGTGTATACCCCAATTTTACCCTTAGGAGCATCCCTAATGGTATCATTAGGACCAGGAAGAAGGGGATGTACATTATCAAGAATATGGTATTTAGAACAGAAAGAATCTAGGTCATGTTGATCTAGTTCGCATGTGAAATCGCTAAGGAACTTCTTAGCCATTTTAGACAAGAGGAGGAGGAAAACCTAACCTGATGAAAATTTGAGCACGGAAAAGACGATGATGGCTTTTTTACTCTCTAGAATGAAGAAGCAACGGTAGTAAAAAAGGTAAAAAGTGAGGGGTATTTATACCCTTCGAAAGGAAAAACAACCGCTCATCGGACGAACAGGAAGAGGCCATGTCCCCGATCTGTATCCAATGGCTCAGGATTATCTAGATCAACGGATGAGATGGGAGCAGCCAAAACGTCACGTCAGTCAGAGAAGACACGGTCAGAAACGGTTCGTGACTTCCAAGGAACATCTGTAACGCCTATCCGTTAAGTAAGTGGAATACACAGTCAGCACCAGCAAGGATAACCCCGTGGCATACCCAACCGCGGATGAGAAGCACGACTTAGTCTAGAACACTTGTTCCTAGCCAACAAGCATACTAGACTGGGGGTACTTGATCGTGTACGATACCCCAGACACACAGAAGAGTTAGACGCGGACCTGAAACGCAATCCACTAGACCAGATCCACTCGAGCACTATCCATAACCGCAGGGTACTACCTGGATGGGGATGTCAAACCGCGGATGGGGGACACTTCCGGAGGAGGCCCCAACCGCGCCCCAGCTAAAAGAGTGAGGAATCTCACATGGGATGGAGGTACTGTCACCCACAGTCCCTAAAAAGGGAAAGCGGGATAGATTCCCGCCCAAAACTATCACTGTCACAGCAACGAGACAAACTCTGGGTTGACCTACGTCATTCCCCACTCACAAACTGTCGCTCTCATCTCCCGTGACCATGGGAACACGACAGAAAGGTCAACCATATAAATAAGGGCTCTCGCCGACATTTAAACGGTAACAAATACACACATTCTCTCTCTATAGCTTACTTAATCTCTCTAAAGCACACTCTTACTCTCACACCGGAGGTTGACCGCGAAAGCCCCTTCCGCGATGAGGCTAACGGTGTTTTACTTTCTTAGCAGCATTAAGCCACGGTCCTTACTTAATTCAAGATCCATTCCCTAAGAAGATAGCCTACACTAGCCTTCGCAAGGAAGTGCCCGGATTGGTATTAACATGGAACAAGGTCTAAAATGTAATGAACTTGTGCGAATGTGCTAACTGATCGAAGAAACTAGTCAACCACATGTGGGTGAAATGTTACATATGGTGGGGGTTTCTTGTCGTATGTTCAAAGAAACAAGTATCACAAACTCAGCTAGACATCACTACGTGTTGCAAAGAAGCGACATGTTCGGGGCTTTGTTAAATAAACAATCTGCACGTGCCCAATAACCAAATGCCACTAATTTGTGTGCGCTATTAAGTGACTACATATAAGACTTATATACAAACTCGATCAGTTAAATGAAGACAGGGTGATCACCAATAGTTTTATTTATTTATTTATTTATTTATTTAACTGATTGAAGTATGTGAAGGATGGGAGTAAGCCCACATATAGGTAGTCACCCATGATGGAACCTTGCCTTGACGCTAGGTAATTCACCAAGTCTCGAGATCAAGTAAAAGTACATCATCCGAACGTGACTGAAATTCTACGATGGTTATATCATACCATCCCACGGTTAGTGGAACTCGGAATCGTAATGTAGTTGGAGGTTGAATATAATTCTTAATGGACTTAAGACACTTTTTGTGTTGGAGTTCTCATAGTTATGAGAACACTCTTGATAAGGTCCACATATCTAAATGCAGAAGTGTGGCCGCTTCCTATGAGTTCAAGGGCTTGGCTCTATAGCATTTTGAGAAACCAAGATAAGACCCATGTCTAGTTAAAGGGTCGTGTTGGAATCACTCCTAAACCTAAATCAAGTGTTAGTGATTCATATGTAATAGTTAGCTTAATTATGGCCTTTATGTTTGTTATTAGCTTAAGCTTATGTAGAAGGCCCATAAGCTTAGGCCCATGTCCATTAAGGAAAGGAAGGGAGTAGGTGTGTTTCCCTAGCTCCCCTTCCTATAAATACCTTGTAATAACCCTCACTTGAGGGTTGGTTGTTCAATTTATTCTCTCATTCACTCCTACGCATAACCAGTCAAGTATTAACGTGTGTGTGTGTTTGAATATTGTTCATCCGATCATCTTTCTCTTCTCTACTCTTTCTATTGATGCTTGTGTTGTAAAACTAGTGACCTAACAGTGGTATCAATCGCAAAATAGTTGGGTGAACGTATTGTTTTTGAAGTAGGTTTTGGTCCTACGCGTAAAGCATACGGGTGATACTTTGGTTCGCTTAAAAACACATTTTTTACACTTTTTAATCCAAGATTCTTGTACTTTCAACGTTTTAAGGTGTTAAAATAACTGTTTTTGGCAAAAAGTTTCAACCTTTACGTGTGGATCATTGTTTTTGAGCTTGGTTTTTTACGTTGTTCATCTTCTACGCATAACTGTTTTAGATGCTTTGGATCATCAAGTTTCACACTTTTGTGTTATTTTGGTGATATTGAAGCTATTTCATCACAAAAATCTGGTTTAGAAACATCTTTGGGCAAAAGTCATTTTTACGAGTAGTTCTACGCGTATCAAAACCATAAAACTACGCGTAACTTGTTCCTTGGTTTGATCTTCAGTTTTCGTGGTTTACTCCGTGTTTTCTTGCTTGGATAAGCCTGAAAATACGTCGACTTGGGATATCTTTTGCACTGTGATAGTGTAAAAGATCACTTGGGCAAAAACCCTAAAATTACGCATAAGCATAAGCTTACGCGTAGAATTATTTACGCATAAGATTTCTCTTACACCTAAGCTTGTCTTACGCATAAGGTATTCCTACGCCTAAGTTTTCTACGCCTAACTTACTGTTTACGCATAACTTTAGTGCTTTTCTCCTTACTTACGCGTAAGCTAAACCTACGCGTAACTTTTGCTGTTACGCGTAACTTTGGTGTTTTTACGCATAAGTGCTACTTGGCTTTATTGTGATTTCTACGCCTAAGGATACTTCATCAACAAAGGTTCATTCGACTACAAAGATCCATTTTATAACACACGTTTTTCATCATGTCACAACCACCATACTCTAACTATTTCCCTTACACTTATAATCAACGACAACAACAATTAAGTCCACAACATCGACAATTTAATCAACAACAAGCAATTTATCAACAACAATTTAAACAACAACATACTCCACAACTTGCAGCAATTCCACAACCTCTAATGGTTCAACCACCACCAAGTCTTCAAGTACAACCCTACACTAACGAATTCAATCAACATCCATCAAGGAGCACTATGAAGGAACCAACTTGGTTTGAAAAGATGTGTGAAGCTCTAAGCAGCCAGCAATCCATTCATGAGGCTGGATCACTTGATAGACCTTCAATGCTCACTCCTGGAAACTACGATCAATGGGTGATTAGGTTCTTTAGGTTTTGTGATCTGAAGAAGCCACATGGAAAGTTCTTAAAGAAGGTTATCTTGGAAGGTCCATTTCGGATGCCTACCATCGTTACACCCGGAGATCCAAATGCTAATCCACCAAGAGATGATCAATCAAACATTGCTACTGTTGCACAACTGAATGCAGAAGAACTTCTACACTATGAAGCTGATGAGCTTGCAATGCAATATATCCTTTTCGGATTACCAAACCCAATTCTTCGAAGTGTTGATGCTCAAAAGACTGCAAAAGCGATGTGGGAACACATTCATCTTCTTATGGAAGGAACTGCACTCAATCAGGAGGAAATGGAATCCAAAATTTACTTGGCTTATGAACACTTCATGATTGAACCTGGAGAGACACTAGAGTCATATCATCATCGATTCTCAGACATCATAAATGATTTGGATAAACACAACATCATCATGCCAAGAATTGCTGTTAATACTAAGTTCCTGAGTAGTCTTGGTCCTGAATGGGAGAAGTATGCCATTTTTCTCCGTCAAGCGAAGAATATGCATCATGCTACATATGGATTGTTGTACGACTATTTGAAGCCTCATCAAAAGGAAGTTGATAAGGAAAGGATTCTCCGTGCTCAAACTGCTTCACCTTCACATCCGGAAAATCAACAACTTGCTTTGTATGCTCAAAACAGTTATCCTCCTCAACCAGCAACTCAACCAACTGCCACAATCACACCATATGACCCATCACAACAACAATCTCAACAAACTCAATTGGTTCCATACAACAACAATGCTCAAGCCTTTGTCAGTGAAGCTAATGAGGAATCCGATCCGTTCGAAGCATTGCAACAAGGATTTGTTATGATTGCTAATTCTTTTAGTCATTATACAAACAAATCCAACAATCGCATTCGTTCCTCATCAAACACAAGGAATCAGGCTGTTGTGGACGAGTTGAAGTTCAGAATCATGGTTATGGTCGTCAGATGGGCGGTGGTCAAGGGTTTAATGCTATAGGTAGGAATAACAATAGAGCTCAAGTGGTGGAACAGGGAAATGCTCAGAATGGGTTGAATGGTCTTCGATGCTACAACTGCAATGAGAAGGGATACCTGGCTAATGCATGCCCAATGCCGAGGACTAGGGGCAGTGCTTATCACAAGGAGGCTCTACTGTTAGCTCTTAAGGATGAAGCTGGTGGAACTCTCACAGACAAAGAACAGAGTTTTATGGCAGATGCAGACTCAGATGATGACATGGAGGGCTTGCAGGCCAATGCAGCTGTTATGTTGATGGCTAATATGCATGAGTTACACATGAGTGACACAGGCCCAGTGTATGACACTGATGGCTTGTCTCAGGTACCCGAACAAACCATTTTCATCTCTGATCTAATATCTTCGCCAACATCTGAATTCGGCGAGGCTCTGAATGTTCAAAATGAGTCGTCCACATCTCATTCTGACGATTCTCAACTAGACCCCGTAGTTACATTTGAAGATCAAGATGACCTTATGGTTACCTTTGATAATCAAATTGACTCTGTGGTTATACTTGAGGATCTGAATAATGATCATGTTGTGAATCACGTTGAACACGCTGAACCTTTGCCTCATCCAGATCTTGCTCTATTACTTAAAGACCACCAATCCCAAATGGAAGAATGTTATGCATTAAATCAGGACTTAAAAAGTAAAAATGCACTGTTAACCAAGGATTTTGAATGCTCACAAATGCAACTCAATTTTTTCAAAACTCAAGAAAAACGTGAAAAAGGGTTTGAAGCCACTTTTGCCAAATCACACCAAAACGAACAATATTTAGAACGACAGATGCGTGATCTAGCCGCTTCGAAGAATGTTTTATTGTCTCAGATAGAACAACTAAAACATGAACATAAACAACAAATTAACAATCTTACTTTGGAAAATGAAAAAGCCAAGGCTGAGTTGTTAACTTGTCGAAAACAGTTCTCTGCGTACAAAAAGCATTCAACGAAACGAATAGATGACCAACTGGAAGAAATTGTTGGCTTACAAAACAAACTCAAAGAGTTTCAAAATGTTGTTTACAAGCATGGTGAGTCAATCACAACTATTCAAAAGTTTACTTTAAAACCCAATCCAGATGGATATGGACCGAATCTTGCTGATTACAAACCTAAGCTTTCAACCAAAGCATTCAAACCAAATCCTGAAGTTTCCAGTGCAGAATATACAATTGATGATTCTGTTATGAGTGTTGTTGAATATCATCGTCAAGAGGAATTAGATGCAGAAGACGAGAGTCGATCAAAATTAGAAAAAGTTGTTTACAACAAACCTTTTAACTATTCAAAAGCTGTCACTTTCGTCGAACCAACGGATTCTTCTAACACACCAAGGATTATCACAAAAACGTCTGAGTCTTCTAATGTTAATCCCAAACCAAATTATGCACAAATTTATGGTCTTTTACCTTCCATCAGTGAAGTAAACTCAAAACCTGAAAATTGTCATATTCTTAGATATTTTGACCTTTTCCAGGCTGACCTCAAACTTTTAGAACATGAGATTGAATTTCATTCTGAAATAAAAGTTGAACATTTTCAATCGCCTCTGGCGCGAGAACAAAGAGACATTTTTCAGAAAAGACTTTTACCAAATGTTAAAAATTTGAAAAATTGTGCATTATATTGGGAAAAGGAATTTCATAAGGAACTTGGATTGATGAAAGTCGTTTTCGAGAAAACAGAAACATCTATTTCGAATACTAAACGTAAAAAGAAAATGTTACGAAAAGATGTTGATCGACTCTTGGAAGATGTTATCTGTGCTGATATACATAATGCTGTGTTCTTGAATTCTTTGCCACGTGCATCTGATTATATCTCTGCTGATACTGTTGATTCTGTTGTAACTGTTGAGAATACTGATAACGTGCATCAGATCGAGTCTTTAAAGTATGAAAATGAACGATTGATTAATGAGCTTTCAAATGCAAAACGTCGCCTTCAATGGTGTCAAAAAGATTGTCAAAATCGTGAACTAGCTTTGCTAAAAAAAATCAACCAGTTGCAATCCAAAAAGTTTAATCCAAAATTTGAGCAACTAGATGATCAAAACGTGTCTTTAAAATGTCAAATCTCAAAATATGAACAAGAACTTGTAAAAGTTAAACAGGAATATGGTGTCATGTTTGATTTACTTAAAAAGACTCGTGATGAAGCATCAAACGAGCTTGATCATTTTCTTGCACACACTAAGGAAGTAATGAACTTTTCGGGAAATCTTCGTTCTAAAAATCAAGAATTGGTGCACACTATCTTTAAGTTAAGAGAAATGTTAGGAAAGTATGAACAACTTCCGCCTACCGTTATTAAGAGAATAGCACCTGTAACACTTAGTAATCGTGAACCCAGATTTCCTACTGACAAAACATAAGTAACTAATGTGCTTCCCTCTACTGAAACAGGACTAGTTGCTTCTTTTCCAAACGTCCGCACTTCACAGCCTAGGAGTACTACATCGAAGAATAGGAAGTTACGACCTAAGAAAAGATCAATAAGGAATGCTAAAGTAGACGAACACCCTAGGACTATGAATAAGACTCACGTTGCTCCCACTTTAGATATTGCGTCTGACAAATGTAATAGAAAAAGTGATGTAACGAATGCTAAACTTTTAAGTACTTTTGATATTCAGTCTGATGCACCTTGTGTTATTTGTCGTAAAAGTATGAATTCTGATTGTCATGATAAATGTGTTGCTAAAGCTATAATCTCTCGTTTACGGAATCCTCAGAATCGGAATACCTCTAGGCCCACTAATCTTTCTAAGTCCGTGCTTGGTAAACCGCCCTCTTTAGATTCTAAGAAACGCTTTGCTGTCCCTGTAGCTCCAGTTTCACCTCCTAAGAATGTAGTACCACCTAGTGCATTCACTAAGACTAAAGCAAATACTAGTTGGAGATGGCAAAAATGGGTATATAACACACTCGGATTTAAATGGATGCCTAAAATAATTGATGTGTGTATTTCTCCTATAACTGCTTCGGAACCCTCTAACATTTCGGGTTCCACATCTACTTCTATTCCATCTGTGTCGTCTGTGTGTAATGCAGGTGATACAGATCATTCTCTGGATTGTTGATAGCGGATGTTCCCGACATATGACAGGCAATCTTAAACTGTTATCAAACTTTATTGCAAAGTTCATTGGCACTGTCAGATTCGGGAATGATCACTTCGCAGCTATCATGGGCTACGGAGATTATATCAATGGGAACATCGAAATTAGTAGGGTTTATTATGTGGAAGGCCTCGGTCACAATCTGTTTTCAGTCGGTCAATTTTGTGATGGAGATTTAGAAGTTGCTTTTCGAGAGAAATCTTGTTTCATTCGTGATCTACAAGGAAACGACCTTATGTCTGGCTCGCGTAATTCAAGTCTTTACACTATCTCTATGCAAGACATGGTTGCTTCATCTCCCATCTATTTACTTTCAAAGGCAACATCAACAAAATCCTGGCTATGGCACCGTCGTCTCTCACATTTAAACTTTCAAACTATAACCAATCTTGCTCGACACAAACTAGTTGAAGGTCTCCCACGATTCCGATATTCTAAAGATCACCTATGCTCAGCTTGTGAACAAGGGAAAAGCCCTCGTGCTCATTTTCCTTCAAAGGTGGAACACAGCTCTCAGCATGTTCTTCATCTTCTTCACATGGATTTGTGTGGCCCGATGCGCGTGCAAACGATTAATGGCAAACGCTACATCTTAGTAATTGTTGATGACTACTCATGATGGACTTGGGTCTACTTTCTTCGAAGTAAAGATCAAGCTCCAAAAAGCTCTGCGTCGAACTTCAGCCCCTCCGAGTTGGCCACGGGGCAACAGCCTCTGACGCCCCACACCGTTGCGACCCACCGTCAGACAAATCAGAACAGACAAAGGAACTGAATTTGTTAACCAAACTCTTCGTGAATTTTATGAGAAAGTGGGAATTCAGCATCAGACATCTATTGCACGTACACCAGAACAAAACGGAGTTGTTGAAAGACGAAACCGAACGTTAGTGGAAGCTGCAAGAACAATGTTAATCAATGCCAAACTCCCAGATTACTTGTGGGCAGAAGCTGTATCAACTGCATGCTATACTCAAAACCGATCTATGATTACAAAACGCCACAACAAAACACCTTTCGAGCTTGTCCACAACAGAAAACCGAATCTCAAACACTTTCATGTATTTGGATCTCTTTGCTATCCGAATAATGATCGTGATAACTTTGGAAAGCTCAAAGCCAAAGCTGACATTGGAGTCTTTATTGGATATTGTGATAATTCTAAAGGTTTCCGAATCTGGAATCGTTGAACAAAGGAGGTTATGGAAACGATTCATGCTCATTTTGATGAACTTATGGAAATGGCTTCTGAGTATAACAGCTTGGAACCCGGTCACAACCGCTTAAACTTCCCTCAACCCCATCATCAGCTGAACAAAGCCCCCAGCTCACTCGTCAACAAATGGAAAGACTATTTGCTCCTCTGTTCAGTGACGATATTGATGAACGTGCTCCAGGTGTATCCGATGTTTCCGCTGCTCAACCTGATACTACTCTTATACCTGATACACCTGCTACAACAACTACTGTTGAAGAAGCACCACCAGTTGACTCCACCACAACAGTTGAACAAACCGCTTCCAACAACGATGAACCAGCTGATGATATTCTGAATGAAGTACCCCCACCTGTAGAATTTGATCCAAATGCGTTCTTTAACCCGTTTTCTAATAAGACTGCTGCACCAGATGTCGCGAAATCTTCAACAAGCCATTTGAATCCTCAAAATCTGCACAATGTATACCAACATCAACCCTCTACACATAGATGGACAAAAGACCATCCCCTGGAAAATATTATTGGCAACCCGAATCAACCAGTCGTTACGAGACAACGTCTTCACACAGATGGTGAACATTGCATTTACGCACTCACTGTCTGCCAATCTGAGCCTAAAAACATTAAAGATGCAATGACAAAAGACCACTGGATTGAATCCATGCAAGAAGAACTCAACCAATTCAAACGTCTTGAAGTATGGGAACTAGTTAAAAGACCAACATGGGTCTACGTCATTGGTCTCAAATAGATTTGGAATAACAAATTGGATGCTGAAGGGAACGTAATCAGAAACAAGTCACGTCTGGTGGCTAAGGGTTATCGACAGGAGGAGGGTATTGACTTTGAAGAATCATTTGCTCCGGTTGCTCGTCTTGAGGCTGTTCGGATATTTCTCGCGTTCGCGGCTCATATGAATATGACGGTCTTTCAGATGGATGTCAAAACTGCGTTTCTAAATGGACAACTGAAAGAAACGGTTTATGTCAGCCAACCAGAAGGATTCGTTGATCCCGAGTTCCCGAACCATACAAGCTCCTCGGGCATGGTACGATAAGCTATCATCTTTCCTCATTGCCAATAATTTCACCAAAGGTTCGGTCGACCCTACTCTTTTCATACAATATCACGGGGCACATATCTTAATTGTTCAAATTTACATGGATGACATCATTTTTGGGTCTACACATAAAAAGTACTCAATCGCTTTTGGAAAACTAATGAAGAAAATTTTTGAAATGTCCATGATGGGTGAACTTACGTTCTTTCTAGGACTACAAGTTCATCAATCACCTCGTGGTATTTTCTTGAGTCAGTCCAAATATGCCCTTGAATTGTTAAACAAATTTGGAATGAAAACCTGTGACACTTATGCCACACCAATGACTCATACCAAGAAGCTAGACGTTGATTTACATGGGAAATTAGTGGACCCTACAAAATACCGTAGTATTATTGGGTCTCTCATGTATCTAACAGCTAGCCGACCTGATATTGTCTTTGCCGTTTATCTCTGCTCCCGTTATCAGTCAAGACCAACCGAAACCCACCTCTCTGAGGCTAAAAGAATCCTCCGATACATCAAGGGAACCATTAACTTGGGGATCTGGTATCCAAAGGATTCTGGTTTTGAACTAATCGCTTTTTCAGATGCTGGTCACGCAGGATGTTTAGATTCACGGAAAAGTACTTCAGGAGCACTACAATTTCTTGGTGACAAACTGGTGTCCTGGCAATCGAAGAAGCAGGATTGTACATCGCTGTCATCAACCGAAGCAGAATATGTAGCCATGTCGGCGTGTTGTGCT
This sequence comes from Chrysanthemum seticuspe, assembly GCA_019973895.1. Lineage (NCBI taxonomy): Eukaryota > Viridiplantae > Streptophyta > Magnoliopsida > Asterales > Asteraceae > Chrysanthemum > Chrysanthemum seticuspe. The sequence goes on along the minus strand of BPTQ01000005.1, from coordinate 193,715,554 downwards.
CAAGTCATCTGAATGAGAACACAACTCAAAGACTATGGTTACATATTTGACAGAATCCCGATGTACTGCGACAATCGGAGTGCCATTGCGATCTCGTGCAACTCAGTTCAGCACTCTAAATCTAAGCACATCGATCTTCGCTATCATTTCATTAAGGACCACGTGGAACAGGGTACTGTTGAATGATACTTTGTGGGTACAGAATACCAATTAGCAGATCTTCTCACCAAAGCCTTGCCTCCAGCTAGGTTTAATGAGTTGGTCCACCGGATTGGTATGCGGTGTTGATAAGGTTTTAAAATGTACCTTTTTGAGGGGTCGTTTAAGCCCTTATTTGATCACTTTTGTATCCGTTATTACTTAATATCGTTCCTTTTTACTTTTTAGGTCTCTTGAAGGCAAATTGCTGTAATGGCACTTATTTGGACGAAAAGGCGCGGATATACGAAGAAAATGGCCAAAGTCAAGAATCGAGACACTCAAGCTGCTGAAAGACAAGGTGACGGCGTCACTGCTTATACGCGACGCCGTCGGAGTATTTTGTGACGGCACAGAAGCCAAATTTCATATTTTCAAGTGACGGTGTCAGGCTTTAAAAGAGTAGGCCGTCGCAACTCAGACGGCCTAGATTTGATCCAGACGGCGTCAGAAGCTGAAGAGGACGGCGTCACAAGCACAAGGTGACGCCGTCGCAAGACTAACGTGGCCAAGACGAAACCCTGATGACGGCGATCCGACGGCGTCACAAAACATAAGGTGACGTCGTCGCATATGTAATCTTATATATAGAATCCGAATTTTTCAGTATTAGTGTGTAGTCTTTTGGAGTAAAAACCTAAACCGAACCAAGGCTGTCTTGTACAGTATTTTAGGGTTCCAAACCCTATCTTACATCAAGATAAGTGTTTTACTTCATTAATTCAATTATGTCTTTGATTATTTGTGTGTATGCTTGCATGTTCTCCATGTCCGGCTAATTTACTTGTGTGTTTGCTTAGGGAATATGAAACTTAATTATTTAATATTGATTGGTTGTCTCTTATCTTAATTGTTAATGATCTAGTAATGCGATAGGTCATTCGTTGTGTACTTAATGCTTGATTAATCTTTGTAAACCTTAGGTTATAGCACCTATAGCGGTTGTAAGCTAAACCATCCAAAGAGGCCTTAGAGTTAGAGTTTATACTCCCTAGTGGGTTTTGTAGACGAGACCGTTCGGTAAGTTCAAAGAGTTAGGGATAAACGCATACCCTACGACTTTAGACACACAACGCGATTAAGAATAAGGACGTGACAATTCAAACATCAATAGGAGATAATTAAGGAGTAGTAAAACCTAAGTGAACACATCTTTAAACTATCACACGAGCACACAATAATTAGACATAGACTACATACACCTTAGATTAGATAATTAGATAAGTAGAGTAATCGGTAGCAATACCAACCCCCAAATCCAAACCCCGAGATTCGTACCTTTCCTTTCCTTAAAAATATAAAAAGATAAAAAATAATCTTCCTCAACCCCAACCTTAGCGTAGTAACTTCTCACTAGCATTCCTATTCCCCTAGAGAACGATATCAATACCCGTGGCTTACCCTAATACTACACTACAACGATTAGGTTCACTGCCTAGGGTGTTATAAAACTTGCTCGAAGAAAAGGAAGTTCCTTTGACCCCGAACGACGCGTGTAGCGTTATCAAGTTTTTGGCGCCGCTGCCGGGGAATAGAATAGCTAGTTAGCAGTCCACCTCGTTTAGGTCTACTCACAAGATTCCTATCAAGTGATATTTTTTCTTTTTATTACCTTCCTTGTAGTCTATCCTCCTTCTTTGTGTTTGTGTTCGTAAAACCCTTTTCAATTGTCGCTATGGCAAGTGAAATTGCATTTGAATCATTAACAAATGAGGAACAATTGAATTTCGCAGATTGGATTGGTTTTTATTGTTCTAATGACTTTGTGAGTAAACTTAGAGATATCCAAAAGGAGACGGGTGTAAGGTTGGATGGATTTGATATATTTTGTGTTTGTGTGGCTTCTATTCAACGATCGTTGTCAGGATCAACTCCTTTTAGTAAGACCATCTATAGAATTTTTCATAAAAGCCTCCTATGCATAAACCATCAGCTGGTACAACTTGAGGAAATGGATAAAGCGCGTGAGGAATCCTTTAGGCCAATAGAACATAGTAGTCAAGTTTTTGAGAATGATTCTTATGAATCGGACCAAGAATTTGAAATGGCCAAAGAAGGATTTGAGATGCTTAGGAGTGTATTTGGGTTAGATCATACTAAAACACATGATGAACATTTAGGAGATCTAGATATAATGGAGAATAAGATGGAAACTCCAAGCCCACAAGCCCTACCATCACTTGAGGAACACACATTGCCTATAACTTACCCGGAAGAAGTAGAAGAGACTATAGGAACCCCGATTGATATAGAACCTTTGGACAAAACGCCACTAGAGAATGTAGGTTTAGATGCTTGTTGTCATGACCTCTCTCTTAGTCCTAGGGAAGTTCCTAATTCTGATGAACTGGAGCCTCAACCAAAAACCTTACCCAATTTTCCGTCTTTAGATGTGAATCTTGGAATTGAATTAGGCCCCAATCCACCCATCAAAATAAATAATCCGGGTAGTTTCTTGATAAAGGTGGTAGACTCTAGTCCATGTAGAGTGGAAGCTAATATAGGAGTAACTCATGACCTTACACACTTATATCACCCATTCATGGTTGATAACACGAAACATTATGGGTTTAAACCGGGTTTATTAGGTCAAGATGGATCCTTAACTAAGAATCTTTTGAAGTTGATAGAAGATGATCCATTTTTAGGAGAGAGATTTGATTCACCCACTGTACCAATAGACTTAGGTAAGGTTATAATGAATGGAGTACACTCCTTTGAGCATATAAATCACCCATCACCCTCTCCTCACGTAGCAAATTTCCACCCTAAGGGTGTGTATCGCTACTATCACCTGTACTTAAACTTAAGTGTAGGGAAAACCTCCCCTTTATCCGTTAAATAAGGGTAGAGTCAAGCTCGTGACTCGAACAAAAACAAGCGCTTCTTGGGAGGCAACCCATGTGTATTTGTTTTTCATTTTTAATTGTGTGTCGTATATCTTTTATTGATTGTTTATTCTCATGTTTGAATTTGTAAAAATGCTTTATTTTGTCTTTAACCTCGTCTTAATTACATATAAAGGTATTTTACATAAAGGATAAGTGTAGGGAGGATTACACACGTTTTGAAAGAAACATAAACATGAGAATAGCAATTCATTAAAAGATATATATGTGTGTTTGTTCGAGTCAAATGCTTGTATCGAGTCATAATGGATGTTTTGCAGAAATTCTTCCAGATTCTAAAGATATAAATTTTCCAGAATTTTTTCCAGAAAATCGCAGACCAGTTTTTGTCAGGATAACCTGACGGCGTCAGGATCGCAACCTGATGGCGTCAGGAAGGAGTAAAAATAACATATTACTTTTTTCTCATTTTCTGAGCTACTTATAAATTTTTGGAATTTTCCAGGTCTTAATTTTCCAGAAATTCTGTAAACATCCATTCCACAAGCATTATATCCTAGTTTAATAGAGTCTTATATATATTATTACCGCCGATTTTACGTGAAGGTTTCGTTTGTTTTCTTCGAATGTGCAGGTTTTATTTATCAAGAAGAAGAAACAAAAGATTGGAAGGAGCTTCTCACGCATACATTTTTCTTGGAAAGGATTTAACCACCACTTCACACGGATCCTACCGAGCTAATCAGGGGAGTACAAGTTTCTTTCATTTTTAATTACCTTCCATTATCATAACTTTGATACTTTCGGGGAACATTGGGGACAATGTTCAGTTTAAGTGTAGGGAGGGAAAATAAAACGGGAACTTAGAAACTATGCTTATCCTTGATTATTTGCTTTGTCCAATTGTATTTGTGTAATAAACCATGAGAAAATGTCGGTTAGGGTAATTTTAGCACCAAATTTAAAAATTTTCATGACATATAGGAGTGGGCCATTAGTCTTAACAAAAGCGTCTCACGGATAGGAAGTTGCATGACTAGCACAAAAACCCTTTACCTCCTAAATTCCACCCAAAATGTGAGGATCGCCCTTAGATTAGTAGGAATTAAAGCATTCATCTTTAATGCTTAGAGTGTGAACCGGTAGTATAATAGATTCTAGAACTTGTTTTGTGATGCATCCCGATATCGCTAGTAAGACTACACTTGTGTAGTTAGGAATAACTAAATGATAAGAGGCATTAGGATAACCCTTGTTTGATACCCGTAATATAATTACTTCTTCCACATCGGTTGAGTAATTCCCCCACACCTTTGCGTTGTACTCATCTTTAGTACACGATACCCCTAGTTAACCCCTCAGAGCCTATCCTTTTCGCGGTTCTCGTGATGTTTCGGTTTTTTTGGAATATCAATGAAGAGCTATGTTTACACCCCACCCCAAATATACACCCAAATCGCCTTAGCCTACCCTGTATGCACTCACTTTTAGTGCATTACTGTTATCACCCTAAACCCTTAGTTCAATTATCTAGTTGCTTGCATGAGTTGCTAAGTCGAGTCATATCCTTTGTACACAGTTTTGGGACGATTGGGACTCATGGGAAAAAGTTAAAGTTTATAAAATGATTGGAAGGGAACGTTAAATTCTCTATTTTGCGTAATAACATACCCCAAGTGTTTTGATCTTTTCAATTCGGGTCAAATTAGTTAAAAACTCAAGTGTAGGGATGTGCCTATAAATCCCTATCATTTTGATGTTACCTTAGAGGATGGTAGAGTAAAAGTGTATGAAAAAAAATAAAAAAAAATAGAGTGTTCAAAAAAAAAAAAAAAGGGGGGGCTACCATCCTACATCTATCTTTCAATTTATGTTTGTTTGTTTTAATTTATCTAGAGTGTAGAGTGTCGAGTCTTGGCTTAGCAACGTCATTCTTCTCATGCTTGTAACAAAAAGATTTTTGACTTGCCACCACTAAATAGCCTATCCCACCAAACCCTTTGTTTCCCTACCGTAAGCCTAACATTACAACCCTTTAAAGACCTCTTTGATAGTCTTTCCTAGGTGCTTACGCCAAAGCGATGGAGGTTTGATCTATTCTCAAGCCTATGGTAATCTATGTACTAGGACCGGTTAACGAGTGTTTAATCTTCCATTTCCAACTTGTTATATTGCATATACACCCGAGAGAGATGTGAGTATCCAAACACCCCATGTGAGGTGCTAGTATGTAATTTCCGTGCTTGTTATGACTTTTGCGGGGCTTATATGTGTTGTGGACTGTTTTAAACCAATGCTTCATGACCCCTAACTTATAAATTAATTGGCTAAAAGCACAATTGCTTGAGGACAAGCAAATACCAAGTGTAGGGATATTTGATAAGGTTTTAAAATGTACCTTTTTGAGGGGTCGTTTAAGCCCTTATTTGATCACTTTTGTATCCGTTATTACTTAATATCGTTCCTTTTTACTTTTTAGGTCTCTTGAAGGCAAATTGCTGTAATGGCACTTATTTGGACGAAAAGGCGCGGATATATGAAGAAAATGGCCAAAGTCAAGAATCGAGACACTCAAGCTGCTGAAAGACAAGGTGACGGCGTCACTGCTTATACGCGACGCCGTCAGAGTATTTTGTGACGGCACAAAAGCCAAATTTCATATTTTCAAGTGACGGTGTCAGGCTTTAAAAGAGTAGGCCGTCGCAACTCAGACGGCCTAGATTTGATCCAGACGGCGTCAGAAGCTGAAGAGGACGGCGTCACAAGCACAAGGTGACGCCGTCGCAAGACTAACGTGGCCAAGACGAAACCCTAATGACGGCGATCCGACGGCATCACAAAACATAAGGTGACGCCGTCGCATATGTAATCTTATATATAGAATCCGAATTTTTCAGTATTAGTGTGTAGTCTTTTGGAGTAAAAACCTAAACCGAACCAAGGCTGTCTTGTACAGTATTTTAGGGTTCAAAACCCTATCTTACATCAAGATAAGTGTTTTACTTCATTAATTCAATTATGTCTTTGATTATTTGTGTGTATGCTTGCATGTTCTCCATGTCCGGCTAATTTACTTGTGTGTTTGCTTAGGGAATATGAAACTTAATTATTGAATATTGATTGGTTGTCTCTTATCTTAATTGTTAATGATCTAGTAATGCGATAGGTCATTCGTTGTGTACTTAATGCTTGATTAATCTTTGTGAACCTTAGGTTATAGCACCTAGAGCGGTTGTAAGCTAAACCATCCAAAGAGGCCTTAGAGTTAGAGTTTATACTCCCTAGTGGGTTTTGTAGACGAGACCGTTTGGTAAGTTCAAAGAGTTAGGGATAAACGCATACCCTACGACTTTAGACACACAACGCGATTAAGAATAAGGACGTTACAATTCAACCATCAATAGGAGATAATTAAGGAGTAGTAAAACCTAAATGAACACATCTTTAAACTATCATACGAGCACACAATAATTAGACATAGACTACATACACCTTAGATTAGATAATTAGATAAGTAGAGTAATCGGTAGCAATACCAACCCCCAAATCCAAACCCCGAGATTCGTACCTTTCCTTTCCTTAAAAATATAAAAAGATAAAAAAATAATCTTCCTCAACCCCAACCTTAGCGTAGTAACTTCTCACTAGCATTCCTATTCCCCTAGAGAACGATATCAATACCCGTGGCTTACCCTAATACTACACTACAACGATTAGGTTCACTGCCTAGGGTGTTATAAAACTTGCTCGAAGAAAAGGAAGTTCCTTTGACCCCGAACGACGCGTGTAGCGTTATCAGGTGTTTGACTCAAGAGGAACTGGATGAACTCTTAAAACAGTCTTAAAAACCAGTCAAAGACCAAAATCTCTTTTGTAAATATTTTTCAAAAACAAAATACAAAAATATAAAACCTGATAAAACAACAAAAATATTCTTCTATCTACATCTCTTTAAACATGGAAAGTACATTTCTTCCGTCAACACTTAAATCTTTCAAAATTTAGTATTTTTCCGATCACGTGTTGAGGGGGAGAAAATAAATACTTAACTGTTTCAAAACAACCGTGTACTTGCATGTTACCTATTCCCGGTTGTTTCTTTAAATAATGGTGGTCACATTTCTGGTTTTCTGACACTCCTCGGACTAAAATTTATAAACTTTCATTTTTTCTTAAGTCGAGGGGGAGTGTCGTCAATGTTATTTCCAAATATTCTTCGTTTGGTAACCATATTGGAAGTTAAAAGGCACTGGATGAAAATGGCAAAGGTGGAGGGGCTAAAACTGTCAAAAGCTTAAAGTTATTTTAAATAAAACACTCCACCTAACATATTAACTCTTCACATTAAATATTTCACCAAACATCATCCATGATCCACAATCGTTTCACAAATCCGTGCTTTTGATCCTCAATTTGTAAGTGTTTAAACATTCTTTGCAACAATCTAAACATGGGTTTTGAATCGTTTTTCAAACTAACGGTTAGATTTTCGCCTAGAAGGGATATTGTGTTCTACGCATATGCGTATGAACACATAATCATGTTTGTGTGTTTTTGGTTGAAATGATTGTGTCAAAACGTTTTCCTAACATTAATGATTACATTTTCATCACTTAAACACACCCAGATACACGAATTGAGTGATTTTGTAAATTAGGGTTTATGCGTGGGTTTGGGTATTTTCATATGTGAACGTTTTTGGTGATAAAGATTGTTGTATGAGGTTGTTTTCAAGTTGAATTGATCATATTTATGCCCAGAAATTACCCAGAAACATTAATGATTCATAAATTGAAAACTAGGGTTTATGTTCATACGGTTTGGGTATTTTTTGATTCTTGACATATTTGATGTTAAAACTTGGATAAGACAACTTAATAGGCATCTTAGACTTACCAGAAAAACTTTGGTGTAATTCCTATGGCTAAAAATCTTACGCGTAATCTTTGAACTTTAGGGTTTTAGGCTACGCGTAACATATATTCTACGCGTAAACTGTTTGATGAGTATTCATGCCATGTTCTGTTATAAAATGCAAGTATGTGTTAATATTGATGATATGATGATTTTATTTTAGGTTTGCAACACGTAAAAAATCAGAATCAAGGTTGTTAAACATCTACGCATAAGGATCACCTTATGCGTAGAAGGTTATGCGTAAGAGTAATCTTACGCGTAACTGTTACGCGTAAGGTTCTACATAAGGGACTACGCGTATCCTGTGAAGGATATGCGTAAACAGTGACCTCTACGCATAAGGTCTACTCTTACGAGTAAGCCTTACGCGTAAGGTTTATATACGCTTACGCGTAAGCTCTACGCATAAAGCCCCCTTTTCCTACGCGTAATATTTCTTAAGCGTAAGTCAAGATCCTACGCATAAGCTTGCGCCTATGCTTATATCATTCCTGTTTACGCATAAGCTACCATTTCTACGCCTAAGCCTTGATTAAACCTTCATTATGAATTGTTACGCGTGCAAACTTGTAAATAAATAAATCATAACGTCACGAAACCAATAATGTCACTAATAAACTTAAACGTTTAATATGTTGTGAAAAATAAGTGATAACATAAACTTTAAAACTTAAAGTTAACTAACTCACGAAACTTATCACGACGTCATTGGACTATTAGACAAACAAGTGACATTGGACTCGTAACAATCATTAACATATCACATTCAATAATTAGACAATAAAACCATCTGTTGACTAACATAATGTCTTTCGATATGTTGGTTCTTTTGGCTAAATGTATTTCAGATCTAGATATGGACGCTCAAATGAATGTGGATGCACCAAACGTTCTCACCATTGCTGATATCTTCCCAAATGGCTATCCGATGAAGATTGGAAAGAATAACCTTCGCGTTGACTTTGAAACTCTCACCTGCTCAGAGTCTTCTTGCTTGATTGCTGTGGATATTCTAAAGAATCATCCTTATCAAAACATGCTCTCACATTCTGCTACAGTGCCGGAGATCTACATTCACCAATTCTGGAATCCAATGCAGAGGATCAAAGGTCAAAGTGCGTTGACAGTGACGCTAAATCACAAACAAGTTACCATCACACATGCAGACTTAAGGGTTGTTCTTCTCATTCCTGACATCGAGCCAACCGATTTCAATGCCACTCCAACTGAAGAAACAGTCTTGCAATTCTTGATCTATATTGGTTATGATGAAGCTACAGGAGTAATCACTAAGCATTCTCATGTGGAGCTTAAGAATATTCCTCAACCGTGGAGAACTCTCTACATCATCATCACCAAATCTGTTTCTGGTCGTGATGGTGGCTATGAGCATCCCAAGCTCATGGAACTGCAAATATTTTGGGCATTGATCAACATGAAACACATCGAAATTGAAGCTCTGATATGGGACGACGTGATGTCATTCCTCAAAAAGCTTGGCTCAAAGATTCCTTATTTCAGATATACAAAACTGTTGATCCAAAGAGCACTTAGGCTTAATCCAGATATTCCCAAGAGACTCAATGACCCCAACGATCACGACATGTTTTCTGAACCTACTCTAACAGTCAGAATCAAGGAATCAACAACGAAGAAACAAGGTGATGTGTTGCCGGATCACCTTCTTTCTGATGAAATCAAAAAGCTCTACACGTACAAAAGGTATATGGTAGCAGTTAAAGAAGGCAAAGTTGGTCATCTCGATGAGAAGTCTTCTGGTACACCTACAAGGAAAACCAGAAGAGGAAGTGCAGGAAGTGCTGCAAGCACTAAGAGTCAGAGGAAGTTCCCCAAGAGGAATCCTCCACGTAAAAGGATTGTTCCTTCTAAGGAAGCTGTTCCCATTCCCGTTCCCAAACCTGAACCGCCAAGAAAGCTAGTGGACGAAAGCTCTGAAGATACAGAATCAGACAAGGAGATCTTCTACTCTGAAACTGCAACCGATATTAATCCATCCGTAGCTAGACCTCCCAGTCCACCAGCAGATAAAGAAAAAAGGAAAACTCCAGTGATTGAGCATGATAAGGAGAGCTCTGAAGAAGAACCAATAGATGAGCAAAAGGAATATCAAAGGAAGTTGAAGGAACTCAGACATAAACATCTTGCCGAAGCATTCGTAAAAGATCAAACTCGTGGCCCTGGAGGTTCTAGTTGTGGTACTCATACCACACCAGTTCTTGATGCGGTTAATCAACCCGATAAGGGAACTGGTACCACCATCACCCACGAACAACAACGACGGCAGACTGAGGACTCCATCAACTTTGATATTGAAGAACCAGAAACTGATAAGACTGAGAAAACTCCTACTGATGATTCTAAGGCTGATAATAAGGATAACCGCTTATGATCAATTTCTTCTAGACAGTCCCACACGTTCTAAGAAGGAAACTTCTGAACCACCGAAGGACCCCGAGTCTCCTCATGTCTCTTCATCATCAGATTCGTCTTCTCACTCTTCTCCACCACCATCAAAAAGATCAACCAGATCCACATCCAAATCGGTAAAGAAGCCAACAGACTCTTGGGTATCTCGGGCAAAGACGAGAATCGTCAAAGCTATCAAGCAGGTCAGGAAGAAAGACGTGACCTACAAGAAGCTGAATTTTCTCGCTGACCAGATCACTTATCTTCATAAGGAGATAGATAAGATGTTAGTTGAAAGGGAGTTTGTCCAACAATTCATGAGACGTGATCATCAAGGGGAATTGAATGAAATGATTAAGGGCTACACTCATCAGTTCTTACCCGAAAAGATTCTGGGTGTGACAACAGAGATGTTCAGCAGACAACTATATCCGAATCTCCTACATTTGGCCAAGCAAACAATGAGATCAACACCTATGCATGTCAACATCAATCCAGTTGATCCCATAATATTCTCAGATGCTGAATTGGTTAACAGGCTCGTAGCTCAAATGTCTAAACGATCCGCAACATTTACTTCTCACGAAAGTAAACTGTTTGAAGCATTCCTTGAATACCAACTCAAATCAGCATACAGAGAAGAAGCTGAAAGGCCTAAACGTCCAAGAGACGATGAAGATAAGGATAAGGACAAGGATAATCAACCTAAACGTCCGAAGAAGTCTGGAGAACCCTCTTCTATGCCACCACCACCCCGAAGGACCACCTCACCAAGACGATCTCCTCCTCGCTCTTCTACTGACAAACCTCAGGATTCTGAGTTACCACCCCAGACTCAGAAAACCGGTGATCACTTTGAGTATACGGGTGGTGACGATGAGGAATTCCATGAGCCCCAACAACAACCCGCCTCTCCCGACAAAGTTAAGAAACCAGAACCCTCATCTAGGCCTAAGAAAAAGAAGAAGAAGGCGCCTAAGGCAGACGTCGTATCATGGCTAGACGAGGATGACACCGAAGAATACGACTGGTTTTCTACACTTGTTAATTCTACTCCCTACCCACCTGAAGGTAAAGATCTGGAAGACGGTAGTACATTGGAGCATGCAAAGATACTGCAAGAAAAATTCCGAGTGAAGAAGATGACGAAATCAGAGTTGAAGCGAATCAAGAATGAAGCTTTTCAACTACTAAAAGACAGCTCGGAAAGTGCCATCGAGGTTGAGTATCACCTTGAAAACATAGCACGAGCCATGTCTAACAACATTGATTGGCTCAACCCTGAAGCAAACATCGACTTTACCACAAGAGACAACGCTCCATATTACACCGATTGGTCTAAACCTCTACCAACAATTGGCCAACCAGATCAGCCGAAGATTCCATTTTGCTACTTCTTCAACAACGACTTGGAATTTCTTCTACACGACAGTGATGGTTCAAGGAAATACGCTACATCACTGACACTTCCATTCCCGGCAGCCATATACTCTAACTGCATAGCCATCGAGGAAAAGGCTACCCACATGTTTTCCAACAATGTGGAATTGTATGACCGTGATGCAATGTATGGGATTCACCATTGGCCGGAACACCGACGAATCTACTACAGAAGCTGCCAGGTTCAGAAGTCTCAACATGAAGTGTTCAATACTAAAGGGATCGTTGCTATTAAGCATATAGATCTTTCGTCTAAATGGGACTACACCTTTCTCAAGAATATTATAGTCAAAAGACAAGACGAAATAGACTATGCATTCTGTGAAGCGGACTTTCAGAACTTGTCTCTCAATGACATTGAAGATCTGTATCTTGCCAAAGTACAGGGACGCATGAGACAATTCTCGACTGAAGTTCAACGTGAATACATCAAGTCCTTGCTCATATTCATCAGAAGCATAGTGATACAGGAACGTGTAGAAGATCTACAACTTGCTATTGAGTCGTATCAAACCCGTGTCAACTTCACCAGACCTCAGCTAGAACTTCCCGACATCAACCAGCTTCCACAATACACCTTCATCAGCAAACCATTCGGAGTAACTTACCGTAGTGAACTTCAACGAAATTGCTTGATGGCGTGTAGAGATCTTCACAAGTTTGGGGATCACACATTGAAGAAGGTTAGGGACGGATTGGCTTATAGGTTGAAGGATATACATGAAGACATTGGGAACCGAAAGCGATGGAACTCTCAGGACAGAAGGGATGTGAAGAGGATCATCACTATGATTGATGAAAGGTTGTATCGAAGGGACCAGTTCAGAACATTAGAGAGCTTTGTAGGTGGTCGTCCCAGGATTACTCTCACCGGCTATCAATGCCCGGTTCGCATTCCTGGCAACATTACTGGACTACCTGGTACCCCTTAAACTGCTTCTATTTCATATTCATTTGGATGTGTGATTTATAATGACGGTGGCTTGTGCACAAATTTCAGTGTACAACCCGTACTTGTCAAGAAAGGACCCTGTGGTACGCTTCAGTGCCACAATCCTTATAAAAGGAGCGAAAGCTTCTTACTTTTGAGTAAAACCTATCAAACCTTTCACTTTTCAAAGGTTTTTGCTCAAAAGAACAAGTACTTCCCCTTATGATTTTCAAAACCTCAACCGTTTATATCACTTGTTGAGGGGGAGTATTTGACCTTAAAACTTTGTTCACAAAATGTTCTTTGTGTAATCTTCCCACAAAACTCATAATGGTCATATTTATTCTCAACATTTCTTCAAAAACAACATTTATATGCCATTTTTTAGGGGGAGAAAATATGTGATAAGAAATATGTTGTGTTTTGCTACTGAATCCTCGTGTGAAAAGACTTCAACCCATGAATTGACGGGATCAGAACAGTCATACATTGAAAAGATTTGTCTTCCATGACTTATCCAAGTAAATTGTACCCATTCGACAAGCTCTTGATAGACATGAACTTTGACGGGTTTGACAACCTTTCGGGGTTGTCCACATCTTCAAGGTAGTTATTAGAGCTAGTTGTCACCTAAAAGCTGACAATGTATCTCTTTAACTATGCAACGTAATCGTGTCTCGCAAGGAATTGTCTATCTTGAGTCGATCAATTCAAAAAGTGCGAACTCTTTCCTCACTGTGCAGATTTCCGTAAAAACTCTTAAGCACATGTGAAGGGGGAGTATTTCTGAAAATCTAAAACTCTTGAAGTGTTCAAACATGTTTTTCATTCACAAACACTTTGAGAGATTTTCATGAAAAATGTTTTATGGCAATGGAGTTATAAGGTGATTAAGGTTAGGAATAACCGTCCTATGATCCGTGATTCGTGCTAAACAGTCAAGTCAAACAGACTTGAAACAGCTCAGACACAAATGCAATTAAGATCAGAGAATACAGGGGATGTTAAGTCCCAAGGAGACTCAATGGTGTGTAAAACTGATTCAGATGATGGAATGATCACTAAGGATAGTGATCTGTAAAGGTTTTGATTTAGAAATTACACTACTGATTGATTTGGAATAGAATTGGACACAGAATTGGAAAGCACAACAATCAGATGAGAAAAACGTAAACGTAAGTTTTAAAAACTACGTATACGCACAAAATAAAAAGTGAAAACTAAGAAATAAAAGGCCTAAAAATATAAAAATGACATTTTTGGAATCCTAAAAATAAAAGAAAATTATTAGAAAAAGAAAATTATTTTTAACACTATTTAATTAATTATTATTAATTAAAAACTATTTTAACTATTTAATAAATACTCTAAAATGAAAGAAAATACAAAATAAGGCTAGAAAAATAAACTTATGATTCTGAAAAATCTAAAATACTATAAAACTAATTTTAAAACTAAAAATATATTTTTCACACTTTTTATCTAATTATTACTAATTAATTATTATTTAAAATACTCTTAAATACTAGAAAATAGAAAATAAACTTGGAAAAATAAAACTTTAACTTTGAAAAATCTAAAATATGATAAAACTAATTTTAAAACAGAAAATATATTTTTTAGACTTTTTAATTATTTATTACTAATTAATTACTATTTTTAACTATTTAAAATTATAAAAAATACTAAAAAGATAGAGAAAAATCTGAAACTTTTTCTAAAAATCCTATATGATGACAGAAACCTAACAAAAAGAGAAAAACAAGTTTTGCTTATTAAAAAGTTGAAAAGAAAAATCAAAAAGCTAAAAAATCTTAAATAAACGCTATCACTATTTTTATATTGATATTTTTCTGAATTTTATTTTTGAAAACTACTTATATACTAATAATATGAAACTTTAATAAAGACAAAAAATTTACAAAAGTCAAATAAGCAGTTTTGATGAGCTTATTGACCCAACAGTGCTTAAATTAGCTTGTTTGGGTGAAATAAGCTCAAATAAGCTTGAACACAGAACCCAAAGCTAGAATAAGATGGAATAAGGTACAAGCTACTGAAATGAAACTAAAGAATGAAAAGAAGCACACTGATAAGCTAAGAATAGGCAAATAAGCACTTGACTTTTATAGTGAAAAACAGAAAATTGGGACAAACTTTAAGCTAGTAGCAGCCCTAGCTAACAAGCTCAAAAGTGAAATCTTGAGCTTGAAAACTCAAGAGGACCAGGTTGGCTTTCCAAAGAACTAGAGAACACAAGAATTGGACAGTTAATAAGCTCAATGCAAGCTTTTCAATTTGGACCCAAATTCTGTGCACAGGGCAGTTTTGCAGACAGGTACCCCACAATAAGCTATCTAAAAAGCACTTAAACAGCTGAGAAACCAAGAACTAACATTTTTGTATTTTTCTATACCAACTAGACTTTAAAATTCCAAAATCTTATAAACTGAATCCTACTAATGAACCCACAGTGAAATTCCAAGTTTTATTCAAAAACGACCCATTGAGATTTTGACTTTTTGAGAAAAACCAAAAAGTTGACCAAAGTGACTTTTGATTTGATCTTAAGCACTGATGATGTTGTTATAAAGTAAGATAAGACTAACTTAAGCAAGGTTAACAACTTTTGAACACAAAATGATGATCATGGATTTGTAAAATCCAACAGTGACTGCACCACTTAAGATCCAAAGAATTTTTGACTTTTAATGAACAAAGACTTGTTTTTATGAATGAACTTAGGTATTTAGACTTAGTTAGACAGAATTCCAACAAAACCAAAGACTAAAGCACCTTAAAACACAATAAACCAAACACCCTCTTACTTGACTGTTTTGAAATTTTTACAAAGCAACTCACAATTTTACACCATAAACTTGATTACAGACCTTGTATTATCAAATATTAGCACTAAGAGAACACAAATCATCAACACTAATCAACTGAAACCAAGATTCTAGACCTAAGCTTGTTTGACTGTCAAAATGAGATTTTTTTGCAAAATACAAATTTAAGTAAACAACCTACTGATTTTAATGATCAAACATACTAAATTATAACTAATAAACACTAAGAAATAGGAATTAGAACTAATGAACAAGCAAAACAGTGAAATGCCAAATTGATTAAAATTGCTTACAAATGACTTTGAAGCACAAACTGAGAACTAGGAACTGAGAACCAATCCTAAATGCTCTCCACAGAGCTCTAAACCAAGGCCATCCAATATCAACCTTGCTCCAGCCTTCTTGTACCTTTCACCATGATTTTTGATTTTTAACTATTTTCTTGGTATTTTTGTGATTTTTTCTGTTTTTGAAGCTAAACTGAATTTTAGAGTTTCTAAAAGCTTGCTTAAGCTTTCTAGGAGCTTACATGAGCTTAAGAGTCCATACTAACACTTGCTTAACAACATTTGATCATTAATGAAATTTTGCATAAACAAGAGATTTTGCATAAACTGTAATGGAACTTGTAATTGAAATTGATGATTCACAGAAGCTTTATTATAGCATGAAAACTTAAAATACAGAGTTTAAAAACTAAAACATACACTAGATTTGAAAAGTAAACTAAAACGACAATAAAACTTAAAATTACACTAGATATCCTTTTACAATGCATCTCTCTATCTCTTTATAGACTTTTCATTATCCCCATGTGTCTCTGAGACTTTCCCACCACATTTGAGCCATTGGATTGGCTAGAATCATCAGAACCGTCCAAGTTGCTTTTTGGCGCCAATTTTCCACTTAGCAGGTTTGAGCTTTAATTGGGTTTGGTTGAGATAATTAAAGAATTTGGAGTGTAGAGGGGGGTGGAGGGGACATGGTATGGGAAGAGGGTTGAAAAATGGTGAAAACCATCTCTGGTTTTGAATTTCTGGTGGGGAAGAGAAGATGCTACAGTGGAAGCTGGTATTTGGGCGCGCTAAGTGGGTTTTGACTTTGGTTGACCGTGGAGTATTAATAACAAAGGGGTCAAAATGGGTATTGGCTGGGGTTCTTTTTGTATTGTGGACTGGGGGTCAAGGTTCAAGGGTCAAAGGCAGTTGGGTTGGGCTAGTATATTGGATTGGATTTGGGCCTTAGTATTTAAAGTGTCCGTTTGGTATTAGCTTAGTACAAGGACCAAAAATGTAATTCGACCAAACTTCAAGGACTAAAAGTGAACTTTTTCCAATGCTTTCACAAGGACCAAACTTGACAACTTTGATAATATAAGAACCCTTTTTGCATAAAATCCATTTTTAAAGGTCTAAGGACTAATTTTGCAATTTTCCAAAGTTTGAGGACCTTTCTTGCCAATTGACCAAAGAATCATTCAAGGATCATTTTAAACAACTTAGAATACTTCAGGGACCTTGAATGATAAATTTCCACATTTTTGAATTCCAGGGACTAGATTTGACAACTTTTAAAACTTAGGGGACTAAAACTGCCAATTTTGCAAACTTGATACATTTTTCATCTGATTTTGATATTTTTGCATTTAAAACACATAAAACACTGATTTGTGATATTTTGATCATTTTGATGTGTTTTTGAGTGTTTTCAGATGATTTTGCAGTTTAGATTATGTAAAAATGATGAGTATTTAGACACTCATCAATCCGCCAGAGCCGGAGGGATCTACCCAAGGACACTACCAATAGTTAGAATTAGAAGTCCTTAGGTATGATTGTAAAAAGGAGAAAATGAGAATCTGAGAAAGAAGGAGTTGAAGAATTAAAAAGAAATGCAAAGAAAAGGGTGAAAAGAAATAGCCCTCCAAATTATTCAACTTATTCTGTTAATAATTATAAACTGAAAAAGGGCACATGATAATAATTGTAGTTAATCAATTATTAAGAAATTTCTTTCATGTTTATAAATTGTCTCTGAAAAATTATTATGATAGGTAATCTGATATCAAGAAATTTCTTTCATGTTTATAAATTGTCTCTGAAAAATTATTATGATAGGTAATCTGATATCAAGAATTATTAAGAAATTTCTTTCATATTACTTACTTAATAAATTTGATAAAGTAGTTAATTCAGATAATCTGATAATTAATTCAAATTAGTAATAGTAGCAAAAAATAGTAACTTAGTACTAGTAGCTGATAGTTAATCTGATATTAAAAAATCTTAACTATCGGCTTGTTATATAAAACAGAAGGAGAAGAAAGATTAGTTGATGAAGAAGAAAGTTCAGCAGTGGATGATTTTTTGTCTGATTATAAGCAAAAAATGTGAAAATGCTTGAGCCAAGTTAAACAAGAAATTAAGGCTGCAAATTCTTTATTAACTGAAACATTAAAATATTTGACATGCGGCAATAATCCTTATGACACAACAAATATGTGTGTGCTACACTACCATCTCAAAAAGCTGGAGAAAAGAATGGAAGTATTTGAAGATTTTTCTATTTGTGACAGTCACATTTACTTTGATTTGCTAGAATACGATAAGGATCAGGTATTATTGCTTTATATAATCATAATAAAGTTTTGCATATGCTATTACAATTTTATAAAAAAAATTTGATATACTATCTATTTCTTGTATAGATTCATGAAACTTGTCTAGACAAAGTAAGAGTGATAGTTGATGCTGCAGCTTTGATGATTGTAAATGCTGTTAAAGAATTTAATTTGCCACCTTTGAAAGATGAAATACATCCAGCTATATGGGAAGCTCTTTGCAAGATAAGCAATGAAATTAAAGATATTAGAGATCCAAATTTTTTTACATTTGAAGATGTAGAAATATTTGATAAGTGTGCAGAAGAGGCAACAGGAAAAAAAATGGTCAATGATGTTAGTCAGATTTTAATTGTCCTTATTCTTACGTGATATTAAGAAATTTTGATATTATTTCTGATGATTTAGAGAGATATTAAGAAATTTCTGATTTTTGTAATATAGATTTTATTATTCAGAAAGGAAGACTGTCTGATGATAGTAAACTGTATGGTACTCGCAATTTTAATATCAGAACAAGTTTGGTGTAACTAAAATATTACTGCTGCTGCAACAAATTTTTCTGCTGCTGCAAACAAATTTTTCTATTGCTGAACAGAATATTTTATGTTGGTGATTCTATTGCTAATGAAAAATTTCTACTTCTGTTTCTAGTATAGAATTTAAATGTGACAATCATAGCGTAAAAAAAGATATTAATATCAGAATTACTTTGACTTGTTTTAATAGAGATATGCATAATTGCATCTTACATTACACAGCAATTGTTTATATTACAACAGTTGTTTAAAAAATAAAAAACATTAGCAACTAATTAAGAAATTTCATACTGGAAAAGTCAAGAAATATATTAAGAAATTTCTGATTTTGGTAATATAGATTTTATTACTCTAGTAAACTGTATGGTACTCCCAGTTTTAATATTAGAACAAGTTTGGTGTAACTAAAATATTACTGCTGCTACAATAAATTGATCTGCTGCTTCAACAAATTTTTATGATGCTGCACAGAAATATTTTATGTTGTAGATTCTATTGCTAATGAAAAATTTCTACTGCTGTTTCTAGTATAGAATTTAAATGTGACAATCATAGCGTAAAAAAAGACATTAATATCAGAATTACTATGACTTGTTGAAATAGATATATACATAATTCTTCATTTAAGAATTATCTTGAGTACATTACACACTCGTCTCAAACGCTCAATCATTTATATCACAAAAGCGTGAGCAGCAACAGTTATCAAAACACAATTCAAAATTTGAAACCAAAATAAAAAACACCAACAAAACAAATATATATTCTTCATAACCTATCTTGACTACGTTACGTCCTCGTCTCGAACGCTCGTTCATTTTTTTCCCGAAGAACCAAGCATATTCGAGAATTGAGAGACTGATGCTCCTTTCAATGGCAATATTATCAAATCTTCTGGAGAGATTGTGATATTTATCTGTTGACATTCCAGCCGCTTAGATTTGATAAAATTCGGTAAAATATTTAGGTTTCATTGAAAAATATATACAAAAATAATAATTCCAGCATTCTGGGGAAAAAAAAGATATAATCAGTCTAAAGAATTAATAAACATAAATTAAAAGTTATTAAAAGGAAATCACTAACCTTTTTGTAAAAAGGAGCTTCCATAGATTAAGATTTCAAAGAAAAAAAAATAAAATAAAAAAACTTTTCTTAAAAAAGATATGTAATATTCCCTTTTTTTAAACACTTTTTTTTTTATTACATTATTGAAGTGGGAATGATCAAATCTATATAGCAAAATAAGGATAAGGTTGTTGTTGAAATTTATTTCAAAACTAATAAATATAAACTGACATTGGTAGGTATATTTTCTGACATTATATTAAAATCAACTTTAAAGATTAAAACAGACAGTGATATTTTGTGTCTCGAGGAGATATCTTTAACCACTATAAAAATAGTATCTGACAAACAAACTATGATATTAAGACAATTTAAAGATTAAAACAGAAGACTCTGATATTAAGATTAAAACAGAAGACTCTGATATTAAGACAATATCATATATTAAAGACAACTAACTTTGATATTAAGACAAATATCATATTTGACTATCTGTTTGACTAAGAAAAATACATATATTATGAAATTTAAATACACTGTGATATTAAATAAAAATAGAACAAGTAACTCTGATATTTGAGTATTTGACATGCGGCAATTATCCTTATGAAACAACAAATATAATCATAGTAAAGTTTTGCTACACTACCATCTCAAAAAATTGAAGTATATTATCTTTTGTGTATGACTTTTCCAGTATGAAACAACAAATATAATCATAGTATATTATTCGTCTTATGTGATATTAAGAAAGTTTGATATTATTTCTGATCATTTAGAGAGATATAAAGATGTAGAAATATTTGATAAGTGTGCAGAAGAGGCAACAGGAAAAAAAAATGGTCAATGATGTTAGTCAAATTTTAATTGTCCTTATTCTTATGTGATATTAAGAAATTTTGATATTATTTCTGATGATTTAGAGAGATATTAAGAATTTATGCTGATAGTTAATCTGATATTAAAAAATCTTAACTATCGGCTTGTTATATTCAACAGAAGGAAAAGAAAGGTTAGTTGATTTTTTGTCTGATTATAAGCAAAAAATGCGAAAATGCTTATAATAATCATAAT
Source organism: Chrysanthemum seticuspe (assembly GCA_019973895.1). Taxonomy (NCBI): domain Eukaryota; kingdom Viridiplantae; phylum Streptophyta; class Magnoliopsida; order Asterales; family Asteraceae; genus Chrysanthemum; species Chrysanthemum seticuspe. The sequence goes on along the minus strand of BPTQ01000005.1, from coordinate 193,694,642 downwards.
AAAGTTTTGCATATGCTATTACAAATTTATAAAAAAATTTGATATACTATCTATTTCTTGTATAGATTCATGAAACTTGTCTAGACAAAGTAAGAGCGATAGTTGATGGTGCTGCTTTGATGATTGTAAAGGTTGTTAAAGAATTTGGTTTGCCACCTTTGAAAGATGAAATACATGCAGGTATATGGGAAGCTCTTTGCAAGATAAGCAATGAAATTAATATCACTTATTCTTATGTGATATTAAGAAATTTTGTGACATTAAATATTGTTGTTAGTCAGATTTTAATTGACCTTATTCTTATGTAATATTAAGAAATTTTGATATTATTTTTGATGATTGTAACCACCCGCACTTTTCCAGATATTTGCTTTCGAGAAAATTCGTCTGTTTCTCATTTACGAGCTTTCCTGAGCTCATTTGACGTGAAAACGAGAAAGTTATCTCGCGAAACGTGAAAATTAGACACAACGCGTACCGGCACAACTGTAAACTCGTAAAATCAATTTGATTTGTTCGTTATTTTAGTTTGCGAGAAATTGGTCGTGTAAATACTCTTTTTATCGGGAAAATTATTCTGTACGCAATGGCGCAAATTTCGTGATTTGAATCGCTAGTTTACTAGTCCAAATGAGCCCCGAATCGTTATCTCGTGAAAGATTACAAAAACTGCATAAGTGGCCCTTGGAAAGAAGTTTCACCACCGCCCCCTTAACTTGGGGAATTGACACCTTTAGTCCCTCTTGGGGTATAAAAACTTCCCACCCCACTCATTCTCACACTTTTACACACACACTTCTCTCTCATCTCTCTCTCTAAAAATCCGGTCACCGGAAAACCTTTCCGATCGTCTTCTCCGGCGAGATTCCGGCCACGCCGTCATACTATTACACCACCTATACCATTCGATAGATCGTCTCATCGTGGTTCTTTTAACATACTACACACACGTTAACTCTCTCACACGCGCTCTAAATCTAGTTTTCTAGATTCGAAATTAGGGTTTCGTGTTAGGGTTTGTATGGTTTAAAAGGGATAGAGTGATGGTCACGAATAGAGTTTGGGCAGTTTGTCTTCGAGTCTTGATAGACGTGGTTTATATCGGGAATAGATGTGACGTTTGGGTCACAATAGGAATATAGATCGGGTATGCTTCATTGTTCGAGTGTGGTTCGTGTTCACAGCCGTGCCTCTCGTCTTTCTCTCTTCCTTTCCCTCGTTCTTTGTGGGTAAGCCGTCACCCACAACCGTATTTTTGTTATTTATGTTTAATCCGACTATAAGTCTTGTGTGTGAGTTTTCGTGGAAGTAAAAACCAAATGTAAATGAGATATATTGATTTTCGTGGCTATGACCAGATTTAATACGAGTTGATAACAGTTTCCGTGAGATTTAAAACATATAGATCGAGTTTTAATTTACATTCGTGTGGTGTTAGTAATTTTCGGCACTGGAGCTATGTGGTACGAATCTATGTTCATGAGGGTGATGTGTTAACGAGTCGGGTTTGTCTTGTACCCAAGTCATGTGTGAAAGCGAGTTAAAAATAGACTCTTGGTCTGAATTATACTTGGATTACAATATTCGGTTGGTGTTGGGTTCATTTTTGGATTTAAATGTCATTTTCTTTATCTTGGTGGTAGTCACAAATTAGATTTGGACCTGTGTAATTGTTTGGTTTTGTCTCGTCATTAATTTGACTACGTGAATCATGTTGGTAGCATAATAGTTGTAGTTTATGGTTGTTGAAAAGCTTATGAGCTGAATTGTCCTAACCTGAGCATTTCAAGATTGGCGTTTTCGTTTGTCAGGTCAAATAATAATAATTTACATGTGATTGTGACTTGAGATAATTTGACTAATGAGTTTTAGTTGGTTACTTATAAATATTGGTACGTTTCGGATACGATTTGGGATCGGTTACTTTGGATTTTGATACAAATTATGAATTGACATGGTACATACATGAGATTGATAACATTTGGACATTTGGATTGTTATTGGATTTGCGATATTAGACGTTGGACTTATTGGATACTTTGTGACTTAACGGTATAATATATTAGACTCTAATAGAATTTAATATATTAAACACGGAACACTCACAAACTATTCAATAAACTCAAAGCTAATAATTACGTGAATGATAACGAAACAAAATTTATAAATATGGTAATTTCAAACTTGGTTTGTTTAAAGTCACGATGACTTGGGAATGTTTTATGAATGGACACTACTTGCCAAAATTTATAAAAACTTTTTAAACTTGTCTTTTTTTAAATTCAGATCTCTTTCATTCTTTTTATAAAACCAACAAGAATCTAAACAAGTTTTCTTATAAGCGGTAAAACATTTATTGTTTGAATTGCCAATTTCAAACTCATCATTGTTTGTAAAACATATTTGTTTTATACCAGTTATGTGGGATTATTAGGTAAATACCGAAACTTCCAATTGACCTATTTACGTAAGAAATTCTGTGTCGATATTTTCTTAGCATATTACATAATCTTCTCGACTTAAGTCTTGGTCAACTTTATTTTTCCTCATAATATATTGGGATATATATAATGTCTTGGTGTGAGTTATAACCTTTGGTGTGAGTTACATTTTGGTATACTTTTGGCGTGAGTTGTATGTCGAGTCTTGATTTCTTATCACCACACGAAATGTTAAAACTAAGCTTTTGAGATATTGATAAAGGATTTTTGGAAACATTTGATACGAGTATTCCACGAGGACTTAGACACATTTTCTTTCGGAAGTTCATTTACTTTACTAGATTTATTCTGAGATAGCAAATTGCTATTAGGTCGTGACGATGTAGTACCTTTGTACTTGTACTCTTTGGATATCAACGTGCCTTCCTTCATGATTTGGTTGTGCTTGCTCTTTGATGTCAGTCTTGTTAGTTGTGATTCTTGCATTGCTTCGCTTCGAGGTGAGTTCATGGCCCCTACTTTTACTTATTTTTAAACTGTTTTGGGGGAGAATACATGCTCGTTTTATTAAATTCAAATGCTTGATTTAATTGAATAAATGATTGTTACTTGGTTTGATGAAATGCGTGATATGGTTTAAATATGTTTTATGTGGACACAAGTGCTTGAACTGTTTTAGATTGGACCTGAAAATGTTTTTGTGAGCTATTACGTGCTAGGTTAAGGTTAGAAACCCAAGCGTTGTTATGAATTGTTACATCCTGGCTCAGGATGGTGCGAATGTTATGGATAGATCTATTTGGAATGGCCACCTCGTCTGGACTTTGGTTGCCCAACTTGCCAAGGACTTTACTTGGATTTGTGGATGCACCAACTTGCCATGACGTATAACATGTCGATTGTTAATGTGTTTAGAGATAGTCACGGCTCGTGCTATCTAGTGATGGTTTCACGACTTAACCTGCGTAATAGTTAAGCTTGTGTGACACTATATTCATTGTAGTGTTTGATTTTGATATGGTCCAAGTGGTTGTTTATGAACTATTTTCGTGGATAAATATTTTGATACTGCGAATTAGGCAGGGTATGCCTCGTTTAAATTTGACTTGTTTATGAGAAATGATTTGCACTTGAAAACCTTGTGGTCCACCTTTTTATTCTTTTGCTTAAAGATAAACCTTGTTTTCGCGACATTGTGGGCGCCACAATGATCGAAAGGATCTTTTGAACTCGCAATACTTTTATGAAAACCTATGAACTCACCAACCTCGTGTTGACACTTTTAGCGTGTATTCTCAGGTATTGAGGCGATTGTTTACTTTTGGAGGCGCTTGGGCAATGGCATGACATGGTCATAGGCGACTCTGATATTTGTATTTGGGGACCGCTTATTTATTATGGACCTATTTCCGCATTAAATTTTATTGTAAACATTGATTTTATTAAATAAATGAGTTTTCTTAAGAAAAACCTTATACTCTATGCTTGTGTTGTGATACCGATTAGTAGCACCCAAAACTTGTATGCTTCCGCTAAAACTCGATTTTTGGGGGTGTTACAGATTGGTATCAGAGCTTAGGTTATAGGGAACCGGGTAAATTTTCAAAACCTAGACTATAACCACTTTTATGAAAATTTAACCCTATGACCGACACGTGCCTGCCTGCCAAGCTGATGCCTCACTGGTGACTTTGATTGCTAATATATTTGATGAGATGTGTGCCTTACTATTGGATGAGTATATCCATTTATCTTTCACTATCTGTTATAAGTATCTTCGACATACTTATGTTTACGCATCGTATCTGTTGTAGCGTTGCGTCTCTTTCCCTGAACAATCTCATCACTCGTCCTTGCGTGTGGACACTTGTTTTAAGCTGCTGAAAATGAATTTTTGGAAAGTGAAAGACATGAGGCTAGAGTAACTAAGTCAAGTATATCAAAATTCATTGAACCTCGGGTGAATATAGCCTGATCACCTATATTCAACTAGGGACAGTGGGACATAGCCTGATCACCTATGTCCGACTCAGAGGTGAATTTTTGCGATACTTGGAGTAGTTATAATAGAATTATGTCCGGTTGGTTTTTGGTTTGATTTCGGGAAATGGAAAAGTTTTGGTGTGTGTATACGAGCATGAAATTTTATAAAAGCTTTCCTTCACACACAACATACTGGCATCACAAATTCTTGATTATCACGATATCCTTCCTTTGTTATGAATCGCTTTTCATCGCCGTCTAGTCATTATATGACTTCGGGTTATTTTTGGAATTGTTGGAATCATACGACCTTGTTTCGCATCGGGTCAGGTTAGACCCGATTGGTCACAAGCTGCATTTGGGTTACGTGAAGTTGTAATAAGCTCATCGGGCTTCTTGGAATATTTGGAATCGATCTTGGCTACGTTGAATTTGGATTGTTAGATTTTGCGATTTTGGTTCCTATGGTGGAAATGGATTCGCTTATACTCGTGGGTTTGTTTTGATCTTGTTGTAGACGCCTCTACTCCAAGCTTTATCTTCGATCAATGATTATTCCATTGATGCTGTTCTTTTGCTGTTTCACCTTGAGCTCTATCGATGTGTATGCTTTTAGCATAACTTTTTGGAACCATCGCCGTTCAACTGTATTTAGAATTTGATTTGATATCGATTCGTAGTCGAATTTCTTTTGGAAATTATGACGTTGTATTTGAATGCTGTATCTTTCTGCGTTAAGTATTAAGTGTACTACGGAATCAATCTATTGATTGCTAGTAGTAATTAATGCTCTTCTTCAGAGTCGTACTATGAATTTGCTTAACTCTCTTTTCGACGGAGATTCTGTTAGCCCAACAGAAACCTTAAGACTTTAAGGAGTAACTTGAACCGCAATCCTTGGAGCTGCCGTCTAATCCTTCGTTCGCTCTTTTGAAATATCTGTTATTCTTGCTACCTCCTTATAAGTTATGGAGCCGTATCATTATTGTCTTTCAAGCTTACTTCGGTTTCCCTACTGACCATTTTGCGGTCGTTCTACAAAATGCTTTACTACTGTCGAAAGCTTTGACCTCGTCGTTATCTTTACACGAAGGATTGTTTTCTGTTTATCCTCTAAGTTATTTCACTAGTCGTTTCTCGATTATTTTGGAAATCGATTTGCCGCCTTACCACTTTATTATAAACTAAACCTCGAAAGAATTCCGCACCTCTATTTGGGTAGTTGTTGGTCGTCACCAAACCTGCTCAGCCTCTGCTAATCGAAGAAACAGTCACTATGGACAACCTTGCTCACACGTGCGTGAAGGAGATTGTTGTACTTAGTGGTGTGCTGATTTCTATCAATTCTGATTGTGAAGGTCGTTTCACATCAAGTTTCTGGTCATCACTCCAATAGCCATAGGAACACATCTTGGTATGAGTACTGGGTATTATCCACAGACTGTTGGCTGGAGTGAAAGGACCATCAAAACGTTTAAGGACATGTGCGTGTCTGCGTGATCAATTTCGGCAATGGTTGGGGTAGACACCTCCCATTGGTTGGAATCCCGTATAACTATAGCCACGTTGTACGAGGCACTTTATGGTTGAAAATGTGGCTCGATAATTTGTCGAATCGAAGTGAGGGATACCCAACTTTCTATCCTGAATTTAGATCAAAAGCAGAATGCAAATTGTTTGCGGTCGTCAGAAGGAAAGTGATTGAAATGATGGAAATCTTGGAGATTCCATGATTGGAGACAAAGCTACATTTAAAAGTGTCACCATGGAATTGTGCGATACGTTTAGTAAACGTGGAAAGTTTAATCTTCGTTGTGTTGATCCTTTTTTTAGACTCTTGCTAGAGTTGGACTAGTGGCTTAGAGACATGAGCTACTGCCAGGATTTAGCTATTCATGACGTTTACATGTGCGTAATTTGAGGTAATGCCTCACTGTTGAAGGAAATTGTTTTCCTTGCTAGAAGATATCCATATCGGCGAACGCCTAAGCTGTGTTGAGGAACCGATCGAAATCGTGAACCGTGAGATCAAATAACTTGAGCAAAGTCATTTTCCTATTTTTACTGATCAGTGGAAACTCTAAGAAACATCTCGAATTCGTGTGAGAACGTGAAAATGGAATCTTGAGAAAGTATCTTTATCTCTTTTCAAATCTGACGGATAACTCGAATTGAATCGCGAGGACGCGATTCCATTAAGGAGGGAAGTCTGTAACCACCCGCACTTTTCCAGATATTTGCTTTCGAGAAAATTCGTCTGTTTCTCATTTACGAGCTTTCCTGAGCTCATTTGACGTGAAAACGAGAAAGTTATCTCGCGAAACGTGAAAATTAGACACAACGCGTACCGGCACAACTGTAAACTCGTAAAATCAATTTGATTTGTTCGTTATTTTAGTTTGCGAGAAATTGGTCGTGTAAATACTCATTTTATCGGGAAAATTATTCTGTACGCAATGGCGCAAATTTCGTGATTTGAATCGCTAGTTTACTAGTCCAAATGAGCCCCGAATCGTTATCTCGTGAAAGATTACAAAAACTGCATAAGTGGCCCTTGGAAAGAAGTTTCACCACCGCCCCCTTAACTTGGGGAATTGACACCTTTAGTCCCTCTTGGGGTATAAAAACTTCCCACCCCACTCATTCTCACACTTTTACACACACACTTCTCTCTCATCTCTCTCTCTAAAAATCCGGTCACCGGAAAACCTTTCCGATCGTCTTCTCCGGCGAGATTCCGGCCACGCCGTCATACTATTACACCACCTATACCATTCGATAGATCGTCTCATCGTGGTTCTTTTAACATACTACACACACGTTAACTCTCTCACACGCGCTCTAAATCTAGTTTTCTAGATTCGAAATTAGGGTTTCGTGTTAGGGTTTGTATGGTTTAAAAGGGATAGAGTGATGGTCACGAATAGAGTTTGGGCAGTTTGTCTTCGAGTCTTGATAGACGTGGTTTATATCGGGAATAGATGTGACGTTTGGGTCACAATAGGAATATAGATCGGGTATGGTTCATTGTTCGAGTGTGGTTCGTGTTCACAGCCGCGCCTCTCGTCTTTCCCTCTTCCTTTCCCTCGTTCTTTGTGGGTAAGCCGTCACCCACAACCGTATTTTTGTTATTTATGTTTAATCCGACTATAAGTCTTGTGTGTGAGTTTTCGTGGAAGTAAAAACCAAATGTAAATGAGATATATTGATTTTCGTGGCTATGACCAGATTTAATACGAGTTGATAACAGTTTCCGTGAGATTTAAAACATATAAATCGAGTTTTAATTTACATTCGTGTGGTGTTAGTAATTTTCGGCACTGGAGCTATGTGGTACGAATCTATGTTCATGAGGGTGATATGTTAACGAGTCGGGTCTGTCTTGTACCCAAGTCATGTGTGAAAGCGAGTTAAAAATAGACTCTTGGTCTGAATTATACTTGGATTACAATATTCGGTTGGTGTTGGGTTCATTTTTGGATTTAAATGTCATTTTCTTTATCTTGGTGGTAGTCACAAATTAGATTTGGACCTGTGTAATTGTTTGGTTTTGTCTCGTCATTAATTTGACTACGTGAATCATGTTGGTAGCATAATAGTTGTAGTTTATGGTTGTTGAAAAGCTTATGAGCTGAATTGTCCTAACCTGAGCATTTCAAGATTGGCGTTTTCGTTTGTCAGGTCAAATAATAATAATTTACATGTGATTGTGACTTGAGATAATTTGACTAATGAGTTTTAGTTGGTTACTTATAAATATTGGTACGTTTCGGATACGATTTGGGATCGGTTACTTTGGATTTTGATACAAATTATGAATTGACATGGTACATACATGAGATTGATAACATTTGGACATTTGGATTGTTATTGGATTTGCGATATTAGACGTTGGACTTATTGGATACTTTGTGACTTAACGGTATAATATATTAGACTCTAATAGAATTTAATATATTAAACACGGAACACTCACAAACTATTCAATAAACTCAAAGCTAATAATTACGTGAATGATAACGAAACAAAATTTATAAATATGGTAATTTCAAACTTGGTTTGTTTAAAGTCACGATGACTTGGGAATGTTTTATGAATGGACACTACTTGCCAAAATTTATAAAAACTTTTTAAACTTGTATTTTTTTAAATTCAGATCTCTTTCATTCTTTTTATAAAACCAACAAGAATCTAAACAAGTTTTCTTATAAGCGGTAAAACATTTATTGTTTGAATTGCCAATTTCAAACTCATCATTGTTTGTAAAACATATTTGTTTTATACCAGTTATGTGGGATTATTAGGTAAATACCGAAACTTCCAATTGACCAATTTACGTAAGAAATTCTGTGTCGATATTTTCTTAGCATATTACATAATCTTCTCGACTTAAGTCTTGGTCAACTTTATTTTTCCTCATAATATATTGGGATATATATAATGTCTTGGTGTGAGTTATAACCTTTGGTGTGAGTTACATTTTGGTATACTTTTGGCGTGAGTTGTATGTCGAGTCTTGATTTCTTATCACCACACGAAATGTTAAAACTAAGCTTTTGAGATATTGATAAAGGATTTTTGGAAACATTTGATACGAGTATTCCACGAGGACTTAGACACATTTTCTTTCGGAAGTTCATTTGCTTTACTAGATTTATTCTGAGATAGCAAATTGCTATTAGGTCGTGACGATGTAGTACCTTTGTACTTGTACTCTTTGGATATCGACGTGCCTTCCTTCATGATTTGGTTGTGCTTGCTCTTTGATGCCAGTCTTGTTAGTTGTGATTCTTGCATTGCTTCGCTTCGAGGTGAGTTCATGGCCCCTACTTTTACTTATTTTTAAACTGTTTTGGGGGAGAATACATGCTCGTTTTATTAAATGCAAATGCTTGATTTAATTGAATAAATGATTGTTACTTGGTTTGATGAAATGCGTGATATGGTTTAAATATGTTTTATGTGGACACAAGTGCTTGAACTGTTTTGGATTGGACCTGAAAATGTTTTTGTGAGCTATTACGTGCTAGGTTAAGGTTAGAAACCCAAGCGTTGTTATGAATTGTTACATCCTGGCTCAGGATGGTGCGAATGTTATGGATAGATCTATTGGGAATGGCCACCTCGTCTGGACTTTGGTTGCCCAACTTGCCAAGGACTTTACTTGGATTTGTGGATGCACCAACTTGCCATGACGTATAACATGTCGATTGTTAATGTGTTTAGAGATAGTCACGGCTCGTGCTATCTAGTGATGGTTTCACGACTTAACCTGCGTAATAGTTAAGCTTGTGTGACACTATATTCGTTGTAGTGTTTGATTTTGATATGGTCCAAGTGGTTGTTTATGAACTATTTTCGTGGATAAATATTTTGATACTGCGAATTAGGCAGGGTATGCCTCGTTTAAATTTAACTTGTTTATGAGAAATGATTTGCACTTGAAAACCTTGTGGTCCACCTTTTTATTCTTTTGCTTAAAGATAAACCTTGTTTTCGCGACATTGTGGGCGCCACAATGATCGAAAGGATCTTTTGAACTCGCAATACTTTTATGAAAACCTATGAACTCACCAACCTCGTGTTGACACTTTTAGCGTGTATTCTCAGGTATTGAGGCGATTGTTTACTTTTGGAGGCGCTTGGGCAATGGCATGACATGGTCATAGGCGACTCTGATATTTGTATTTGGGGACCGCTTATTTATTATGGGCCTATTTCCGCATTAAATTTTATTGTAAACATTGATTTTATTAAATAAATGAGTTTTCTTAAGAAAAACCTTATACTCTATGCTTGTGTTGTGATACCGATTAGTAGCACCCAAAACTTGTATGCTTCCGCTAAAACTCGATTTTTGGGGGTGTTACAATGATTTAGAAAGATATTAAGAAATTTCTGATTTTTGTAATATAGATTTTATTATTCAGAAAGCATGCATGTCTGATTATAGTAAACTGTATGGTACTCCCATTTTTAATATCAGAATATCTTTGTTGTAACTAAATATTACTGCTGCTTCAACAAATTTTTCTGCTGCTGCAACAAATTTTTCTGCTGCTAATAAAAATTGTATGGTTCTCCCAGTTTTAATATCAGAATAAGTTTTAATGCAAATAAATATAGAAATTAAATGTGACAATCATATTAAAATATAAATTTAAGTTATCATTGATTTTCATAGCATAAAATGTAAAAAAAAGATATTAATATCATAATTACTATGACTTGTTGAAATAGATATATGCAGAATTGCATTTTACATTACACATCAGTTGTTTTTCATACTGAAAGTCATACATAAAAAGACATCAAAAAATAAAAAAACATTAGCAACTACTTGATTGTCATCTTCATCGTAATTATAAACTCATTCCTTGATCCCACTTCTTTCACCCCAAACCTCTTCTGCTTCATCAACTGTGACTACTGCAAAGCATGATCATATAGCATCATTTCTAAGCTTTGTTGATGAAACAGGAAAAACAAAAATGTTCAATGACATATGATTTTGATAGAATAAGGTTTTAAAAAGCAACAAAAAAACTGTTTGCAGCTTTATACAGATTATCATACACCATTGATTATTCTTGAAGATGAAATACTTAAGGGTTTAGGATTTAGGGTTTTGGGTAACACTTAGTGAGACAACTTGATGATTTGTAAGAAAAATTGTTTACTTGTAAGTTGTTTCACTTTCAATATTCGGTAAAATATCTAGATTTCATATATTAACGAAGCAAAAAAATAAAATTATACAGCAAAATGATCATCAATCTTTTTGAATATAGATTGAAATTTATAATGAGTTGATTGCTTGGTCTGTTTTTTTGTGAGAGTGGTCATATTTATAGAGGAAAAATAATAAGTTTTTTATGTACTATAAGAAAAATACAAGTAGGACTTTTGATACTCTGACATTAACACAAATATCATATATTAAAAATATGAAATTAAAAAAAAAATATACTGCTGTAAAAAGAAAAATTACTACTGCTTACAAATTACTATGATATTAATGTCATATTAAGTTACTGTGATATTAAATAATTATTTAACACGGTACATCAAAGTTGTTTTAAAGTAAAAACATCTTTATTAAACTATGAAATTTACATACTCTAATAATATTAGAATAAGTTTAATATCACAGTAAATTTAAAATTATTTTAGTAAATTTAAATAAAAACAAAAATATATTTTAAAAAGCAACATAATTGAAAAACTATATTAAAATTAAATGAAAAACTTTGACATTGATTGATATTTTAAGTCTCGAGGAAGAATTTTTCATCACTATCTGACATGTATGTCAGTGTGTTATTGAATATAGATTAAAATTACTTAATAAATATATACGTCAAAGCCAAAACTAAGTCTGATATTAAGACAATATTAATATACATAGCTCTTTAGAACATGCAATTATAAAAATAAAAATAAAAATGATTTTATTTTTAAATAGGAATGTGAATATTAATTTTTTGTTTTAGAAACTCTGATAATAAAACAAAGTTATATATTAAGACAACTAACTCTGATATTAACGAAATATCGTATATTAAAAAATATGAAATTTAAGTAACATCTTGTTATCTAATTAAATTAAAATTATATTCATTAATGTCTTGTGTATTGTCAAAATCAACTTTAAAAGATTAGAACAGACAGAGTGATATTTTGTGTCTCGAGGAGATATCTTTAACCACTATAAAAATAGTATCCAACATTTATGTCAGTTTGAAATTACTTAATAAATGTATAATATGCATAGTCAAACAAACAATGATATTAAGACAATTTTATTATGTATACGTCATAGAAGATTCAATTGTTATTTTTTTTATTTTAATATCACAGTGTGTTTAAATTACATATATTTTTAATATATGATATTTTTCTTAATATCAAAGTTATTTGTCTTTAATATATGATATTGTCTTAATATCAGAGTCTAAAATATCATATATTTTAGACTTTGATATTAAGACAATATCATATATTTGAATATCTGTTTGACTTAAGAAACTATAATAAAAATACAAGTATGTCAGTGTGATATTAAATAAACTATTAAGACAACTAAATTTGATATTAAGAAAAATATCATATATTAAAAAATACGAAATTTAAATAAAAATTTCAATGGTAATTATTCTGATACTTTATCTTCTAACACAGTGTGATACTAAAATAAAAAATGGAAACAACTAACTATCACATTAGAAAATGCAATTATAAATTTTCCTTTTATTTTGTTTTTAAATACGATGTGAAGATTAATATTTTATTTCAGAAATATGATATGTTAAAAAATGTTAAAAAATGGTATCATTTACTAGAAAAAAAATTATTTACTAGAAAAATTATTTGTTATATTAATAGATAGAAAAAAAAATCTAAGTGTTATTTACTAGTGCTCATTCAAGTTTTTTATATGTTTTTTTGATATGATATTATTGAAAGTTTAACATCACTGTACAAGTGTACATCAACAATTTGTTTATATAGTGTTTCAAATTCAACCCTTATCCAGAAACGATATACTGAATATCAAAAACCTAACGTAAATCCTCATTTCCATAACTCAAAAAGACAAATCCAACTTCCAAATAATACCATGTTGATCAATCGTATTAGCAACATGCCCGATATAGTGATCACTAATATTTTGAATCGTTTGCCTTTGTTAGAAGCGGTGAGAACCTCTAGTTTAGCGCGAAACTGGAGGTCTAAGTGGACATTGCTCACCGATGTCATAATTGATGAGGATTTCTTTTATTATTTAACATATGAGTTTGATGGGAAGCTTGTTACTAGACTCTTAAAACGGCTTATAGGTCCAATAAGAAAGTTTGTCTTCTCTGTAGAGCCAATATCAATGATTGGAAGACACAACTTTCATTATGAAGAGATTCGAGACTGGCTCTTGTTTTTGGCTGAACATGGAACTGAGGAGTTGATTATTACAAACTGGTATGGTGACCCAGTTACGATCCCAACCCAACTTTACTCTCGTATCGAATTGAAACATATGGTACTTCATTTTTGTGCTATGGCTACTTTGGAATATTTTCATGGCTTCCCAAATCTACTAAGCTTAGAATTAATTCATGTAAATTTCCTAAGCGGTACAGTTTGGGACTTTATTGCTGGTTGTCCCTCACTTGAGTCTCTTAAAATGAATCGTCCTAGTACAAACGAGATGAGACTATGGGATATTGCAAAACTTAGGAATTTGAAGAAGTTGGATTTGAGATTCTGTCTTTATAATGTTGTGACGACAATCACAACATCCGATATCTTTCAACTGACGAGACTACAAAATCTTGAGACTCTTTCATTGGAATTTGGTGATTGCACGGTAAGAACAATCTGAGTTTTACAACTTATAATTACAATGTTAAAGAAATTTGTACACACTAATGAAATTTAATTTTTAAAACTTGTTGTAGTTGATACATGAAGCTAATTCTAGGATGAATGATCCTTTTGTATCCCTGATTAACCTTGAGCTGTCTGATGTCGATTTTGGGAATAGTCTTATGGTAGAGTTCACCATTGTAATGATTCGGGCATCTCCAAATTTGAAAATGCTGGATACCAGAGTAAGTGTAATGTTGTATTGCATATGTATCAAATAAACATTACTAAATTGCCATGTTTCGTATCCCAACACTATTTCATTTTTCAGGCTGCAAACACGCTTAGTGTTTTACCTTTGGAAAATTTTTCTAATGTTGTAGATAGAAACACATTCAGCCATGGCCAGCTACAGACCGTGGTATTTCGATATTTTCCTAGAACAGAGCATGAATTAACTTTAATAAAGTGTATACTTGCGTGTTCCCGGATGCTAAAGACAATCAATATCAGGCAAAGCGATAGGAGTCATGATAGGAATGAAAATATCAAAAACAACTGGGAGTTGGCTAGGAAGCTTTTGAAACTCGAACGAGCTTCCCCCAGAGCCATGGTAGATTTCTTTGAGTGATTTTAGTTTATTTGTTGGTTGAACAGTCTATGACAATTCATATTGTAATAATAATTGGTTTTTAACTTTATGTTCTTCTTCATCTTAAATTCTTGCATTGAATTTGAATTTTAAATAGTATGATAATATCATAATATATGAATTGATTAATCTTTGAAATTTTAACAACTCTAATATTTATTGAAATATTACTAACTCTGATATATTAAGACACTCTGATAGTAATACAATATCATATATCTATACAAATAACTCTGATAGTAATACAAATATTGTACATACTTTGACTTAAATTGATATTTTAATATTTGACATGTATGTAAAGGTAAAACTAAGTCTGATATTAAGACAATATTAATATATATACCTCATTATAACATGCAATTATAAAAAAAAATTAAAAAATAGGATGTGAATATCAATATTTTGTTTAAGACACTCTGATATTAAAATAGTGTGATATATTAAGACAACTAACTCTGATATTAAGTCAATATCATTTATTAAAAAATGTGAAATTAAAAAAAAAAAGCAATGGTAACAAATATGATAATTAATATAAATAACATCTGAAATATATGTCAGTTTCAAATTACTTAATAAATGTAGACTAACTATGATATTAAGAGAATATTAATATGTATACGTCATAGAACATGCAAAATAATAAATATATCTATACAACTAACACTGATATTAATACAAATATCTTGAATGTCAAAAATATACTTAAAAACAACTTGAATTAAAAAAAATCAACATTATCGAAAAACTATATTAAAATTTAATGTAAAACTTTGACTTAAATTGATATTTTAATTTAATGTAAAACTTTGACATGTATGTAAAGGCAAAACTAAGTATGATATTAAGACAATATTAATAGATATACCTCATTATAACATGCAATTATAAAAAAAAAATTAAAAAACAGGATGTGAATATCAACTAACTCTGATATTAAGTCAATATCATTTATTAAAAAATGTGAAATTTAAAAAAAAAATCCTAATCTACAAATTTACATTCTGAAATATATGTCAGTTGCAAATTACTTAATAAATGTAAACTAACTATGATATTAAGAGAATATTAACATGTATTCGTCATAGAACATAAAAAATAATATTTTTTTTTTATTTTGATTTTAAATATTTTGTTTCAAAACTATGATATCAACAGAATATCATATATTAAGACAACTAACTCTGACTTTGATATTAAATCTGATATTAAAAAAATATCTTTATAAAAAAAAGTAATTCTTATATTAAGACAATATTAATTTTAAATAGTATGATAATATCATAATATATGAATTGATTAATCTTTGAAATTTTACTAACTCTGATATTAAGACACTCTGATAGTAATACAGTATCATATTATGCAACTAACTTTGATAGTAATACAATATCTTGAATTTCGAAAAATATTGAAACTTACTCATTAAAAATATTGAAATTTACTACGTCATAGGCCAAGTAAGTCTGATATTAAGAGAATATCAATATGTATACGTCATATTAAATTTTTAATATCCAAAATATTAAATTTGTTTGATTTTGATTTTAAATATTAACATAATATTAAGACAACTAATATTTTAAATAACTATATTTATGAAATATGAAAGTTATATTCATTAATTTTTGCGTATAGACAAAATCAACTTTGAAGATTATCTATCATATGTGTTAGTTGGAAATTACTTTAATTTCTTTGACTTTCTATGACATATATGTCAGTTGGACATAAAAGTAAATATTTTGAGTTTCGAGAAGATATTTTTCATCATTATAAAATCTGACATGTATCTTAGCGTGTTATGCATCTAAGTTTCCAACAGATAGTCAAACTAGTTAATGAAACAGATATGCAAATATCTATACGTCATAGGCCAACTTACTCTTATATTAATAAAACATTAATATATATACGTCATATATATTTTACAAAAAATATTAAATTTGTTTCATTTTGATTATAAATATTTTGTTTCAAAACTATGATATTAACAGAATATCATATATTAAGACAACTAACTCTGATATTAAAATTTTGATTTTGTTTTTAAATAGAAAGGGAAGCTTAATATTTTTTCTCACAAAATCTGATATTAAGACAATAATAATTTAAAAATAATATGTATTATATTTAAAATTTTAAATAACTATATTTATGAAATATGATAACTATATACATTAATTTCTTATGTACAGTCAAAATCAACTTTAAAGATTATCTGACATATATGTCATTTGGACATAAAAAGTAATATTTTGTGTCTCGAGGAGGTACAATAAAAACACAATAATATATTAAAAATTGTCAAAATTAAACACCAAACTTAAAAAAGGTTTTGATAGAAAGTGATGATTAATATTTTTTCTTAGAAAATCTGACATTAAGAAAATGTCTTTATTAATACAAGTAACTCTGATATTAAGACAATAATAACTTAAAAATAATATATGTTATATTTAACATTTTAAATAACTATATTTATAAAATTTAAAATTTATTTTAAAATAAAGTTTATTTTAAAAGTTACATGCCGTGAATAAGTCTATATATAACATTGATATTGAAAGTAATGTCTCATTTTTCGAGTTGTCGTGTTAAAAATAATAAACTGTTTTTTCAAAATGAGTAATGGTTTCGTGCCATTTACAGAGGTGCCTCCATCAATTATTATTCATATCTTACAATCTATGCACAATTCAACTCGTGATAGGAACCATTTCCAGGAGACATTAGAAAGTATACCCAGTATACCATCATATTTAGTTCATTTTATCATGGGAAGGTATCGTGAAGATGTTCTCCAACTTGAAGAACAAGATATAGTTGAAATAATTGGTGTTTCAGATCAAAATATGATTTTTGATGGTTCGGGATTGACTAAAGAAACTATAAGGAAAAATCTTCATGACAATATAATGCTTGACAAGGTTGAAGGCGTTTGTGCGATTCGTTTAGAAGAATACAAAGAATATGAAAGCATAAGCACATTGATTTGCAGCCATGAGTTTCATGCAGATTGTATTAGACGTTGGATGCTACACAAGAACATTTGTCCATTATGTAAAAGTGTCGGACTGAATATCTAATAGTATTATTTAATATCACAGTAATGTTATTTCTTATGTAATGTTAATTGTTGTTTTGAAAATTTTATATAATGTTAATTCTATATATATTTTACTTCACTTATTGTTATAATAAAAATTAATAATGTAATGTAGTGTTAAAAGTTTATCTTAAAAGGAATAAGAAATATAACAAGAACAGACAACTAATATTGAAAAATACAATAACAATTGATCTTTATCTTCATATAATTCTTCATCTTCATTTCTTTTTAAAAATCTTCATCTTCATCTTCTATAATTGATCTTCAACTTCATGTTCTTCCGTTTCTTACATTATACGAGTAATAACTTTTATTAGGAGTAGGCACACAAATATACCTTGTATCAACAATGCTGGACTTCCATCTCTCGGGTTTAAGGTCTTGTCTATCATTACACATGTGGCACCGTTTTGTATCTACACAACATGCAAGAAGTACCAGTTAATATCACAGTAATGTTAATTCTTATGTAATGTTAATTCTTGTTTTGAAAATTATCATGTTCTATTTAATAAAATTAAAAGTTTATCTTAAAATAAAATTAAAATTATCATGTTCTTATAATAAAATTATCATGTTCTATTTAATAAAATTATCATGTTCTATTTAAAAGTTTTGAAAATGAAATGTTAATTCTATGTTATTTTACTTCACTTATTCTTATAATAAAATTATCATGTTCTATTTAATAAAATTAAAAGTTTATCTTAAAACGAATAACAAATATAACAATAATATACAACTAATGTTGTAAAATATCTTCAGTTAAGACACAGATAATTTTAATCTTCATATAAAATCTTCAACGACTTCATATATGGCTGAATTTGTTAGTTTTTGATGAAGAACATACACCTTCAAAAAAATATTGTCTTCAATCTGATCATGATACATATTTGTAGTTTGGAATAACTCATCACCTTCCAAAATAACCAAAATTGGATAATAATGTTATCCAAAATTGGATAATAATGTTATCAACAAATGCTTTGTTAGAAAAAGCAAAGTTGAAGTTACAAATACTTTCGGTAGAATATCTAGATTTCGATTAAAAAAATAAAGAAATAAAAAAATCTTCCAAAGATAATAAATTATCGATGATACGAAAAAATAGATTTTTAATATAAAAACAATCATTATATTAAAGTTGCAAAAAAACATGAAATGAAAATGAAGAAAATTTTTGTTATTTTTTTCTATGTGTGATTGATGAAATATTTATAGGCAAAAAAGACAGTCATTTGTACAAACGAATATAGAGAGCCCTTAAAAAATAAATAATATTTAAAGTACAACTGCTTACTTTATTTGTTCATATTAAAATATTTTTATGTTTTTCATATTAAAGGCTATGTACGTTATTTTTAAAGTACAAGTGCTCAGCTGTAGTGGTATTTTTTATTTTTATTTTAGACTGTTTTTTCGTAAATAATATTCTTAATAATAAAAGAAAAAAATTAATACTAGTTGCATAATTAATAATATTCTTAATAGTATATTAAAAATTATATCCGAGAATCAGGTAAAATATTTTTCATAAGCTATTTTGAGTACGTTGCGCGTCATCTTGGACGTTCATACATTTCTATCACAAAAAACTGAGCAACAAAGGTTATCAAAACACATTTCAAAATTTGAAACCAAACAAAAAATATTCTTCATAACCTATTTTGAGTAGGTTACTCCTTCATTTTTTTCTCATAATATCAATGGCGATGGTAGATGAGCCAATAATGCATCATTGTAATATTATATTATTCATAACATTCCTTTTCGTGTTCGTCTTTCTTCATAACAACCATATCCGAGAATGCCAAAGGAATTGAGACTCTGATCCTCCTTTCGAATGCATCATTGTAATATTATATTATTCATAACATTCCTTTTCGTGTTCGTCTTTCTTCATAACAACCATATCCGAGAATGCCAAAGGAATTGAGACTCTGATCCTCCTTTCGAAGGTGATGGTAGATGCACCAATAATGCATCATTATACTATTATCAAATCTGAACTATAAGCAATCTCTATCTGGTGTAGATCATCTTTTGGAGAGATTGACATACCAGTTGACATTTTAGATGCTTTAGATTTGATAAAATTCAGTAAAATATTTAGGTTTCAGTGATAATTTAAATAAATACTCTAATTCCTCCATAATCAACAATAAGAGGTCTAAAAATAAACTGCCCTTCATGAGTAATTAAAATATGCATTTCTGAAATCAAAAAAAAGAAGAAGAACATATAATCAGTCTAAAGAATTAAATAAACATAAATTATAAAGTTGTAAACAAAAACACAAACCTTTTTGTTGAAAATAGCTTACTTAGATAAACACTTCTAAAAAAAACATTTTCTTAAAAAAGAGATACAATATTCCTTTTATTTAAACAATTTTTTTTAGTACATTTTTGAAGTGGGAATGTTCAAATTTATATTGCAAAAATAAGGATAAGGTTGTTCCTCAAATTTATGTGTATCGTCTAGTCTTCTTACCCATGTGTCTTTTTTCTGACATTATATATTAGGTGATAAAAAAACAAATTTAAGTTACTGTGATATTAAATAATTTTTAAATACCATTCGAAATTTACATACTATTATAACTATGACATTTACATACTATGATAATAATAATATAATAGTTATTATAAATAATTTTTAAATATTATCTGAAATTTAGATATTATGATATCATTTAAAAGTGTGAAATTTTCATAGTAATATAATATTGAAACTTAAAGTATTAAATTTGCCGATTCTAAAAAAAAATGAAATGTAAATTAATTAAATTTATAGCTAAAAATAAAAAACAAAAATATGTATACGTCATAAGATTTTAAATATCACAGTACATCAAGTAAAACATTTATATTAAAAATAAAAAACAAAAATTAATATGATAATTATATTCATTAATGTCTTGTGTATTGTCAAAATCAACTTTAAAGATTATCACAGATAAAGTGATATTTTGTGTCTCGAGGAGGTATCTTTAATATGATAATTATATACATTTACTTTTAATAAATGTAAACAGATATTCAAATATGTATACGTCATAAGCCAACTAAAAGTCTGATATTTAATACATTATTAATACGTATACGTCATAGAACATGAAAATATTAATTTTTCTTTGATTTTGGTTTTAAATATAACAGCTAACTCTGATATTAAGATAATATAATAAAGAAAATTTGATATTAATACAATATTAATATCTTGTTTCAGTCATTCATTTTATAACAACTAACTCTCATCTTAAATTCTTGCATTTAATTTGAATTTTAAATAGTATCATAATATCATAATATATGAATTGATTAATCTTTGAATTTTTAATATGCAAAATATTAAATTTGTTTGATTTTGATTTTAAATATTAAAATAATATTAAGACAACTAATATTTTAAATAACTATATTTATGAAATATGATAGTTATATTCATTAAAAATAATATGTGTTATATTTAATATTTTAAATAACTATATTTATGAAATATGATAACTATATACATTAATTTCTTGTGTACAGTCAAAATCAACTTTAAAGATTATCTGACATATATGTCAGTAGGACATAAAAAGTAATATTTTGTGTCTCGAGGAGGTACTTTTCATCATTATAAAATCGAGGAGGTACAATAAAAACAGAATACTCCGTAATATATTATAAGTTGTCAAAATTAAACACCAAACTTAAAAAAGGTTTTGATAGAAAGTGATGATTAAGAAAAAAGACATAGTATATGAATTGATTAATCTGTGAAATTTTATTAACTCTGATATTAATTGAAATAAATGTTCCAAAATTAATATAACATTTTTTTAAATAATATAATTAACCTTTAAATTATACATTGAAAATAAAATTTAAATATGATATTAATATTATTTTTATTACAGATAAAGTGATATTGTATTGTCAAATCATTTTAAATAGTATCTGACATTGATAGCTCAAATATCATTTTGAAAAATATCTGCTATATAATAAGTTAGTGTGATATTAAGTTAGTGTGATATTATGTTTCTGACATATAACATTTTTTAAAATAATATAAACTTCTAACTTAAACATATTTATTAAAATAAATGTTCCAAAATTAATATAACATTTTTTTAAATAAAAAATTAAATATTATAACAAAAGAAACACACAAAACATAGCATATCTTGGTAGGAATTCACTGAAAATAAACTTTAATTAATTTATATTTTAATAAAAACCATTAAAAATTAAAATTTTTCTACAATAACAATTGATCTTCATCTTCATATTATTCTTCATCTTCATTTCTTTTTAAAAATCTTCATCTTCATCTTCCATAATTGATCTTCAACTTCATGTTCTTCGCTGAAAACTATGGCATCTGCTCCAAGCCTCATAGAACTGGTTTTGAAGCTGAATATGAATGTTCTGTACAAATGCTTTGTGAATGTTATCAACAAATGCTTTGTTAGAAAAAGCAAAGTTGAAAAGTTAGTTGAAGAAAAACTTATATGGTCCTGAAATATAATGATTGATAAACATTTTTTTCTTCAATAACAAATACTTTCGGTAGAATATCTAGATTTCGATTTAAAAAATATACAAATAAAAAAATCTTCCAAAGATAATAAATTATCGATGATACGAAAAAATAGATTTTTAATATAAAAACATTCATTATATTAAAACTGCAAAAAAAACATAAAATGAAAATGAAGAAATTTTTTTTTATGTTTTTGTATGTGTGATTGATGGAATATTTATAGGCAAAAAACATAGTGATTTGTACAAACGAATATAGAGATCCCTTAAAAAATGAATAATATTTAAAGTACAACTGCTTACTTTATTTCTTTATATGCTCAGATATAGTGGTAATAATATTCTTAATAGTATTTTAAGAATAAAAATATTATATTTAGTTAGTATTAATTTTTTTATTAAAATACAAACATTAATATGATATTTTTTATATCTAATTCAATTTAAATTATCTAACTTTGATATTAAGATAATATCATAATTAAACAATAAAATTTGACATTAATACAATATTAATATCTTCTTTCAGTCATTCATTTTATTTACTCTGATATTAATTGAAATTTTACTATAGCATATATCTAGACACTGTGATAGAAATACAATATCATATATCTCTAGACAAATAACTCTGATATTATATATTTGTATAGTCAAATCATTTTAAATATTGTATTGTCAAATCATTTTAAATAGTATCTGACATTGATAGCTCATATATCAGTTTGAAAAAATGCTGCTAGGAATTTCGAAAGAATTACACTATTTTAATTTATTATGATATCAAGTTACTGTGATATTAAGTTACAGAGATATTAAAAATAGTATCTGACATTGATAGCTCATATATCAGTTTGAAAAAATGCTGCTAGGAATTTCGAAAGAATTATCTAACATATATGTCAGTTGCACATAAAAAGTAATATTTTGTGTGTCGAGGAGGTGCTTTTCATCATTATAAAATCTGACAAATTTACAAATTTACAAAAAAAAAAATTATTAAAAAATGTGAAATTAAAAAAAAATCCTAATCTACAAATTTACATTCTGAAATATATGTCAGTTGCAAATTACTTAATAAATGTAAACTAACTATGATATTAAGAGAATATTAACATGTATTCGTCATAGAACATAAAAAATAATAAATTTTTTTGATTTTGATTTTAAATATTTTGTTTCAAAACTATGATATCAACAGAATATCATATATTAAGACAACTAACTCTGACTTTGATATTAAATCTGATATTAAAAAAATATCTTTATAAAAAAAAGTAATTCTTATATTAAGACAATATTAATTTTAAATAGTATGATAATATCATAATATATGAATTGATTAATCTTTCAAATTTTAATAACTCTGATATTAATTGTAATTTTACTAACTCTGATATTAAGACACTCTGATAGTAATACAATATCATATTATGCAACTAACTTTGATAGTAATACAATATCTTGAATTTCAAAAAATATTGAAACTTACTCATTAAAAATATTGAAATTTACTACGTCATAGGCCAACTAACTCTGATATTAAGAGAATATCAATATGTATACGTCATATTAAATTTTTGAAAATATTATATTTAGTTAGTATTAATTTTTTTATTAAAATACTAACATTAATATGATATTTTTTATATATAATTCAATTTAAATTATCTAACTTTGATATTAAGATAATATCATAATTAAACAATAAAATTTGACATTAATACAATATTAATATCTTCTTTCAGTCATTCATTTTATTTACTCTGATATTAATTGAAATTTTACTATAGCATATATCTAGACACTGTGATAGAAATACAATATCATATATCTCAAGACAACTAACTCTGATATTATATATTTGTATAGTCAAATCATTTTAAATATTGTATTGTCAAATCATTTTAAATAGTATCTGACATTGATAGCTCATATATCAGTTTGAAAAAATGCTGCTAGGAATTTCGAAAGAATTATCTGACATATATGTCAGTTGCACATAAAAAGTAATATTTTGTGTCTCGAGGAGGTACTTTTCATCATTATAAAATCTGACAAGTAATAGCGTGTTATGTATATATGTTTTCAACAAATACTTTAATATTTAAAGTTTTCAACAAATACTTTAATAACGTCAAAATTTATCTTAAGTCACTAAATATTTAAAGTTGTCATCCAGGTTACTAATTCTGATATTAATTGAAATTTTACTAACTGTGATATTAAGACAGTGATAGTAATACAATATCATATATTTATGCAAGTAACTCTGATAGTAATACAAATATCTTGAATGTAAAAAATATATATAAAAAAAACATGAATTAAAAAAAGCAAAACATTATTGAAAAACTATATGAAAATTAAATATAAAACTTTGAGTTAATTTCATCACTATTAGACAATATTAACAGATATAGCTCATTATAACATGCAATTATAATAAAATAAAAATAAAAAATAGGATTTGAATATTAATATTTTGTTTAAGACAGTCTGATATTAAAATAGTGTGATATATTATAGTGAACTAACTTTGATATTTAATCTGATATTAAAAAAATATCTTAATATCACACTATTTTAATATTAATTTAAAATAGAATGATAATATCATTATATACGAATTGATTAATCTTTGCAATTTTACTAACTCTGATATTAGTTGAAATAACATTTTAGTGTGATATTAAGTTACACTATTTTTATTTTAGTGTGATAATAAGTTACTGTGATATTAATTTACTGAGATTTTAAACACATTTATTAAAATAAATGTTCCAAAATTAATATAACATTTTTTAAATAATATAGCTCAAATATCAGTTTAAAAAAATAATAGTAACGTCAAAAACTACTCAAAAATATATTAAATTAGAACATTTATATATTAAAATTTCTTTAAAGGTACACCGAATTGTTAGTATTTAAAATATCTTTTGTTTGACTTATAAAGTCAACAGATTAAAAAATGTAACAAAAATTCAATATTATACTTTATTAAAAATCTTCCAAAGATAAATTATCGTAAGAGTATACTTTATTAATTAACTACGTGAATGAAATGTGATAATTATAATCATTAATGTCTTGTGTATTGTCAAAATCAATTTTAAAGATTATCACAGATAAAGTGATATTTTGTGTCTCGAGGAAGTATCTTTTACCACTATAAATAATATCTTACATATATGTCACTTCGAAATTACTTTTAATAAATGTAAACAAATATTCAAATATTTCAATTAACTCTGATATTAATTGAAATTTTACAATATCATATATCTAGACACTGTGATAGAAAATCAATATCATATATCTCTAGACAACTAACTCTGATATTGTATTTTCAAATCATTTTAAATATTGTATTGTCAAATCATTTTAAATAGTATCTGACATTGATAGCTCATATATCAGTTTGAAAAAATTACATTATTTTAATTTAGTGTGATATTAAGTTAGTGTGATATTATGTTTCTGAGATATAACATTTTTTTAAATAATATAAACTTCTAACTTAAACATGTTTATTAAAATAAATGTTCAAAAATTAATATAACATTTTTTTAAATAATATGATTAACGTTTAAATTTTACGTGGAAAATAAATTTTAATATGATATTAAGAAATAAAATTTATTTTCTTATATAATATAATTAATATTATTATTATTACAAATAAAGTGATATTGTATTGTCAAATCATTTTAAATAGTATCTGACATTGATAGCTCATATATCAGTTTGAAAAAATGCTGCTAGGAATTTCGAAAGAATTACACTATTTTTATTTTAGTGTGATATTAAGTTACTCTGATATTAACTTACTGAGATATTAAATTTAATATCATAGAACATAAAAATAATTTATATAGTAAAATATTTGAAAATAAACTTCTAACTTAAACATATTTATTAAAATAAATGTTCCAAAATTAATATAACATTTTTTTAAATAATATAACTCAATGATCAGTTTAAAAAAATAATAGTAACGTCAAAAACTACTCAAAAATATATTAGAGGAACGACACCGAATTGTTAGTATTTAAAATCTCTTTTGTTTGACTTATAAAGTCAACAGATTAAAATTGTAACAAAAATTCAATTATTATAACAAAAAGAAGCACACAAACATATCAGTTAAGCTACATTTAGACTGAAAGACAACATAGCATTTCTTGCTAGGAATTCACTGCTTTAAATGACTAGTAGGTGATCCATTTGGTCTGTGAGTTGCAGTTGGTTCAAGTGGTGTTTCAGTTGCAGGTGCTTCACGTGGTGTTTGGCTTGGTCGCTCTCCACTTGCTATTTCAGTTGTAGGTGGTTCACTGCCTCCTTCATCACTGCCCAAGGATGCACCAACATTAGTAGGTGCAGAAATATGTAGACCCATCACATATCCACCACTATATCCTGTGGTTGTGTTTTCCCTGGTAACACCATCGCTACCAGTATAAGATGTGTTTCCCTTTATCTCAAGGCACACTGGACAAACATACCACATGAAAGCTCTATAAGGTGGACGCCTAGCAAAAAAGGTCAATCCAGCCCTGTTTTCCCTTTGAACCCAACAGTCAATGCATACCATTTGACAACCATTTTCTACATCCATGGTATGATAAACAATTGCTGACTTAAGATGTATTATATAAGTAGAAGGGAGTTGTGGTTGTTGAACAAATAGATAAAGAGTAAAGACAACATAAATTCTTAAAAACAACATAAATTCTTACAAGATATTAAGACAATATTAAATAAATTAGTTTCAAAATATTGAATAAACTTGCTCATACATGCTGCTGGGAATTTCAAAAAAAATAAAATAAATAAAAAATAAAAACTACCAACTGAAATAAACTTTAATTAATTCACATTACATTAATTTAAATTTTAATAAAAACCATTAAAATTAAAAATTTTCTACAATAACAATTGATCTTCATCTTCATGTTCTTCTTCATCTTCATTTCTTTTTAAAAATCTTCATCTTCATCTTCCATAATTGATCTTCAACTTCATGTTCTTCAACTTCATATCATTATAAAATCTGACAAATTTACAAATTTACAAAAAAAAAAAATTATTAAAAAATGTGAAATTTAAAAAAAAAAAAAAAAAAAAAAAATCCTAATCTACAAATTTACATTCTGAAATATATGTCAGTTGCAAATTACTTAATAAATGTAAACTAACTATGATATTAAGAGAATATTAACATGTATTCGTCATAGAACATAAATATTTTAAATATTTTGTTTCAAAACTATGATATCAACAGAATATCATATATTAAGACAACTAACTCTGACTTTGATATTAAATCTGATATTAAAAAAATATCTTTATAAAAAAAAGTAATTCTTATATTAAGACAATATTAATTTTAAATAGTATGATAATATCATAATATATGAATTGATTAATCTTTGAAATTTTACTAACTCTGATATTAATTGAAATTTTACTAACTCTGATATTAAGACACTCTGATAGTAATACAGTATCATATTATGCAACTAACTTTGATAGTAATACAATATCTTGAATTTCAAAAAATATTGAAACTTACGCATTAAAAATATTGAAATTTACTACGTCATAGGCCAACTAACTCTGATATTAAGAGAATATCAATATGTATACGTCATATTAAATTTTTGAAAATATTATATTTAGTTAGTATTAATTTTTTTACAAATTTATTAAACAATATCAGAGTAAAAGTAGTGTGATAGTAAAAGTAGTGTGATATATTATAAACAAATTTATATTGTGAAAATTAAATGTAAAACTTTGAGTTAATTTCATCACTATTTGACATGTATGTAAAAGTAAAACTAAGTGTGATATTTAGACAATATTAACAGATATACCTCATTATAAACATGCAATTATAATAAAAAAAAAATAGGATTTGAATATTAATATTTTGTTTAAGACAGTCTGATATTAAAATAGTGTGATATATTATAGAGAAGTAACTTTGATATTTAATCTGATATTAAAAAAATATCTTAATATCACACTATTTTAATATTAATTTAAAATAGAATGATAATATCATAATATACGAATTGATTAATCTTTGCAATTTTACTAACTCTGATATTAGTTGAAATAACATTTTAGTGTGATATTAAGTTACACTATTTTTATTTTAGTGTGATAATAAGTTACTGTGATATTAATTTACTGAGATTTTAAACACATTTATTAAAATAAATGTTCCAAAATTAATATAACATTTTTTAAATAATATAGCTCAAATATCAGTTTAAAAAAATAATAGTAAC
The DNA here is from genome assembly GCA_019973895.1 of Chrysanthemum seticuspe. Lineage (NCBI taxonomy): Eukaryota > Viridiplantae > Streptophyta > Magnoliopsida > Asterales > Asteraceae > Chrysanthemum > Chrysanthemum seticuspe. Next base: position 193,666,248 of record BPTQ01000005.1, on the reverse strand, counting down.
GTCAAAAACTACTCAAAAATATATTAAATTAGAATATTTATATATTAAAATTTCTTTAAAGGTACACCGAATTGTTAGTATTTAAAATATCTTTTGTTTGACTTATAAAGTCAACAGATTAAAAAATGTAACAAAAATTCAATATTATAACAAAAAGAAACACACAAAACATATCAGTTAAGCTACAAAACATAGCATATCTTGGTAGGAATTCACTGAAATAAACTATAATTAATTTACATTAATTTAAATTTTAATAAAAACCATTAAAATTAAAAATTTCTACAATAACAATTGATCTTCATCTTCATGTTCTTCTTCATCTTCATTTCTTTTTAAAAATCTTCATCTTCATCTTCCATAATTGATCTTCAACTTCATGTTCTTCAGTTTCTTACATTATACGAGTAAGAATTTTTCAAAATGTAAGAATCTGAATCTGAAGAGATTGAAACACTTATAATTATAAGAAAAGAATAAATTATAAGAATATACTCAATATTCATATAATTTTTTCTTATCACAATATGAATAAAAACATTAATAAAAAAGTGGAAATGTGTCAAGCTCAATAGATTCAGAATATTTTAAAATACTCTATACACCTATCTAACTTATCACATTTCTGCTTTTGTACCATGGCGACATTCGGTAAAATATCTAGGTTTCATACCATGGTACTAACATGTATATAATAGATGTAGAAGAAAATTTAAAATGATTTTACACATATTTAAATAGAGCTTCTACATCTATTACAAATTTCGGTAAAATATCTAAGTTTCTTAGCATATAAAAAAACATAGAATAACCTCCAGGGTCGTAAATAATATAGAAAAATATAAAAACGAAGTACATGGTTGCACTAAATATGACTTTTAGTTTTTGTAGAATGAAAGAAAGATTTATGTTATTTCTTTGTAATGGAAGAGTTTAATTTTATAGAAGCAAAGTGGTAAACGAAAAGGCTCTTTTATAGGAACAATAAATGAGTTTTTTATTTGATTTGATCGAATCTCGAGGAGAAAAATAATAAATGGCTTCTTATCTTTTTATTTTTTAACTCATAAAGTATTTTAACATAATTAAATTAAACTGTTATATTTAATTAAACATTATTACATTACAAAAGACATTGTTAAACATATTCGAAAGACAGACATAAAAATCCTAAAAATTATCAGCATCAGCAGCAACTTCTTTGAGTATGTTGATAAGGTTTTTGGCACATTCATCCATCTCTTGATACTTATCTTTGACAATAGCATTATGATTTTTCAAATTCTTTAAACTGGTTATCATCTCTTGATATTTTGCTTCAGCATCAACATTAAAATCTTTGTAAATCTTAAAATCAGCTATCGCCTCTTCAAACGTAGCTTCCAAGTTAGCGTTATCATCTTCGATCCTCTTGAAACGAGCTTTCATATCTTCATACTCACATTCATACTGTGGGAGTTGTTCAATAATTGTCTTCCTCTTAGAAATCAGCTCTTGTTTCTCTCTGAAATTTCCTTCTATTGGAAAAGTCTTTTCTGGCTCACAAGTAATTACCATTTTATTGAAACGATCTATCATGTCAATCTCATCTTTCAAAAAAGAATCCTGCAAATTAGCACAATTCGGAGTGCATGTACCCTCTGGACAGAAAGAACACGGCATTTCAAGTATACGTAAATGATTGTGATGAATGATTTATAATGTAATTGATATAAATGTTACAAATATTATAAGTGCATTCAACAAAAAGTTAAAATGAGGTTTACTGAAATGGGCCTTAAAAATTGGGCCTAATTTTATGCAACTGTTTTATAGTGTATTCAAACTTTTACATGATTTTTGTGCAACTGTTTAACATTTAAAAAAAAATCCAAGTATTTTTATATATGAAAGTAGCTAAAAAGTAGACTCACTATATCTACTCATAATATACGTATATAACAGTGAATATTAAAAAAAAAAATTACAATTTTGCTGCTTCCGTTATAATCTCCTCCTTGAATTTGTTAGCATCACTTAATAAAATCTTTACAGCATACAAATTTCTCAATGATGCCAATTCATCTTTACTTCCATTTTGCTTAAATATAGATCTCCATTGTTTGTCCTCGCTTCCAGAATAGAATTCAAGGTGTCTCATAGTAAAAATGCCACAATCTGTTTTATTTTTCGATGTTTGCCATTGCATTTCAAGTCTTCGAGGAACACACTTTGAAATCTGTTCAACCTTTGAGTGCTTTGAAACATTTAGATAATGACAAAACAAATTGAACTGAAAAAACAAAAAAAAAATTAAATAATAAAAATATTAACCTTAAATTTGTTACATATATATAAAAATAATAATAATGATATTACCAGCTTTTGAGTTGTATTTCCATATATAGCACCACTTTCCTTTAGATTGTCAATAATGACAAATGATGGATTGAAGAGATTGAAGCAATAAACATAGAAATGATTTTGCCTACATACTGGGAAAAAAACCTGAAACAGAAAAAAGTAAAATATTAATAAAGAGTATAATAAAATTCAAATAAGTATATATTGTAATATTAAAATTAAATTTAATAGTTTTAAATGGAAATAACATAATTTTTAATGTGATATCAGATAAAGTGTTACAAATGTTACTGCTGCTGCAACAAAATGTTGCTACTGCTGAAACTACTGCTAGTACAACTTCAATCACTGTTGGTTTAAAAGTTTTACTACAATAAATCGCAGTAAAACAACCACAACCACAATAAAATCGCAGTACAACCGCTTACTAATATTTAATTTGTAAATTTAGTAAATACTTAATTATAGCTCCTCAATTATTAAATATATATAAAGTACAACTTCTTGTTGTCTTAAAATATATGATTTCTAAAGTACAAATAGTTAATTTCAAATAAACTGCTGTTGCAACAACAAAATACATAATGCAACAAATGTTCCTACTATAGCAACAAACAAATGTTTTGTCACATTTAATGATTTAAGAAAAGAAAATTTAAACTTACCAGATTAACTGTCGATAGATTATTACAATTCAGAAAATTATTGCATGCAAAATTGATTGCATTCAAAAATTCTTCTTGTATCTTTTTATATCCAAGTCCCCTTTTTTCTCTTCGAGGTCCCTGAATTAAATTTGAAAATAAAAAGATTATAAACGCTTTGTTTTCTTAAAAAAATAATAACAGTGTAATAAAAAATGAAAAACAAGAAGACATACCATTGCTTCAGTGTTAAGAAATAATCTTAAGCATGATCCAGGACTTCTATATTTTTCTTGAAAATTCAACACAATAGTCCAAATATCTATGATGTTTGAGGTAATCTGTTTTGTTTTATTAATCAGATCTTTAAAATAGCTCCGATTGACAACACAATAAAAATCTGACCCAAAAAAATGCTCCCTGTATTAAAATAATAAAAATAGTTAATAAATTTTGTATGATTTTATTCTGATAATAATAACATTAGTTAATAAATAAAATAAATAAACAAATAACTTACGCAATTTTGCTGTTGTTCTTTTTCTTTATTAACTCTATCACAGACTTGTCGTTCTTATTTAATTTACTTTTTATATCAACTTTTCTAACATTGAATGGTGACTTCAAAACTGTTGTTGGATTCTTTTGTCTAATATTCTTTGAGTGTGTTTGTACATAAGTATCTACTTGTACAGAATCTTCATTATCAACTCTTTTGTTAACAATATTTCTTAAATTGTGAAGAGTTTCCGCTCCATCTATCATCTGCAAGTTTAAAATCAAAAAATAATTACAAAATGTAAAAAAAATAAAATAAAAATAACCATGTGCAATCTACATTACTTATTTATCATCTACCTGAATCCGTTGAATATCGTCGGACTCATTTGAATCCTCTTCTTCATAATCATCATCATCAGATGACGAAGTTGACCGGAAAAAGTTTATTGGCTCAGGACACTCAATTAAAGCCTATTACGAATGAAAAAAGAAAAACTTACATTAAAAACATAATTTGTTTCACACATATAAAAATTTGTGCTCATATAAAATACTTACTACAGAATTACTTAATTCATTGAGTGCTTCAACAACAACCATAAGCTGAAATTATAATGTATGTTATTAAAATAAAAATAATAACGACAAGTCTGTGATATATATATATATATATATATATATATATATATATATATATATATATATATATATATATATATATATTTGAAATGTTAATAAAATTAGTTTAATGACAGTGTATGTTATTAAAATAAAAATAAAAAATAAACAAATAAAATAAAATACCATTTTGTTCGAATTTGAAGAAGCTTCATGAACATGATCATAATCAAACCCATCTGCAAGCCCATCTATCTCTGGTTTTTCATCTGTCAGAGAAAGTAACTTCGTATTATTCCCATCTGTTTCTGAACTTTGATGTTTCTGTAAATTTAAAAACATTTCTAACAAAAATGAATTAAAATTAAAAAAAAAAAGAAAAGAAAAAAATTAAAAAAATTCTTACCTTTAAATCTTCGACTTCAAAATTCATTGCTTCTTCCTTGACCTTTTCAAATTCTGGATATTTTGATAAAGCTTTTGTCTTAAAATGTAATGCTCTCAAAACTCTCTTTTTGAATTTTGCATTTTGATCCGTTATGCACAACTTGAAAAAAACAACCATATGCAAAATCGAAAGATTAGTTATTCCAGAATAACTTTGAAAGCATTTCTTATTTTCCTTGTTTAAGTAACAAAGCCCTGCTTCAGGTTCTTCGTAATACTTAAGGTCTTGAAAGATGATACCATCTGGAACTCTTCGAAAACATGGACGATCTCCAGATAAAACTCTTCTACAACAATCTACAAAATACGGTTGATGAACAAAGGATGTGAAATGAGTCAACCCAATATATGATTGATAACACTCGTCAACTGTGATCTCATTCAGCATGTAGGCTTTTACGAAAATGCTTTGAATTTCTTTTATGATTTTTTTCTTCAGATTGCACTCTGTATTACTTTTGTAAATACAGAACATAAAATCTTTCCATTCTTGAAGTCCTAAAAAAGGAAGATCTTGATGCGAAATTGTGTCTTTTGAATTGTATTCTAACATCAGCAAGTATCTTAAAGATCCATTCACTTGCTCAACATCGACTTTAATAATTTTTTTATATCCATAATGTCTTCTGAATCTGCAAAATTTCAAAACTTGCTCCATATTCCTTGAATCTAACGAAAGCTTACAGTCCAACAAAACTATCCTTTCTTCGTTGAATCTCTGTTGAATACTCATACCTTCTCTTTTAATGATTTTGCTAACTTTTGCTTTCGTTCCTTCTTCTTCATATTCATCTGGATGTTCTTCCATCCACTCCTCTGCATACTTTATCAATTTCTGTCTATGTATATTGATCTCATGAAGCAAAAGCTTTGTAATGTATCTACTTCTCAACACATCCATCTGCATTCGACGATTTGGGTCATTTTCTACTAAAAGACCTGTTTCCCAATTTTCATCTTGAGCCTCGTAAAGTTCCATATGTGTCATCGCATATAAACCACAATTAACTTTATCTTGTCTGGTTCTCCATTTTAGTTGAATTATTTCAGCACTTGAATCCAGCAAAAAACGAATATTTGGATGGCTCTTATCAAGCAAATAGGATGATAACAGACTTTTCTGAAAAGAATAAAAAATGAATGAGAACAACACAAAAAATATACTGAACAGGAAAAAGTATAAAGTAAAAAAAAATCAAATCTTACCACATAATCAAAAACGTGCTTGTATTTTGCATTATATGAAGCACCTGAATTACTGTTGTCTAAAATAACAGCACGACCATTCCTTATGTTGAAAACTATTACATAATAGTGCTCATATGCAAGGATTGGAAAGAACACCTATTAAAAATGAAATTAAAATCAAATAAAGATGACTATTATTATGTTAATATTAAAGATAGATTACATTACCAGTTCGATTTTTTCCATTGACATATCTTTTTTATCATTATCAAACTGATCTTCAACATAGCTTTTAAACTTTAGACAATGTGCTTCTTCATCTTTTTCATATTCCTTAAGATCTTCTGGCTATTAAAAACAAAAACAAAATGCAAAAAGTTACAAACAAAACATATTTGTGTATAATGAAAGAAAAATTAAGATAAAAAAATATATATTAACTTACAATCATCACTGTTTTGAAGTAATGTCTAAAACTTTTTAAAGCATCCTTTGTTAAATTTTCTTCAAAATTGAGGATACTAACAAAGTTATCAATAACTTCACGCTCAATTTCTGTTTCAGAAGCAAGACACTTGATATGAACTCTTAAAATTCCTTTTACTTTCCCATAACTGAAAATCTCCTCCCTATAAAGTAACAAATAGAAATTATTATATACTAGCATATAGAAATTACATGTAAAAAATTAAAAATTAAAATTATGTATAGTTTTAAAAACTTACAAATCATTTTTCTCTGTATCGGATAGAATCATTTTCGGGAATAGTTTTTCAACCTGTGATTTGAATTCCATTATAGTCTCAACTCTTTTGTTCATATATGGAGATTCAAAAAGGATGCATGATTTTTTTCTTCGTTTTAGCTTCTCTTCATTTCCTTTGATATTCAAATCATGTTTTTGAAAAACCTGAAAAAGCGTATTAAAGTGCACTTATATAAGATATTATTTTTACTACTATTCACTAATAAAATAAAAAAAATAATTAATTAGATATGAAATTGTACCTGAATGGCAAGATTATCGATTTGATTTCTCTCAACATCAATAACATAATCTTCCATACTAACATGAGTAGAAACAGCACTAGAAAGTTTTTCATCAAAAGTAGAACTCTCAGAAATATTTAAAAGTTCCTCTTCAGCCTTGATACACTTCAAAACATCATCACCTGTAAATGTTTCATTCTTATCAAAATCATCATCTTCAGTATCTAACATCTCATCATCTTCACATATCTGTTCTTCAAATGGTTCTTCTTCCTGAAGGATACATTTGGTGGTGTCACTCGTGCCCTTACCAATTTGATTAATCGGATTGCTTTGGGATTGCGTGACATCAATAGATTCTTTTGGGAGTACATCACCACTGCTAGAACCCACTGGCCTGTTAGGTTGATTACCTGCAAAGTTAGCTGTATTTTGATCTTCTTTCTCAAAAGTTTTCTTCACTTTGACATACTTGTCGCTTTCATCAAAAGATTCATAAGCATCAATGCCTTCTTCTAACTTTGTGATAGTTGCGCTTTTTTCTTTCTCGTTGTCTTTGTGATCATCAACTTCTTTCAAATGTTTGTTTGAAATTTCACTTTCTTCAAACTCTGACTTTCTGTCAGCATTTTCATACTCATGTGAACATGCTTCATCAGCAGTAGAAAAATGATCATTAGGAACGCTTTCTTTAACCACTTTATTAGTTTCTATGACATCATCTATCTGCATCTCAGGCCTAAGAGAGTCTTCGGATTTCTCAATCTCATCTACTTGTAAGACATCTTTTTTAGTTTCTAAACAATCACTGTGTAGAGAAACTGCAGCCAATTCTATGATAACATTACTTCCTTTGTCTTCTAACTCTGACTTTCTGTTGGCATCTTCATCCTTAGGCAAAAATGATTCATCAGCAGTAGAAAAATTATCATTAGGAACATTTTCTTCAGCAACACTTTCTTTAACCACTTTATTAGTTTCTATGACATCATCTATCTGCATCTCAGGCCTAACAGAGTCTTCGAATTTCTCAATATCATCTACTTCTAAGACATCTTTCTTAGTTTTTAAAGAATCACTGTGTATAGAAACTGCAACCAATTCCATGTTAACATTATTTTCTTTGACAAGCCCTTCATGTTCTATTGCATCATGCATTTCTGTATCAGCCAAATCTTGAACTTCTTCTGAAACTGCAGCAGTACGAACATCAAGAGTATGGGCATCAATACTAGCAACATTTTCTTCAGCAGTACTCTCAGCAAATGCAGCAACACTTTCTTTAACCAATTTATCAGATACTACAAAGAAATCTTTCTTAGTTTGTACACAATCACTATTTTCTTTGACAAGCCCTTCATCTTCTATATCACGCATTTCATCTTGTACGTGTGACAATTCTTCATATGCTTTTGTGCTTGGATTATCCATTTCTGTATCAGCCAAATCTGGAAATTCTTCTGAAGCTACAGCAGTAGGAAGATCAAAAGTAGGAGCATCACCAATAGAAACATCAACATTAGCAACATTTTCTTCAGCAGAACTCTCAGCACATGCAGTACGAACATTAAGAGTATGGGCATCAATACTAGCAACATTTTCTTCAGCAGTACTCTCAGCAAATGCAGCAACACTTTCTTTAAACAATTTATCAGATACTACAAAGAAATCTTTCTTAGTTTGTACACAATCACTATTTTCTTTGACAAGCCCTTCATCTTCTATATCATGCATTTCATCTTGTACGTGTGACAATTCTTCATATGCTTTTGTGCTTGGATCTTCCATTTCTGTATCAGCCAAATCTGGAAATTCTTCTGAAGCTACAGCAGTAGGAAGATCAAAAGTAGGAGCATCACCAATAGAAACATCAGCATTAGCAACATTTTCTTCAGCAGAACTCTCAGCACATGCAGCAGCACTTTTTTTAACAACTTTAACACTGCCTATAGAAACTGTAGCAAAATCCATATTATCATTATATCCTTTGTGAACATTTTCGACACACACGATGTCAACTGAATTGCTTTTAACATTACCATCTTCATGTTCTTCTGAAGGAGTAACCAATTCATTGGCTGTGTAATCGTCTTCATTTTCGTTCAAATATTGTTTGGCAGCTTCCTCAGGAAAACTTGTTTCATCAGCAATAGAAAGATCCGCAATAGGAGCATTTTCTTCAACAACTTTTAAAGGTTGTACCACTTCACGTGAAATCATTTGAATATTACTTGTATTCTCTGATTCATCATGGATCTTATCATTACTTTCTTTGGCACATCCTTCATTTCGTATTTCTGTTTCTTTAGCAAATCCCACGTTAACTACACCTTCACTTCTCTGTTTTTCTGTTTCATCTTTTCCAATTAAAAGCGACAAAAGTACTTTCTTAAGATTAACAACTTCTTCATCTTTTGAAAGAATATCATCATGCAATGAAAAATGTGATATACATCTTTTCAGATCAGAAATAGCTTCCTGAAAAATTAACAAATTAACAGAATAAGTTATCCATTTCTTTAAAAAAAAAAAAAAAAAAAAAAAGTTATGTAATAAGTTTCTTATTAAAGTATGTATCTCAAGTATAGCCGATCTGACCTGCTTTTGCTTTGTAGTTTCAAAGTTGCTAATCTGAATCTCATCATGCTGCTTTAAAGTAATAGTATAACATATTTCAGTTTGGAACAAAATAACATAAGAAAAATTTTAAGTTCTTGAACAATTTAATACCTCTTGAACATCAACATGATTCAAGTTGTTATCTTCTGATAATTCAGTCGCATGAAAAGGTTGGAACTGGTTATTCTGCGTTAAAAAAATATATTATTAATAAATGACTAAATGAATATATTATTATAAATGAATGAATACCTCATTTCGATAATCAAAATTGAAGGAATTGTCATCATCATAAACTGAAGGGTCATTTGCAGCATCCAACAAAGATGAACTCCCAAAATTCTCAATCCTCATTGGAGTATGATTATTAAAAAAATGGTTTTCTTCAGATGATGATGAATTATCACTTTCAGCTTGTATAGGTTTTGAAGTTTCACAAATTTTGTTCTGATAAAAAGAATAAAAAGAGTTATAACAATCAAATATTATGTTTTTTAAAAAACAGTATAATCAAACTTTTAAGATTACCTGTTCCAATTCAGAATTCAAATGTTGACATTGATCTTCTGACACTCTTTTATTCTCTAATAGTAAAACATCACTAGATTCAAAAATTGGTTGATCAATTCCATCATTAACTTCCTCACTGAAGAAAACCCGATCATCTTCAAAAAACTCAGAAAAATTTTTAAGTCTTATATGTTCACAGTCCACTTTCCTCAGCAATTCTGTTGAGCAATACTGTAAGACATCTTCATTCGATTTGGTTCTTTTAAACAGCCATCTAATATACAGCAACTGTGAAAAAAATAATTCAAATATTTGTTTAAAAAAAAACCAAAATATATATTAAAAAAAATAAAAAAAAAATTAAAAAAAAAATAAAAATTAAAAAAAACATACCGTAAGAAATGTTATTGGACCACAATACTGTTTATTTGCAGAATTCGTATCTAGATTAGGTGGATTTAGATCTAGAGATTCCATTGATATGTGCTAAAACACATACCTTTTCATTATCAAAACTGACCCAAAATAACCAAGAAAGAGCCGTTTATTGCTAATATTTGTGGTTTTCTTGAGTTTGTGCTTGTGCAGGTACGGATATGTAAAAACACACAAAAAGGAGCCAAATCAGACGTAAATCCGAGCACGAGAGATCAAGAGAGTTTGAGCTGAGTCGGAAGGTCGGGATTGTGCATTTTGGAAGATTTTATTCTCTGAGGATGATTTTTGAAGTTTTAATCAAGTTTGAAGAAATGTCAAGATCAGTCCCCGAACTTTGAGCTTTTGGCAGAAATGACCCCTCAAGTTTCAGAAGTTGCAAATTTCACCCTTGGATTATTTGAGATTAACAAGATTGGCCCTTGATAGAGATTTTCAGAAAGTACACCTTTGGTCCCTTGGAAATCCGAATGTACAAGTTTGGTCCCTTAATTGCTACTTGGATCACTTATATAGTCCTAAGCCCAAAAATAAATAAACTAAACCCACGGCCCAAAGACAAAACCCGGGTCCAATCCATTTAACCAAACCACCCTATACCCGGCTAATATATTTAACCCGTTACCCACTCAACCCGGTTATTTTACCCGGTCAATACCCACAAGACCCGGTCAACTAGAATCAAAATATAATAAACAAACAAACGCGCCCAAACCCTCACCAGTTACTGTTTATCCCTTTCCCATTTTACCCAGTTACACACCCACAATTACCCCACTTAAAGTACTTCTCGAAGGGTACTGACAACGTGTCAGTGAGAGTGTCACATCAGGATAGCCAACGTGTACAAATGGAGGCATTTGATTGGGCAAAACACCTCACAAATATGATCTAAGGGCTCTGATTTGATAAGATGACGAGATGAAGAATCTAAGGCTGAGATTAGACATCTAGGAGCTTCTGAAAGGCATCCCAAGCTTCCTCATCAGCTATAAATACCCATTCCTTCACATTGTAGAATTCGTCCAATTTCTCATGTTTTAGAGGAATTTTGGCCTTTTAATTTCTTGTCAATTTACATGTTTTTAGTAGTTAATTGAATTGTAATTTCAGATTAAGTTTTGTAATCTCACTTCATAAATGCAAATTTCACTTCTACTTGTTAATTCATTATTATCAGTTTTACTCATTTACAATCTGTTTTAAGTTGTTATCCACTGTTTCTTTAAGCTCATATAAGCTTGGATAAGCTTATGTGAGCTTATTGTTGTTTCTAAATATTCTAATCTTAAAAGTTTACATGTAGTCAACGAAAGTCAACTTTGGTCAAAAATAAGAAGTCAAACTAGTTTTTGAGTGATTGATGATTCTCATGTGTTAATGAGTTGATTTTAATGGTTGTTTGAGTGAATCATTTCAGTTTATGTCATTGTTCATCAAGGGTTTAAGTTTAAATGCATTTTTGTAAGTGTAAAGGAGTGTTTGGTATTAGCATATTGGTAGAGATATGATGTTTCCTGTTGCTTAATTCTGAGTTCCAAGAGTTTGAAACTGTTTTTATGGCATAGTCAGTTAAAGTTTTCAATTCTCATAGTCACTTTAAGAGTATTTAGATTTTCTCAAATTCTGTTTTTATCTCTTTGATTTCTGTCTAAACAGCCAGTTTCATGTAGAGATTTCTAGGATCTTTAATGCTTTAAAGTTTGTTTAAATTGGTTGATAGTGTTGTTAGTGCCTCTAGGATCATCTGATTTTAGCTTGTTTACCCTCTAGATTCCTTTAGAAGCTTATTCTAGTGCTTAATTTGGCCTGCAACTTCCTTTTCTGTCCCAACTGTTTGCTGCATCAGGTCCTATGTTCATTTAGCCAGTTAGATTTTGATCTTTAACTTCTTCACCTTAAGTCCAAATTAGCTGAAAATTTGGATATGCAATATCTGGTTGGTGGTCTACTGATTTCAAGTTTTGGTTTTCACTTTAGCTTTTTAGATAAGCCAGCACTAAAGCTCAAACAGTAGGGGTAAAAGCTGTTTGGATAGAATAAGAGTGTTAGCTTAAATCTTGATAATCTGCTTATTAGAGGTTAGGATTAGGAGTACTTAGTTGCTGGAAGTTAGTTTTAGTATACTATAGTTTCTGAGTAAGTTTGGAAGTTCATTGTGCTTATTAGCTTATCTTCAATTGCTTATTTAGAAACAGTTTGCACATCAGCTCTTAAATTCCCCACATAAGCCCATGATTTCTTATTTTTCATAGATTTAGAATAATATTTTATAATTTCCCTGAATTTTTCATAATTTTTAGCTACTGTTTACTATTTTTCTTAATTAAAAATAGTTTTTAGTCACTTTTAAATAGCTTTTATTGCAAATAATTAAGAAAAAGTTCCAAAAAAATAATTTTTCAATTTTCCCAGTTTAAGAAAAATATAAAAAGCATAAAAAATATTTTTCCCTATTTTTCCCTTTTTATTTGGTATTTTTCACAATATTAATTAGATTTAAATAGTTTTAAGTTCATAGAAAATAGAAAAATAATCAGAAAAATAAAAAAATAGTTTTGAAAATTCTCTTAGGTTATTTTAGATTTTATAAAAATAGTTTCATATTTTTCCCTTTGATTTTCATAATTTTTAGTATTTTAAATTAGATTTTAAAGTTTAATATTAGTTTTTAATTCTAAAAAAATCCAGAAAAATCCTAAAAAATAGTTTTAATTCATTAATAGTTTTCAAATATCATTTTTAGTATAAAAATAATTTTAGGTTATTTTTAGGATTTAGAATAGACGTACTTGCATTTTATTCGCGTTTCGTTTTAATCCCGTTTTTGCGTTTTAGTGTAGAATTGCGTAGTTTGCCATAATTCTTAGGTTTTTCCCATATATTTTAGTTCCATTTACTTTCCTTATCCCGTAGTTTAGAAAACATCATATTATCCCTTCTCTTATTCAAATCCCGATAATCGCGACGTGAGTTGGAAATTCCATTCAACCCTCGTTCGGAACGATCTCGGTGCTCAAACCTAATACGTTTGAGTTACCCAACATACTACACACTTCTCTATTATTGATTTCCCGAGCGAATCAATTTTTGGCGCCGCTGCCGGGGAGGGCTTGTAGCGAGTTTTCGTATTCCGTCTCGAATCGCGTGCATTTGAAGATCCTTCCCCGAGTGAAGTTACCGTCGTTTTTGTAAATATATATTTTTGAAAAACCCAAAAACATCTTAAAACACCAAAACATTCTTCCTAGAGTGTTTACAAAACCATAAAAATTAAAAAACCAACAAAAGAAACTGAAACGTCAATTGTTACGTCGGCTCACCTTGATGGTACAACCTATACACGGGGTATAAGGAAAGTCTTGACATTAAATTGCAGACTGAAGAATGATCCACTCTTCGTTCCCGCTCCGCTGCGCGTACTTTTGAGAGCTACCGAGCACCGGTTGACGTGAAGGTTACAAAAATATTGTGTTTTCTTAAATATAAAAACCCAAAAAGATTTTCCTTTTCAAAATATGTTTTCTAAAAACCCAAAAATATTCTTTTTTACCCTCTGATTTGATAATTCTTTCCTCTTATCCCTCTTATATTTGATTCTTATGGACTCCTTCGACTATTTCTGTCAATGTTGTAATTCACGTTTGGGATATGATTATCGATGTTATAATCATATGTGCCCCAATTCTTTCACTAACCCTCAAAATTTTTCCGACTATCCTCCACAGCCCAAGATATCTTCGTTTGATCCATATTATTGTTATGGTTGTGGAGATATGGTAGATTCGTCGAACTATTTTCATTGTTTACGGTGTATGCCCGAGATACATTCTAATTATGAAGAACCCGTTCCGATTGTGAATAATGATTCTATGATTGAAGAACCCACCGAGGGTGTCGTGGACGATTTTTCCTGGATTCACGACATGTTTGAGAAACAAACAATCGAATTTAAGAATATGCTTCAAACTTTCTTCAATCAATGGCAAGCTCAACAAAGTATTAATGAAGAACCAGTCCAAGTTACGGAAGTCAATCACACTATTCCGGAGCCACCCGAAGAACCCACCGAGGGTCACGGAGACGATTTCTTTGAACGTCGTGCTTTTATTAACAACATTGAAAAACTTGAAGCCTTGTCAAAAATTTTGAAATATAATCTTGATGAACCCTCGATTCCTACTCCCTCTCCGGTGAGGGAGACGGAACATGTTTCTGAACCCGAGGTGATTCCCGTTTGTACTCTCGACTCCAATCCCAAGAAGTCTAGAATCGATCCTTATCTTTCACGATTCGCCGTTACGAGTTCGTTGAGTTACAACAAAACGGAACGAACTTATGAGCTTAAAACGATTTCTAAACAGAAAGAACCGGAGTCCACAACGGAAGTGGTGGAACTTGCTAGCTCTCAGAGCACACCATTTGTCCCATCTCCGGAATCTTCGACATATACTCCCTCTCTTATTTCTGAGCCTCTCATTTCCGACTCTTCCCCTTCACTCACGCCGGTTGAGAGAAGTAACGTTCTTTTGGAAGAGGTCGATGATCATGTTTCTTCGATAACTGTTGAACCCGTTGATTCTCTCATAATGGGGGATGAGCATCTTAGTACTATTCCGGAAACGGAAGTGTCTAATGTTGAGATCCTTATCCCAAGCCCAAGAGAGTCTGGGGTTGTTGATATTTGTGATGAGCCTTCTCTTGATATTTTAAATGATCATGATGAGATGTTCTCCGATTCTGATAACGATTCCTATGGAGACATCGATTTTGTCGACGATTTAGCTTCTGAGCCCGTTCACATAGAAGAAGTAAATGATATTGAGCCAGAAGAAGAGATTGAGCTTAATGATATTCAGATCGAGGATGAAGCATTACGAGAAACATTGTCGAATGTTTATCTTCTCATTTCTAAGATTGAAGCCCTTAACGATAATTCAAGTTCGCCTCCTATCTCCGTTAAAGATAGTGATTTCTCTCCCGAGCTTGAGACTTTCCGATTTGATGAAGAGATTAGTGGCAATCCCACTATTGCTGATGTTTATCCTCCGATTCTTGAGCGATTCTACTTCGAGGTTGATGAGAGCAAAGTTTTGAACGAGATTTCCGATACTACGACAAATGACCCAATCATTGAAGACGCCGACTCATTTCTTGCTATTGATGACTTGATACCACCGGGTATTGAGGATGCTGTTATTGATCCCGAGGGGGATATGATGTTTCTTGATGGTTTTCTTGACTCTCCTCTCTCTCATGAGTCCACCATCCTTTATCCTAATGAGCTGACATGTGAAGACAAAATCTTTAAACCCGGGATATTAGACATAGATGAGCTTTATGCTAAAACTGTTGTTCGAGAAAAGGATCCTCTCTTGGATGCCTTCATTGTTAAGCTTTCACCTCCTTACCATGGACTCCCTTCTTCTATGGAGTCGGTTCTCTTTGATCCGTCATCCTTTCGTCCACCCGCAAAACCACCGGATGATGGATCATTCTTTCATGATATACCTTATCCACCCATTTTCTTCTCCTCCCAACCCACCCAGTCTCATTCCTTCCGGAGTGAGGATACCATCTTTGATCCGGGTATCCTTTCCGCTTATTTCCCCAAGGACAAATGAATTCGGGGACGAGTCAGGCTAGCGACTCGGTGAAGAAAAACAGTAGCGCTTCGTGGGAGGCACCCCATGCTTATCTCTATTTTCTTTCTATTTTCTAATAAGTGACGTGAAGGGGTTAGTCTCTTCGATTTCTCGTGTTTGGTTGTTTGTAATGTTGTGTTTAGGATTTTCCCGATATGAAGACTCTCGTGCTCAAAGTTTGTCTTTTCTCCACTCGAGTTTCATGATCGATGCTGATGGAAATCCGATATCCTAAATCTTATCGACTAACGTTTATCTTCTAGCATACTTAATAAACGGCTTTTAGATTTTCGTGATACCCTTGCTTTAAACATTGAGGACAATGTTTCGTTCTAGTCTGGGGTAGGGTAATCTTCGATTTGATTTGACCGCACTTGCTTATTTTCTGTCGTATACTCTCGCAACCCCGTTTTTCCCTAGAAATATAAAAAATTGTGCAAAAATGTGAAAAATTTAAAAATTTTGTAAGCTTTTGTTAAGTCTTTTTGATTGAAAAGTTTGCTAGTCTCTTAGACAATAAGCTATTAAATGCGAATTCTAGCTCACAAGGCCAAGATTTTGCAAGTTTCCCTGAGTGACTTTAAATATGCATAACTTTATTTCATTAGACGAAGCATTTGCTAAGTTAATATATGTTTTGACACCTTGTTGACTTTCCGCTGGTGAGAGTAGGAATGGAATTCTGACTTGACCGGGCGTGTTGAGCCCTAGCTTGTTCCCTTAACCATAGATAATTTAAAAATTATCGGCTAAGCATCTGCGGATCTCATTATTTGGGATTTTAAATTTGCAGAGATCGAGAAATGATAGAGTTACTTATGAGTTTAGATGCTAAGCGTGGAGTAGTTGGTTCTCTTTAGAGCCCATCGAAGGTACTTATGGCTTTTTGTTCCCACAAAATTGTTTCACCCCATATCTGTCTAATAATAATTAGAGATGTCGAGTTTTTGGCGATAGTTAGTTCTTTATCTTCTTAAAAGAATCTTTGTTTTAAAAATTGGGTACACATCAAGGATCCGTAATAAATGAATAAGAAATTAGTGATATGTGAAAAGTAATAAGTAAAGTTGTAAGCTGCGGTGTCGAGATCGGACCCTTGGATCTTTAGCCGGGATTGAGTGAGGTCTTAGCCTAGCCAGCCGGGATCCTCATTTCATGAAGCCTTTAGTCTTGGAATTACCCCGTGAAGCTCCGTAGTTCATAGCTCATATAAATAAAAAGTATAAGTACAAAAAAAATGATGTTGAAAAAAAAAAAAAAAAAAAAAAAAAAAAAAAAGTCAAAAGTCAAAAGTAAAAGTGAATAAAAATTCCTTGATGTGGACCTCATTTTTGGGACAATGGTTCTTGAGAGAAGGCGGACAACTAATTATCGACTTAGCTTCATATCTTTATCGGATTAAAACTTATCGAAACGAGAAATTTGAAGAAATTCAATTCTCACAAAAATAAAAAAATCTAGAGGAAAATAGGAAAATGGGAACAAAAGGTAATTACACAAGTAACTTCCATGGGTAGTGTTAGCATCTAGAGTCATATCTAACAATGATTTCGATTTTACGCTTAGTTTGGGAACTTGTGAAAAATCAGGGACGATGTATTCTATCCGTATGGTCACTTCACGCTGTGTTGTGTTTTCTACTCCGTGATCCTAACGTGTCGTTTGAAAAATGTTGGAGTTATTGATCGACATGAAAGTTCAACAAATCGTCATTCATAATCGGAATGTGCTTAATCGTAATATCTATACATGTGAATTAAAAGGTAAACGGGGCGTTTTTAGAATTAAGGCTTTCTTAATCTCTTTTGAGGAATCTTTGCTACTTCTTCATAGGTTTAGTAGAAAGAGATTGAAATCCTTGGTTTTAGAAGCGTGAGTTGATTGCATTGCGTGAGGACACGACAATGGTCTCGTCTGGGGTATTTTGATATGTGCTAAAACACATACCTTTTCATTATCAAAACTGACCCAAAATAACCAAGAAAGAGCCGTTTATTGCTAATATTTGTGGTTTTCTTGAGTTTGTGCTTGTGCAGGTACGGATATGTAAAAACACACAAAAAGGAGCCAAATCAGACGTAAATCCGAGCACGAGAGATCAAGAGAGTTTGAGCTGAGTCGGAAGGTCGGAAGATTTTATTCTCTGAGGATGATTTTTGAAGTTTTAATCAAGTTTGAAGAAATGTCAAGATCAGTCCCCGAACTTTGAGCTTTTGGCAGAAATGACCCCTCAAGTTTCAGAAGTTGTAAATTTCACCCTTGGATTATTTGAGATTAACAAGATTGGCCCTTGATAGAGATTTTCAGAAAGTACACCTTTGGTCCCTTGGAAATCCGAATGTACAAGTTTGGTCCCTTAATTGCTACTTGGATCACTTATATAGTCCTAAGCCCAAAAATAAATAAACTAAACCCACGGCCCAAAGACAAAACCCGGGTCCAATCCATTTAACCAAACCACCCAGTACCCGGCTAATATATTTAACCCGTACTCAACCCGGTTATTTTACCCGGTCAATACCCACAAGACCCGGTCAACTAGAATCAAAATATAATAAACAAACAAACGCGCCCAAACCCTCACCAGTTACTGTTTATCCCTTTCCCATTTTACCCAGTTACACACCCACAATTACCCCACTTAAAGTACTTCTAGAAGGGTACTGACAACGTGTCAGTGAGAGTGTCACATCAGGATAGCCAACGTGTACAAATGGAGGCATTTGATTGGGCAAAACACCTCACAAATATGATCTAAGGGCTCTGATTTGATAAGATGACGAGATGAAGAATCTAAGGCTGAGATTAGACATCTAGGAGCTTCTGAAAGGCATCCCAAGCTTCCTCATCAGCTATAAATACCCATTCCTTCACATTGTAGAATTCGTCCAATTTCTCATGTTTTAGAGGAATTTTGGCCTTTTAATTTCTTGTCAATTTACATGTTTTTAGTAGTTAATTGAATTGTAATTTCAGATTAAGTTTTGTAATCTCACTTCATAAATGCAAATTTCACTTCTACTTGTTAATTCATTATTATCAGTTTTACTCATTTACAATCTGTTTTAAGTTGTTATCCACTGTTTCTTTAAGCTCATATAAGCTTGGATAAGCTTATGTGAGCTTATTGTTGTTTCTAAATATTCTAATCTTAAAAGTTTACATGTAGTCAACGAAAGTCAACTTTGGTCAAAAATAAGAAGTCAAACTAGTTTTTGAGTGATTGATGATTCTCATGTGTTAATGAGTTGATTTTAATGGTTGTTTGAGTGAATCATTTCAGTTTATGTCATTGTTCATCAAGGGTTTAAGTTTAAATGCATTTTTGTAAGTGTAAAGGAGTGTTTGGTATTAGCATATTGGTAGAGATATGATGTTTCCTGTTGCTTAATTCTGAGTTCCAAGAGTTTGAAACTGTTTTTATGGCATAGTCAGTTAAAGTTTTCAATTCTCATAGTCACTTTAAGAGTATTTAGATTTTCTCAAATTCTGTTTTTATCTCTTTGATTTCTGTCTAAACAGCCAGTTTCATGTAGAGATTTCTAGGATCTTTAATGCTTTAAAGTTTGTTTAAATTGGTTGATAGTGTTGTTAGTGCCTCTAGGATCATCTGATTTTAGCTTGTTTACCCTCTAGATTCCTTTTAGAAGTTATTCTAGTGCTTAATTTGGCCTGCAACTTCCTTTTCTGTCCCAACTGTTTGCTGCATCAGGTCCTATGTTCATTTAGCCAGTTAGATTTTGATCTTTAACTTCTTCAACTTAAGTCCAAATTAGCTGAAAATTTGGATATGCAATATCTGGTTGGTGGTCTACTGATTTCAAGTTTTGGTTTTCACTTTAGCTTTTTAGATAAGCCAGCACTAAAGCTCAAACAGTAGGGGTAAAAGCTGGTTGGATAGAATACGATTGTTAGCTTAAATCTTGATAATCTGCTTATTAGAGGTTAGGATTAGGAGTACTTAGTTGCTGGAAGTTAGTTTTAGTATACTATAGTTTCTGAGTAAGTTTGGAAGTTCATTGTGCTTATTAGCTTATCTTCAATTGCTTATTTAGAAACAGTTTGCACATCAGCTCTTAAATTCCCCACATAAGCCCATGATTTCTTATTTTTCATAGATTTAGAATAATATTTTAGAATTTCCCTGAATTTTTCATAATTTTTAGCTACTGTTTACTATTTTTCTTTATTAAAAATAGTTTTTAGTCACTTTTAAATAGCTTTTATTGCAAATAATTAAGAAAAAGTTCCAAAAAAATAATTTTTCAATTTTCCCAGTTTAAGAAAAATATAAAAAGCATAAAAAATATTTTTCCCTATTTTTCCCTTTTTATTTGGTATTTTTCACAATATTAATTAGATTTAAATAGTTTTAAATTCATAGAAAATAGAAAAATAATCAGAAAAATAAAAAAAATAGTTTTGAAAATTCTCTTAGGTTATTTTAGATTTTATAAAAATAGTTTCATATTTTTCCCTTTGATTTTCATAATTTTTAGTAATTTAAATTAGATTTTAAAGTTTAATATTAGTTTTTAATTCTAAAAAAATCCAAAAAAATCCTAAAAAATAGTTTTAATTCATTAATAGTTTTCAAATATCATTTTTAGTATAAAAATAATTTTAGGTTATTTTTAGGATTTAGAATAGACGTACTTGCATTTTATTCGCGTTTCGTTTTAATCCCGTTTTTGCGTTTTAGTGTAGAATTGCGTAGTTTGCCATAATTCTTAGGTTTTTCCCATAGATTTTAGTTCCATTTACTTTCCTTATCCCGTAGTTTAGAAAACATCATATTATCCCCTTCTCTTATTCAAATCCCGATAATCGCGACGTGAGTTGGAAATTCCATTCAACCCTCGTTCGGAACGATCTCGGTGCTCAAACCTAATACGTTTGAGTTACCCAACATACTACACACTTCTCTATTATTGGTTTCCCGAGCGAATCATCCATCATTAGACCACACCAATCAATTCTGATAATGTTATCATAATGATCAGAAAGTGATGGTAGAAATCTCATGTTTGATTCTCCTCCCGCACTTGAACAAATCATTGTAGTGACCAACAAAATAATGAAATTTAACTTGAAAACATCATTAACTGTATCAGTTGCTTGAATGAACTCCTTGAGGTTTTTAGAAAAAGATCTATTGGCAGTTTCCACAATAAGTTTTCCATCTTCGTTAACATATTGTTTCCAAAAAGATTGAAGATTGAACTTCAATGTCTTGTAATTTAATCTTTTTACAAAATTAATTCTTAAATCTCCTTTTGGAAATCCTAAAACCTCATGCACCAAGTCTCTTGTAATCTTTATTTCTTCTCCTTTAAAAACCAGCGATTTTTCTTTTTCATTGTAGCAACTTAAAATTTTCCAAGCTAGGTTTGATGGTATAAGAGCAATATTAAGATTTAAAATCTTTTTAAAACCCAATTCTGCTACAAAATCTTTGAGACAAGGAATTTTTGATATGTGCTTTACTGCCTCATAGAAATTGAGAGGAGCGCTTCTTGTTCTGAGATCTGTTGGTTGGACGTATTCTTCTGTAGTCAAGTAAACTTTACCCTTCTTTCTGAATGGTTTCTTTTCTTTACAAACAATTTCTTTCATCACAAATTTATTAGATGAAGTAGTCGTTTTTAATGGTCCTGAAAAATTAAATGAAGTTTGATTAATTTTTAAAATAAATAAACGAGTTTGCAACTGATTTTCTTATTAAACATGTGATTATTTAATAAGGAAATCATTTTCTTATTAAAAGTCAAAAAAAAATACAAAAATAATAAACATACTCTTCTTGGATGATTTCTTGTATTTGATAACAGATAGATCCTTTTCTGTATCTTCAGAAAAAACAAACTCGTCTTCTTCATCATGTTCTTCTGAATTAGAATTTAAAAAAAAAATCAATTATGTGATGGGTAGATTGATAAGTTCAAAGCTAATATAGTTTTATCATCTAACTGTTATGTTGCAAAATTATTGACAAATCCTAATTTCACTTTTAAAAGAAAAAAACTATTGATATCATGCAAAACTAGTATTACTCAAAACACCTTAGAACAGAGTTACAAATGTAAGGATCATTTGCTAGATATCAAATTAGTCGTTCAACTAAATAATATAAAGTAAACAACACACAGAATATAGATAAAATTTTCTATAGATGTTCAGGGGATACGGTTCAGATTGGGTATTATTTGGAGGAATATGTGTATTTTAGAGTATGCTTATATTCTCAGAGGGACGCTGAGATTACATGACCAAACAGCCTTACTTTGTTGCAGGATTGATCAATAAGGAATACATTGACCAACCGAGAGTAAATGACTGCGGATACCAAAGAGCCATAATAATTTTGTGTATATCAAAGACTATCTTACAGAGTCTAGAATCGCAAAAGTCTATCTTACAGCCAAAATAATTTTGTAGACAGGTCCTACCCCTACACCAGGGTAAACCAGTGTGTAAAGAGACTGCTTCCAACGAGACCTCCGGCAAGTGCATGTGTGCTAGTGCGAAAGGACAGATATAGCATACTACAAAAACAATAGGCAAAAGCGTAATAAAAGGAAGTTAAGCAACAAGCAAACAGGGCACAAACACACCAGAAAAAAAGCCAAAAGCATACAAACATTTCAGAGCAACCTCAGTTCTGCCAGCTCTACCCTGTTAGCATGTGCCAACATTCAGAGACGTACAAGATAGCCATACAAGATAGCCGTGCAAGATAGCCGGTCTAATCGCCACCTTAAAGAATTTTCCTTTTAACTTAAATGGGATGTTCCTGTCACAAAGGACTCCTGAACTATCTAAAACAACTTCTGACTATATAGTAATCAAAGAATAAACTATCTAAACCAATATCACTTACTCAAAACACCCTAGAACAGAGAATCAAGACCATAACCAAACACTCCTTTATGATGAAAGTAACTAAGACAAAGTGTTTATAAGACATAATTTGAGTATATTTTGATTTTTACTTGTATCATATAACAAATAGTTGGAAATCAAATCTAATCAATCTTACTAACACTTCTAAACATACACAATGCATTCTATTCGAAATTAAACAACAAATAGAAAGTAAATCATGAACTGAATCTACAACAAAAGTTATAAAACTAAAAAATATACGGATCATTTGCTAGATATCCAATAAGTCCTTCAACTAAAAATAGAAAGTAAATCACACACAGATTATAGATAAAATTTTCTAGCTAATTAAGTCATCTATAATTCAAATAAAAATCATTAACATACCTTCAACTGCATAGTTTACCTTCTTCTTTTTTCGTCTATCTTCCTTGCATAAATATTGTGGTTCATCTAATATGTAATAAGAATTTTTTAATTAAAATAAAAAATAAGTATATAATTATTTATAAAAAATATAAATAATAACCTTCAGTAAGACGCTCTATACTCGTTTTACGTTTCTTATTCTTCTGTACATCCAAAGTTACATCTAAAAAACATTAAAAAAACACTATTAACATACAAATTTGTTTAATATCACAGTCAATAATGATCCATTTAAAAAGGAAAATCAATTGGAATATTAATAACAAACTGTTAAGATTAACAGAAAAATAAAACTAACCTCCAGTTTTATTTTGAGTAGAACCGGAATAAAAGATTTTAACTGAAAAAAAAATAATAAAAAATATTAGAATAAACATTATAAGAACTTAAACTAAAATTATAACAAAACAGTATATGATTCGTTACATTTTTTAATTCCTTTGTTTTATGAAGTATTCTGAATATGTAGTGGATGATCCATTGAATGCAATTTGATTTTTTCTGGAAATTTTAGTTTTGTGAAGGTATCAGAGTGTGTTTGATAATTTAGAAGAGAAGTGACTGTGATATTGGATCATGTTTTTGGGCGTTATAACATTTACGTCTAAAAAAACATTTGGGTTTAAAAAAATAAAAATAAATTGGGCTTCTAACAAAATGGACTATTATGCAAGGCTTTAAAAAACAAAATTGGGCTTCTAACAAAATGGACTATTATGCAAGGCTTTAAGCAAAAAGATGGATACCATTATTGACTTTTGTATAAAAACGAGGCCCGTTTGTATTATTCCAGTACTATTGAGACAAGGCGACAAATAGTACAAAGTAGTGGATGTACCACTTTGGCTAGCGACTTGTTCAACGTAGCGACTTGTCTTTACTATTCTCAGCGACTTGACTTTGTTGTGACCAGCGAGTTGCTCTTTAGCGACTTGACCTCTTAGCGAGTTGTTCCTTAGCGACTTGCCCACTTAGCGAGTTGTTCTTTAGTGACTTGTCAACTTAGAGAGTTGTTGCTTTAGCGACTTTTTTCATAGCGACTTGTGCTTTTAGCGAGTTGTTACTTAGCGAGTTGTTCTTTAGTAAAATCCCGTAAAAAAATCTATTTCCCGGTTTAATCATAGAGTTATAAAATCCCATGTAATCTGTAAACATGTCTACCAACGTGCCTACAATCATCTCTTCTATAGCTGAGGACATTCAAACAGCTGGATCAGATACTCGTCCACCCACGCTTGACATAACTGACTATGACTCAAACGAATATTTGAACCAAACAAATACCTATCTGAACCGTTTTATTGGTTGGTCCAATCGATGAAATCAGATAGCTCAACCTTAAGTAGAATAAAGAAAAAAATGTAACCTTATTTTAACAAACTATATTTAGTTATCAAACAGCTATATTTATAAAAAATAAGATTACTCGAAATCACATTTTTAATCTTTAAGTTTCTATAATATCGAAGGTCTCAAAAAAAGTATACAAAAAGTTACAAGGCCGATTAATCACCGATTACACGCTACTGAGCCACCGACCTTTCCAATTTGTGTAAATCACTCAAACAAGTTAGTCAACTGCCGTTAACGATGCTCAAACTTATCGAAAACTTGCAAATCTTGCGGAAAAGTTTGCTGGGAATATCAAAACTTAAGGTAAAATACGAAAAGCTTGCCAAAAATGTCAATATGATTTATCACCGATCACTATTTTTGCAACCCTGAACAAATGTAGTCACTTATAATCGTTGTTTATATCTATTACAATATGTTTTTAAGAAAAATCTTTCCGGGGTTACACAAAACTTGTCAAAAAAAGTCAATATGATTCACGATTTTTGCAAACCTTGATAAATATCACATTATAAACAAAAATAAAACGTAAAAAACTTGAATATCACATAAAATAGAAAAAAAAAATTGTTCGGGTTTTATCTTTATCGGGTTAAAAAAATCAACCACCCACTATATTTAACTTAAATGAATCCATTTTCTCTCTCCTAAATTTATTTCATATCATAAAAACATAAACCCCAAAAATCAAAT